>CM074735.1:5590864-6190864 GCA_037367245.1 Phrynocephalus guinanensis
TCACGACGTTGGCAGGGCAAGCGACGCAGACGTCATGAATCTTCTTCCTCATCATCTTCAACACGGCATCAGAAAAGCAAACGCCATGCCAAAAAGAAGCGACGTCATGCTCGTATGGTGTCTAGCTCATCTGACACCAATTCCTCTACCACTTCTTCTTCCGCCTCCCCCAAACGTAGAAGGCGCAGAAGGGGTACACCGAAGCCAAGGGCTCAGCGCCCTCTGGTGTCTAACACTGACACCATCCCAGGTGCAGGCTTCCCAATTCAGTACCCGCAGGTCCCCACTGACATCACACCGCAATCAGTGGCTCCTCAGGTACCACGACCACAGCTGCCAGACTCACCAGTCACTATGGATCTCCCAATAACTGACAAATCCGACACGGGAGCACCCTCTCAATCCTCCCATAGGTTGACTCTCTCAAAATCGAGACACTCAGAGACTGACATACAAGAAAGAACATCTTCCACTCCAATAGAACTACTCACAAATGGTACATAAAATTGCACAAGTCATGGGACTGCAAGTGCAACTTCCAACAACCAGCGATGACTGTAATTTTTTTGGCCACTTACACAAAACCAGGCCACCTCCATTGAGGATGAAATTCATCCCCTCTATGCTGGATAAAGCCAAAGAAGCCTGGCTAAACCTTCTTCCAATCCCTTGATTCCAAGGAGAATTGACAGCCTGTACAAAACTCACGGTGAGGGCATAGACTTCCTTATGAAGCACCCCCTACCCAATTCAGTGATAGTGGATGCCACACAAAACAGAGGGAAGTCACACTCCAATACTACCCCGAGCAATAAGGAGGCTCGGAAGCTAGATCTCATTGGCAGGCGTCATTACTCCCTTGCCTCATTCTCCTTGAGAGCACTGAACTATTTGTGTGCCATGGAGGCTTATACACGCCACCTCCTACTCACCTTTCCGGAATTCATACAACATCTTCCGGAAGAGCAAAAGGCCAAGGCACAGGCCTCATACATGGAGGTTCTGTCCCTGATAGATTACCAGATGATAACCTCCCTTCACATCACCTGGCAAAGCATCATGACAGATGCATGGGTATTGTCAATTATCGAAAGGGGATACCGAATTCGATTTCACCATCGGCCCCCACTGGGAAGAGTTATCTCCACACCACCCTCCCAAGTACTAAGGGAGGAAGTCACAGCTCTAATAAAGAAACAAGCTATAGAGCTAGTGCCATCAGGAGATCAATCAGGCTTCTACTCTCGATACTTCACAATGCCCAAAAAGGATGAGGGCATTCGTCCCATTCTAGACCTTCGAAGACTAAACACCTTTATTCGAAGAAAGAAATTCTGCATGGCTACACTAGACACCATCATTCCGATGCTGCAACAAGGAGACTGGTTCGTCGTCATCGACTTACAAGATGCTTATTTCCATCTCTCCATAGCCCCCCAAGACCGGAAATACCTTCATTTCTGGATGGGAGGCTCAACTTACCAGTTCAAAGCCCTGCCTTTTGGTCTCTCCTCCGCCCTGCGGGTGTTTACAAAGTGCATGGCACCCGTGGCGGCCTTCCTCAGGCTCCAGGGAGTCCACGTCTTTCCATATCTAGACGACTGGCCCCTGGTGGCACCTACAAAACAAAAAGCAGAGAAGGACAGAGACCTCACCATAAAGCTCCTAACATCCTTAGTACTTCGGCTCAACAAGAAGAAGTCCACCCTTTTCCCATGCCAGTCGGTACAATACATAGGAGCACTCCTGGACGCTCAAAGGGAAGAGGCATACCTAGCTCCAGATCGCCCACAAAAAAATCAAACAGGCTCTGCAGCCGTTTCAAACCTCCAACAAGGTGTCGGCACTTCAAGCCCAACGCCTACTAGGCCTAATGGCCTCCGCCACAGACATCCTACCACATGCCAGACTCCGCATGAGACCACTGCAGGCATGGCTTTTAACCAGGTTTCGCCTAAACTGCAACAACCCCTCAAAACGGTTCAGGGTCACCTCCTCTCTCCTCATCAACCTGAAGTGGTGGAAGTCCTCCCGCAATCTCAAAGTGGGAAGGCCCTTCAAACAACGTTACCCATCCATCCAGGTAACGACGGATGCCAGTACCACCAGCTGGGGCGCCACATGCAACCACCTCTCTATCCATCACAGGTGGACACCCAAGGAGCGAATCCAGCATATCAATTACCTGGAATTCCTTGCTATTTTCAAAGCCCTCAAAGCCTTCGAACTCCTCCTTGCCCACAAAATGGTCCAAGTAACGACCGACAACACCACGGCAGTCTATTACTGGAACAAGCAAGGAGACACTCACTCGAAATCTCTACTGCACCTCACCCTCAAACTTTGGCGATGGTGCATAACCAAGGACGTTCACCCGATAGCCATACACATTGCATCATGCAACAACGTGGTGGCAGACAAACTGAGTCGCCTCATTCACGACAACCACGAGTGGAGCCTCTCAGAGGCGGTGTTCCAGATCCTCTGTACCAGGTGGGGAACCCCGACCATGGACATATTTGCATCTCAAGCCAACACCAAGTGCAGCTCGTACTGCTCCAGAGCAGGCATCGGCAAACACTCACAGGGAGATGCCTTTGCCACCAACTGGCCCCAGGGTCTCCTTTATGCATTCCCACCAATACCTCTCAATCAGAGAACCCTGATGAAGATTAGACATCATGCAGCCCACATCATTCTGCTGGCACCATGGTGGCCACGGCAGCCATGGTTTCAAGTTCTGCAAACAATGGCGACCGACACCGTCCGGCTGCCGTCAACACCCGATCTCCTGACGCAACGCCAGGGACAAGTCAGACACCCAGACGTCCTGACTCTCCACCTAATGGCATGGTACCTCTGCTAACAATCGCTGAGGTACTCACAAACTCCAGGAAGAAGTCTACAAATACCCTGTATGCACATAAGTGGGCATCCTTCCTACACTTCACTCGAGCCAACTCTCAACCCTCGAGTCCAACCAACATCCAGGTCCTCCTGGAATTCCTTCTCTTACTCTTCAACAGGGGACTCTCCCTATTTACCTTGAGAGTCTATACTGCAGCCATAGTAGCTCATCAACCACCTGAGTCTGAGGCTGCAGCTCTGTTTACACATCCTAAGCTAAGGAGGTTCCTAAGAGGCATTGCCAACCTCCGTCCAAAACACAAAGCCCTGACACCACAATGGTCTCTCTCCTTGGTGCTTAACTGCCTAACTAAGCCGCCATTTGAACCCATGGCTACCACATCTCTGTACCTACTTACCCTGAAAACAGCCTTTCTAGTGGCAATCACATCCGCCAGAACAGCTTCAGAACTTGCTGCGCTCAGAGCGGACCCGCCGTTCCTGAAATTCCATCACGACAGGGTGGAATTCCGTCCAGACATCTCTTTCTTACTGAAGATAGTGTCTTCGTTCCACGTGTCTCAGCCACTTATTCTCCCAACCTTCTTCCCGAACCCAACTACTCACCTGGAGAGGATGCTCCACTCCCTCGATGTCAAGAGAGCACTCCTCTTTTACACTTCCAGGACAGCTCCTGTGAGAAAAACCCACAGGCTCTTCATCAGGACCTCTGAACCATCTCGAGGTCACCAAGTATGCCCTCAATCCATCTCCAGATGGATCACCACAACTATCAAAATGGCATACAATAATGCACATGTCTCTCTACCTGTCACACCCCGGGCACATTCCACAAGAGCAGTAGCCTCCTCCACTGCCTTCATGAAAGGGGTGCCCTTGGAAGACATATGTAAAGCGGCAACCTGGTCTCGACCGTCTACGTTCCTGAAGCACTACAAACTAGACGTCAGGTCGCAGAGATCAGCCGCATTTGGCAAAGCAGTTTTGACAACTGAACTACCATGACTACCCTCCACCGGTAAGTCAGCTTGCCAGTCACCCATTGTGTGGATTCACAGAGTCCACGAAGAAGAAATGCAGGTTACTTACCTGTACCTTAAGTTCTTCGAGTGGATCTCTGTGAATCCACACCACCCACCCGCCTCCCCTCTCTCCGTCATGACTCTTGGACTCTATATGGGTCAGCGGCGGACCAGAGGGGAACTGAGTCAGCAAGGCGGGAGATGGGTGAGCATGCGCATGGAGGGGAGGGGCTTATACGCCTTGAGCTTGGAACGACCGGTAACTCAGGCGCGCAGGCGCGAAGACCCATTGTGTGGATTCACAGAGATCCACTCGAAGAACTTAACTTACAGGTAAGTAACCTGCATTTTGTACAAACCCGAACCGAGGTGAACTGGTTCAGCTTACCTGGATGGAGGCAGCAGTGGTGATTCCGGTGGTGGCGGCAGTGGTGGTGGCCTGGAAGGCCCTGGCAGTTGCTGCACTGGATGGCGGAAGGCCTCACCGGTCAGCAAGAGGCCTCACCACTGCCTCCGGGACCCCAGCCGCGGCCGCATCAGGCAGTGGTGGACCACCCCACGGCCGCCTCCAGAGGTCCAGCCCTACCGCTGCCTCCAGAGGCCCAGCGCTTTAAAAAAAAATCTGCGCTGACCATGCAACCCCAGGGGCTGAGTTGGTACTTTTTATTTTTAATTTGTTTTTCTTAAAAAAATCAGCACCGACCACACAACCCCAGTGGCCACGTAGGTGCTTTTTTATTGTTTTTTTTTTAATTCAGTGCCAACCACGTGGCCCCAGGAGCCGGTTGGTGCTTTTAAAATTATTTTTATTTTTTTATTTCTATTTTTTTCAGCACCGACCATGCGGCCCCAGGGACCGGGTTGGTGCTTTATTTATTTATTTATTTATTTATTTATTTATTTATTTATTTATTGCTGCACTGGATGGCGGAAGGCCTCACCGGTCAGCAAGAGGCCTCACCGCTGCCTCCGGAACCCCGGCTGCGGCCGCACTGGGCAGTGGTGGACCACCCCGCGGCCGCCTCCAGAGGTCCAGCCCCGCCGCTGCCTCCATAGGCCCAGCGCTTAAAAAAAATATTTATTTTTTCAGCACTGACCATGCAACCCCAGGGCCTGAGTTGGCACTTTTTTTTATTTTTATTTTTTTAAAAATCAGCACCGACCACACAACCCCAGTGGCCAGGTAGGTGCTTTTTAATTTTTTTTTTAATTCAGTGCCAACCACGTGGCCCCAGGAGCCGGTTGGTGCTTTTAAAATTATTTTTATTTTTTATTTCTATTTTTTTCAGCACCGACCATGCGGCCCCAGGGACCGGGTTGTTGCTTTATTTATTTATTTATTTATTTATTTATTTATTTATTTATTTATTTATACTGGTTAAAATCACTTTACTAGAAAACACCATTATTTAGTCAGCTGGCCTAGAGTGCCAAACACACAGCAGGCATTCCCTCTTTGGACAGTGATTGAGAGCTGTTGCCTCAGGAACATTGGTACTCGGTTGTCTTGAGAAATAATGGCCATCCTGCGACCTATTTCCTGGACTAGGAAATATTTATTTATCTGTCTGTCTGTCTGTCTGTCTGTCTGTCTGTTTGTTTGTTTTAAAAAGTCCCCATGCCCGGGGGGGGGGGTTCAGAGCTGATTGGTGCTAGCTGCTATTTTTTTTCTCCTGGTCCACTAGCTTGCAGGCCGAACTGGCTGGCCCGTGGTCCAGAGGGAATTATTTATTTATTTATTTATTTATTTATTTATTTATTTATTTGTTTGTTTGTTTGTTTGTTTGTTTGTTTAAAGTCTCTGATGCGGGGCTTTTTCCCCCCTCCTGGCATGCTGCTGGAGTTCCAGGCGCGGAGACTGGCGGCAACAAAGTAGGAGACGAGGAAGTGAAAAATGAAATGAAGCTAAACAGACATTTCTGTTTCATTTTGTTTCATTTTCCTTTGATGGGTTGGATCATTATTCATTTTGTTAACTAGGAAAACAAATAACAAATAATAACATGAATTAAAAGTTCATTTTGTGCCCATCTCTACATTTTATACATGCACTTATTGCCTGCTCTGTATTGCAGGATGTTAGGGCAGGTTATATAGCCATTTAAAATAGAAGATCTTTGAAACAATTTAAAACCAAACAATCTAAATCACACAAAATTCAAATATTGAAAAATATTATAACCATTGTAATACTTTTGGAGACCATAGTCTTCAACCCCAAACAGCTTTAATAAATACAGTAGTGTGTTTTGACTTTGTGCCAAAATGATGCCAGTATTGCCATCAATTGAGCATTCAAGGGTAGAATATTCCACTGCCAAGGTGCTATGGCTGACAAAAGTCTCCCCCATTTCTCCACATAATGAATTGTTTTCATTTGTGGGACACAGAAGAGAGCCAACCCTCCAGATCTTTGAGATAAAGCAAGTTCATGCAGGGAGAGATGCTCCTTCAAATATCCAAGTATCACGCTGTTTAGTCCTGAAACTTATCAAGTCCTTAACAGCTTGATACTTCAAGCTTATACGTTTGATGCCTGCTCAAATCCTCCTTCCCACCACTTCTACAACTAATCATCTCTCCCTCCTCTTCTCCCTCCCCTATCCACCAATGAACATCTGGTATGAAATGTATATCTCACCACATATTATATAATACACCTCATTTTGCTGCTATATGTCTGAAGAAGTGGACGTGTCCATGAAACATTACATTAAAATATGAAAGTTAGTCTTATGGTGCCACATGTTTTCTGTCTTTTGTTTTGTTTTTCTTTGATTTTTGCCTGCAGAACTTTATACGTTTTTGTCAAAATTTTGATCTCAGAACAGAAGTCTATTGATAGTCAGTACAAATCATTAAGAAGCAATGTCATGTGCTTTCTGAAAGATGTTCCTGTTAACAGCCTAGAAGCTGCTTACTGCTTTTGTTGCAGCATCTGTATCATGTTCAACTGTAGCCCCATGCACATTGTATTGCAGTTGTCAAGTAGGTATCACACTGCACCTAGAGCTTGCAGAGAAAGACTATGCAGAACTGCAGCCTCTTAAGACTACAATCAGTGGAATAATAATTGTGCCGTAATCAATAATCTTCACAATTAGGATTTTGTTAAAAAAACTTTAATATAGTTCAGATGTGCTACTAAGTAAGCAGAATCTCATTATAAAACCTCTTCCATTCCACAAGATGTTTTTATTTAGTGATGATAAAAAGTATTAAATTGCCCCTCTTTTTAATAAGAAATGCAGAACACTAGAAATACTCTGGAGTTTAGTGGATTACTTTTTTCTCATAGCTTCTTTTCAGGCAGGATTGTAATAAAAGATGGGGGGAAAGGATCCCTCTCTATTATCACAGTAATTAATTCCATAAATTTCCTTATGTTTTCTGTGAAGAAATTGGGTAATTACACTGTGAAATTTCATTTTCCTAAGGGAGCCCTTTAATTTATAACTGTGTGTTCCATTCGTTTTAGCACTAAGTTTCTACATGTTCTGTCTGTGTTATACTAGGCAGAGAAAACCAGAAACTTTGGCTGAATGCAGCTGGGGGTGTTAATCTCACTCATCTCTGTCCATCAGGGTTTTCTGTGTAGCAGCAGGCAAGACCTAGTTGGGGTGGGGGGAGGGGAGGGGAGTTGCAGTGGTCTATCATGAATTTCTCTCCCTCACCAGATGTCACATTCTCCAGTTTTCCAGTTTCAAATGTGTGCACCTGAAAGTGGGAGCCTTTGGTATGCTACCCCACCTTAGTGGCTCAAGAGCCTCCCTCCCTGAGGTTACTAAGCTTGTCTATGGAATGATAATAGGGTCGCCTTGGTTTTTTGAGCTAGGAGAGTTTGACATCCATGCCAAGGAACATCTGGCACAAGCTATCTGCCCCCTCCACCTGAGCTCTTGTTCTGTGTGCAAGGCACATTTCATCTCAGGTCTTCTGTACCGGAGTAGATGCTGGTGATCTGGGGGTGGAGGAACTCTCTGCAGTTCTGTTCTCATGGGCAGACCATTTTCTGATGGAGTTTAGACTTGTCAGAACCTGGAGCCTTCGCAGGAGTGGAGGACAGACTAAGATAGTCCATCCCAGAAGGCTGATGGGCTTTGTTTGATCTCTGCAATGGGGAAATGGCAAAAACCATTCTTTTCTTCCACATCTGTGTCTGCATAGAGTCACCCAGCAGTGACTTTCAAGGGGCCTGGGTGGAATACCTAATAACCTGGAAGAAAGAAACAGAATTCAAAATGATCCAGATAGGTATGAGCATTGGGCTGAAAACAACAGAATTAAATTCAACAGGGATAACTGCACTGCACATAGAAAAAGAAACAAAACAGTTACAAGATGGGGGATATCAGGTTCAGCAATACTATAAGCGAGAAGACTCTTGGGATCATTGTAAATAGCAAACCAACCCTTGGGAAAATTGGTGTGGTTTATAAAACTAAAAATAAATAAATAAAATAAGTAAATAAGAACATAAGAAGAGCCATGCTCAATCAGGCCAAAGGCCCATGTAGTCCAGCTTCCTGTATCTCACAGAGGCCCTTCCAAATTTGTCTGGGAGTGCACAAGACTAGATATCTGTCTCTTGATACCACTCCCCTGCATCTGGACCTTGAATCTGTCCAACCCTCTTTTGAAGACTTCCAGGCCAGATGCCATCACCACATCCTATGGCAGGGAGTTCCATAGACTAACAACACATTGGATAAAAAAAAATATTTTCTTTTGTCTGTTCTCACTCTCCAAACCCTCAGTTTGAATGGATGTCCCCTAGCTCTGGTATTTTGTGAGAGGGAGAAGAGTGTCCCTCTATCCACTTTATTCATGCCCTGCATTATTTTGTATGTCTCAATCATATCCCCACCTCAGGTGCCTTTTTTCCAGACTAAAGATCCCCAAATGTTTTAGCCTTTCCTCATAAGGAAGGTGCCCCAGCCCAGTAATCATTTTAGTCACTCTCTTCTGCTCCTTTTCCAGTTGCACTATGTCTTTCTTGAGAGGCAGTGGCCAGAATTGTACACTATACTCCAGATGCGGCCTTACTATTGTTTTTTACAATACATGTTTTATTTTCAATCCCCTTTTTGATAATCCCTAGCATGGAATTGGCCTTCTTCACCGCTGCCACACACTGGGTAGACCCCTTCATTGAGCTGTCCACCAGCCCACCAAGATCTCTTTCCTGATCCATCACAGATAACTCAGAGCCCATGAGTTGATACATAACTTTTCAATTTTTGCTCCAATATTCACCCTGGATGTTGGCAGCAAAGCAAATAGGTAGCAAGTGCAGGTCAATGGTCTGTGAAACAACTGGGGGCTCTGCACGGTTGCTGCTACACTGGGATTGAACCCTAGGTTGCAAGCACAGTTTTAGCGGCAGTACAGGCATTTAACCACTGAGCCACAAGGCAACAAATTTGGGACAAAATGATCTAAACATCATTGAAAAATTCCTTGGTCCTCCCTCATTCTCCCTCATTTGTTGGCCCCAGTCCCATGTCCCTTTAAAAGCAGTTTAAATTACCAGATAACCCGTGTCTAAAAATGCCGTTCCCACAGCCACCGGGCTTTTTGAAAAAAAAGAAAAAAGAAAATCCAGTAATGCCCCTTGAAGCGAGGTTTCTGTGACTCACCAAAGAGGTAGGGAAATTTTTGCCTTGCTTTGAAAATCCAGCTTTTAAGGAGGCAGACGCCGTGGGACCACGCAGATGATCCGGGTTTCTTTTTCTTTCTGTTTTCATAGCACTGACCGGCTGTTCCTGGGGCCAATGGGCTATGTTTTTTTAATTGCTTTTCACCTTCGGAGAAACTGGAAGCTCTATCCGGTCCTACAAGTTTTCCTTTCCCCCAGCCAAGTGGTCCGTTTTTTTCAAATGCTAGCGCCACCTGCTGGCCAAGGGGGCTGAACTGCACTTTAAAATAAAAAAAAACAGCTTTTGACGTGTGAACTCCTGTCCCACTTATTCAATCACGTGATGGGATGAAGAGGAAAAGCCGGACCTTCAGAAGATCAGGATCGAAACCCAGGTGTGACCATGGCCAATATTGACTGCTCCTGTCATCCTAATAATGCTTATAAGGAATAAGACTTTTCTATGCAGCTTGAGCATTGCAGCAGAGTTTTTTTCCCCCTGACCTAGAACCATCAATACCAAGAGAGCAGAAAATGCTTGATATCTGGAAAATCTGACTATCTCAGATTATCGGCATGTTTTCTTAAGAGCTTGATTTAACTGCCTTCAATCTGCAATTTTATATGGACATTACTCTGGTGTCCCTTACGAAAACCGATTGCGCCCTTGTAATAACAAAGAAATTGAAACTTTGAATCATGACCCCTTTGTATGTAATTTTTATAGAAATGAGCATATTAAATTACCAAAGCTATAATGAGTGCCTTCTCAGGTAGGACTTTGAACTGGCATTTAAAATATTTATTAAGTGACACAAACAAGGGTACCAATGAATCAGTGGCCAAGTTTCTTTTCTCTGCCCAAAGAAAATAGAAGACAACCTTGGCCTCTGTTAGCTCTTAATATAATTGTGAATTGCATGATGGTTGTGAAATTCATTTTTACTATCTAAACTGTTTTAACTATCTTGAATTTTTGTAATGGCTTTATTCTCGTATCCTTTTAAAATCACATATCTATTTTATTGGTTTGGTCTGTGACCATAAATAAATATTGTATTGTATTGTATTGTATTGTATTGTATTGTATTGTATTGTATTGTATTGTATAACTGACTCCCCAGACTCAGTGACTGGAGCTGACTGGTCATAAAGTACAGAGAAAGTAGCAGAGCTGCTGGCTTGCCTATGGTGTTGGATTATTCCCTGCCTGGACTTTACGGAGTGGCTCTTTACTTCACTGTGTACCTGCACTCTTTGGGGTCTATGCTCTTCTCTCAGTTAGAGGCTGGATGCTCTCATTTACCTTTCTCTTTGGCTGTTACATCATAGCCATCTTACAGTGCTGCTGGCTCCATGCTTCTTGCTGCAGAGGCTCCATTCAGCATCTCCCCCTGGTTCCATCTCGATCCACCTGGTGGTTGCTTGCTGCTTGGGCTCCCCTGCTTCCTGCTTCCTGCTTCTGCATAATTGCTTGCTCTATTTGTCTTAGTAGTTATTTTGCTTTGCTTTGCTTTGCTATTAGTTCATTTATTTGCTATTTTATGCTGTTTTATTATTTTATATATTTTTGTATTGTATTTATATTTTGCCCTTTTTCTTTTTGATTTTTTGGGGTGGTTTATCATTGGGATTGTGTTTTTTGGGGAGTGGGCTGAGGTTGGTCTACTAGTCGGTTTGGTGTTGTATTATGTCTGTCCTCTCCCATTATGTTGTCTTACCACATTAGCCGATGCTAGTTGGGGCTCTTATTCTCGTGTCAGGTCATGGGAGATACACTATGAGTCAAGGGATCGATCAGTTAAGGAGAACTAGGGACAGGAAACTTGTGCCTGTCCCCCATTCTGACCCTCCAGCTCACTGCAACATACCAGGTAGATGTTCTTTCCACACTTCCAACCTGTGTTGTCTGCTGGCTAATGCCAGATCAGTTCATAATAAGACAACTATCATCCATGAATTGATTGTGGATGAGAAGGCTGACCTTCCTTACCCTCTGAGCTGTGCCCCCCCCCCCCAGTTTTGTGTCCAGCACCTTGGCAGGCTGGAGGGTTGGGAGTGGGGTGGCCATATGTACACAGGGAATCTTTTTATTTCAGTAAATCCATGGTGTTGGTGTGTCCGAGGCTGGAATCCTACACCTATTAGTGAAACAGCGGGATAGGTTGGGAATAGTGATCATGTAATGTGCTCCCCGTGACCCTGCACTGTCCCTTCCAGAGCTCTCCGAGTTGATCTTCTATTTATTTGCCTTTCATGTGAACGGCCCATAGTCTTTTCTGGGAAATTGGATGGTCTAGAAATGCAAAAATAGATAAATCTAAATTAATTTAAGAGCCCTGGCTGAAAATGAAATTATGGAGTTGGAGAAAATGATTGAAGATTTGCAGAATCTTAAAGGAAGAATCTGGCAGCTTGGACCAAATTCTCAGGCTGTCATTACTGGAGACCTCTCTGAGATTGAAAAATTTCAATGCTTATCTAAACAGCTTTGTCAGACTGATGAAGCTGTTTGGATGAGCATTGAAACATTTCAATATCTCAAGAAAAGAAGTCCAGTTGCCATGACTCAACTTCCAGATATTTCAGATAAATTTAATCAGGATAGTAATGAGAGACCAGATATACAAGCATGACAGTGCAATCCTGGAAAAACAACCAGAAATATTCCACTTCCTTTGAATTGTTATCATGGAATATGGCATGCTGCGCATGATGTGTTTCGCATACCTTTGACATATTATTCTCCTGCAAGAAAACTGGTCTAATGTAGATATAGTTTCAACTCCTTTAATGTAAATGCAGTACCAGGGTGGGTAGACTTACAGAAGGGCTGGGTATTCTTATATCAGCGCCTTGAAGGTGACTGTCCCTTCCTCCCAAACCCTCCTTTCAGACTGCTGGCTATGGCTGTAGCCCTAACAGGAAGAAAAAGAAACTTTCTGGTCACAAATGTACTGGATTTTTCCATGGATATGATGTTATTTTTTTCAAAAATTATTGCACTAAAGAATTAAGGGGTGTTGTATACATGGAAGTACGCCTTTCCCAAGGGATGGGGGTAGGGTGGAGGAGAACCCAAACTGATCTTGCTGTTTTCTTTCCATTCTTTGTCCTGAAGACTCCTCTGCACTTTGTTCTTGCAGGAACAGGCCCTTCTTTTCAGTGAGGGAAAGGCTTGGTGGAGCAACTCATTAAAAAGTGCCATTCTATGAGAAAAGCACTTCTGGAGAGGAAGTGAAACAGCAAGGTCAGTTTGGATTCTCTTCCACACCACCCCATGCTGTTTTTCTTTTCTTTCCGGGAGCGCTTGATTGCCCTCCTCTCTGCTTTGTTTTTGCAGGATCTGACCCTTTTCATCATAGAAATGCACTTCTAAAAGGTATGCTCCGCACTCAAGCCTTTTCCTGCTGGAAAGAAGGGTATGCTCCTACAAGTACAAAGCAGAAAGGAGTCTTAGGAAGATGGAAATGAAAGGAAACAGCATGGGATGAAGGAAAACTCAAGGAAGATTTATAAATTTTTATTAATTTGGGGTCTTAAAAGAGGGTGCATCTAATACATGACAGCATCTTATAGATGGAAAAAATGGTATAGTCACCCACCCACCCCAATTGTAGAAAAGCAGAACTTGCGGAGAACTTAAGAGCCCTAGGAAACTCTATAATGGCCCTTATATTAGAACATATGGATGCCCTGATTTTGTTAGGTGGTGACTGAAATGCTTGCATGGGTCCAGATGATGAATTTCTGGCATTGAAATTTAAGATGATATCTGTCAAGCCCCACACACAGAATACACAGCAAGCCAAGTTCAGTTCTTTGCCAGGAACTTTAGTTGTAATCCAGATAACGAACAAAGTACAGTCTGAATCAAAGCCAAAATACCTTACAGAGCCAAATGCCAAGTTCAAGGGTACAGAGAAACGTCGTAGTCAGAAAGCTGGTCCAAGGTCAGAAAACAGAGAATGCTGTAATCAGAAAGCCGGTCCAAGGTCAGGAAACAGAGTCTGGATACACACAGGAATGTGGTGACAAGGTAAGTGACGCGTTGCTCCCACAGAGGTTTCAGGGTAAACTTGCTAGCTTTATCCTAAACCAGGGAACACACCCATATCTCTGGCAAGGCTCCTGCTAGAACTCAGGGCTTTCAGATCTAATTCTACACCTATCATTAAAGATCCTTTCCCTGGCTCTCCTGTTAGTTCTTCTTTGCTGGATCCTGTTCCTAGCCCTCATAGGAGGAGGAGATGTGCCCTCAGCTGCGTCCTCAGACTCAGCTGCCTGCTGAGTTGAACTGCAAGGCTCCTCCTGCTGTTCTTCAGCATTTAACCCTTCACATTCAGGTTCTATGACAGGCAGGGTCCTGGCAATATCTAATACAATAAATTAGAACCCACATCTCCTTAAACAGGAGAGGGCATTTAAAGAACCACATGTAAACTATGCTGGTGCTTTCCTGTACAGTTTTGCTCAGACTGAGCTTTTTTGCTTTAAATGGCTCAACACCAGGTGATATCACAGATGAATTCACATTTATGGTAGAGTCTAAAGCCTGTGCAATTGACTATATATTAGTGTGCCAATATTATTTTCTACACTAAATTACATAGAACAAATATATTGCTTGTCTCCTGTCATGTTACCAGTTCAATCACAGTTTTCCCAACGTTTGAGCCCAGTATGGACATATCAGATTTTAAACTGATAAGAACAGAAACTACACATGATCTTAGCCGTAGAGGCCGAGAAGCCAAGTAGGATTTATATCTCCTTTCCCAGCTTAAGTGAGCATATATTCATACTTAGTTTCCTTACTATCTCATCCATATTCTATCTTAACTTACATCTATTTTAATACAAAGAATATAGCCAGTTTAATCCCAACAATCTATTCAATCTCACTGTTTAATTCTTCAATATTAAGCAATTTAGGATAGCTTTGACTGAATATATATAACATATATGTCATCCATAGTATATTTACCTATTCTTCCAAAGAGTGCCTATTTTCAGAAATCATCTCTGATTCAAGTTAATACTTTATAGGCTATTATAAAAGAGTTACCTCCTGGTCTATATGTTTCACTTTATGCATACAAGTTCTTCTCTATACCTAACTGCCACTATTCTTTTAAAAATCTAACAAATTAGCATTTATTTATATATCAGGTTGGTCTTCACACTTCCATTTCCCATTTCCTATATCATACCAATCAACTAGTAGCCTTAGATGATCAGAATACCAAAAAACATTTTTAATGTCATGGATTTACTAAGCCAAAAGTTCTCTTAATTTTCTCTTGACAAAAATTCATTTTCTTAGTTTTCTCTTTCTCTGCCAAGTCCATTATCTTCATAGGTTCTTCTTTTATCTTAATGGTAATCTTGATAGTTGCTCTGTTGCTGAGAAAGACCCACATGTTTCTCTTTTTTGTATCCGTATTGAGTAAAGCAGATGCAATTATCATGCTTTGTGAATTTGGCATATCCAAGGATTTATCCTGTACTGATCTTGTTGTGTTTATCTGCAGATTAGAATCAGCTCTGTGTTCTGGGTCTGGGTCATGATCAAAACTAAGTTCATCCTGCACAGTTCTTATTGTAGTCATTAGAGATGGGCACGAAACAGAAAAATGGCATATCGCTTTTTCATTTGTCGTTGAGAGGTCTGTTTCATGTCAAGCCCCACACACAGAGCACACACACAAACAGGGTTCAGTTCTTTGCCAAGATCTTTAGTAGAAAGCCAGGCAAGTTCAAGTCCTTTTGTCAACAATCAAGTGCCAGATAAATAACAGAATCCAACTCCCAGCAATTAACAGTCCAAGTCAAAACCAGAATATCTCACAGAAACCAGATGCCAAACACAAGGGAACAGATTAAGCCGTTGTCCAGGAAGCCAGTCCAAAATCAGGAAACAGAGCCAAGGTCACAGACAGGAAAGTGGTTGCAAGTTCAAATGATGCCTTGCTCCCACAGAGAGCTCAAGGTGAGCTTACCAGCTTTATCTAAAAACAGGGAACACACCCTTACTTCTGGAAAGGCTCCTGCTAGTACTCAGGGCTTCCCGACCTGATTCCCCGTCTAGCATCAAAGACCCTTTCCCTAGCTCTCCTGGTAGCATGTCTTTGCAGAATCCTGCTCATAGCCCTTCTAGGGGGAGAAGATAAGTTTTCAGGCAAGTCATCAGACCCAGCTGCCAGCTGACTTGAGCTGCAAGGCTCCTCCAGCAGCTCTTCACCATTTAACCCCTCAGAGTCTGGTTCTGTGACAGGCAGGGTCTTGGCATTTCGGTTTGTTTCCGTTTGTCATGAATTTTTTGAAAATTTTCATTACCATGTTTCGTTTTTTTGTTTGACATTTCTACCCGCTTTTTGCGTGATTTTTAAAGCATTTCCGTGCACAGGCATCCCCCAACACCCCAGACCAGAGAGAAAACACTAAAAAAATGGATGCTGGCAGAGACACAGTATAGACTAGGTATGCAGGGAGGCTGCAAAGGCAGCGGCGGGCGTTGCCCAGGGTGCAAGGCAGCCGCAGAGTGACTGCACTGTGGGGCAGGGGAGGTACTCACCGAGAGGTACGCAGCACGCACGCACACACACAGGGAGGCTGCAGGACTGAAGCTAGAGTCGCTGAGACAGCAATCCCACCCTAACTCCCACCAGAGACTGCAAGGAGGACGGGGGCTGCCAGAGCTTTTTATGCCCTCTGTGGCTGCCAGACCTGCCCGCCCAGTCTGCAACCTGGGCATGCTATTGGTTGAACATGATCCCACATCACATGGCTTGCCTCCATTTTGTGGCTGGTGGCGACATCCATTTTAAAGGGAAAAGAAAAATACATCGCGATGGGAGAAGACAAAAACAAACGTTTTAAGGACCCCAACCCCCCGGTAGGTATTATCAGACAAGATAAATAATTATCGCTGTGCTTTTATGGATGTCCAGGGCATTTTTTAACATTTAAAACAGCTCATTTCATTGTGCGTCGCCATTAACGGAAATGAAACGTAACGACCACAATTTTTGTGGTTCTGTTCATTTCGTTTCATTTTCATCACAATTTTCGTTTGTCGTTTCGTTACATAACGGAAACGACAAACAGTAACGGAAACGAAAAAATGTTTGTTCCGTGCCCATCTCTAGTAGTCATCTCTAGGTAAAAATCAGTTTTCTGTTCTGCCTCTGTATTCTTATCAGGATTAAAAATCTCTGCATCTTCAGAAGTTGAATCTGTCTGTGATGTGTAGATATCTATTATTTTTGGTAAACCAGATAAGATTATATTGGCAAACTGTTCTTCTGATATTTTCCCCAATCCATAGTGCTTTTATAGCTCACAAAAAGAGTTAATATTGCCAAGGAGTCAAGGAACAGAGACTTCAACAGTTGTTTTCAAAACATGAGCTGATCCAAGGTCATTCTTTGAGAAACAGCTTTCCCAATGCTGCTCTTAGAAATTAAGTCTTTAAATCCACCTCATACAGAAAGCAAACAAACTAAAAGTAGTTTCCACTGGGTGGGAAAATGGGCGGAAAGGCAGATTCATAAAATAAATATAAAAACAATCTTTTCTTTGAGTTACTTGTCTTTCAGAATGCTCACACCTTTTTGTTAAGAGCTGCTTTCATTAAGGAAGGGGTTGCTGCTTGTTTGAAGAAAGTGTTCCAAAACACCAAGGAGAAAGCTTTGCTTAGAGAGACAGCAGAGATAAAAGCAGTTCTACTAACTACACGACAAATATTTACAGTTTATTTACAGCATCCAGCACTGACAGCTATGCCTTCGTCAGAATGGCATCAGTCTTCCTCCAGTGGGTGATAAGGCATTTTCCTGTTTCTACTGAAGTTCACCGCCTATCCCTCCATGTCTGCAGTTGCTGACTTTTCTGCATTTCCCCTCCAGGGAAACTTACCCCCTTAGGGTCCCTGGATGAATTCAACTTGATAAGCTTGAGCACTTATCAAATTGTGTCGCTGTGGTGTAGCCAGAACCAGAAGTCCCCATGAGATTCGATTTTTGAGGTAGCTTGGACCCAGGTCATACAGTGCTTTGTAAGTTAAGGTCAGCACTTTGAATTGTGCCCAACAGCTGATTGGTAGCCAGTGGAACTACTTTAATAGGGGTGTAATGTGATCTCTGTAGCCCACCCCAGTCAGCAATCTGGAAGTTTCCTGAGACTGTTCTTCAGTAGTCCTACATAGAGCACATTATAGTAGTCTAATCAGGACATCACTAAGGCATGTGTCACTGTGGCCAGAGCAGGTTTTTCAAGAAATGGGCATAACTTGTGCACTAGTTTTAATTTGGCAAATGCACTTCTAGCCACAACTGTGACCTGGGCATTTAGGCTCAAGGATGAGTCCAAGAGCATCCCCAAGCTGCACACCTCTTTTTTTAATTGGAAGGAGACCCCATCCAGTAAAGGCTGCATCCCTATCCCTTGTTCTCTATTTTGACTGACCAGAAGCAGCTCTGTCTTGTCTGGGTTTAGTTTCATTTTTGTCATCGTCATCCAGTTCATTACTGCAGCTAAACACATGTAAAGCTGAGAGAGTAGCACCCTTAGAATCTTGAGGTGATGACAAGTAGAGCTGGTGGTCATCAGCATACTGGTGGCACTTAACCTCAAAAGTCCTGATAATCTCCCGCAGTGGTTTCATATAGATGTTAAATAACATAGGAGACAAAACAGAGCCTGGGGGACTGCCTCCACAGGTCAGCGGCCATGGTGTTGATCATGAATCACCTAATACCACATTCTGCATTCTTTGCTGCAGGAAGGATTGGAGCCACAGTTATGCAGTGCACCCAATTCCCAATTCAGAGAGTTGAGTCAGGGTGATGCCATGGTCTATAGTGTCAAAAGCAGCTGAGAGGTCTAATACAACCAAAAGGGGTACCAATCACCTATCCATTTCCCTGCATAGGTCATCTACCAAAGCAAGCAGTGCTGTCTCTGTCTCATAGCCAGGCCTGAAGCCAGATTTAAATGGATCCAGGTAGTTTATATCATCCAGGAACCTCTGGAGCTGCAAAGCCACAACCTGTTCTAGGACTTTCTCCAAGAATGGGATATACAATACCAGTCGATAATTGTTCAGTATCATTGGGTTTAAGGAGGGCTTTCTAAACAGTGGTTTTACTATTGCCTCTTTTAAGCACGCCGGAATCCTGCCCTGTTGTAAGGAGGCATTCACTACTCTTCCTAACCAGTCTGCCATGCCTTCTCTGGAAGCTTTTATGATTCATGAGGGGCAAGGATCCAACATACACGAGGTGGCTCTCACCTTCCCAAGGGTCCTGACCACATCATCCGGATGTAGGAGTTGAAAGTCATCCATTAATAGAGGACAAGCAGGGTAGAGTGCTTTATTTACAGGCTCTGGATCAATAGCAGCATCCAAGGTAGCCCAGATCTGTTCAATTTTGCCTGCAAAGTGTTGTGCAAATTCTTCAAAGCAAGATACAGTGTGGTCTGTGTTATCCACCCGTGGGTCAGTGTGTAGCCGACTTTTGACTATTCTGAAAAGCTGCCCTGGGTGATTTTGTGCCAAATCAATGTTAGTAGAGAAAAATGCTTTCTTTGGTGCCTCCAGTGCCTTGCAGTAATCCTTCCAAAGACCCTTCACTGTTTCTTTGTCTGTTTCATTCTGGGTTTTCTGCCAGTGCCTTTCGCCTCTACGGGCCATCCATTTTAATTTTGCCAACTCTCCAGTATACCAAGCTGCCAATTTGGGTCATTTTGAGGAAGGAGACTTTAGGAGCTATCTGGCTTTACTCATTTCCCCATTCCAGAAGTTAACCAAGAATTCAACAGAATCACCCATCAAAAAGGTAGGAAACTCCCCAAGGGCAGTTAAAAAACCATCTGGATTCATCAACTTTCTGGGACATATAGTTTATTTCTGACTTCCTCCCCTGCCCAGGCTCTGAGTTACAGTGAGCCTAAAGTACACCATATAGTGGTCTGTCCAGGACAATGGGACTACAGTAAGTTCCTTTACCCCAATGTCCATCGTAGGGCAGAAGACCAGGTCTAAGGTGTGGCTTGCAGGATGGGTTGGGGCAGACACCATTTGGGCTGGACCCATTGTTGACATGAAGTCTTCCAACACCCCTGACAGAGCTGCCTCAGCATGGATGTTAATGTCCCCCAGCACAATGAGCCAAAGGGACTCCGCCATCACCCCAGTTACAAGTTCAGTAAGCTGATGCAGACAAGTTGTTGTGCCATGGTTAATATAAAGTTACAGATATTAAAGACAGGACTCAATTAAGTCAAGTCTGAACTCTATAGTCCAGCAGAAATTAGTAACCTGGGCCTATCCTACCATGCACGCACAACAGAAATACAAAAGTGAACATAATATGCTATATTGCTGGGGAAATGGGCTAGATCAGTAGACAAAGAGGAATATCTAACATAAGACTGGTTTACTCAACACAGGAAGCCACATATGTTAGTTTGTAAGATCTTAGAGCTTGATGAAAAAGAAAATATTGCTAGGAAATGTGAGCAGCTGGGGGGGAAAAGAACAACCTGATGTGAGATGCTATTGGTTTGTAAAATCGGAGCACACCTTTTAATGACAAGACATTTTGGAAGTCAGTAAATTAAATATAACAAGGACAACTGGGGGGGGGGAGTTATACCTTTTTTACCTCCCTTCAGTCTCCCTAATCTTCATCTCTCCCAATGTTCCCATGTTATCTGCAGCTGTCCTTGGCTGCTGTTGTGATTGTCTATTTACTCACTGGTGTGTGCATGCATACATACATTCGTCTGTCATCTTGTCTGCCTATATGACATCTCCTGAATTTCTGCTTTCCTTCTGCTCACCATTTTACCTACTAGAGTGGCTTTCTCTGTTGCTGCTGACATTGTATGCCCTTCCTCTACCTGGCCAGTCTCCAGGTTCCATTACTGCCTGGAAGAACAGGGGTTAAAGAGCAGGTAAAAGATTCAGTATTCCTTGCCGTGCATTTGACACTCATTCTGGGATGCCCCAAGTCACAATTAATACTCTGACATGGGCATTCACACATACAAACAATTTAAAGTATATAAAATTCACAGTCGGGTCAAAATAACCTATCTCCTCACTTACCAGGCAAAAAGAGAAGTGCACTGAGCTGTGCATCATGTAAGCAGATATTGTAAAATGGATTTCAATCCTGCCTAACCCAATTCAAAAACTCTTTTTGTAAGTGTAACCGTCCTCTAAGATGCCGAAAATAAGAGTCGTCCATGTCTTGAACAGAGAAGTGAAAATCAGCAGGTAATGGGAAAGTTGTCTTCAAATATAGGAAGGAGTTTCTCACTGGCGGTGTAACAAACATATTTTGTGCTGCTACTGAGCAAAGGTTATTATTGAACATCGACTGAGATTCACAATGGACTTAGGGCCTTTTCACACGACCCCTAAGATCCGCTGGTCCCTTAAATTCGGACCAGAGATCTTGGGGGTTCGTTTCTGTTCCTGGATCCCCACCCCTCAGCACTTCCTGCTCCTGTCAGCATGAGGGGAGGGAGGGAAAAAAAGGACAAAAGAAGCCTTTACTAACCTGCCGGTGCCAGTCGAAGGGGCGGGAGGCAAAAACAACAACAGACAAGCGAGGAGAGCCCGGCACTCTTATCCGCATCAAGGAATTTTCAACTGCTGAGAGCAAGTACATGAAAGGTGCGCTGGGTCGCGCTTATGGGGGCGTGGTCGGAGTTAATTTTCTCTAAACTCCGGAGCTGGTGAGGAAACATTTCTAAGCTCCGGAGCTGGGAGCCATTTGCAGCGCAGCTTAGGGGTTGTGTATAATCGCCCTTACTGAGACTTCCATAATACAAATAAGGTTTCCCAGCTTCCCGCAAAAAATAGGCCCCAGGTTTCTCTTTCAGTTTCCTCCATTTCTGCCTGACATCCTGCCCAGAAAATCACCACATTCTGCACAGCCTAATGGCCTTTTATATTATCCATCAAAGGAAATATGACACTCTGGGTTGAAATTGTTAGAATCCCATACATCTTGATTTCTCTTCTTGTCTCCTCTTTCCAGATGACTTCTGTACAGGACAGATGTCCTTCTCTTCTAGAATTTGGATAATCATACATAACATGGCATTTCTTCCAGGAAAAAGAAGAACTACTGATTGTCAAGATATCTTGTGAAATTTTCTCTGAGTGTTTTTTTTCCTTTCTTTTTTCTCTATATTGCATGCTTTAGAGCAGGGCTGCCCAAAGTCCAGCCCGCGGGCCTAATCCGGCCCGCCAGGCGATTTTCACTGGCCCGCGGCTGGCTGGCCGGCCCCTCCCTCCCCCCCCTCCTTCGCCCCATGCTTTTTTGAAAATATCCGGCCTGGGTGCTCCTTGCGGAGAAGGCTTCAACCAAGGGGCAGGAGCTTGTGAGGTGGGTGGGTGGGTGGGTGGGTAGGGGTTCAGGCGGGCCTCCTTCGCCGGGCTCCTGTGGGGAGGGTTGGGGGTGTGTGTGTGTTCTGGCACGCCTCCTTGGCTGCTGGCACCACCGCGAGGCTTGTGAGGTGGGGTGGGTGGGAGGGAGGGGGTGCAGGAGGGCCTCGTTTGCTGCCCCTGCCGCCGCCCCCGCCGCCTCCACTGCAGGGCGGCTGACTCCAGGGACTTGCCTGCCTCCGCTGTCACGGGCGGGTCTCTCGCCGCCCTTCAGTCGGTCTCCTCTCAAACCCGTACCCGTACACACACACACACACACCCGTCACGGCCGGGATGCGGGGGCCAAAGCGGGGCAGGGCGGGGCGGCGGCTGAGGAGGAGGAGGAAGAGGGGCGGCGGCGGCTGAGGAGGAGCTGCAGGGCGGCTGGGGCTCCGGCTCCCAGGAGGGCCGCCACGGGAGCCTCGTCTCGCCTCCTCTTTGGGGCGGGAATGGGGCGCGGGGAGATGCGGGGAAAGGGGCGCCTTTGCGGGCGAGGGGCGGCCGCGCGTGTGTGTGTGTGTGTCTCTGTGTATGCGGGGGGGGGGGGAGAAGGGAAGCGCTCTTCGCCCCCCCAGCCCCCACCTCTCCGACCGGCTCCAGAAGGCTCGTTCCATCCGAACCAGTGGGCGAGTCCGGCAACTAGGCGTCAGGAGGAGGGTCGGGTTCGCGTGGGGGCGTGCGGAGCGTGTCGAGCTAGGCTTGTGCTTATGACCAAAAAGGCAAGGGGGAGGGGGGGCCCTCGGTCCGTCGCCGGGATTGTGGGGGGTGGGGGTGGGGGTTCAGGAGGGGCTTCTCGGCCACCGTGGAGGAGCTTCCCTGAGCCCCTCCCCGATTCTGCACTGCCCAAACCCCGCTCTCCCCCCCCTCGTCCCTGTCAAAGGGGGGGCGGTTGTTGATTCCCACGGATTTCTGGGAGTTGTAGGCCCCTCCCGCTGAGGCACTCGTCCTGACTGAGTAGCGAAGGTGCCGCGGTTGGAGAAGGAGCTCTGCCAGGCCACGCGTTTTTTCCCCCCCTCCAGCGGTGTGTGGGCAGAGATGGTGGCTGGGCCAGGCACGGGGGGGGGAGCGTTGGCAGAGACCCCGCAGCGGGGGCGCTGAAATTGTCCATCTCGGGCGCTCTTTCCACCTCGTTCCTTGGCCCACAAGTGTGTGTGTGTTGGGCAGGTTCGCCTGCCAGGGCCGGTGGAAGGGCTTCTGCCCCTCCCTGCCTTTTGCCCTGGCTGGCCACAACAAAGCCTGCCTTAGTGACACGTCCAAGGCAGGCATGGCTTCCCCCATCGTGCCCTGACAGCAGGCAGGATGTCTGTGGAGTGACAGCCAGCAGGTGCTGTGAAACTGCCCCCCCCCCCAATTGGCTGGTGACAGGAGCGACCTGCAGAATGCCTTCCTTGGTCCCCACCTCCCTCCCTCCCTCCCTCCCTCCCTTCCTTCCTTCCTCCCTTGGTCCCCACATTCCTTCCTTCCATAAGAACATAAGAAGAGTCATGCTGGATGAGGCCAAAGGCCCATGTAGTCCAGCTTCCTGTATCTCACAGTGGCCCCACCAGATTTGTCTGGGAGTGCACGAGACTAGGTCTCCTGCCGCTACTCCCCTGCATCTGGCCCTTGAAGTATCCTGGTTTTAAGTCTGGAGATGACACATCTCCATCATGCTTTGTCACCTGGGATGGATTTTTCCTCCAGGAATCTGTCCAATCCCCTTTTGAAGGCACCCAGGCCAGATGCCATCACCATATCCTGTGGCAGGGAGTTCCACAGGCTAACAACGCGCTGGGTGAAAAAATATTTTCTTTGG
Organism: Phrynocephalus guinanensis; assembly: GCA_037367245.1. NCBI lineage: Eukaryota > Metazoa > Chordata > Lepidosauria > Squamata > Agamidae > Phrynocephalus > Phrynocephalus guinanensis. The sequence goes on from CM074735.1 coordinate 5,614,633, forward strand.
TCTGTTCTTACCCTCCCCCTCCCTCCCTTGGTCCCCACATTCCTTCCTTGGTCCCCAGTTTTCTTCCTTCCTTCCTTCCTTCCTTGGTCCCCCCTTCCTTCCTCCCTCCCTCCCTTGGTCCACACCTTCCTTCCTTCCTGTGGGTGGGGCTTGCAAGGAGTCAGTGGGCAGGTCTTAGGGGTCAGGGTGGGTGTTAGGGGTCAGGGGGTGGGGCTTGCAGTGGGGGGCAGGGGCAGGGAGCAGCCGGCCCCCGAAACATTCTCAGCCACCAAATCTGGCACTTCTTGCAAAAAGTTTGGACACCCCTGCTTTAGAGCCTAACTAGGGAACAGTCTCTCTTGAGAAACAAAGTAACAAGCATTATCATATCACAAGGAACAGAGATAAGAACAAAGAAAAAACCTTGATGAAAGCAGAAGTCAGTTTGATCCAAAAGGTCTTGTGGACTTATATCTCAGCTGAGAGGTGCGAGTTCGATACCAAGGGTATACGCTAGGCATCACAAGTAACAACTTGTAACAAAACTTGCAAACATAGATCTAATCACAAGCATCGTTGGAATTTTGGGGGAAAACAAAGCCCATCTGTTACTGATATTTTCTGCTGAACTATGTTACTTGTAAGTCCTATTAAAAACTGTCAATAAAAACATGAAAGCTGAGTAACTTTACCCTTTCTTGTAAGTACACTTTTTTGCATTATTTCTTTGCTTTTTATTCGCTCTTCTCTTTCCTCAAATAGACCCTCCTTTACATTACCATCTATTCTTGTCCCTATTGGGTTTTTCTCCTTTTTAAACATGTCCTTGCTAGAAGAAAAAATAAAAAACATACAATTATTTCTCATTTTCAATTTAAATTGTGCATGCATTTTTAAGAAACACAAATTGGATTAGTTTTAGCTTCTTTCTGGTCAACCTCTTCTATTATTACATATTATATGTGTGGGTATGTGCATAGCTTCACAAAAGCAGAAAATGAGATTTGTGCAGATACATATTTTTGCAAATTGGAGAAACCTGAAGAAAAAAAATTGTTTTATTCTTGGAGGGAAGGAGTTCCTTGTCAAGGTGTCTGGTCATGTTGAGACAGCCTAAACCAGGGGTCCTCAAATACAGCAGAGGGGCCAGATACGGCCCCCTAGGGTCTTGAATCCACCCCCCCCCGGGACTAATTACAGACACCCCCCCCCACTCACTTCAAGAGTAAGCCAGCTTCCATGGCTGTTTCTATTGCTGAGGCAGTTCAAAGAGGTAGGCTATGCCACTTCTCCTACTTCCCCCATCCACTGCCCAGATGATTGCCACTCTGGCTAGTGGGGCAGTTCAAAGTGGGAGGTCTCTGACAAGGTCCCCAACTCCCTCCATGGCCCTGAGGCCCCATCCCTGCTTCTCCTCTACCCCATCCATCTGCCTTCCTTGTGTGGCCACCACCTGTGTTGTTGTGGTTGTGAGGAAGGAAGGGGGCAGGCAGAAGCAGCAGTGGACTGACAGAGGGATGGACGGTGGGTGAATGAGAGGGAAACAGAGGGCCTTTTTACACGACCCCTAAGATCCGCTGGCCACTTAAATTCGGACCAGAGATCTTAGGGGTTCGTCGCTCTTCCTCTGTCCCCACCCCCCTCCGCACTTCCTGGTTGCTGGCTGCCTGAGGGAGGGAGAAAAAAGAAAGAAAAGAATGCCGTTTTACCTCCGTTCTGTTCCCGGCAGCATCCAGATCTCTTAAAGGGGCGGGGTGCAAAAAAAGAACAAACAGAAGCCAGGAGAGCCCCGCACTCACTATCCTTACACCGGATCAAATATTTGTCACATCCAAAAAGCAGGTACCTGAAAGCTGCGCTGGGACGCGCTAAAGTGGGCGGGGTCGCACTTAATTTCCTGTTAACTCCGGAGCTGGTGGGTAAACATTTTTAATCTCCGGAGCTGGGAGCCATTTGCCCCGGAGTTTGGGGGTTGTGTATAAACACCCAGAGTGACTTCCTGCCCACCCAGTCCCCTCCAAGCTGCACCCTTGCTATGTGGAAGGAAGAAGGGGAGGAGGGAGCCCAGTCGCTTCCACTGGGTTAGAGACCAGCAAGGAAGGGCCTGGTTTCTGGGAGGCTGGCAAGGTTGCATTTGTCTCCAGTTGGTGACAGGCGGGTCAGCAAGCCAACTGAGCGCTGGAGCCTGGCTGGGGTCAGCCAGTGAGTGAGCTGTGGGTGGGTTTGGTCAGGCCTTCGTGCCTCTCCTCCCTCATTCCCAGGACTTGCTTCCTCCCTCCTTCACTTGCAGTGCACCAAGCCGGGCCGGGACAGGCCAAGAGAGGAGGTGGATTTCCATTCGGGACACAGCAAGGACATGATGGCCAGGGTGCATGACTGGATCTGTTCGTGGCTTTATGGCCCCTGCCACACCCGCTGCTCCTTATCCTGAGCAGTCACCCAGCAGCTGAGGAGGGACCCAGGTTTGCCTGGGCTGCCTCCTCCTTCCCAACACAATGAAAGAAGGAAGGAAGGAGAGCTGCTCCAGCCACCACCGCTGCAGGAGGAGGAGGAGGAAGAAGAGGCGCAGAAGAGGGATACCAGCATTGGCACCTCAGGGCGGCGATCCAGAGTAGGAGGCGTCACTGGGGCCACAGAGACACAATGATCATGGGATGATTGTGGAGGTGCTCCACCCACTTGCTGCTCCCCCTTTTTTCATGTTGGCCTCTTATTTGGACTGTGGTCCTTCCCCCAGCGGTGTCTGGGGGGCAATGGACTGGCCCGCTGTTTGAAAACTTTGAAGACCCCTGGCCTAAACCCATTAGGATGGGGTCATTAATGGCAGTACCTCATATTTCTATTTTATTGAATTGGCAAAGGGTTGAACTAAATGTTCTTTGGTATATCTTGCATGTCTACAAACCTATGATTTTATTGTGCTACTTTAAGCAAAGTCCTAAAAAGGCGATGCAGCTGAATCTGACACATAGTTTACTCAATTTCATTACAGTTCATTTTGTAAGATCTACATTCTTATTTTGCATATTAGAAATCTTTTAATTGTATGGGGAGGGACTACAAAATTATGTATATAATTTTCAGGAGATTTTTTTCTGCTCAATATGAATTACTTCTATAGCCATAGATCATTTATGGTGGTGAATATTTCACTAGCCATAAGAATCTGGAAGTAGTTAATGCTACTTTGGGATATGAATAATTCAAACTCATTGATATCCATTTATGATCCTATAGGGGCTTCTGCAAACTGAGTCATACATTAAAGCAATGTTTTAGTTATTAACTGCCTTTTCTCCTGTGAAGTTTTTCATTATTTGTATTGCTGCTTTAGAAGACATCACTCTGTGTTAAAAAGAAACAAAGCACAGATAACTGCTTTTCATTAACATGTCACACAATAAGGAGATCTTCAGAAAGATGCATTGTGAGGCAATTCAAAAAAAGAGGGAAAGGAAGCTTGTACACCCTCTTTCAGCTTGTTTATGGATATATAATTTATTTATTTATTTTGATTTCTATAAAGTGACCATCTACCAGAAATCTACTCTGGGTGATTTGCAGAAGAATATATATATATATAGCTATACACTATAAATTACAAAAATTCTAAATAAACAAAACTTATCAAAACCAACATAGCATCAATCAAATAAGAAGAAATGAGCACAAATAAATCTAAACAATTTACTTATTCAAAATAAAATTCAAAATAAGAAGAGAACTGACAAAGAATTGCCATGAGCTAAAAAAGAAGAGTAGTGTTGTATTTTATATTAAGAAGTTGAATGGTCGGGGAAGGCTAACCTATAAAGACAGGTTTTTAATTTCTTAAAGTCTTGTAGCAAGAGTACTGGACAAATCTCTTGAGGAACATGGTTCGACAGGTGGGGTGCAACCACCGAGAGGGCCCAGTTGCTTGTTTACATTTTCCAGGCCTCTCTCAGGGTTAGTACCTGCAGATGGCTAGCCTGGCTCAAATGAGTGATCCAGGCAGTTCTTCTTGGGATGAGCCACTCTGTCAGTTACTGAGGTTCCAAACCATTTAGAGATTTGTAAATTAACATCAAAACCTTAAAGTCAGTGCAATAGCATATTGGAATCCAGTGCAGAGCTGCAACTACAGGTGTGATATGCTGGTGCCTTTTAAATCCTGTTAACAATCTGGTCACTGTATTCTACACTACATACTGTCTTTGTATTAACCTCATAGGCAGACCCATGTAGAGAGCACTACAGTACTCTAATTTTGAGATTACAAGTGCATAAACCAGCGTGGTAAACACCCCAGCATTAAGGAAGGCCTGCAGCTATTTAATCCTCCACAGATGATAATGAGAATGGACCACCAATGCTACCTGGGTTTTCATGGTGAGCGCTTGCTCCCACAGGATCCTCAAGCTGCAGATCCCATCATTCGCAAACAGAGTTACTCCCCCAAATGAGAGAGAACTTCCCAAACTGCAGATGTCAGGGGTCCCCACCTGCAGGATCTCTGTCTTGCCCAGGGTCAACCTCAGTCTGTTAGACCCCCATCCAGTCCAGTACAGCCCCCAGGCAGCACTCAAGAGACAGAATGGCATCCACTGAAGAAGATGGAAAGGAGATATAGAGCTGGGTGTCACCCACATATTGGTTACACAAAGCTCCATACTCCCTAATAACCCTTCCCAGTGGTCTCATATAAATGTTAAAGAGCATGGGTGATATGACTGATCCCTGTGGCACCCCACAATTGAGGGCGCAAAAAACAGATCATCTCACCCAGCTGCACTTTCTGGGAATGATCTTTAAGAAGGACCAGAACCACACTAAAACACAACCTCCGACCCCTAACTCAGAGAGCCTTCCCAGGAGGATACCATGGTTGATGGTATCAAAGGCCACTGAGAGATTGAGGAGGAACAACAGGGATGCTTCCCCCCTATTGGCCTCCTTCAAAAGGTCATCATGCAGGGTAACCAATGTAGTTTTTGTACTAGCTAAAGCCTGATTGAAATTGACCAAAAGCACTGATATCATCCAGAACACCTTGAAGCTGATCCGCCATGACCTTGCTCATAAAAACAATATTAACAGGTTTATAGTTGTCAATTGGGTCTGCTGCACAGTAAGGTTTTTCTGAATGGGCCTAATGAGTGTCTCCTTGAAGGCAGAGGGAACCCTGCTCTCCTGGAGAGACCCATTAATTATTTCTGAACAACATTCAGTAGTAATCAGCCTGGATGCTTTTATTAGCCAGGCTGAGCAAGGATCCAAGGAAGAGTGGTGGCCCAACAGAAATCAAGGGCTCTGTCCACTTCATTCAACATCACTGGCTGAAAAATTATGGGCAAGGTGATATACTGGACATCTTGGCTTGATCTACTCTTTGCAAACAATGATCCGGGCGCCAGCATACAGCCTCCACTTTAGATTTTTAAAATGTTGCAAATTGGTTACAGAAAAAGCTAGGGGGAGGCCTATTGCTATGACCAACCCTGAATAGGTCGCATGCTATATGGAACAAATCGGCCTGATGATTTTGGGCTTCACTTTTCTGGTTAGTGAAGTATGCTCTTCTTGTGGCCTTGATCTTAACTAAATAAATGGAAGACGGTATTTTGGCTGCTGCTAGGTTGTTTTCTTTCAGGGCATGCCTCCAGATGCTCTCTATCCTTCTTTGGTTTCACTTCAGAGGCTGCAAACCAGGCATATCCAAAGTCAGGCTTGGGGGCCAAATGCAGCCCGTTTTCAAATTTTGAGTGGCCCACAGCCTCTTCTCCCTGCCAGCTCAGCCTGTCATGCATCCCTGCCAGCTGGACCTTCCCCATACCGGATGGAGAATCAGCTTGCAGGTTTATGGTTTGCCTGCCTTCCCTGCATCCATCTGTCCCCCCAGCCACCTGCCCAGCCTACCCACCCCTGGCTCCATTGCTGCAGCGTCCTCCCCATCTCCTTGCATGTCCTAATGCAGCTGAATGGTTGGCCCCATACATTTTCACCTCACTAAATATGGCCCTCCTTGCAAAAAGTTTGGACACCCCTGGGTTAAACCAAGCAGTTGTGAAGACCTGGAGATGGAGGGGGTGTTTGAGTGTGATCATGTTAGCTGCTCTGGTGGCAGCTGTATACCAGCTCTCCACCAGAGTGTTGACAGGAGTGCCAATCAGTTCAGTGGATAACTCCACATGGTGTCCTGGAAACCTACTGAATCCAGTAGCTTCCTGAAGTGGACCATCTTAATGGGTTCCTAGCTCCATGCAGGGAGGGGAAGCGCCACTGTGAGGCTGCATTTAATCAGGTGATGATCCAACCATGACAAGGGGACTGAATCAAGGTCAGTCTCCATCAGGCCATTCTCCCTTTGCACATTAGAGAAAACAAGGTCTAATGTGTGTCCTGGCATGTGGGTAAGGACGTTGACAAATTGGAACATGTCCAAAGAAGGCATGGTTTCCAAGAGCTCAAGACTTGGACCAGAAACACGAGCTTCCGCATAGATGTCGAGGTCCCTGAGAACTAAAAACCTGGGAGACTTCAACAGTCCCTCGGAGACAAAGGTATATATGAAATAGTATGAGGAATCATGGAACCCTGAGACATTTCGCAGATTAATGGCCAAGGTGTAGATCATGAGTCCCCTAGCACCACTACCATTCATAACGTGACACCAAACAAGGGAAAATCCCAGAAGCTGACTCCTTTATTCATCAGCTCACCACTTCTCACCTAAACGCAAAGCTATTTCTAGGGCAGTTTTTCAACAAGTGAGTAGGAGAGGGTATCCTGGGTACCACCTTGACTGCTGCCATTGGTGTTGCCCTTTGGTATGTAAAACTTGGCATCCTTTTCGTCCTGGCAATGCAGACGCAATATTGTGCGGCAATATTGGGCCATTCCCCAGCTTTCTGAATTGTTGGTGCAGAAGTACAATAACCTATTTTTATAAACCAGATGTTTTTTGAATAATTGACTGTGCATGAATAATGCCTTTTCTTGTCCTTGTTTGGACACATTCCTGCTTCTCAATATCAATTTTAAAACGGGGTGCCCGGAACTGGGCAATGCATTCCAACTCTAAATAAAGAAAAATAGAGCAATACTAGTACTGTACATCTGTCCTGATTTTAGACTATAAGAGATTAGGAAAGTAGGTTATATGCTCCATGAGTGGGTTGTGAACAGGGAATCCCAAACTAGACTGTTAGTATATAAGAATGATATTACGAAGACTTCAGTGGGCAGATAGATTAGTCAGAGTAAATCCGTAAATCTGGGTCATTCTGAGTCATTAAGAAGAAGCATCTAAAGCAGATACCAGAAAATAGCTCAGATGAGATTCAGAGGACATCTTTAAGGAATACTGTTGATCCAGAAGAAGGATCCAGAAAGATTAAACTGAGGTTTCCCCCCCAGCAACTGAGTTGGGGTTCAAATGGTGTATTCATTTTGTTGTGGCATGGCAGACATGCCCTGCTACTCAGGTGATCTTTACAGATTTTGCATTGGGGCCAGGCATCGTCAGAACAATTGAAAATCATTGTCAAGTTTTTTTTAATAAGATTTAGGGAAACAAGGTGGAAAATAAAAATAACAGGTGCATGCAATTAGAAGCTGAAGATTCCTAATGTGGAGTCATGGTGTGTCAGAGTTTTGTGCTATTTAATCAGCCAGTGGAAGCAATAGTTATTGAATAAATAGTTAGCCAGAGAGAGAGTTTTCTTAAAACCAAACAGCTATATTATGTATAAACAAAAAAATATCACAGCATCACAGAACTTATACAAAGTTCAACAGCATAACAGCATTACAGCATTCAGTACATATGACAGAATATATGGCAGAGAAACAAAGTGGGTGCCTTACTCACAGAAGGCCCAAAGAACAATGATTTACAGAACATTTTTATACATGTCTCTGCCCAATCATGAATGACATTACCTCATAGCTATTGCAACCCCTTGCATCAGCCAAAATCATTATGTTCATTCTTAACATCAGTACTCCCTTAGAAAAAACTATACATTGAGTCACTATGATTTTGCACTTTTACAGAATCCATCTTTAAATCAATTAAATACATATCAGATATACATAGAACATCCTGTATAATACATGTATTTCACTAACTAATATCTGACAGGGTGAAATACAGTAATCCCCACTTATAGTGGGGGATAGTGATCTGACCCGACCGACAATTAAAAAAAAATCCTCAATATGTGGATGTTGGGTCAGGTCATGCCTCCAGATGCTCATACTCGTTTTAATTGTGCAAATGTGCTCCTGGCCACAGGTGTGACCTTGGCATCTAGGCTCAAAGATGAGTCCAGGAGCACCTCCAAGCTGTGCACCTCTTTTTAATGTAATCCCATCCACTACAGATTGCATCCCTATTCCTTGTTCTCCATTTTGTCTGACCAGCAGCACCTCTGTCTTGTTTGGGTTTAGTTTCAGTTTGTTCCTTCTCATTCACTTCATTACTGAAGCTAAGCACTGATCTAAAGTTGAAATCGCTTCCTTGGAATCCAGAGGTAAGGAGAGGTAGAGTTGAGTGTCATAGGCATACGGGTGACACTTCACCCCAAAAGTCCTGATAATTTCCCCCAGTGGTTTCATATAAATCAGTGGTGGCCAAATTTCAGCCCTCCAGCTGTTTTGGACCACACGTCCCAGAATTCCAAGCCTGTATTGCCAGTGACAAAGGACTGTGGGAGTTGTGGTCCAAAACATCTGGAGGGCCAAAGTTTGGCCACCACTGATATAAATGTTAAATAACACAGGAGACAGAAGTGAACCCTGAGGTACCCCACAGGGGTCAGCGGCCATAGTATTGAACATAAATCCCCTAAGATCACTTCCTGCATTCTCTTTTGCAGGAAAGAATGAAGCCACTGTAAGACAGTGCCACCAAGTAACATTTCAGAGAGATGAGTCAGGAGGATATCATGGTCTATAGTGTCAAAAACAGCTGAGAGGTCCAGTAAAACCAAAAGGGACGCAGATCCCCTATCCATTTTCCTGTGTAAGTCAACTACCAAGGCAACCAGTGCCATCACAGTCCCATAGCTAGGCCTGAAGCCAGATTGAGCTGGATCCAGGTAGTTTATCTCCTCCAGAAACCTCTGGAGCTGTGGGGCCACAGCCCACTCTACTACCTTCCCAAAAAATGTTAGATACCGCTTGATAATTGTTCAGTTTTGTTGGATCTAATGAGGGTTTTTTTAAACAGTAGTTTTACTATTGCCTCCTTCAAGCATACTGGAATCCTACCCTGTTGCAAGGAGGCATTCACTATTCTTCCTATCCAGTCTGCCAGGCCCTCTTTGGCAGCTTTTAAGAGCCAGGAAAGGCAAGGGTCCAACAGACATGTGGTGGCCCTCATGTCCCCAAGGTTCCTGATCACATCCTCAGGCTGTAGGAGCTGTAACTCATCCATTAATACAGGGCAGGCAAAGGGGACAGTTTAATTTATAGGGTCTGGATCAATAGAAGCATCCAGGTCATCCTGGATCAGTATAATTTTGGCTGCAAAGTGTTGTGCAAATTTTTAGTGAGTTATAGAGTGGTTTGTGTTATCCACCTGTGGGACAGCATGAAGCAGACTTTTGACTATTTGGAAAAGCTCCGCTAGGCGAATCCATGGTGAAGCAATGGTGGTAGAGAAAAATGATTTCTTTGCTGCTTCCACTGCCTTGGAATAAGCTTTCCAATGGCCTTTCACTGTTTCTTTAACTGTTTCAGTCGGGGTTTCCACCAATGCCTTTCACCTCTACAGACCATCCTTTTCATATTTGCCAGTTCCTCAGTAAGCCAAGCAGCCAGTTTGGCTGTACTTCGAGGAAGGAGATGTTTAGGGGCAATCAGGCCAATGGCATTGCTCATTTACCCATTCCAGAGATTAACCAAAGATTCAATGGAATCAGCCATCAAAGAGATGGGAAACTCCCCCAGGGCAGCTAAAACCATGTGGATTCATCAACCCTTTTGGATGAATTGTCTTTGACTTCCACCCCTGGCCAGGCTCTGAGTTTCAGTAAACCTAATGTGCACCAGATAATGGTCTGTCAAAGACAATGCGACTACAGAAAGTTCCTTTACCCCAAGGTTCTCAATATCGATACCAGGGCAGAAGACCAGGTCTGAGGTATGGCCTGCAGAATGAGTAGGGGAGACATCATTTGAGATAGATCCATGGTTGTCATGGAGGTCATGAAGTCTTCGGAAACTCCTGACAGAGCTGTCTCAGCATGGATGTTAAAGCCCCCCAGCACAATGAGCTGAGGGGACTCCAATACCAACCATGTTATCAGTTAGCTGAGGTAGAGAATTGTTTGTGTCTCAGGGTGGGCGGTATACCAAGAGAATTCCTATCTTTTCCCTGGCTCCTACTTTTAGGAGCATACTTTCAAATCCAGGGAAATGGGGAATGTGACCTAGTAAGAGGGATGGAGTTGTGATAGACCAATGCCACTCCACCACCCTGCCCCCTGGTCTTGCCTGTTGTTCTACAGAGAAACCTGGAGGACAGAGCTAAATGAAAATAACATGCCCAGCCTCATCCAGCCAAGTCTCTGTGATGCAGGTGAGATCAGCATACTCTTGCAGGATCCAGCCCTGGATGATTGTTGATTCCCCATTCACTGATCTAGCATTCAACAGCAATCTTTTTAGTCCAGGGATCTTGTCACCAGGATTTTCAGAACATTCTAACTTAGTAGATACCTTAGGAGGTACCAAAACCCTGTAGTTCTTCCTTCTTATATGATGTTGATGAACCTTTTGATTGCCATGTGTTCCTCTACCCAAAACAGTTGTATAGGTTTCCCCTCATTGCCTTGCAAAGTCTCTTTTCCATAAAATGACAACGTCCCCAGTAAGTTCCACAACAATCAATGGCTCTCCCTGTGAAGCAAAGTGTGGTGTAGTGTCGCAGCACCACACTTTGTGCAGTTAGCCAAGGCTAAGTTATAGTTACCTGTGAAAAGGAAGAGGGGTGGCTTTCTGCTTTGATGCAATCAATAGGGCCCGCTGATCTGCTTCCCCAGAGAATGGCTGCAGTCTTCCTCCTCCCTAATTTGGTGTAGAGGCTAGGGCTAGTGGAAAGGAAGGGAAACAGTTGGATGGGGGACTCAAAACTGATGCCAGTGTATGAGCTGTGATGTATTATATAAATATATACAAAGATAAGAAAATTTCCCAGAGATATTGAAAAAATAAGGAATCTGGGAGTGGTCACAATGATAGGCCTAACCCTAGTATTACCTGTGAAAATTTGTGGTAGTTTTAAAATCTAAAGTGCAGGCCATCCACTGGGACTTGGATCACCATTTGCAAACAGTGAATTGAGCCGAGATGTCCAGTGCCTCATCTTGCCCAGAAATTCTCTCAAACTTCTCAGAGAAGTGGACAGGGCTTTTGATTGCTGTCACGCTGTTACCTCACTATACTTGTCTGGTCTGGCATTTAAGGACAGTCAGGCTGGTTACTACTGAGTGGGCTACTGCAATAATTAATAAGTCTCTCCAGGAGGGCAATGGTTCTCTCTGCCTTCATTAGGCCCAGCTGGAAAAAGCTGAATCTGGCAGTGGACCAAATTAAGAGCTATAAGCCCTTCACTAAGATATCTTTATGGGCAAGTTCTTGGTGGTGACAGACCAGCTTCAGGGACTCCAGGATGATACTAATGCTCTTGAGCTATTCTAGTTGGGGTTCAGGCCACGCCATAGCAGAGAAATGGCATTGGTCACTCTGTAATATGACCTTTGGAGGGAATCTGATGGGGGCAAATCATCCCTTTTGGTTCTCTATAACATCTAAGCAGGCTTTGATATCACCAATCATGATATCCTCCTGGGGAGGCTTTCTGAGTTGGGGATTAGGAGCCTTGCCTGACTCCCTCTCTGCATATGTTCAAATGATTAGTAAAGACCTAATAATTCAGATTGGCTTTTGTGAATCATATTGACGGCTGTGACACTTAATAAAGTTCTATCTAATTGTACTACTGGCTTGATTTTTATAGTTTTATTGGCTTATTGTTATGCTATGTCTTTATTTTGGTTTTGTTTGGGTTGTTATTGAGTTTACTTTTCCTTTGTTAATGTTAGTATTGTTTTGTTGTTATGTTTAAATTGATTATGTTATGTTATGTTATGTTAATGTTATGTTATTTCGTTGCCTAGAAGAATGCTCTGCACAAAGTCATTCTCTTCCTTCAGAAAGACTCAGAAGGCAAAAGGGAGACCAAGAACTGCCTCTATAAAAAAGCAGATTTTGTTATTAGGAAGCCAAGGTGTCCATGAATTATGGTATAGTGAGAGTTCTGGTAATTTGTGTCTAGGGCTATCAACATAATAGGAGTGTAAGTGACCATATGAACTTTTTTGCAAATATTTATGAGGGAATGTGTGAGTTTAGTCAGTGGACAAATTCAGTAGGTTGTCTGTTTACAATTCACAGAAATTTGCCTTCTGGCTCAAGAAAAAGTAATGTCGCCTTAATTGTGCTCCTGCCTCACTTGGCATCAATTATTTATGCTGCTGCTTATTTATTTTTAGCTTTCTCATTTGCAGCCCTCAGTATGGAAGGGCTATGTTACTCTTAAATTAATTATAGCACTATAAAAGTGTGTGACCTGGACAAATCTTCTACTGTATAATTTCCTCCCCTGATATATCATTATAAATAGTAAAGCTGACTGCAAGAATGGGGCCTTCAGTCTTGTGTCCTGGAGAGTTTATTATGCCAAATCACAACACATACTATGCCTAGAAAGGCTTACATTTGTATAATCTTACCATCTTCTCTCCTTTAAAATGCTCTAGTTACAAGTGAAGTAGGGATGGGCATTTCATTTTGGAACCAGTAGGTTACGAAGTGAACTACATGAACCCAGGTAGTGCTTGGAGCCAGGTCCAGTGCTCATGGCCCGGTACTGGGGCCCGCCCACACACCGGCTTTTATTTTATTTTATTTTATTTTATTTTATTTTTACTGCCAACTACATGGCTGCCTACCAGCTGTAGCATGGCCAATCAGCCCCCCCCCTTCCACCCCTCGGAGGCTCCTGCAGCCAGGACGGATGACCCCAGGAGCAGCACCAGGTAGGAGACACCTCCGGCAACTGAAACGAACTGAAATGAAATGGAAATTTCTGTTTCATTTGGTTTCATTTTTCTTAGAGGGGGAAGTTCATTATTCATTTCGTTATGTAACAACATGAATAACGAATAATGAAACAAACCAAAATTTCATTTCGTGTCCATCTCTAGTGCTGATATTTCTAAAAGATAAATTTAAAGGGTGAAATATATTTCTGAGGAAATACAATTGTGTCCAAATTGTTTTCTAAGTCTCAAAAGTGAAAACAAAGGAAAGTTGTTCTGCCCCACTGTTCCACAATGGTACTCTTTGCCAATATTTAAAGTGTATTCAGAAGTACACTATTTCAATTATTTGAAATAGATCTTATTCAGAAGTCCCATTATTAAGAATAAATTGGGTATTCCACTCATCGTTCTCCCCTGAAGTACAGAAAACTATTATTCCTAATTAGCTCATTGCTTTTGGTCCTAGTCAGTTCATTACTTTTATTAGAAATAATGGAATTAACTTATGAACTAGGGATGTACCACAAATTCTCAGTAATGAGTCTTAATTATTTACAAAAGTGGGTCTTTTAACTTAAGAAATTTCTCTTCCATTTTACTGGAAACTTTACTGGTGTGGGAGAGAGAGCTACCATGACCTGCTCCAGTGCGTGTATTGCAAGACATTGCTTGTTGACCAAGGCAAAATTTAGAAGAACTGTTTGCTTGTCATGCAAAGTGATCTTAAAGCAAGGTGTTACTACATCTGAGAGTTGAGTCATGGGAACTGGACTTCTTTTCTTGTGGGATCAAGATATTTCACTCCTCATCAAATTAACGTCTTCAGTCTGAAGTTCTTTAATTCTATAGACAGAAGAAGCTACTTGGATGAGTAGTGAAATGTTTTGATCCCACAAGAAAAGAAGTCCAGTTCCCATGACTCAGATAATGAATCACTGGATAATCTTATCAAGATGATTGTCTCCACAGACATGAAAATTAAATGCAATAAATAAAGATATCTGATTTTTAGACAAAGGTCTTAATGGTAAAGACTGTGCAGTCCAAGGTCTAAGCCAAAATCAAAGGAGAGACCATTTAGATCAAATCAGCATTATCCAAAAATGAGGTCAATAGTACACCAGCATTCTTAAAAAGTCAGATACATTAAGAAGAAGCCAAAACTAAACCCAGACAAGACAGAGCTGCTTCTGGTCAGTCAAAAAGGAGATCAAAGGATAGGGATACAACCTGTACTGGCTGGACTACTGTAAGGTGCTCTATGTGGGACTACCAATGGATAATCTCAGGAAACTTCAATGGCTCCAGAACGCAGTGGCCAGACTGCTGACTGGGGTGGGTTACATGGCCTGGGTCCTAGCTACCTCAAAGATTGAATCTGGAGGTATGAACCAGCTTGGGTGCTAAAGTCATCAGGAGAGGCCTTTCTCTCCATCCCATTACCTTCACAGGTATGTCTCATAAGAACACATGAAAGGGCCTTCTCTGTTGCTGCTCTCAGACTCTGGAACCCTCCCACTAGAGGCCAGGACTGCCCCATCTCTGTTGTCTTTCTGGAAGCAGGCAAAGACCTTCCTCTTCAGGCAAGCTTTCCCCAAATGAGGGACTACCTACTATGTGACTTTTATATGGATTGCCATGCATGATTGCATTGACCAATTTAATAAGAACACCAGTCATTTCCATGTTAGCCTCCATCCCTCATAATGTTTTTTTACATGCTCTTTGTAGCTTTAATGTTACCTTTTAATGTTCTAAGATGTCTCTTCTAATTCCCTGTTTGTAACATAAATTATGTCTTAAATGTTCTGGCCTGTATATTGTCCCTCATTATTGTAAGCCACCTTTGGTCCTTTTCCATGGAGAAAGGTGGGGTAAAAATATTCTAAATAAATAAATAAATAAATAAAGCAATTCCCTGTTCATTGTTTCTCATGGTATTACTCAGCCAAGTATCCCCCATACTGTAGCTATGTGCTTGGTCCTCTACCCCTTGAAGTAGAACTATATATTGTTATATTTCATTCATTGATTCTTTTTGAATTTTGCTTCTTTCTTCCAGAGTATTAGCCATTCCATCCAATTTATGTCATCTGCAAATTTGATCAGCATTCCCTGCACCCCTTGATCCAAGTCATTAATTAGCATGTTGAAGAACATGGGGCTCAGAACCCTAGTGAAACCCCACTTATGACCTTCTTTCAGTTTGAGAAGTACTCAATGAATACAAATCTATAGCCAGTTGTGTATCTATCTGAATACTCTGCATTTTGCTTTTTTTTTTTTGCATAAGCCTTTTAAGCCTAGATTTTACCATTCTGCTCAGTTCCAGACCAAAACTCCATTGAATGTATATTTCAGAGATCCTCAATCTAAGGCCCGGGGGGCCAGATGTGGCCCCACAGGGTCCTGAATCCAGCCCCTGGGACCAATTGCAGACCCCCCAAATACCCCATGCTTCGCGAGCAAGCCAGCCTCCTCAGCTGCTTTGATTGCGGAGGCAGTTCAAAGCGGTGGGTTTGGGTCTCTTTGGGGAGAAAGGCGGGGGCTTCCGGTTTAATGGCCGACTGCATAAGACGCTAGGGGAATTCCTCCGTGGGATCCCCAGAGCACACGGGGGGTTTAAAGAGTCTCGCGAAGGCTCCGCAGACTCTAAAATCCTCAGGGGGGTGCCCTGAGGGGTTGGTTATCTGCTGCGCCCCTTGCGGCTCTCCTCTCGCCCCGATCCGGAGGGGTTGGGGAAAAGGATTGAGCCGCGGGCGCTCTTGCGATCGCTACCCCTGTGTTTGCGAAGTCTCATTGTCTTAGCAGGAAGCCATTAGCCTCCGAGAACTCTATAAAACTGTTTCTATTGGAGGAAGAATCAGCAGAGGCTGTTAAACAGTTAACTTGAAGATAAGGACTATACCCGAAGAAACGTGAGTTGGTTTGTTTACATCGGAATCTGTTCGGAGCTTGGTGGGAACTAAGCCGTAACTCTCCTTCGTGATGCAAATTGGAGCCGTGCGGTGGGGTGGAGAGATATCCCTTCATTTGCGAAGTGAGTTTGAACTATTATTATTTATATTGAAGTGGAAAGAAATATGGGACTTGGGGAAGCTCGATCGTGAAGTCTGCAACTCAGAACTGGTGTTTGGAGTCACCCCCCTCTTTTTGTGAAAGGACTGAGTGAATAAAGAAGAACATGGGGGGTGGATAAGGGGGGCAGCCCATCTTTTTTCTTGACTACACTTCAAAAGACACTGGCGTTTGGAGTTACTCCCCCCCTAAGGAGGAGAGCCTGTATTATTTGATTTTACACTTCCAAAGACTTTGGAGAATTGACATTTGGAGTAATTCTCCCCTCTTTTTTGTGAAAGGATTGAATACTTAAGAAGAATCTGGGTGACGGACAAGGAGGAGAGCCTGCTTGATTTTACATTTCAAAAGACTTCACCAGAGCTGGTGTTTGGAGTTACCCCCCCTTCTTTTGAGGGGGAGCTATTTTACTTCATTACCTTCATTACTTTCGGATCCTTCAGTGCTTTGTTTTCTATTTCTGGAGGTGTTTTTGAGAGCAACTTTGGAGTTATTGCTAACTGGAGTCATTGTTATTTTTTCCTTTTCAATTGGATTGGGCCACTGAAGAGGCTGAAGAAAAAGGAACTTCTTGAACTTGTAAGAACTTTGGTGGATTTTTTTTTCTTTTTGCTTTCTTGGCTGCAGTGTATGTGAAACCACGTTTCTGTATGCCCTTCTGAGGCTCTCGTGAGCAGGGAACTCCATTTTCTCCTATCTGAGAGCTGTGTGGACTAGGCTGTGGAAGAGGCTGAAGATGTTCCCCTAATTTTTTCCTTTAATTTTTAATTTTTAAGAGTTTTTGTGGGTCTCTCCTTGTGTATCTGGCTGCAGCGGAAACGAAACTAAGTTATTATGTGTTTTTCTCTGAGGCTCTCTGTGGCTGGAAGGTCACACTGTAGCCAAAACAGGATTATGCTACAGCTGTGAAGGTGACTGGAAAGCTCATTTCCTAGGTTGGAGTGCCATCTGGTGGATTTTAAAAATTATTGCATCTGAAACTGGTTAGGAAATTTATTTCTTATGTTGGAGCGCCATCTAGTGGATTTGGAAAATTATTGCATTTAAAATTCAATTTGAACGCTGTTTGGGGTGGGAGAGTGTTTGATTATATAGAAAAATTGACAAAATTTGATAAATTGTTATTAATTTGATATGTGGATAATTTAAAGTCAGAAAGGATAAAAGGAAGTTTGAATAAGTAAATTGAATATCATTGATGGTAAATAGGTGATTATTAATCATTGGAGTATTAATTGATTAATTTGATTGGTTGAAGTTTATTATTACTTATTGATTGAATTAATTTCAATTTGTGATTAAATTGTGCTCCATTGGAATAGAAGTCAATTAAAATTGAGATGGCAGGAGAGAAGGAGAAGAAGAAGATGGCACCCTTAACACAGAGAAGAGACTCCAGACAAGAGGAGGGTAAAGAATGGGAAGGACTAATGATACACATAAGGAGAGAATTTGAAAAAAGCGAAGAAAGTATGGACATGAAGTTATCAGAACTAAAGGAAGATATGCAGAAACAAATTAAAGAGGCAGTTGGGGAATTGTCAGCTCAAGTGAAGGATTTAGCGGTGAAATCAAAGAGTATAGATGTTAAAGTGAAGAAAGTGCAGACAGAGGTTAAACAATGCAGAGAAGAAACAGAGAGGAATAGAATAGGAGTGACAGAAGTAAAGACTACACAAATGAAATTGGCTGAGGAGCTTGCTTTTCTTGAAATGAGGCAAAGGCAACAGAATCTTCGTTTTCGCTTGATACCATGGGAGGAAGGAGAAGATATTAAGGCCAAAGTAATAACTGAACTTGCGAAGTGGCTTGGGTGGCAAGAAGAAGAGGTAGCTGGAGCAATCTCCCAAGTGTTTAGGATAGCAGTTAGATCGAAGAAGTTGAGAGCGAAGAAGACACCAGGTGATGTTATTGTGTCAATGACATCTATGGTCGTGAGAGATAGAATTCTGAAACACAGTTATGATAACAGATTTGTGATTGAAGGACAACAGATCTTGATATATAAGGAGATCCCTCTTTATTTCTTGAGAAGAAGAGGAAGTTATAAACCTCTGGCAGAAACATTGAGAAGAAATGATCTGAGATTTCATTGGGAGTTTCCGGAAGGCCTATCCTTTATTTACAAAATGAAGAGATTTAAAGTAACATCTGAGTTGGAGATAGGCAAATTTCTGAGAAAATACGGAGAAGAGCTTGGGTACAGGAAACCATTGAAAGAGGGGGATAGATTACCTGAGGAGAAGGAGGACCAAGGCTCAAGAAGAGGTGAGGGTGAAGAAGAAGAAGAGGAAGAAGAAGAGGAGTTAGAACTCTCTGATGAGGAAGAAGGCAAAGCCGACTTAGCTATGGCCAATATTTGAATAGAGACTGATAAAAATATATTTAATTCGAAATCTGCAATGGCGTTGAGAGTATTAACATGGAATGTAAATGGTTTGAATGAAAAGACCAAGAGAAATAGAATTACGCATTTACTGAAGAAAGAAAACCTAGACCTGATTTGTCTGCAAGAAACACATATTGCAACGAAACATATGAAGAGTCTAAAAAACAAAATTTTGGGACAAGAATTTGTATCGTCTGATAAATTGAAGAAAAGAGGAGTGGTGATATATGCAAAACATAAATTAGAACCTAAGTTGATAATGAAAGATGAAGAGGGAAGATTTTTGATGGTGCAAATTACTTGGCAATCTGAAAAAATTTTCATCGTAGGAATTTATGCGCCAAATGAAACGAAATTAGAATTTTATAGAGATCTAGAACAAAGATTGTTAGACTATATGGATGAAAAACTCTTTTTGATGGGAGACTATAATGGAGTAATGATGCCGGATCTGGATAGATCCCAGAAAAAGAAAGGCTCAGAAGGGAAATTACCAAAATCTTTTTTTGACTTAGTTGAAAACTTTGGATGGATCGACATTTGGAGATTGAGACACCCAATAGAGAAACAGTTTACCTTTTTCTCTGAACCAAATCAGAGTTGGGGAAGAATCGATTACATATTTGTTCCTAACGATATTTCACATAGAGTGACGAAAGTGGAAATTTTACCTAAAACGATCTCAGATCATAATGCAATTGTGATGGAAGTTAAAACAAAATTGGAAGGACTATACCGCTGGAGATTGAATGAAAGTTTATTGGACGAGACAGAGACTTTGCAAATAGCGAAAGAAACTTTTAGAGATTATTTGGAAAATAATTGGAGAAGAGAAACACCAACAAATTTTGTATGGGATGCGAGCAAAGCTGTTATGCGAGGCCTCTTTATTCAGAGAAATTCGTACCAGAAGAAACAGAAAGAAAAAAAGAAATATGAGATCTTAAAAGAAATGGTGGAGACAGAGAAGAAATTGGTGGAAAAGCCAAAGGAACAGAAATGGATTCAAAAATTAAAGATGCTCCAAACCCAGTTATCAATGGTTATCAATCAAGAGTGGAAGGTTAAGATGATGAGACAAAGAAATTTTGAATCGGCAAACAAAGTAGGGAAACTGTTGGCTTGGCAGCTTAAATGGAAGCAAAAACAAATGGTTGTGAACAAATTAGTAGTAGATAAGAAATTAGTGGAAGATCCAAGAGAAATTGTAAAGGTGTTTCGGAATTTTTACTGAGACTTATATATGAAGAAAAAAGAGGATCCGGAACAGATTGATAGATATTTAAGAGAGAATGGATTGAAAAAAATTTCAACAAGCCAATTGTCGACATTGAGTGAGAAAATTACCCCACATGAAGTACAAAGTGCAATAGAGAGGGCGAAATCTGGAAAATCACCGGGTCCAGATGGCTTGACTGCAAAATATTATAAAAAATTGTCAGAAGAAATGTTACCAATAATGGTGGAGGTGATGAATAAAGTTTTAGAAAAAGGAGTTATACCTAATACCTGGAAGGAGGCGTATATAACACTGATCCCAAAGGAGAATTCGGACGTGACAGATGTCAAAAATTATAGGCCCATTTCCCTTTTGAATGGAGATTATAAATTATTTGCCGATGTTTTGGCCAATAGATTAAAAAGGGTTTTAAATGAATTGCTACATAAAGACCAAGCGGGGTTTCTTCCTGGCAGACAGATGAAAGACAATATGAGAAATATAATTGATATAATAGAATATCTAGAAGTCAGGAAGGAGAAACAAGCTGCTTTGATATTTATTGATGCTGAAAAAGCCTTTGATAATGTTTCTTGGCAATTCATGAAGAAGAATTTGGAACATATGGGAGTGGGAACAAAGTTTTGGAATGGTGTTAATGCAATATATAAGGAACAGAAAGCAAGTTTATTGGTTAATAATGTGATAACAGAAAGTTTCCCGATTGGGAAAGGTACAAGACAAGGGTGTCCACTGTCTCCACTGTTATTTATTACTGTACTGGAAGTATTGTTAGTTAAACTGAGAGACATGGTGATAATTAAAGGTATAAGTGTGGGGGATAAGGAATATAAACTAAAAGTGTTTGCTGATGATTTGGTTTTGACATTAGAGAATCCCAAAGAAAGTATTATTGAGGTGATGAAGGTAATTGAAGAATTTGGTAATTTAGCCGGCTTTAAACTGAATAAGAATAAGACGAAGGTCCTATTGAAAAATGCAACAAAGAAAGATTGTGAAGAATTTGAAAAACTGTCCGCTCTCTCAGTTGTGAAAAAAGTTAAATCCTTGGGAATTAATTTATCTCTTACGAACTTGAATCTCTTTGAGGATAACTATACTATGGTTTGGAATTCGATTAAGAGAGATTTGGAAACATGGAATAGATTGAATTTGTCATTGATGGGAAGAATTTCGGTGATAAAGATGAACGTGTTACCAAGGTTGTTATTCTTATTTCAAATGATCCCAATAATCAAAGGGATAGGCCATTTTAAGGAATGGCAGAAGACATTGTCTAAATTTGTCTGGCAAGGTAAAAGACCTAGAATAAGGTTTAAATTATTAACAGATGCCAAGGAAAGGGGAGGATTTGCCATGCCAGACCTGAGATTGTATTATGAAGTGGCCTGTCTCGGTTGGATAAAAGATTGGATTACTTTAGTTGATGGGGATCTTTTGGATTTAGAAGGTCATGATAATAGATTTGGTTAGCACGCTTATCTTTGGTATGATAAACTGAAAGTACATAAAAGTTTTATGAATCATGTAATTAGAAAGTCACTACTTCAGGTCTGGGAACGGTTGAAACCTTTATTAGAGAGACACACCCCGAGGTGGTTATCCCCGATTGAAGCATCGGCGACCAAGAGGAAAGATACAGAAGGAGTGGGGATCACATATGGGGATGTGTTATTTTTCTCAGAAAAAGGTCCTAGACTGAAGTCTTATGAACTGTTAAAAGAGAAGTTAACAGGTTGGTTCCAGTACCATCAGTTACATGACATTTTTCAGAAAGACAGAATGATGTCTGGGTTTGGAGAGAAGGAATCTAAG
Source organism: Phrynocephalus guinanensis (assembly GCA_037367245.1). Taxonomy (NCBI): domain Eukaryota; kingdom Metazoa; phylum Chordata; class Lepidosauria; order Squamata; family Agamidae; genus Phrynocephalus; species Phrynocephalus guinanensis. Next base: position 5,636,228 of record CM074735.1, read on the forward strand.
TTTCAAACCATAATCATGGGCCCAAAAAAGAAATTGTTGACTAGATTATATAATTTCTTGTTGGAGTTGAACCTAAAAGATGAACAAGTCAAAGAATGTATGATAAAATGGGCTATGGATCTGGGTCACAATATTGAGTTAGATGTGTGGGAAAGATTGTGGAAAAAGAACATGAAGTTTACCGCATGTACTTTGATAAAAGAAAATCTATTGAAAATGATGTATAGATGGTATATTACTCCAACGAAATTAGCAAAGATGTATAGGATGAAAGATTATTATTGTTGGAAATGTAAAGAGAAACAAGGTGACTTTTATCATATGTGGTGGACCTGTGAGAAAGTGAAAGAGTATTGGGCACTGATATATGATGAACTCAAAAAGATGTTAAAGTGTACATTCCCAAAAATTAAATGCAATAAATAAAGATATCTGATTTTTAGACAAAGGTCTTAATGGTAAAGACTGTGCAGTCCAAGGTCTAAGCCAAAATCAAAGGAGAGACCATTTAGATCAAATCAGCATTATCCAAAAATGAGGTCAATAGTACACCAGCATTCTTAAAAAGTCAGCTACATTAAGAAGAAGCCAAAACTAAACCCAGACAAGACAGAGCTGCTTCTGGTCAGTCAAAAAGGAGATCAAAGGATAGGGATACAACCTGTACTGGCTGGACTACTGTAAGGTGCTCTATGTGGGACTACCAATGGATAATCTCAGGAAACTTCAATGGCTCCAGAACGCAGTGGCCAGACTGCTGACTGGGGTGGGTTACATGGCCTGGGTCCTAGCTACCTCAAAGATTGAATCTGGAGGTATGAACCAGCTTGGGTGCTAAAGTCATCAGGAGAGGCCTTTCTCTCCATCCCATTACCTTCACAGGTATGTCTCATAAGAACACATGAAAGGGCCTTCTCTGTTGCTGCTCTCAGACTCTGGAACCCTCCCACTAGAGGCCAGGACTGCCCCATCTCTGTTGTCTTTCTGGAAGCAGGCAAAGACCTTCCTCTTCAGGCAAGCTTTCCCCAAATGAGGGACTACCTACTATGTGACTTTTATATGGATTGCCATGCATGATTGCATTGACCAATTTAATAAGAACACCAGTCTTTTCCATGTTAGCCTCCATCCCTCATAATGTTTTTTACATGCTCTTTGTAGCTTTAATGTTACCTTTTAATGTTCTAAGATGTCTCTTCTAATTCCCTGTTTGTAACATAAATTATGTCTTAAATGTTCTGGCCTGTATATTGTCCCTCATTATTGTAAGCCACCTTTGGTCCTTTTCCATGGAGAAAGGTGGGGTAAAAATATTCTAAATAAATAAATAAATAAATAAAGCAATTCCCTGTTCATTGTTTCTCATGGTATTACTCAGCCAAGTATCCCCCATACTGTAGCTATGTGCTTGGTCCTCTACCCCTTGAAGTAGAACTATATATTGTTATATTTCATTCATTGATTCTTTTTGAATTTTGCTTCTTTCTTCCAGAGTATTAGCCATTCCATCCAATTTATGTCATCTGCAAATTTGATCAGCATTCCCTGCACCCCTTGATCCAAGTCATTAATTAGCATGTTGAAGAACATGGGGCTCAGAACCCTAGTGAAACCCCACTTATGACCTTCTTTCAGTTTGAGAAGTACTCAATGAATACAAATCTGTAGCCGGTTGTGTATCTATCTGAACACTCTGCATTTTGCTTTTTTTTTTTGCATAAGCCTTTTAAGCCTAGATTTTACCATTCTGCTCAGTTCCAGACCAAAACTCCATTGAATGTATATTTCAGAGATCCTCAATCTAAGGCCCGGGGGGCCAGATGTGGCCCCACAGGGTCCTGAATCCAGCCCCTGGGACCAATTGCAGACCCCCCCAACTACCCCATGCTTCGCGAGCAAGCCAGCCTCCTCAGCTGCTTTGATTGCGGAGGCAGTTCAAAGCGGTGGGTTTGGGTCTCTTTGGGGAGAAAGGCGGCATAAAAATTAAGTTCTTCTTCTTCTTCTTCTTTCTTCTTCTTCTTCTTCTTCTTCTTCTTCTTCTTTTATTATTATTATTATTATTATTATTATTATTATTATTATTATTATTATTATTATTATTATTATTATTATTATTATTATTATTATTCACTTCCTCCACTCCCCCACCCGCCGCGCAGGTGGCTGGGGCACCGGCTGCAGCCAAGTTGGGCAATTTAAAATGGGAGGGCTGCGGTAAGGTCTCCCAGTCCCTCCATGGTTGGCCCTGAGGCCCCACCTCTGTTCCTCCTCCACCCCGCCTGCCTGCCTTCTTTGTGTGGCTGCCACCTGTGTTATTGTGATTGTGAGGAAGGAAGGGGGCAGGTGGAGGCAGCACCAGCCAGCCTTCTGAGCCGGAGTAGCCATGGCAGTGGACTGACGGAGGGATGGACGGCGGGCAACTGAGGGGGAACCGGAGCTACATCCTGCCCACTCAACCCCCTCAAAGATGATGCCTTGCTTCATGGAGCGAAGGAGGGGAGGAAGAAACCCAACCATGGCCAGAGGCTGAGGCCACCGCCACCACCAGGTTAGAGACCAGTGAGGAGGTAGCAGAGAAAGAAGGGAAGGGAAGGGAAGGCCAACGGTGGCCTCAAACCTTGTTCCTGGGAGGCTGGCGGGGCTGCATTTGTCTCCCGTTGGTGATGGGTGGGCTGGCAAGCCAACAGAGCACCACAGCCTGGCTGGGCTCGGCCAGTGAATGGGCTGTGGGTGACTTTGGGCAGGCCTTCCTGCCTCCCCTCCCTCCCTCCCAGCCTTTGCTCCCTCCTTCCCTCCCTCCCTTGCAGTGCACCAAGTCGGGCTGGGCCAGGCCAGGGCAAGAGAGGAGGCAGCTTTCCCCCTGGCCAGGGTGCACAGGTGGATCTGCATGCAGTGGCACCAGCCTTGCTGCCCATGCCAAGTCTGCTGCTCCTCATCCTGAATGACGGCCTAGAAGGCAATGAGGGGCCTGAGTTTGCCTAGACTGCCACCTCCTTCCCGATGCAATGAAGGAAGGAGGGAAGGGGAGCTGCTCCAGCCGCTGCCACTCTAGAAGGAGGAGAAAGAACAGGCACAGCAGAGGGATCCCAGCGGCGACAACTCAGGGTGGCAATCCAGAGCAAGAGGCATTGCTGGGCCCCCGGAGACACACTGATCATTGGGGGGGGGCTCCACCCACTTGCCCCTCCCTCCCCCCTTTTTCCATGTCAGACTTTTTTTTGGGGGGGGACTGTGGTCCGGCCTCCAGTGGTGTTGGGGTGGTGGTGGACTGGCCCGCTGTTTGAAAACTTTGAGGCACACCAAATAGATCAGGTAGTACACCACAAAATACTTTAAACTATCAAACATGCAAAAAGAGCTAGCCATCTTCTTTAGACACTTGTCATACTCTCTTCTCAAGGATCATATATTGGTAAAAGGTGGAGGAGGGAATCAGAGGGTCAGCCATACTGGACCTAATACAGTGGACCCTCGTATAACAAACGGTTTGTATAACATAAAATCTGTACAACATAAACAATTCCGGAGATAGGGAAAATTTGCTTAACAGAATTGCCTATAGGGCGAATCCGTACAACGTAAAAATGGTCGCGATTAGGGATTACTCTGTTTTCAATGCATTCCTATGGGAAATTTGTATAAAGGAAAATATGCTTAACATAATTTAGTTTCGAACGAATTAATTCCTTTATACAAGGTACCACTGTACTTCCTAATATGGAGGAAATACAGTGGTACCTTGTATAACGTAATTAATTCGTTCCAAATCAAATTACGTTATACATGTTTTCCGTTATAGAAATTCTAATTTCCCATAGGAATGCATTGAAACTGGATTTAATCCATTCCAATGCATTCCAATGCGGCACTAGTTTTTCTTGGGCGAGGGGGGTGGGCGGGGAATTCCCCTCCCCGCGAACCTCTTCCCGAGCCCCGGAGGCAGGAGGGTGCACCGGCGGCGGCGGCAGCGGCCTGCCTCCCCTCCCCTCCCCTCCCGCCCCGCGTCCTCTTCCCGGGCGGCCTTGGACGGGACCGCCCGGGGAATTCCCCACCCCCGCTCACCTCTTGCCGGAGGCAGGAGGGCGCACCGGCGGCACTGGCGGCGGCCTGCCTCCCCTCCCCTCCCCTCCCGCCCCATGTCCTCTTCCCGGGCGGCCTTGGACGGGACCACCCGGGGAATTCCCCACCCCCGCTCACCTCTTGCCAGAGGCAGGAGGGCGCACCGGCGGCACCGGCGGCGGCCTGCCTCCCCTCCCCTCCCCTCCCGCCCCGCGTCCTCTTCCCGGGCGGCCTTGGACGGGACCGCCCGGGGAATTCCACCCCCGCTCACCTCTTGCCAGAGGCAGGAGGGCGCACCGGCGGCGGTGGCGGCCTGCCTGCCCTCCCCTCCCCTCCCGCCCCGCATCCTCTTCCCGGGCGGCCTTGGACGGGACCGCCCGGGGAATTCCCCCCCCCCCCCGCTCACCTCTTGCCGGAGGCAGGAGGGCGCACCGGCGGCGGCGGCGGCAGCCTCCCTCCCCTCCCCTCCCCTCCCGCCCTGCGTCCTCTTCCCGGGCGGCCTTGGACGGGACCGCCTGGGGAATTCCCCCCCTGCACTCACCTCTTGCTGGAGCCCCTGAGGCAGGCAGGAGGGCACACCAGCGTCGGCGGCAAGCAGAGGACCCCTGTGCAGGTGCCAGGTAAGGGCACCCCTCCCTGGCTCGCACCCCTCTGTGCCTGCCGCCCCTCCCCTCCCCTCTTTCCCCGACCGCCCCCCGTCCTCTTCCCGGGCAGCCGCAGGTGGTGGACGGAGGTGGCCGCGGGGGGGAGGGGGGCGGATTTTCCCCCCGTTGTACGGATTTTTCATTGTACAAACCCTCCGTTATACAAGGGTCTACTGTAGTTGAGGGAGTGGAAACTGCAGGAACTTTAGGAGCAAACATATCATATTAGAATTCAGCATAATGCCGGCAAGGGTAACTGTACAAAGCCAGACTAATGTTCTACATTTTAAGAGAACTGACTTCAAAAATCTGTGAGATGTAATAGGAAGGATTCCGTGGATGGAAATCCTAAAAGGAAAACAATTCAGATGATTGGGAAACTTTGAAAAGTGAAACAATAAAGGCCTAAAGCACACAGAACTTTCCAACAAGCTAAAGAATAAGAAGGATAAATATAAAAAATGGGGGAAATGGCTCATAAGTAGAACAGAATACCAGCAAAGAGCTTGAATCTGTAAGGATGGAGTCAGGAAAGCTAAGGCTCAAAATGAGCTCAGAGTTGCAACAAATGCCAAAAATAACAAGAAACGTTTATTTCAATATGTAAGGAGAAAGAAGAAAGCCACGGAAATGGTTGGACCACTAGTGGGAGATGACAAGAAGGTGACAAGCAACAGGGAGTAAGTATAAGCGAAATATCTTTATTTTGGTCATTGACCAGACAAAAGACATTCCTATATCAATTCAGAATAAAACCAGAATAAACATGCATACAAGAATAACATAATACAGTATTTATTTATTTATTTATTGTGGGACTTATATACCGCCCGTCTTCCTGGTGGGGAACTCCGGGCGGTTTACAGCATATTAAAAAACAACAGATAACACAATGTAATAAGAAACTAAACAGATAAAACAGCAAAGTGCAGGAAATGGCAATGGCGGGAGAGGGAAAAAAAATCAACCAAATGCCTCCCGGAAGAGAAGGGTTTTAAGAGCCTTCCGGAAGGCAGGCAGGGACTCTGCTAGGCGCACTTCTGCTGGTAGGTGGTTCCACAGCGTCGGGCCAGCCACAGAGAAGGCTCGGGAGCGGGTGGAAGTTCTCCGAGCCTCCGTGGGCGTGGCCACGCGCAGCATGTGCACCCGCGACAACCTAGTTGGACGGGCCGAAGTTGACCGCTGGTCGATCCGCTCTGTCAGGTAGCCAGGTCCTAGGCCATGGAGTGTTTTGTAAACCAAAACCAGGACCTTGAATCTGATTTGGGCCGCAACGGGTAACTAGTGCAGGCGAGCCAGAACTGGGGTGATGTGCTCGAATCGACGCACATCCGCCACCAGTCTGGCCGCTGCATTTTGGACCCGCTGCAGACGCCGAATCAGATTCAAGGGCAACCCCATGTAGAGCGCGTTGCAATAGTCCAGTCTCGAGATCACCAACGCCTGGACCACTGTTCTAAGGGAGTCCCCATCCAGGTACGGACGAATCTGGGCAATTCTACGAAGGTGGAAAAAGGCAGCCCTGGACACGGCGGACACCTGGGCCTCCATGGTGAGCGCCGGGTCCAGGACTACTCCCAGATTCCGGACTGAGTCCGATGGCCTGAGGGAAACACCCTCCAAGGTGGGAAACGGGCCACCGTAGCTGGATGGGGTAGCCCTGAAGAACATAACCTCGGTCTTATCGGGGTTGAGTCTGAGCCTGTTAATCCTAACCTTTGCACCAAAACCAGAATAGGCAAAGTCTCCCCAAAGGGAGAAAGTGGAACTGCTTAATTCTTTTTTGCACCTGTCTTTATGCAAAGTGAAAAATTGGTCCACCATGTCAAAAGCAGCAGTGTGGGAGACACTAGAGGAAAATCGGTCAAAATAGGTAAGGAAATGGTAAAAAAAAATCTACTGACTTTGAATGAGTTCAAGTCACCTGGACCAGATGGTTTACATCCCAGGGTACTAAAAGAGCTGGCAGATGTGATCTCGGAACTACTGAATGAAATCTTTGACAGGTCCTGGGGCATGGGAAAAGTGTCAGAGAACTGAAAAAGAGCTGATGTGGTTACAATCTACAAAAAGGGGGGAAAGTGGATCTAGGAAGCTATAGACCAATCAGCTTGACATCAATCCCTGGGAAAATCTTGGAAAAAATAATCAAGCAGAGAATCTGTGAGCACCTGGAAAATAACAAGGTGATTACTAGAAACTGACATGAGTTTGTTAGGAAATGGACATGCCAAACAAATCTTATTGCCCTATAAAGTGACTAGATTAGTGGACCAAGGAAATGCAGTGGACATAGTATACTTAGACTTCAATAAGCCAATTGATAAGATAGACCACAACACACTTCTATGGAAGATAGAAAAATGTGGGATAGACAACACAACTACCAGATGGATTTGCAGCTGACTGATCAATAGAATCGACCATGTGGTCCTCAATGGAATCAAATCTACATGGTACAAAGGATGCAGTGGGCTTCCTCAAATTTCTGTCTTGGGCCTAATGCTCTTCAACAACTTCATAAATGACCTTGATGAGGGGATTGAAGGAGAACTCATCACATTTGCAGATGACAGAAAGCTGGGGGGGAATTGCCAATCTTTTGGAAGACAGACTCAACATTCAGAAGGATACTGACAGACTTGAACACTGTGCCCTGTCCAACAAGATGCAGTTCAACAGGAAAAAAGTAAGGTCATTTAGTTAGGCAGGAGAAATTAGATGCACAGGTACAGCATAGGTGACACGCATCTCAAAAGTAGTAGCTCTGAGAGGGATTTAGGTGTCCTGGTGGACCACTGCCTAAGGATGAGGCTGCAGTGTGCTGCAGCTGCCAAAAAAACAAACAAACATGGCCCTAGGCTGTATCAAGAGGGGTATAGCATCAAGATCACAGGAAGTGATACTATCACTCTATACTGCCCTAGTGAGGCCACATGTGGAATACAGTGTCCAGTTCTGGTCACCACAGTACAAACAGGACACAGAGGCCATAGAAAAAGTGCAGAGATGAGCAACCAAGATGATAAGGGGACTGGAGGCTAAATCATGTGTAGAACAGCTAAAACAACCAGGCATGTTTACACTGATGAAGAGAAGACTGAGGGGAGACATGATAGCAGTCTTCCAATACCTGAAGGGTTGCCACAGGGAAGAGGGCATTGATATATTCTCAGTTGCACCTGAGGATATAACAAGAACCAATGGGTGAAACACATCAAAGGGAGAGCCAACCTGGAGACAAGGAGAAATTTGCTGACAGTGAAAGACGTTAAACAGTGGAACAGCTTGCCTCCTGATGTTGTGGTTGCCCCATTGCTGGAGGTTTTCAAGAGAAGTTTGGACAGCCATCTGTCCAGGATTTTTAAGGTCTCCTGCCTCATGCAAGAGGTTGGACTAGAATACATCCAAGGTCCCTTCCAACCTATGATGATTCTCTGAGTCTATTCTAAAATATTACAAAGTTTATGAAAAATATAAAAGAGCAAAAGATTTCAAAAAGTCAGTTGTACGTTCCAAAGTATTGCAAAGCAAAGCATTTTCAGACATTTATGTTAAATAGATAAACTAGCTCTTAAATACTACTACCTATTCTTAAGTAATCATTGTTGCGATCCTGAATCCATCATTTCCATTTCAAAAACTACTGCTAATGAGCCTGAAAATCATCAAAAGGATTAAGGCAATAAGCAATTAAATGATTAGTGGACTGCCAAGTTTTAAATCAAAAGTGTATCGCTCTAGGTGTTAACCAATCACTTTCATGTCCTTTGTCCTCTAACTACTCCCTCAAGAATGTAACTTCTCCAAAAATTTGCTCATTATTGTAGCATGAGAAATATCTTCAGGTAATTAGCAAACAAATGTTGGTTTAGTCTTTCTGTACCATCAGAGCCTTCATGATGAGCTTGGATATGAAAGCCATGCTTTTCCTCTCTCTCTAGTGATAAGACACCTGGTGGTTGCTCATAAACAACATGGGAAAAGAAAATCACAGGAACAAGAACTACAAAGCCTATCTTTACATTCTCCATATCCTCACAAATGCCACTTTCCCCACCAACACAGCTTTACTGGTTAGAAACAAATAGCTACTCTTCTAGTTTCTTCCACCTGCTTTGCAAGAGAAAATTATCAGCCAAACAATTGAATAAATTCTTGGGAGAACTGCATTTGTCAGCATTTGCCTTCCAATAGGTATCAGCTATCACCAGAATATTATATAATGAGAAGTGGGATGGCTGATATATGACAGGATATAGAGACTAAAGCTCTGCTCACATTGAGTAAGAAGAACCATCACCAGTGACAAAAGAAAACAATGATAATTTCACAGTTTAAATGAATGAGTTTCTCAGGCCCCCAGGTGCAAGACAATGGCAATGGCCTCATGGCAGGCACCATGCAGAGGAGTCTGGTCTGCCCTCAAAAGGTCATGCTGGCTTCCTTCATATTTGCCAGCATAACCAGCAGGACAGGCTGGACAACCTGCAGGTAACTGAACAGGATGTGGTTGGTGGGCAGGGCCACCCAGACCTTATAGGCTAGAGTTGGTGTGAAGAGTATTGGTTCAAATGCCTGCAGCTATTAGCAATCCCCATTACGTAACAATCCCTTTAAGCTGAATGTATATTAACCAGCTATGTATTCTGAGCACTTATAATACCATGTAACCATGAAGGAAACACAAAGTAGATATCTAGAGGACACAAATGTATTCACAAGCACTATCTATACACTTATATTTAAAAGCAGACCTTGGTTAAGCAAAACGTTGGTTCTGCTCTTCCGGTGAAACAGCGCCAACGGGCAGGGGTTTCCGCTTAGACAGCGAAATGCCTTGCGCAGGCGCAGTGAGTCCAAGGACGCCAATTAATTTTTAAAAGCTTTATTTAGAATAGAAACTCATTATCTCGCATGAAACAAATGTCTTTGAAGCCGTAGAGGGAGCCATATCTCCCGTGTCTACCTCCCTCCAGAGAGCGCATTCGGAACGTCCTTGGGCGCAGGTGATCTAGAGACCTGTCAGAATAGAAATACTCCTTAAACTTTCCCAGCTGGTTCTGTAGGGCACATCAAAGCAAGAGGGGTAGTTAAGCGTTAGAAGAGACATTGAACTGGCACCAAGAAGATCAACAAGTTGGGAAAAACCATATATAAATTTTATTGCGTGGCTCACAGAGCCATTGCAAAGTGCATCAAGTAAAAACAGTACGATAAAAATATCAATAAAATAACAATACAGATAGGTAAAAAAGGGGCTGAGGGTACAGAGACCTAGATATCAATTTGACTATTAGAAGTAGTTAAAACAACTTTCATTTTAATAAGTAAAGAACAGAACCTTGCCATTCGGAACGTAACAAATTTATCTCTATCACAGAGTAAGATTTTGAGCTTTTCTTCGTCAGATCTACCAGGATATTTTTCTAATTTGGGAAAAACAAACTGTCAATGTTGTGTTTGATGAATGTACAGATGTCGGTGACGTATGTCTGGAAGGGAGGGGCGGAAGGAGTTTTGAAGAAATTATAAAAATAGTTGCAATCCTTTGTTCGACGGATTTCTCTTTCGGATCTCGATCCAGAGAGACATCTCGGTTGTTAACAACCAATAAATCCCTTTCCTCATCAACTACGATCCAGATTTGTTTGTACATTTTTGTGGAGTCTCTGCTCACTGGCCCCGAACCGAGAAAACAGTTCCTTTCATAATGGTGCCGTGACTCGGATCGTGGCCTCAGTCAGGGACCCGCAAAAGTCTGGCCAGGCGGTGATGAAAAGGCTCGTGCTGAGATCGGACCACTTCCAGTCGACACCTCCCGCTTGCGAGGGGAAGAGCTCGGGTCAGTGCCAAACCACCCATCATCGCCAGGAGGAAACGGAGATCGGCCGACGGGGGGAAACCGCATAAGACATTTGGTAAGAAAACAACCGGTTGTGGGGGAGGAGAAGATTCGAGTCCAGCATCTCTACGGAGAGGAGAGGATTGCGAGTCCAGCATCCCCCGGGGGGTACGGGGAGGAGAAGGGTCAGAAACGACCTTAACATCCCAAGAACCAGGGGAAATTAAGGGCAAGAAGACCCTGAAATCCCCTAAGGGAGGAGAGGATTTTTGCAAGATCCAGCATCCCTAGGGTTCGCCCCCAGTGTTTGAAAAACAAAAAGAAAGAGGAGGAGAGCGTCACTCTAGCATCCTGAAAAAGTTTAGAGACATATTTGTGTGTGTATATTGGGTTGAATCCCATTTGGTAACAGCAGAGAACTGACCATTCTCTGTGTCTAAGCGGAGACGAAGATTGACAATTTTTGTCCTACCATCACCAACGGAGCACCACCACCTCCGTTTGAATTTAGATAGTTAATAAGATTTTTCCCTAGGCAGTGGGATCGCAGTTAAGTTGGGAGGCGGGAAATGTGGGAGATTTGTGTGATCAAACGGATTCAGTGAATGAAGGTGCATGGGCCGGGGTAATTAGACAAACCCCTTGGCGAAGTGTCTGTGGGTGTGCAAGTTCGACGTTCAGGAGACTGGCGTTCGTCACACCAGAAGCGAGTGTGTGTGTGTGTGATGTGTATTTAATTGCCTAGGAGCGAATCCGTTTGGTATTTGTGCGGGAGAAATCATAGGCACACATAGAGAACATATAAAATGGGGACAGATCAAAGCAAACCGTATACCCCTTTGATGTGCATTGTGGCAAATTGGAGTTCTGCCACCAAGGGCTATGATTTCGGAATCATGATGAAGAAAGAGCGTCTGCAAACTTTATGCAGAGTAGAGTGGCCAATCCTTCACCCTAGCTGGCCAGCGCAGGGGACCTTTGATGAACAGATCATCCGTCAGCTCTGGCTGACCATTCTCAAGGACTTCCCTGAGCATATTCCGTATATTGAAATGTGGAGAGGGAATGTTAAACGGAACCCGTCCTGGTTAAAAGCATGCAGAATATTACCACCCCAAGCTAAGATTCTAGCCCTCAAGAAGGACAAAACAATCCTAGCCTGTGAACAGGAAGAATATGAGACCTTGCTGTCCCCTCCCCCATATGCCCCCGGTGCTCCACCAGCGCCGAATCCAGCGCCCAATCCACAAGGCAACCCAGTGCATCCCCCAGCACCCCCTCCACAGAAGAACCCCAAAGGGAGGCCAGAAGGAGATTACCCCAAACCGGAGCCCCTACCCGATTTGTCCGAAGACGAAGGATTAGGAGCAACTGGAGGGGGGTCGAGAGAGCGAGAGGGCGGAAGGGAGCATGAATGGAGACCCCGCAGAGAGATATCTCGGTTGTTAACAACCAATAAATCCCTTTCCTCATCAACTACGATCCAGATTTGTTTGTACATTTTTGTGGACTCTCTGCTCACTGGCCCCAAACCGAGAAAACAGTTCCTTTCAGGTGCCTGTGTAGCACGTTGCCCTGCACAGACTCAAGGACCAAAACAAACTTCTCAGTTGGGGGCAGGACATGCTACACAATATTATTCAATCCCTTGCACAGTTTACTCAACAGCTGTGCACATGTGGGAGCACCTATGGCAGATGCACCAGGCCCAAGTACTTTTAACCAAGGAGAACATGTAGAGGGGGACAGGGCAGCTTCAGCTGGTTCTGAAAACCCCTTTCTATCACGGAGAGCAAATAAAACCAGGAATAGGACCAGGTGATCATCTAGGACAGTGATGGCGAACCTATGGCACGGGTGCCAAAGGTGGCACTCAGAGACCTTTCTGTAGGCACCTGACCTTGCCCCATCATAGCCACCTGTATACAGGTTAAATTACTGTATTGGCACTTTGCAAAAAAATTAGTGGGTTTTGAATTGCAGTTTGGGCACTCGGTCTCTAAAAGGTTCGCCATCACTGATCTAGGAGAACCAGAGGGTACTCTTATAGAAGGGAACAATCTTAACAGATTTTTACTTCCAGTGAAGAGGATACAGAGGGAAAAAGGAAAGACTACTGGAGGGAAGGGGCACAAGGGTGTAAGGACAATGACAAACTAGTCTTCTTAAAGTATAATGCTGGAAAATATGCCTGCCCATAAGGTAAAAATGACTATGTTTGCAACAATTGAATTGGCCCACACCCACGAGTTCCATGCTATATGCAGCACAGTCCACAGTGGCCCTTTTAGGGAGCAAGCCCCACCCCACCCCATTCAAATCTAATGCAGTATACAAAAAAAGGTGGGTGTGGGAACAGAGCCACTTCTTATGTCTGCAACCAGGAAGTAAAACTCCTGCCAAGAAAGGGGTGGCATTTAACCTTGCAGCTACCCTTGTTGGGGGTTAAAATTCCTGAACAGTGTGATGTGGATAAAGCCATGCTTATGGGCTACTTGTTGTCCTGCACTGCATTTGAGGTATTTAACACATTCTTAGAATAAGTGACAAGGTAAAGAACCATGGAAGTGGCCATGACTTACTATCTGGATGACTCCCTGCTCTTGGGAAGGTAGGCATATGGGAACGTGATAACATCTTGAAGTTATTTCAGATTGTGGCAGTTGAGCTAGGTATTTCACTGGTGAAAGAAAAGACAGAAGGACTGACAAACTCCTTAATATCCTAGGCATCCAGCTGTGGCAGGCACATATCACCTTCCAGAAGAAAAGCTTGGAACACTTCAGGACACTGTCCCTGCCCTATTTCCATGGGGAAAGGGTATCCTCAAAGAGTTTCAAGTTTTCCTTGGCCACATTAACTTCACCTGCAGGGTAGTAGCCCCAGGGGGAGGGCATTGGCTGCTGGTAATTTGCCACCCCCTGCAGTTGTGTGTGTATGTGTGTGTGGGGGGGAATTCTGCCTGTTGACCCACCATTTTTCATTGGGCACAGAGCCTGCTTCTCACTGGGACTAAGGAGAAAGTATGCTGATGGTCGCCGCCGCTGCCTGTTTGTTAGTGGGTTCTTCTGCCTCCTTCACCTGGCATTTGGCTTGGTTTTGTTTGCCCTGGCTTCTACTGACTCACACTGCTCAGCTTATTGTTAATCTCTGGCTCCTGTTTTCCATCTGCTCTTAAATACTACATCAGGCTTCTGCTGGGCTCATTGTTACGGTCCTCATTGGATCTGGCCTTCGCTGGGCTTGTTCGCCTGGTATCCATCTGGCCTTCACTTGACTCTGCTGGCTCATGCTTCATCCTGGTCTTCAGGATGGCTCATTGCCTGGACTGCTCTGTTTGTTTGGGTCCTGCTGTCTTCTGGCCTCTGCTCCTGCCACTGGGTGCCACTCTTTTCATTGCTGCTGCTGCTGCCGCCGCCGTTGCTGTTGCTGGGCTTTGCTGTCGTGGTTGCTGCTGTTGTCAGTGCTGTTGCTGCCTGGGCTCCATGCTGTTGCCATGCAGGCTCCACCTGGATACAGCTTGCTCTTCACCTGCTGCCTTGGTGGTTGGTTTGTCCTTCTGCATTTGGCCAGTTATTACCTGGCCTGCCAACTCCTCATTGTGTGAGGGCGAGGTGGTTTGGTGGTAGACAGAAGTGCTTGTTCCTTCTTATCTAGCTGGGCATGATTCGAAGATGGTGGATACCATTGGCTGTCCCCCACCTCCATTGGTCAAGGGGAGAGCCAGAGAACTTTCATCCTTGTCCTATGTATGGCTAGACGACAGTGGCCATACATCTGCTTGGGCCTGATATTAATTGGTCCAGTTGGAGGCGTGCTTGGAGCCTGAGCTGCATGGCCTGCGACATGCTGACACCATTTTGCTGCTAGATCGTGCTGCAGTGTTACACCCATCCCTACCCTCCTTGATCAAAACTGCTGGCTGTTGTGTTGTTGTTTAGTTGTGGATTAATTTTGCTTTCTTTTTATGAGGCTGGGCTCTATTATTTATTATTTTAATAAAACAATAATACCAAACATAAAAAATATTTATAATAAAAAGAGAAGGGAAAATTAATCAAAACTCTACCAAACAAAACAGGACCAACTCCATGCAACCCACCTCCCACTCAGGAATTAACCAAACTTACAAAACTTAAGAAATTGACCAACCCATTTCCCTTCAAAAACACACTGAATGTTCTCCAAGTCTATATACCCTTTACCTTTTTAAATACATATACCAACAGTTTATCCCATATTCCATTAAAATCATTAGCCTTTCTCAATCCCTTCTTAATTTTAATTTCACAAGTCAATTCATCATTAATAGTTGCATTCCATAAGTCCCTATACCAGTCCTCCAATATTATTTGGTTGTTAGATTTCCAATACTTTGCAAAAATTAACCTTGCCATCACTATCATTATAGTTACCAACTCCACCTCTTCGTTCTTCAATTGTGTTTTCACAACCATATTTAACAATACCATTTCTAGAGACATTTGAATCCTTTCCCCTATCTTATCTCACATAGCAACCACATATGAAAATATATCACTTTTTCTTTTTTACACCTCCAGCATATTGGAGATATTTATTTATTTATTTTTCACAGGTGTTATATACCATCTCTAATATATTTTGTAACAGTTTTCTTTTACTTTCACTGACATATTTTTCACTATTCTTTTATTCCACATTTCCCTCATTCTTCCTCTTTTGTTTCTTTATTAATATCTTCTTGCCATATTTCTTTTAACTTATCTTCTTTATACCTTCCTGTATTAATAATTTATATATCTCACTTACTATTCCTTCTCTATATTCTTTCTTTGCTGTCTTGCTTTCTTCAAACCTAGTCAATTTTCTGCAATCTCCTTCAATTATCCATTCTTTAGTCCATGTTTCCATTTGTAACATATTTAGCCAGGAAATATTTTCTCCTTTATACTTTGCATTTGTTTTAGCCAATATTTTTTTTAATTTTGCAATGCCTTATTAAACTTACCTTTTAAATTTTCTTGGAAATTATTAATTTCTGTTATCTGAATCAAAAGTGACACTGGTGGACTTGGTTCTTCCAACATGCCCAAAATGGGTTATCTTTCTCACCTGATCTTTAATAGTTTCCTTAAAAATATATTCTCGTTTTGCATAATTTCTAACTCTCTCCAAATTAAATTACCATTTTCTATTATTATATCTGGAATATGTCTTAATAGATTAGCTATGTAATATAACTTTATATTATGTAAACCTAAACATCCTTGTTTTTGTGATATGTACCATAGTAATCCTAACTTTTTTATTACCATTACAAAACATATTTATTTTTCTCTAGATTCCTTTTAAGTCTTTTCATCCCATTTCAAAGGTAGCATCCAAAATAAAAAAATTCAGTTCTGGAATAATCTTCATTTTACATACCAAAATCTTTCCGAAACAGGAAATCTTTAATTTTTGCTATTCTTTTATTTGTCCAGTAATCTCTTTTTTTACTTTATCAATATATATTTTAAGCATGTCTTGTAAATCCCATGCTAACCTTATCCCCAAAGAATGCTGTTTGTTAATTTACCCTTAAATACTTCGTTAAACAACTTTCTTTCTTCCTCTTCATGATTAACTAACATACATTCAGATTTATTCCGATTCACCTTTAATCCCATTTCTTCCTCAAATGCCTTTAAATGTTTTTATAATTTGTATATACATATCAATTGATATTTAATTATTAATAATGTATCATAAGCAAATAAATTAATTTTATTTACCTTCCCCTCTTCCACCACTTCTATTCCCCCCCCCCTCTGTTATTACATTTGCCAACATTTCAATTATCAACATAAACAAAACTGGAGATAATGGGCAACCCTGTCTTGCTCCCTGGACTAGAGGAATAATTTCAGTTACTCATCATTGACTAAAATGTTAGCCTTATTATGTTAATTATAAGCTGTTTAATTATATTACTAAATTGAACTCAAAAACCTATATGATTAATCAATATCTTTAAGGTACTCCGCTCTACCATATTAAATGTTTTAAAAATATCTAATGAAATTATTCTTACCTTCTTTTTTAATATTTGCTAAATACATATTTTCCCAAACCCTTCTAACTAAATCTGCCATATGCCTACCTCTAATAAATCCATTCTGATCCTTGTTTATATATTTTTCTTATAAAACTATTTAATCTATTAGCCAAAATTGCTGTAAATATCTTTGCATCTTGATTAATCAATGCAATTGGTGTATATGAGTCCACAGCTGATGGTTCTTTACCTGGCTTCAATATTATTATTGATTCTTTCCATGACTGGGGAATCTTTCCCCCTCCAATAATCTTATTAAACCATTTCTACATTCTAGGGATTAATGATTTCTTAACTACTTTATAAAATTCTGGTCCTATTCCATTCGTTCCCAGTGTTTTATCTATTTTCAATTTGCTTATAATTCCCTCAATCTCTTCATCTGTTATTAGTCTGGCAAATCGGGTCTATGACCGCATAATAAAGAATGAAATGAATGAAATGTTATTAGTCTGGCTTATGATCTGGACTGCACCCTGGTGGACAGGTGGTATTGGAATGCTGCCCAGGCTGTTGACCAGATTGCCCCCACAGTGCATCTTCTGAATCCAAGACAGCCCCTTGCCATGTTTTACGATGGAGTTGTGGGCAATGAAGCAAGAACAAAGGAGGCTTGAGAGCAGATAGAGTCATGACCGGATGGCAACTAACTGGGCTGTAGTTCATGCACTGACCAGGCACTATGTGCGAGCAATAAGGAGGGCTAAAAGATCTCATGACTCCCAGTGTATTGATGGAGACTCGAACCACCAGGCTGAGTTGCTCCAGGTGGTTTAAGACATCACCAATTGTGGTCAGCTGGGACTTCCTCCTAGTGATTTCACTAGTTAGTTGTTTGCAGCCCACTTTAAATCTAAAATTGAGACCATCCAAGCTGGTCTGGACTCCAGTTCCACTAGTCTATCTCCAAATGCCTCTAGCGCTGCACCTCCTAGGTCTCCTCATTTTCTTGAGTTTGGGCCTGTGACTCCTGCTGGTGCCTCCAGGGTGCTGGCACATAGCCAGCCGGAGGCATCTCCACTTGACTCATGCACATCTTGACTGATTAAGACCTCTGGAGGGAATTAATTGCCACCACCTCTTTCAGGGACAGAGTTTTTCTTGATCACCTGAAGGAGATGGTAATTAAGCCTATTCTGAAAAGATCTGGCTTGTCAGTGGATGATATGTCTAACTATTGTCCAATAGTCAATGTTCCCTTCTTGGGCAAAGTGGTGGAGCGGGTTGACGCCGAGCGGATCCAGTCATTCCTGGAGAAAGAACTCATCCTGGAACCCTTCCAGTCTGGGATCTGGCCATGTCATGGGAGCGTAACAGCCCTGGTCATGCTGCATGATGACCTCCTATGGAGGGCTGATGGGGTTTTTTTCAACCTTGCTGGTCCTCCTCGATTTGTCTGTGGCCTTTGATACCATCGTCCACTCTCTGGGCAGGCTCTCTGAGGTGGGGAACAGGGGTCTGGCTTTCAGCTGGCTCCACTCCTTCCTCGAGGACTGTGCCCAGGGAGTTATGCAGGTGGGGTGCTCTCTTGTTTGCTCTCTTATGGGTTGCCCAAGAGACCAGAGATCTCCCTCATGCTATTTAATATCTATATGAGGCAGCTGGCTAAGGTCATTTGGAGAGGTGGGGCATGCTGCCATCATTATGATGATGGCATGCAGGTGCACCTCTCCTTTTCTACCTCTGCAGTGGAGGCTGTATAGACCCTTGATTGCTGCCTGACTGCAGTCATGGAATGGACCAGGACGAACAGGCTCAAACTCAACCCAGAGAAGATTGAGGTTATGTTCCATAGTGTGGGGGGCAATGGGTCCTCTTCCCAGTCTGCATGGGATTCCCCTTCAGCTGCTAAATAGAGTGAAGAGTCTGGGCATTGTCCTGGATCCAGCTCTGTCCATGGAATCCCAGGTGGCTGACGTATTCAGGGCGGCCTTTTGCCAACTTAGAGTTATCACCCAGATTCACCTGTACCTTGATGGTGTCTCCCTTAGGATGGTTGTTCAGGCATGGGTTACCTTGAGTATAGATTACTGTAATCTTCTTTACATGGGGCTTCCTTTGACCCTTGTTCAGTAGTTGCATTGGGTGCAGAGTGTGGCAGCTAGATTGGTAGTTGGTGCGGGCAGTTTTGACTACATCATCCCAATTCTGACTTCCCTGCATTGGCTACTCATTGCTTCCCAAATTGGGTTCAAGGTACAGGTTTTGATTTATAAAACCTTCCATGGCTTGGGACCAGAATATCTGCCACTGCATAGCCTCCAAAGATCAGCTTCGGCCTGGCCCCCCAGAGCATCTCAGGTCTTCTCGCTTTGGGTTGTCACCCTAAGGGAGGCCCAAAAATCCTCCACCCAAAGCTGGGCCTTTTCAGCGGCCGGCCCGACTCACTGGGACCACCTACCTAGCAAGATAAGGCTTGTGGAGTCCCTCCCGGTGTTTAAAAAAATCTTAAAACGTGGCTGTTTAAAGCCGCCTTTGGCAACTACTGAGGTGATTGTTTTGTTTATCTGCTAGTCTATTATCTGCCACCACAACCCGGTAGTATTCTATTTTATTTTGGTCTGCTGGTCTTAGTTTTTTCCTATATTTATTGTATTATTGGAGTTTTTCCCCCTGTATTATTGCTTCTGATTTTCACTGCCCAGAATTCCTTTTGGAAAATGGGGTGGTATATAAATGGAAATAATAAATAAATAAATAATATTCTGGTTGCCCACTCCTTGCATCTTTCTCAGCTTTGCTGAGCTCTCTCTTCCAAAAGGAAAAGAGGACGGCAGAGAATGAGATGGTTGGACGGTGTCATCGATGCAACCAATATGAATTTGACAAGACTCCGGGAGGCAGTGGAGGATAGGAAGGCCTGGCGAGCTCTGGTCCATGGGGTCACGAAGAGTCGGACACGTCTGAACGACTGAACAACAACTCTTCCTTGAGGTCTTGCACACTTTCTCTCTCTGGATCTTCTTCCAGTAGACCCTTTCCTTACTACATTTGCATACTACTACTCCCCAATCAAACTCTTATTCGCACTCTCTGCTCACTTGGTCCCTGTGCAGCTATCTCAGTTTTATTCTTCTGCTGTATTCTGTTAGGAGTTGGTAAACAGAAGGAAATGCTAGGAACTGAAGAATGGAACATACTGTTTCTTATAAGGTTGGAGAAGCATGTAATTAAAGCACATAAACTGTATTCCAATTAATCATATTGCAATGGGACATCTGGAAATATTAACAGCTCCTTCCATTGCTTGGAAATGTTACTAGAGTACGTGATGGTTATCAACATTCACAACAAGGTCCCATAATGTAAATTGCACCTGTTGCCTGAGAGACTTTGCCTAGCTGAACTTTAAATTGATGAATGTGTGTGCATGCATAAGACCAGAAAGCTGTGCTCCTACAGTAGGTAAATTGTTTAATTAATCTCCAAGTTTTTGTGCATATTTTATAAGTTCTGATAGCAGCAGCTCGAGATTAATTCAAACGGCAATTATTTTGTAAGGGCTTTATGAAAGTACTTTCATTACATCATATACACAGCCAAACCCTGGCTGAATAAGTACAATGAAGGTAGAGAAAAAAATGTTCAAGCTGAATATTTTCTTTGCTGCACATGGCTATATTTTAAAAAGGCATAGCAGGAGCTGTACTAAGTTGTGTTCTCCTCCTGATCCATCCTCCCCCCTGATGCCTCATCCTGCCCCCATTCAATATTGAAGAGCAACAAACCAAGTAGCAGCTTTGAGATTACTGTGAGGCAATAATAATAATAATAATAATAATAATAATAATAATAATAATAATAATAATAATAATAATAATAATAATAATAATAATAATAATAATAGGGCATCCATGGTACCACTTCATGATTTTGTGGGAATCCAAGTCAGTTGTTGGTACTAATAAAATGTATGCAATGCACAAGAATGATTAAGATCTTCAATGCATGATACATCTATGGATACCCGTGCTGAACCTACAATTCAAGTGTCCTTGAAAGCTTACGGTGACCAATTTTCTTCCAGCTTTTCAATATAGCTATTTCAGTCACACTGAATTTGGCATCTCTGTTACAACAATCAAGTACGGCTGTTACTAGGAAACGGTCTAGTCAGTTGAATTGGGTTCTTTTCAGCATGTGAACTTTAGGTATACAGATAATATATTCTGAACCCTGAAATTTAACACCTCTGCTCTGAATCAAAGGCTGTAAAGGTGAGTCTGGGGATTTGAACTTTATAGGCAGTGGAAAAATTATCCCTGTCATAAGGCACAGCCTTTACGGATAATGTAAGTGCATTAAGCTTTGATTTAAAAACAAACAAAAAACTGAAGCCTTGGCATTATGAGTCTGGCCAATTCCATGCCCACCCTGCAGCAAATCTCATCCTGTAGGCCCCTCTGTGGGTTCTGTAGGAAACTGTATATGGCCCCATTTTTCAATGTTTTCTTTGGGATACCCCAATGCTGATGTGATTGATGCTTCCCCAATCCATTAAAATGGGTTCTGAAATGCCATCCCTCATTGTCACGATACATAACATCTTTGACATTTGCCAAAATTAGAACTTGGTAAGATTACTGTCAGCATCAATAAAGAAAGAGCCCTGCATATACCCCACACATGTACATATACCCACTTGGCTCTAACTTGGCATAACCTGACAACTGAACAGTGCCCAAAGTGATATCAATACCATGGCAACATTGCAGATAAAAATAATATTTAGAATACATTGGACCCATGTATATACAATGGACCCTCATATAACAAATGGTACAACATATAAAATTCCGGAGATAGGGGAATTTTGCTTACAGAATTGCCTATGGGGCAAATCCATACAACATAAAAATGGTCGTGATTAGGGATTACTCTGTTTTCAATGCATTCCTATGGGAAAATTTGTATAAAGGAAAATTTGCTGAACAGAATTTAATTTGGAATGAATTAATTCCTTTATACAAGGTACCCCCCCCTCTCTCTGTGTGTGTGTGTGTGTGTGTGTGTACATCTTTTAAAGATTCCAATACTATTTTCCACTGCTTAACTTGTATTTTATTTTCTGATTCCATGTTCCATATGTCTTTAAGTTCTTGGCTATCTGTTTTATAAAAATAACTATAGATATTGGTTAGGGTTGCTCTTTAGATCCAATGATTACCTCTAAAAATCCTGGTGGTTCTGAATCAGATGGGCCAAAACCAGACACCAAAAGTTGTTGGAGCTGGAGATATTGCCAATGTGTATTTGCAGGTAGGTTATATTTAGAATGAAAAATGGCAAAAGATAGAAACTCATCATCTATACCTATTAGCTGATCTAAGGTGTATATACCACATTCTGCCCACTTTTTTCTACATAAAGGGCTTTTTCTCAATTCTTAATATTGGATTTCTGCATATAGTTGTTTTTGCATGGGCATATGGATCGAATTGTAATTGGCAGGCTAATATTTCCCATGTTTCCCTAGTAGCTAAAATTGACGGAGGCATGATTCCTTTTTTCTAAGATGTATTTAGAATTTAAAGCAAAACATCCATACAGGTTGTTAAATAAGGCATTTCCAGAATCACCCAAGTTGGAATATTTGG
Organism: Phrynocephalus guinanensis; assembly: GCA_037367245.1. Lineage (NCBI taxonomy): Eukaryota > Metazoa > Chordata > Lepidosauria > Squamata > Agamidae > Phrynocephalus > Phrynocephalus guinanensis. The sequence continues at coordinate 5,658,452 of CM074735.1, forward strand.
TGTGATGGAGATGGGCACAAACCGAAAAAAATGGTGATTCGTTTTGGTTCATTTCGTTTTAGGGTTTGGTTCATTTATTTCATTTTTAATGATTCATTTTGTTGGTTTGTTGATTCGTTCTTCGTTTTTCCTGCTTTGCTCAATTTAATCCATTTGACAGCGCACAGACGGGAAAAAACATTCAAAATTTAAAAATTAAAAAAACACAGAGGTTGACAACAACTCACAAACTGGACTGGCAGCATCCTCATCCTCATCCACATAATCATCATTATCTTCAATCATCCTTACTGGGCAGCGGCGGCTGTGGCAGCAGCGGCGAGGTGATCCTGGCCCCTGTGGCAGAGGCATTTTGATTTCTCAAGCACCAGCTGCATGGCCCCTGGAGCCGGGTTGGCACTTCTTTTATTTTTTATATTTTTTCTTTATTTTAGGGTGCCAACCTGGCCAACCCTGGGGCCGGGGCGGTGCTCCTTTTTTATTATTTATTTTATATTATTTTATTATACTGATGACCACATGCCCTGCGTTACAGCTGTAGTGTGGGGTGGTTGGCTTTTTATTTTTCTTTTGCTGCCTGCGGGCCAGTACTGGGCCCACGCGCCAGATTGGGTGTTTTTTTTTTAAGTGCCTTTTAAAAAAACAATTTAGAGCACCGACCACGCGGCCCCTGGGGCCAAGTCGGCACTGGTTTTATTTTTTATATATTTTCTTTATTTTAGGGTGCCAACCTGACCACCCCTGGGGCCAGGTCGGCGCTCCTTTTATATTTTTATTTTATTTTATTTTATTTTTACTTATTATATTTATTTATTTTTTTATTTTAATACTTATATACCGCCCGTCTTCTGGAGGAACTCTGGGCGGTTTACAAAAAGATGCAAACAATGAAAACAATGAAAACAATAATGATAATAATATACTAAATAAAACATCATAATAAAACTACAAGAAAAAGTCATTGGCGTGATGGCGGGACAAGAAGAGGGGAAAAAAATTAACTGTCGCCAAATGCCTCACAAAAAAGCCAGGTCTTTAAGGCTTTTTAAAAGGCTGGCAAGGACTGTGCAAGGCGCAACTCACTTGGGAGGTGGTTCCAGAGCACAGGGCCAGCCACAGACAAGACTCGGTTGTGTGTCACCATTTTCCGAGCCCCTCTGGGCGTGGCCACCCAAAGTGAAAGCGCCCACGGCATTGCCCCGCGCTGCCCCCTGCACTCCTCCAAGAAGCCTTGGGGCCGCTCAGGGGGGCGGGGGGGCAATCACATCACCCCGCGCCCCCTCCCGCACTCCTCCGAGAAGCCTTGGGGCCACGCGGGAGGCGGGGGCGGGGGGCGATCGCATCGCCCTGCACCACTGGCCCCTACTCCTCCAAGAAGCCTCAGGACCACTCACGGGCGGCAGGGGGGACAATCACATCACCCTGTGCCACCCCTCCGCACTCCTCCGACAAGCCTCGGGACCGCTCGGGGGCAGCGGGGGGCAATTGCTTCGACCCGTGCTGTCCCCCCCTCCCCTGAGAATCCTTGGGGGTGCGGCGGGGGCGATCACATCACCCCGCGCCGCCACCCCGTGCTCCTCTGAGAAGACTCAGGCCACACAGGGGACTGGCGGGAGGCAATGCGATTGCCCACGTCGCCCTCCCGAGTGGCCTGAGGCTTCTCGGAAAAGCGAGGGACAGTGGCGTTGGGCGCTGCCCCGCAATCTCCATTGAAATGCATTGAGCCAATGCATTTCAAAGGAGAAAATTTCCCCATTGGAATGCATTGAGCCAATGTTTTCCAATGGGGAAAATTTTATCCATTGAAATGCATTGAGCCAATGCATTTCAGTGGAGATGGCCCTGGACAAGAAGTCTTGGGGCGGCGCGGCAGGTGGCGGTGGGAGGTCAGATCCCCCTGCCGCCGCCCACACGCACCACCCCAAAACTTCTCACACCGGCGCACGGTGGTGGCCGCAGGGGGATCTGATTGCCCCCTGACCCCTGACCCACTTCCGCATATCACGGATTTTCAGGCATCGCGGGTCAGGGGGGTCCCTAACCCCTGCGATAGGCGGGGGATTACTGTATTCTCTTTTCTACAATTTCTGCAAATTTCATCAATTTTCTACATTCTCCTATTTTGGTTTTTCATTCTTTAGTCCATTTTCCAGTTATATAATATTTAGCCAAAACTACGTCTAAATTATCTTTTATATTTCCTCTATTTTACATTTGTTCCACCCAGTCCTATACGTTTATAAGGTTTTTGTCTAGCAATATATTAGTGAATTTATCTTTTAGATGATCTGGAAAAATTATAACTAATACTTAAATTAGAGGTGAAGCTGCTGGACTCAATTCCCCCCTATGTTTATTCCAACTCTCTATCATTTCCCACATAATAATTTATCTATATTTCTCAGATCCTTTTAAAAATTTTCCTTAAAGAATATATTTTTCATCTTATTCTCCTTCCTCAAAGTTTCTAAATATCTCCAAATTAAATTACCGCTTTCTACAATTATATCTGGAATGTGTCTTAAATGGTTAGTTATGTAATATAACTTTATATTAGGTAGACCTAAGACTCTTTTTTGCAATGCATACTTTTATTAATTCTCACTTCTTTATTACCATTGCATAATTTATTTATCTACCCTTGCCATTCTTTAAACTCTTCCTCTCTTATCTTCATTGGTAGCATTGAAAATAGAAAATTTAATTTAGGAATAATCTTCATTTTACTTGATGCTTGTCTTCTGAACCAGGAGATTTCTAATTTTTGATATTCTTTTATTTGTTCATTTATCTCTTTCTTCAATTTTTCAAAATTTATTTTGAGCATTTCCTGTATATCCCAAGTTAACCTTATTTCTCAATAAATGCTATTCCTTTATTTCCCTTCAAATGTTTCAAATAACGTGCTTATTTCTTTCTCCTCATGATTTCATACCATACATTCTGACTTGTTCCAATCCCCGCTATTTCTTCAAATATTTTTATTCTGCTATTTCTTCAAGTATTTTTAGATGTTTTTAAATTCTCTATATAGATAATACGGGATATCATGTGCAAATAAATTCATTGTATTTTCCCACACACCTTCTATTTCCTTATCCTCTCTTATAATTCGCTCATTCGCTCCTTCAATTATGAATTTATTCATTCTATCTCTATTTTCTTTTCCTGTATTCTTATTAATATTACTCTCTGTATACCGTATTTTTTGCCCTATAAGACACACTTCCCCCCCCTCAAAAGAAAGGGGAAATGTCTGTGCATCTTATGGGGCGAACACAACCCTGCCTGGGTGGAGGTCTCTGTGGCCGCAGTCTCCAGGAGTCCTTTTGGGTAGCGTGCCTTGCTACTTTGAGCTGAACAGCACCCAGAGTGAGCAAGCAAGCCAAGCCGTGCTATTCAAAGGAGCAACCCCCACCACACCCTTTCCTCTCGCAGGGCTGAGCAACTGCTCAGAGCTGTTGTGGTTACTGGAGGAAAGGCTGGCCACATGCAGGGTCAGGTGCTAGCCTCCTCATCGCCTCCATGGCTCTTCCTTGCCCGGGCACAGTGGGGAGGGGCCAGGCAGAGCCACCCACAATGCAGCACCCCGAACTCATCCCTAAGGGCTGCTCCAGCCTGGCGATGGCCTGTCTGCCTCTCTCTCTCTCTCTCTCTCTCTCTCTCTCTCTCTCCAAGGGCTGGAGCGACCATGATGATGCCTGGACAGCCTGGTGGCAGCCTCCTTTTCCTCCTCCATGCCTCTTCCTTGCCTGGGCACAGTGGGGAGGGGCCAGGCAGAGCCGCCCACAGTGCAGCACCCCCATCTCACCCCTAAGGGCTGCCCCAGCATGGCAATAGCCCAGTCATCTCCTTCTCTCTCTCTCTCTCTCTCTCTCTCTCTCTCTCTCACACACACACACACACACACACACACACACACACACACACACACACACTCACCTCCCCTGGTCTCCTCTGCTCCCTCGCTTTGCTACCTTCGGCTTGGGTGCACCCCAAAAGGAGGTGGGTCGCATCCCTGTCACTCACCTTTCGGGGAGAGCCCAAGCCAAAGGCAGCTAAGTGTGTGTGTGGTGGGGAAGGATTCTCCCTTGGCTTTGCTGCCTTGACCATCAGCTGGGCTTTGGGTGTCTGAAAGCAGAAGGCAGCCAAGCAGAAAGGGAAGGCTTCTACCTCCACTTTCCTGCCTTGAGCTTGGCTTTTAGCTTTTTGACAGCCAGCTGGCTTTTGCTGCAGAGACCCACCAGACGGACACAGTCTGTAGGTGGAATATTTTTTTCCGCACATACATACCTCTAAAAACTAGGTGCATCTTATGGCCCGATGCATCTTATGGGGCAAAAAATACAGTATTCATGAATTTTATCCAATGATGGATTATTACTACTATATAATTTTCTCTCTTCTTTCAACTTCCTCCATACATCTTTAAAATCTTATTAATGAATTTTTCCAAAAATTTTTTTACCTCTTTTTTCTTTCTTTATGATTTTTCTCTTATCTTTACTAATCCATAGTTAAATTAAAACAACCTACCATAACCCTGTCAAAGTATTTTCCAATTTGTTCTGCTAGCAGAAGCAAATACTTGTTGAACAATTACATAGATAGAAGCAAAATCAGACAAAGTCAGAACTTAAAACAAAACAGCTATATTACATATATACTAAGATAAGTTACATGAAGACAAATCAACAGCATAACAGCATTTCATCATACATGGCATACATAATGAGCACATAGCATAGAGAGACAAGAATGGGTGCCTTACTCACAAAGGCCCATTGAACACTGATTAACAGAGCACTTATATACATCTGTCTGTCCAATCAGGTAACACATTGCATCATGGCTATTGCAGCATATTGCATCAACCAAACCCATTTAAGCCCATTCTTTACACCTGCAGTTTAATAGAAAGAAAAAAACCTCTTCAGATTGAATCACTGTCACTTTGCACATTTGCAGACTCCATCTTATAAATCAATTAAATACATACATACCATTTATTTATACACCTGTCTAATATATAGTTTCACTAATATCTGACAATAACATATCTATTCCTTATTTTATTGAATTTATCTAACACTTCTCTCAAAAATTCTTCTTGATTCTCATTGGGGGCATACAAATTTACCAGGGTGCAATATTCTCCTTTTATTTTGCCTTGTATTATTAACATCCTGACTATCTTTTTCTAATTTGATTATTTTAAATTCGCATCTTTCTGATAACAAAAATTTACAACAAACTCATCCTCTAAAAATTCTATATCAGTTTGTCCTTTATTAAACATAGGTTGAACTTTGACTCTTTTTTCTACTCAGCCTAGACCTCTCACATTTCAGGTCATAATCTTAATTTGCTTGACATTATTTATCTTTATATATTTTTATTTACTCATCCTGAATTATGTGTATTATAGCAGCAAGGGATTTTAATATGGTAATGGATGAAACAAAAGATAATCACGTCCTACTAAAAATAGTAATATTAATGTTTTGAATAGAATTATAAACATAATTTATTTGACAATTGTTTGGAAATAGATAAAAGGTGGTAAAATAAATTTATTTTTTACTCTTCAGCTCATAAAATTATTATAGGATAATATTCAAGATTTGATTTTGAGAATAACTAATACTGGACTAGGTATTATAAAAATAAGTGATCATGCTTTTAATGTGGATATTAAAATTAAATGTAATTTAAAAGATTCCAAAAGATGTAGTGTTTTACAAGTATTTTTCAACCTTAGAGTATAACAGGTAAAATAGAAAAATAAATTAATAAAAGAGAAGGTTGCAACAAGGATTATACAGGCTGGAGTGGCGCCTTGTATCTGCAAATTCACCATCCATGGATTCAGCAGATTGGGGGGGCACCAGGGGTGAAAATAGCACTGCATGGCCCAGCAGTTCACACTGCTGCTTTTGCCCCCAGCACCCTGCCACCACCACCACCCCCACACACACACTGGGCACCACAAAGGGCTGAACCATGCAGCAATATCCTGCCTCTCTTTCCAACCATTATGGTTGTCCTTAGACATCCATAATGCAAAGCCAGCTCATCATCACCTTTGCCTTTTAACTCCCATATTTCCCTCAAATGTCTTCCCAGAAAGTCCCATTGTGCTCTTATAGGGGTGTGGAAGCAAGATTCCCATGTTTTGAGGATCCCAAGCATCCCTCTTCTGGCAATGCTATCAACATATTTTTAAAAATGTGCAATAGAATCATAGAATAATGGAGGTGAAGGAGCCTAAAAGGGTCCAAAACAAAGCAGATCTGGTCAATGGTCTCAAGCTGGGAGGTACATCTTTCTTCTCCGGAGGTTCTGGAAGAAACAACCAGCAGCATAGCCATGCTCAATTTCCCCTTCAGTGCCTCAAGTGTTGGAGTGCTCACCACTTCCATTGGTTCCATTGTTGTACTAATTTCAAGTATTTAAAAAGTGCTATCATATCTCCCTCTCAGTCATCTTTCCTCAAAGCTAAACATGCCTGGAGACTTCTATTGATGCAACTTAACATAGCACTCTTAGCTCACATTTGGCTTTTGTATCTGCCACAATTCCAAGATCCTTCTCAATCATAGCATCACAAAGCAAATCTCTCCCATCTTGTAATTGTGCATATGTTCCCCCTCCCCCAGTATAGAATGTTGCAGTTATAGTATTCCTGTTAATTTTCATGCAGTTGTTTTCCCTGCTAGAGGGTGAAATGAGGCTTTTTCTGTGGGAAACCTTCTAGGTTTCTGTAAGAAAGAGTTTTAGGGGTTGATTTGTAGGACTGACTTCACTCCTCCAAGGTCCTGAGGTAAGTGTGTGTGGTCCCTAGGAATAAGGCTACCTGCCCTGACAGAAAACATTAAAATTCAGAATGCAAATTTCTTTCTAAACAAGAAAATATTTACCATACCATAACAATTATTTTAAACAAATATTAAATATCGTGTATACATATTTATTTAAAATATGTAAAATATGTCATCTTTCTTCTCAATATGATCCCAATCTGCTTACAATATTAAAACAAAGAGTATTCAAATCTAAAATAAAAATAAAAATGCAGTATTAAAATACAATTAAACTGATATAATATTAGAATTGTATATTAAAATAGTTCTAAAAGCACATTAACAACAATATAAAAGTCAGATTTCTCTTCTCATAAGCTATCAATCAGATGTTAAGAAGAGCTTCTTCATCAGATGTAAGATTGTAGGTAGTCTGGAATGGGAAAGAGTAGTCCCTAGCTACAGGATTGTTGAATTATTCTGAACATCAGTCATTGAAGCCCAGGTGGCAGCTGTTTCTAGGGCAGCCTTTTTTCCAGCTCAGGCTTATCTCCTGCATTGGCTGCCCATTGCCTCCTGGATAAGGTTCCAGGTCCTGGTTTTGGTTTACAAAACCCTCCATAGCTTGGGTCCTATCTATCTGGTAGAGCGGATCTCCCAGAGGTTAGCTTCATCCCAACCGACCAGAGCTTCGCTTTTTTTTTTTTTTTTTGCTCCGGGTGGCCACTTTGAGGGAGGTCCGAAGGGTTTCTACCCACAATTGGACTTTCTCAATGGCCGTCCAGGCAATTTGGAATTATCTGCCATCAGAGATCAGGCTGGTAGTGTCTCTGCCGGCCTTCAGGAGAGTCTTAAAGACCTGGATCTTTATGGAAAGCTTTGGTGATTGCTGAGTGTACGATCGTGAGTTTGTTGGTTGTTCTGTTGTCCCTGCCCTTTCCTTGCCAGATTTTCTGTTGTTGTTTTATTATTGTTATTGTTTTTTACAATTTTATTTGTTTTGCTTATTATGGGGTTGTGTTTTGGGCAAGTTGCTTTTGTAATTTGTTGTACACCGCCCAGAGTTCCTGTGGGAAAATCAGGCCATTAACAAGTACAATCAATCAATCAGTCAATCAATCAATCAATCAATCAATCAATCAATTGAGGACTTCAGTAATTATCACCAATACTTTACCACAGAAAATAGAAGAAAAATAACTGAAATGTAATCTTAGCAAACACTGTTCAATGACTGGATCAAATACAGTTTCAGAAACCAAGTTGAAGGTAACATTATACACAGAGTAGGTAGCAATTAATTAATCCACTAGTTTCTTAAATGTATTTCACTATAACTAGGAAGTGAAATAATTAGTGCACCAGCAGAAGTTGGGGAAACAATACCTTTGGCTACTACCATCACCTCAACATGCATGTGAAAAACTGAGTCCAGAAGCATTAAATCATAAATGTGATCCTTGAATCATCCCCTCTGAAACAAGTAGAATCCTGCCACAAATCTATCTGAGTCATTACTGTTTTTCTTGGATATGATCTCAAAGTACAGTACTAGCCTTTATTGCCTCACACATTAAATCAGAATATCAGCAGCTTCTCTGGTGATAGATGAAAAGGAAAAATATAGTGGCATGTTATAACTGATATTGGTAACAACTAATTATATGACTGTAAGACAATATGACTCAGTAGATTTTAACATTTTAAGATGTTAAAATGCCTCTTGCATCATGTATGGATCTGCATACCATAAGTTTTGGAACCTCTTATTTATTCTAAGGTGGTGTTGGGAGCCAGGAGCTAGTCTCCAGAAAGCAGTGAACAATAGAGCTCTTGCCTGTACCCATATCAGGTTTACAGACAGTAGTTTATGATAAAAAGCTGGGGTCTCAGGAGTTGTGTAACTCCCTAGTAATAGCTTCAGTTTCTGCTAGCTGAAAACATAGCAGCACTGAAGTCATAAAATACACTTGGGCCATCTAGTCCAACCCCCTGCCATGCAGGAACCCCCATCATGGAACTCCCGACAGATGGCCATCCAGCCTCTGCTTAAAAACCTCCAAAGAAGGAGACTCCACCACCCTATGTGGCAGCATATTCCCTTGCCAAACAGCTCTAACTGTCATGAAATTCTCCCTAAAGAAGTCTCTGAAGTCTCTGAAGCCATGGAAAATAAACTAGTCCCTTCAATGTGCTGGTTTGAATTTCCTGCTTAATACTCTGAAAGGAGCTTCATGGAGTGCCCCCTAGTTCTAGTGTTGTGCAATAGGGAAAATAGTTTTTCCTTATCTACTTTGTCCATACCGTGTATGATTTTATAAACTTCAATCACAGAATCATAAAATCATAGAGTTGGAAGAGACCTCAAGAAAAAAGAAACAGTTTCTAAACATACTGGAAAAGAGGCTGGCAAATGAGAGATTAAGTACAAGAAGCGATGATGGAAACCTTCCTGTCACTAGACAGAGGCACTTACAGCTGAAAATGAACACAGCTGGAAAGAGATGCCCTAAATTATCAAAACGTCTAGCCAGTTTCATGCAGGCCAGTTTTTTTTTGTCAAAAATCATCATCATCAAAAAAAAAAAAAAAGCCAAAATGGAAATCATTCCCCCAAAGCCTATGGAGAAAAAACCCAAAATATTTGTTCTATGGAAAAGAAGCTTGAAGCTCCTTTCAGAGTAAGCATGAAAGTCAAATCATCACTGGAACTGCAGACAGGGGCAACATTCTTTGCCAATGGAAAGAAGGGTACTCTCTTTTAAGGGGGTTCAGTCCCCATCACCCCTCCAGTCAGTCAATAGGCTAGCAGGGCAAGAGAAGAAGGAAAAAATTATGACCAAGCTGGTCTTACCCACTGAGAGCAATGCAGCTGGGTCCAAAAAAGAGAAACACCCTGAGAAGGTAGAATTGACATCATCATGCCAGCAGTCCTTCAATACCCTTAAGGAAGCCCTGATGATAAGACCAGTCCTGGTGGTGCCAAACTATGACCTGGAATACACGATCTTCACAGATGCATCAAACACCAGAATCAGCAGTGCTGTGCCAACCTGGAGATAACAACAGCCTACATCCGGTAGTGTATGTCAGCAAGAAATTCTTACCCAGGAAGAAGCTCCTTTCCACCACCAAGGAGTGCTTTGCCATTGTTTGGTCCTTACAGAAACTAAAACCACACATCTGGGGCCTGAAATTTGTACTTTGTACTGACTACTCACCCTTGCTGTGGTTAAGGACTATGCGATCCAACAGCAAGCGGATGAGACGGGCCCTATTGTTACAATACTTTAATTTCAATATCAAGACTATGATAGAAATGTTGAACATCATGGCAAATGCTTTATCAAGGAGACCCAATTGTGAAGGCTGATAAAGGATATTATTGACTTGATCGGACATACTAAGTTGAAAACAGTGTAGACAATTCTTAAAGTGTAATTATAGTTTAAATGAATTGTTTAAATGTACTTTAACAATAGCAAATGAGTCTATTGCAATATAGAAAAGTGTTGTTAAAACTGCATATGCAAATTTTAGATTAAATGTTTATAAGCAGTAATGTGGTAAGTTGAAATGTACAATGTATTATGATGTTTATTGGTTTTGCATGTTAAATACCGTTTGATCAGGAGAGGAACCTTGTTTAGTTGCCTCCCCTGAATCAAACTTCTATAAGGGGGGAGGAAATTGTGATGTTTACCCCTCCATAGTCAAATGTGTTTGTGTAGGAGGATGTAAAGGGTTAATGCTGTGGACCAATGAGGTAGTGTAGAGGTGGAGCTTACATGTTTAAAAGGTCAGCCTGAGGGCCGTATGGTAGTAAGTTAAGAAAAGTTAAATGACATGTGAGAAAGCGAGACAGATGAGAGAGGTTTGAGAATAGTAAAAGGGCAGAATTTGAGTGTAATCTCATTAGAGGAACTTTCAATTAAGGGCACGCAAGGAAACCTTAAAATGAAATAACTTGTTGAGTTCAATAAACTTGATTTTACTTTGTTAATGTTACAACTTGACTGGGACTGTTATTTCAACTGGGTAACCCTGAATGGTGGCAGCGAGAGTAAGAAGAAGGCATCTATAGGCCAATAGTCCATGAAATGATGGGGGGGGGGCTCTGTACTCTGAATCAACAATTCCTTTCCCCACAAGTGCCTGTTTCTTTATGCTCACCAATACTTCCAAGATTTTTGATGTTGCCGTCACAGAGATACCTGAAAGAAATATCTCATAGATGTTCATTCACAGCTTGGGAGGGTCTTCTGAAAACTGGCTCAGGCTAACCTCCCAGTAAAAGGGATATTGCCGCATACTGAGATGTCAAGAGCTAAACCTCAGTTTTCTTCCGTTGCTGATGGGGCATCCAAAAAGCGAGTTAGTAAATTTAGTAGTAACCCTGTGGGGCTTAGAAGGGTTAGCCCCTTCACAGCCCATCCAGGGATGCCAAAACGAGTCCGGGGCTCTTCCCTGAATTTTCTGGATCAGAAATAAACAGCCAATTACTCTGACATGAGAGAGGGGGTTCAAAAATAGCTTCCATTTAATCATCTGAGTAAAGAGATGCCAGGATGTGATCTCTCCAATAAAACACATGGAAGAGTCCACCGGTACAGATACAGTATTAACTATTTTTATATTGTTTCTGCTCTCTGTTTACATTGTATATATTGTTTCCAGTGTCCTTGTTAAACTCAATCAGACCACCTGGAATGAATGAATCTTTATTTATGGTTTTTAACCAAATCAAGAAATACCAAAATATCATTTTGCCAGCATAAAACAATTTGCCAGGATAAAACATTTTAAAAACATTATAAAACTTTTGATAAAAGCCGCAAAGTACAAACAGGACTGTTCTATAATTAGTCAATATCGAAAAGATAGATAAAATAATATATTGAGAGTCAAGTCAACATCAAACCACTAAGTGGAGACCACACTCTATATGATCATCAGGAGCTAGGATTACTGGCAATCATGAGCCTGCGTACAACTTCTGCAGAAGTACAAAATCTGGCGACACAATTTGAGATCTGCTGGGACCTGTCAGAAAGAAGTAACTTCACATAAAATTTGGCAGGTCTCCCAGGAAATTTATTAATAACAGGTTGAATAAGTTCCTTTCGTTGTTGTTGTTCAGTCGTTCAGTCGTGTCCGACTCTTCGTGACCCCATGGACCAGAGCTCGCCAGGCCTTCCTATCCTACACTGCCTCCCGGAGTTTTCTAAAATTCATTTTGGTTGCATTGATGACACCGTCCAACCATCTCATTCTCTGTCGTCCTCTTTTCCTTTTGCCTTCGATTTTTCCCAGCATCAGGGACTTTTCCAAGGAGTCCTCTCTTCTCATGAGGTGGCCAAAGTACTGGAGCCTCAGCTTCAAAATCTGTCCTTCCAGTGAACATCCGGGGTTGATTTTTTTCAGGATGGATAGGTTTGATCTCTTTGCAGTCCAGGGGACTCTCAAGACTCTCCTCCAGCACCACAGCTCAAGAGCATCAATTCTGCGGCTTCCATCAACCTTCTTTATAGTCCAGCTCTCACTTCCATACATCACTACTGGAAAAACCATAGCTTTGACTATCCTGACCTTAGTTGGCAAAGTGATGTTTCTGCTCTTTAGGATGCTACCTAGGGTTGCCATTGCTTTCCTCCCAAGAAGCAGGCATCTTTTTATTTCGTTGCTGCAGTCACCATCTGCAGTGATCAAGGAGCCCAAGAAAATAAACTCTGTCATTGCCTCCATTTCTTCCCCTTCTATTTGCCAGGAGGTGATGGGACCAGTGGCCATGATCTTAGTTTTTTTGATGTTGAGCTTCAGCCCATTTTTTTCACTCTCCACTTTCACCCTCATTAAGAGGTTCTTTAATTCCTCCTCACTCTCTGCTATTAGAGTAGTATCATCTGTGTATCTGAGGTTGTTGATATTTCTTCCGGCAATCTTAATTCCGGCTTGTGATTCATCCAGACCTGCCTTTCTCATGATGTACTCTGCATATAAGTTAAATAGGCAAGGTGACAGTATACAGCCTTGTCGTACCCCTTTCCCAATTCTAAACCAGTCAGTTGTTCCATATCCAGTTCTGACGGTTGCTGCTTGTCCCACATATAGATTTCTTAGAAGACAGATAAGGTGGTCAGGCACTCCCATTCCTTTAAGGACTTGCCATAGTTTGTTGTGGTCTACACAGTCAAAGGCTTTGGCATAGTCAATGAAGCAGAAGTAGATGTTTTTCTGGAACTCTCTGGCTTTCTCCATAATCCAGTGCATGTTGGCGATTAGATCTCTTGTTCCTCTGCCCCTTCAAAATCCAGCTTGTAGTTCTGGAAGTTCTCTTTCCACATACTGCTGAAGCCTGCCTTGTAGAATTTTGAGCATAACCTTGCTAGCGTGTGAAACGAGTGCAATGTGCGATAGTTGGAGCATTATTTGGCATTTCCTTTCTTTGGGATTGGGATGTAGACCGATCTTTTCCAGTCCTCTGGCCACTGCTGGGTTTTCCAAATTTGCTGGCATATTGTATGCAGCACCTTTACAGCATCCTCTTTTAAGATTTTAAAGAGTTCAGTTGGAATGCCCTCACCTCCACTGGCCTTGTTGTTTGCAATGCCTTCTAAGGCCCACTTGACTTCACTTTCCAGGATGTCTGGCTCCAGGTCAGCAACTACACTATCTTGGTTATCAGGGACATCCAGATCTTTCTGATATAATTCTTCTGTATATTCTTGCCATCTCTTCTTGATCTCTTCTGCTTCAGTTAGGTCCCTACCACTTTTGTCCTTTATCATATCCATCTTTGCACGAAATGCCCCTTTAATATCTCCAATTTTCTTGAACAGATCTCTGGTTTTTCCTTTTCTGTTGTTTTCCTCTATTTCTTTGCACTGTTCATTCGAGAAGGCTGCCCTGTCTCTCCTTGCTTTTCTTTGGAAGTCTGCATTAAATTTTCTGTATCTTTCCCTTTCTCCCTTGCATTTTGCGTCCCTTCTCTCCTCCGCTATTTGTAGGGCCTCGTTGGACAACCACTTTGATTATCTTGCATTTTCTTTTCTTTGGAATAGTTTTCATTGCAGCCTCCTGTACAATGTTACAAGCCTCCATCCATAGTTCTTCAGGTGTTCTGTCCACCAAATCTTGTTCCTTGAATCTATTCTTCACTCCCACTGTGTATTCATATGGGATTTGACTTAGGTTATACCTGACTGGCCCAGTGATCTTCCCTACTATCTTCAGTTTATGTTTGAATTTTGAAATAAGAAGCTGATGATCTGAGCCACAGTCAGCACCAGGTCTTGTTTTTTGCTGACTGTATAGAGCTCCTCCATCTTTGGCTGCAGAGAACATAGTCAATCTGATTCCGGTATTGTCCATCTGGTGATGTCCATGTGTAGAGTCGCCTTTTGTGTTGTTGGAAAAGAGTGTTTGCAATGACCAGCTTGTTCTCTTGACAAAACTCAATTAGTCTTTGCTCTGCTTCATTTGGAACTCCAAGGCCAAACTTGCCAGTTATTCCTTGTATCACTTGACTCCCTACTTTAGCTTTCCAATCCCCTATGATGAGAAGAACATCTTTCTTTGGTGTCAGTTCTAGAAGTTCTTGTAAGTCTTCATAAAATCAGTCAATCTCAGACTCTTCAGTACCGGTAGTTGGTGCATAAACTTTGATAACTGTGATGTTGAAAGGATTGCCTTGGAATCGTACTGAAATCATTCTATCATTTTTAGGTTGTATCCCAGCACTGCTTTTCTCACTCTATTGTTGACTACGAGGGCTACTCCATTTCTTCTATGGGATTCTTGCCCAAAGTAGTAGATGTGATAGTCATCTGAACTGAATTCACCCATTCCTGTCCATTTAAGTTCACTGTTGCCCAGGATGTCAATGTTTATTCTTTCCATCTCACGTTTGACCACATCCAGCTTACCCTGGTTCATAGATCTCACATTCCAGGTTCCTATGCAGTATATTTCTTTGCAACATTGGACTTTCCTTTCTCTTCCAGGCACGTCTGCAGCTGAGCATCCTTTCGGCTTTGGCCCAGCCACTTCATTAGCTCTGGAGCTACTTGTACTTGTCCTCCGCTCTTCCTCAGTAGCATGTTGGACACCTTCCGACCTGAGGGGCTCATCTTCCAGCGTCATATCTTTTAGCCTTTTGTTTCTGACCATGGGATGTTCTTGGCAGGGATACTGGGGTGGCTTGCCAGTTCCTACCCCAGGAAGTCTTATTACAGGCCTCATTGTCACCAGTGTGACAATGATGAAAGCACAGTTCCTTTCGTAGGTCACAATAAAAAGAACGATAGCATACCACCTGGAGCTCCTCATTACACATACCAAGACTGCTAGACAATCTTATCAGTCTCTTGTTACTGCTTCACCCTTGTGGCGCAGTGGTTAAATGCCTGTACTGCAGGTAAAACTGTGCTCACGACCTGGGGTTCAATCCCCGGTAGCATGCTCAAGGTTGACTCAGCGTTCCATCTTTCTGAGGTCGGCAAAAAGAGTACCCAGCTTGCTGGGGGGGGGCAATGTGTAGCTTGCATACTGTAATTAAAAACTCTAAACCACCCAGAGACTACTTGAAGTGGTATGGGGCAGTATATAAGCAGAACACTTCGCTTTTGCTTTGCTTTAATCCTGTTAAACATTTACCATTTTGTATTACTTTTGAATTGATATGCATAGGACTGTACTATTAAGCTCTATTGAAAGAAAGAAAGAAAGAAAGAAAGAAAGAAAGAAAGAAAGAAAGAAAGAAAGAAAGAAAGAAAGAAAGAAAGAAAGGAAGGAAGGAAGGAAGGAAGGAAGGAAGGAAGGAAGGAAGGAAGGAAGGAAGAGAAAGAAAGAAAGAAAGAAAAGCCATGGGTGTTGCTGTTTTGAGTTTTTGATTAAAATTCCCTTAGCTGTGCTGAAGTGCAGGGACTTAGAGAAGAATAGCTCAATACTATTTCATATTTAATCTTTTGCATGTTTCCACATCTGTTGCTATCAACTGGAACATAATGTCAACTCAGATCCCTGAAATACAGCAACCTTCTCCAAGATTGTTCCCTCCAGACAATGGAGGATAGTGGCAGTCATAAGTGAAGTTATAATCCAGAGGGGATTGATAAACATCCTCTTAAATGGCCAATAAATTGTGGCAGTGTTAAGATGTGACTTTCTTCTAAGAAGCATATGTGATTTTATTTATTCAACATCATATAATATTATGGATTTTAAAAGGCATGTTGAAAAAATAAAGCAAAGGTATATTCAGCATGCTGCTTCTCTATTTAAAAAAACTCCAGAGGCTTTATCAATACACATGAAGAAACACTACTTATTACTAACGTTTAGCCACATATAGTTAATTAACTGAGAGTAAATTATCTTGAATATATTAGGACTCCTTCATTGGGACAACATTTTAAAAACTATGTAAATGATACAGCTATCCTATATTTTAAAAATACTATAATAAATGGTCCATCTGGACACAAACATACCTATTTCTGAATAATTTCTGACAGAACATTCAGTTTAACACCGTTTGTTTCCTTTTAAAAAATTAGAAATGCATCAGAAGATAATTCCGACCAGTATAATGCACACAAATGTGCAGATTGGATTTCAGTATCAAATCATGTTTCATGTTACTACTGTGCTGAAAATGTGCCTCATATAACTTTTGATAATTCTTGTTTTTTTAAAACAATTGAAAACAATTTTTTTAAAAATGCAATAGAAAAGATCACAGATTTTCTGACCAGTAAAATTAAGGGTTATCATTCTAATCTTATTTATGAAATGGATAGTTCAGTGTAATGAAACATGTCCCTGCAGAGGAAGAGGTCAAAGGTTTTATTTCCTGCTGTCCCTTATCATATATACCTAGGGCTGGATAAGAGATCTACAGGGTTCATCAGTTCCTGCCCTCTGCCAAAACATGATATCCCCAACTAAAACATCCCTGACAAGTGACAATCCGAACTCTGTTTGGGTACTCCCAGTAGTGGAGATTTCATGACCCTATTATTCATTTTCCAAGGCAAATAGCAACCTGATAAGAGCATTGGTCAGGTTGTCCATGATTTACAGTTATGTGAAAAAGAATGTATACCCTCTTTGAATTCTATGGTTTTATGTATCAGGACATAAAAATCTGGTCCTTAGCAGGTGCGAAAATTAGGTGAACACAACCTCAGATGAACAGCACATGACATATTACACAGAAATAAAGCCAAATGGAAAAGCGTGTAATGGCTTGTAAAGTAATACCTTTGTTTATGAGCATAATTCCCCCCTCCCAGAAACATGCTTGTAAACCAAAGTGCTTGTATAACAAAGCAAACTTTCCCATAAGAAATAGTGGAAATTCAGATGTTTCATTCTGGGGTTCCATTTTGTACACACAAAATGCCAAAACTTACAAAAGAAGTTGGCTAGCATTCCATATCCACAACATGGTTTGGGTAACTAACAACTGGATTTTAATCTCTGCTTTTAATGTGACAATAATAAAATGCAATTTGTAGCCCTATTCACAATTGACTAACTGCCCTGTTGTTTATTGATCTGTATTCCTATTGGTTTCTGTTCCTGTTCCAAAGGGAACAGGCCTATTGGTTTATTCAAGTTGCTGCATTTGGATCCTCAATCCTATTGGTCTCTGCCAAAAGGCAGCTTTGTGATTGGTTGTAATTGTTCCCTCCAAATGTATCTTTTCCTAGCCAGTCCTGGCTCCTATAAATGTAGCTCCCTCTCCTCAGTCTTGTTCTCTCCTTGAATAAAGAGCTGTTACACTAGAAGCTGTCTCCAGCCTGCTATGTCTAAGAGCTGAAATCACTGCTGAAATCACTAAAACCCACGCTACTACACTGGCGACGAAGGTGGGATCCGGAATGCTGAGAAGCAGAGGATCATCACACTGACTCAGAGTCCGGATCGCAGGGAAGAACAAGACTCACCAGCCGGCTTAGAAGATGACCCTGCCCGCCTGGAGAATGGAAAGTCCATGGGTATTGGAGCCCTTCCAGCCATTGGAGCCCCACACTTGGGAGGACTATGTTGAACACTTCGAGTTCTTCGTGGTGGCTCAAGGAATCACTGATGCCAGCAAAAGAAGGGCCATGTTCCTGAGTTGCTGTGGGCGTGTGACCTTCATGTTGGCCAAGGCAGTGCTCTCCCCAGCAAAGCTGAGTGAGACATCACTCACAGACATTTTCACCTGGCTGACAAGCCACTTGGCACCTACCAAAACCAAGATGGCCTGGCGGATGGAGTTCCAGAAAAGGCAGCAGCAAGCCGGAGAATCTGTGGCTGCATTCCTGGCAGGACTCCGGGAGCTTGCTCAGCACTGTGGCTTCCCAAATCTTGAAGACACTCTCTTGAATCAATTTGTTGGGGGGCTCAGCAGCAAAAAAGCCCGAAGGCGCATTGTGGCAAAGGAAGATGTCACCCTTGCCTCCGCCTTGAAAGAGGCCACCGCCACAGAGAATTATGAGCAGGAAGAGCTCAATGCCAGTTGCAAGGCCACAAAGCTGCGGGTAGAGGCTTCCCATGCCATGGATGAACCAGAGGCTAGTCCAAGCCAGAGCCCAGTCCATGGTGTCGAGTTGGTGCATCAGGCTGATGCACGGCCCAAAGATCGCCAAGGTGCTTGCCCAGGCTGTGGCGGTAACCATGAGCGGAAAAGCTGCCATTTTCGTGATGCTACGTGCAAGGCATGCGGAAAGTCAGGACACATCGCCAGGGCCTGTAGGTCGGTGGCAGCTGGAACAACGGGATCACCTAGATCAACGCGTCACAGATCATCCACCACGACTCATCTCCTGGACGACTGCAATTATCTCACAGCGTTGGGCTCAGGCACAGCAGAAGGCTTTTGACACCTTGCGGGGCATGCTGACTAGCAGGAGCGTCCTTGCTCATTATGACGAGTTAAAACCTCTTGTCCTGGCATGTGATGCCTCTCAGTATGAGCTGGGAGCTGTGCTGAGCCATAGGGAAGTGGATGGGTCAGAAAAGCCCATCTCGTTCTATTCTCGTACGTTGTCGCCAATGGAGCGCAACTACGCACAAATTGACAAGGAAGCCCTGGCAATAGTGGCAGGGATTAAAAAGTTTCATGACTATTTATACGGTCGCCACTTCTTCCTTGAAACTGACCACAAGCCTCTGTTAGGATTGTTCAACCCGAACAAACAGACGCCGCAGATTCTCTCCCCCAGAATGTTGCGATGGTCTATATTCCTGAATGGGTTCCAGTACACCCTGACCCATGTTCCAGGGGAAAGGTTGTGCCACGCTGATACACTAAGTCGCTTGCCCCTTCCTGGTGTGATCAACGCGGATCCTGCCCCAGCGGAACGAGTGATGATGCTGGAAACACTTCTGGGGGCCCCTGTAACTGCCACTGAAATAGCTGAGAGAACGAGGAAAGATACCGCTTTCTCCCGTGTGCTCACTTAGGTGGGGAAGTGATGGCCAGGTGGCCCACATGAAGAAAAATTTAGATCATACGCAACAAGGCAACATGAGCTATCCCTGCATAAGGGCTGTCTCCTGTGGGGAGACAGGGTGATCATCCCAGCGCCACTGAGAAACAGGGTTCTGGATACACTGCACATGGGGCATCCGGGAATGGTTGAAGTCGCTGGCCCGGTGCTATGTATGGTGGCCTGGGATGGACCAAGATGTTGAACAATGGGTACGGACGTGCAAGGCATGTCAGGAAGTGCGCCCAGAAGTGGCCAGAGCACCAGTCCACTGGTGGGAGCAGACCTGGTCTCCCTGAAGCCGGCTGCACTTAGATTTTGCTGGGCCATTCCAAGGAAAGTTTTTTTTTTGTTATCGTTGATGCGTATTCTAAATGGTTAGAGGTGGCTATGGTTCCCAGCATGTCATCAGCTGCAGTCATCAAAGTGTTGAGACAGCTGTTCGCAACCCACGGGTTGCCCAAGACCATTGTTTCAGACAATGGAGCAGCCTTTGTATCCCAAGAATTCAGGGCATTCCTGGCTGATAATTTCATAAGTGGCGTCACCTCAGCTCCTTTTCATCCCTCATCCAATGGGCAGGCTGAGCGCATGGTGCAGACAGCCAAAGGATCTATTGCACGCTTGATGGAGGGTGACTGGTCAACGTGCATTGCCCGAATGTTGTTCTTGCAGCATGCGACGCCGTGCACTACTATGGGCAAGTCACCAGCAGAGCTGCTCCTAGGTAGAAGGCTGGTAACGGTGCTGGACTATGTCCACCCAGACAAAATGCCAAACCGCAATCCTAGAGCACCTCCACAGGCAGAGAGCGACTCTACAAGGTATTTTGCTCCTGAAAATTTGGTCTGGGTGAGAAATTATGCCAGAGGTCCCCTGTGGGTGCCAGGGGTGATCACCAGAGTGTCTGGGCCAGTCTCTTATTACATGACCATTGAAGGTGGCAGGGTCTGGCGTAGGCACGTGGACCAACTGAGGCGCAGAGCGCCCAGTAGAGTTGGTACAGGTGTGGGAGAATTGCAGCCCGAGAGTGACACTACCCCCATGAATAAGTCACAGCTGCAAGATCAGAGCGGAGATGCCCCAGGAGTGCAGGTACCAGTGGCTTCAACTAATGAATCTACTCCTGCAAGTCCTCATGGTGCCGAGGAACAGATCAGGGACACTGAGTTGTCTGAAACCCCTTCCGTGTCAGACGAAGCTATTACAGTAGACTCTCCACCACAGACACTGCCTGCTCAAGCCCCTGCAACACCCGTAGTCAGGAGATCAATTAGAAGTCACAGGGCCCCACAATATCTAAAGGATTACGTGTGCTGTGCCCACCAGGGGGGAAGGGGTGTTGTGTATTGATCTGTATTCCTATTGGTTTCTGTTCCTGTTCCAAAGGGAATAGGCCTATTGGTTTATTCAAGTTGCTGCATTTGGATCCTCAATCCTATTGGTCTCTGCCAAAAGGCAGCTTTGTGATTGGTTGTAATTGTTCCCTCCAAAATGTATCTTTTCCTAGCCAGTCCTGGCTCCTATAAAAGTAGCTCCCTCTCCCCAGTCCCCAGTCTTGTTCTCTCCCTGAATAAAGAGCTGTTACACTAGAAGCTGTCTCCAGCCTGCTATGTCTAAGAGCTGAAATCACTGCTGAAATCACTAAAACCCACGCTACTACATGCCCCATGACTAGAAATGGTTTGAAAAAATAAGAAAAGATTTTGAAAACAAAATAAACTATAAAGAAAAATAATCTGCATGACCCTTTGAAAACATTCCTGGCTCGTGTAAGGCAAACATCCCTTCCTCTCTCTTTCCTCTGCTTTGGAGGCTTGCCTGAGATGGAATGTTCCATACAATCACTCACAATCTAACAGGGGAAAAAGTAAACCTATTGAAACTAAGTCTTTCTTTAGCCAAAGCTAGCATTAAAAGGCTTAATTTCCCAAAGGTTATAGAAAGGCTTATGACTAGACAGGAAATTTCATATTTCTGAAGAGATAAAACTAGTGTCTCAGTAGGCATGCCCATGATGAATGTTAGTTTTGCCAATGACCTTAGTTATCTGACTTGCATAATTTACAGTTGAGTATTTCAGATTCAGGCATTAAACATTATGAAGACCGACAGCTGAAGTGCACTAGAAGGCTGGTTCTTTCTCTATACTATAGAAAGGTGGATTGCAGCGTGGAAGGAGTAAATTTGAATTGCAAATTTTGGCAGTTTCCCATGAGGAAGGCTATGTCCAAAACATATCTCAAAATAACATTTTCTGGCAGAACATTGCCAGTGTCATAAATTGTGTATCGAGGAAAAACAAGAATGCCTAAAACATAGATCCCCTGAGTGTTCCATTCAGTTTTCTGAAAAGCCATGCACAGACATACTCAGAGTTTAAAATATTCTCTTGGGTGCCATGGTAACTATAAGGATTCCCTATTTTATTCTTGTCCATGCAAACATCATCTTAATTTCAAGTTTTTTTCCTTTGAGAAGGGATTTTTTTGTTTTGCTTTTCCTGGAGTATGAAGTCTAATATCACAGTGATTATCATGCTCAACTCATTTCAGGATGGGAGACTGATTTAAATTGGCTAACCCAAATTAGACAGTATGCTCCTAAAATGAATTTAGCTGAAGCCCAAAGTGTGAGAGGAACAAGGCTTCCCTCTAAAGTAACTAGAATTGAAGATGGACCCTCAAAAACTTTTCTGGAGCCTGATTCAGTGGTTATTGACCCAGTTCTTGTGTTTACAATGTAGTGTCTGCATTCTCTTCTCTGTCATCACTGTCTCCACATGGAAAACTTTTACAGAAGCAGAAAAAATATATTCACATAGAGTCTCAACACATAAATAAAAATGCAGATGTCTAGTGAGAATGGAAATCCTATGTGTAAGCAGAAACCTTTCATATTCAGACACATTGCCTGTCCAAGTGTGTTGCCAATAATGAGGTAAGTAATGACTATTATGTTTCATGTTTTAAAAGGGCAAGCTTTGTCTTCAGAAAAAGCAAATGTTTTTTTCAAAAAAATACTTTTTCTATGTGAGGTCATTCTGAGAATGCTTATAGGGATGACAGAAAACCCACATAACAGCCAGTTGATGGCCTCCAAATGCTTCAGATATGTTGCTCAGCAACGATGTAGTATTACACATATGGTGCACATAGAAGGAACCTCCCCAAAGAATGAACACATTCAGGTATTTCCTGGGCAATAATAGAACTTTGCCATCTGATCCTTCCACTCAAGAAATATTATTGGATGTATTCTGACACTAACAGAAGATTAGATATGAACTGTGGAGTTTAAAAAGATATCAGGTCCATTAAGATGGCACCTACCTTCAGGAAGATTTCCTTATCACTCACCCACAGCGGGAATTTGTCAGCATTTTTTGATATCTTCTTTTAGCAGGAAAAAGTGTTGCAAAATGAGTTAAAAACTTGGTTCAGTGAGTAGTGCTTGCTTTTACAAGAATGAAAATGGCCCCTCCCAAATACATCCCCCAAAATATCATTTTCATTGCACAGCACAAGGACATTTCCCCATAACTATCTCACCTTCCCTTTTAAACTGTATTTTTATTTCCTCCCTTCTGGACAACTGGAACATACTTAAAACATTCTGAGCCACTGTACATTTTTCAAAATATTTTCTCAAGCCACCCATCAGTCTGGCATCAAGCAGTGAGACAGAGTTGTCTTTCTTGACTCATTCACAAGTACAGATATAATTCAGGACAGCAAAATGTTTTTACTGTGAAAAATGGGTGGTTTTGAACATTGCCATAACTTAGAGATGGGCATGGAATGCCTAACTGGTGGTTCATGCTGGTTTGCCCTTTGCCCTTTTGGTGCTTCCCATCCTTGCCTCTTCTAACTGGTGCCCGCTCAAAGGCATCACCTGGAAGAAGTGGGGCACAAAAGTCAGGGCACTGCCTTTTACTGCGTGCCCATGATAGGAAGTGGGAAGCTGGGAAGTGCTGAACACCTGTTCAGCCAAAGGACAAACTGGCATGAACCACCAGTTTGGCAGCTTGTGCCCATCTCTACTCACAACTCAATTTAGTGTTCTTTTATATTATATTATATTATATTATATTATATTATATTATATTATATTATATTATATTATATTATATTATATTATATTATATTATATTATATTATATTATATTATATTATTAGAGCCCCCTGCTCTATACTCTCTATACTCACAACTGTACCTCCATCCACCCTAGTAATACCAATGTCAAGCTTGTGGATGACATCACGGTACTGGGGCTGATCTCGGGGGGGGGGGGGGGTTGAGACTGCCTATCCGGGCTCTGTGATTGGTGTGGGGATAACAACTTGTTCCTTAACACCACTAAGACTAAGGAATTGGTGGTGGATTATAGGAGGAAAAAGACAGACACCCAGCTGCTATACATTGGCGGGGATTATGTGGAGATGGTGGCTGCCTTTAAGATTCTGAGCATTATTATTGAGCAGGACCTGATGTGGAGTGCTAATACGATGGCTCTGGTGAAGAAGGCCCAACAGGGAATATACTGTATTTTCTCAGACTCCTAAAGGGAAATAATCTAAGCAAGGAAGTGCTGATGTCCTTCTACTGCTGCTCTATAGAGAGCATTTTGACATACTGTGCCTGTGCTTGGTTTTCTAGCTGCACAGCTGTGGATAAGAAAGTGCTCCAGAAGGTTATCACCACAGCCCAGAAGATTATTGGCAACCCACTCCCATCTTTGGAAGAACTATATAGTTCCTGTTGTCTTAAAAAGGCAAGAAACATCTTACAGGATCCACTCCACACCAGACATTGTCTGTTTGCATTGCTGCCTTCAGGCAGGAGATATAGGACAATTAAAACAAGAAGAAAAAGATTAAAATAGTTTTCATCCAAGAGCTATAATCACGTTGAATGCTGTTAATTTTGAGTGTTGAATTAAATAGTGTAGTCCAAAGGAGTCATGGTGGAAGGGTGTGTGTGTGTTTAAATTCTTCTTTAGTTATATCTGTACTTGGGATTAATTTTGTTGTACAATGTACAATGATAATAAAGTTATTTTATCTTTTAAAAAAAGCAAGAGCAAATTATCCTATACCTCTGCACAAAACCAACTGTGAGGAAAGCCCCACTGCAATAGCAATATTATTTACCACAGACATGGTGTCTCAGGGAGTCAGACTCTGTTCAATAGTGGCATGCTTATAACTTTTGATAGTAGAGTGATGTAACTAGACATAACACAACCTGCCAGAAAGATTGACTGAATCTTTCTTGCTGCTTGAGAAAGGAAACTCAGTGCTGTTCTAGAAGCTGCATGGGGTGATGGCGCATCTACCCATCACAGCAGTCTCCTGCATATAGTAATGTAGTTATGCATCCAACAACATTCTCTCAAAACACTAGTGCACAGGAGATAGCAGTAACAGCTGCATTTTCTCCTCCTAGACCTTTTCCAGGAATTATCATCCATAGCATTACAAAGTTCCAGTTCACACTTTTAGATCAGCCTGGGCTGATGTAAGAACCACCATCTTATGGATCTTTTCCATTGTCCTCCTGTAGCATGAAGTTAGTGAATCCTCTTACTGAATGGATGGAAGGCAACTTTTGGATATGGCTGGTGGGTACCAAAAGATGGATATGGAATTGCCCCAAAGACTTGCTTGTTGTGCTTCTATTATTATATCTAAGGTGGGATGGGAAAAATGCAGTCCTGGCAACTCTGTGACACTTTTATAATTCCTAATCCTCCAGAAATAATTTAAAATGTTTTCAAGCAAAATTAGGATCAGAAGTCCCCCATATACCATCAGTTATTGAATGTCCTCCCCCAGGTACTCTGGATTCCATCTCCTTTTGTAAAAAATATTTTACAAAAATATTATGATATTCATATTTTTAAACATGTATTTCACCTACTAAAGGATGCAATGTTTTTTTTTTAAAAATAAACCCCTCCAATATTTATAAGAAATTTTGATGAGCTGGTGTCACCACACATTTGAATGTGGCTGATCCTCAATGAGAATCACTATAAAATGGACAACAGACAAACCGGACTCCTGGGAATGTAGTTTTATTTCCAGAGGATCCTTTCCTAATACCTTGTGCACAAGGGGTGCCTGAACACAGGGACAACTTCCTGTATGGAATGTCCAGTCTTAAATATTCTTCAGCGTACAGAAAAAGATAAAGAACAAACTCAGGATTGGTTACATTTTGCCGCAGTGGAAAGCATGTGACTTCATTACATATATGTTCATTTTCCGTAACACAACCAAACTTAAAGATCAGTGATACTTTCCCATCTGCATTAGCAAGATTAAAAGGTCATTAATTTCGCAATGTATTGTTCTCTCTGTGTTAACAGTGAGTTTCAAAAGCTGGATACAAAGGTGCAAACAAGATATTTTAAGAACTGAGATGTCCTAGCATGCGGTTTGACATTTGCTATACACTTTTTGTGGTTTGGACGCATCCTGTTGCCATTCGCTTTAGAAGCCCATGTCTGCAGAGGTGGGGGTGCTTTGCAGAAACACAGAGATGATGCTTTCAGGACATAGTTTACAGAAATGATGGTTTTAGGATATCTATATGAAGCAGAGGGTAGAATGAAGAATTGAAGATAAACTCAACACTTGAACCTTACTCTCACAATCCCCCCTTTTTAATCTTCAATTCTTTCATTCTCTCCTTTTTTGGTGTCTCATGGCAAAGTTCACATACTCAGGAACAAGTCTATTAGTTCTAATGTCAGGTGTTCTATGAGCAGTCCTGCAAGACAAGCAGGTCTTACAGAGAGGGAACAGCTGATGATCCCCCCCCCCCAAACACCTGGATCCCTATACATGGTAACAGACAAAGCATTTACTTATCCTCAGTACCATCAACAGAAGAGCAGCATAGAATAAAAGGAGTAACAGAAGCAGAAGGCCCTCAAATACCCAAGTTACGTGCATAGAGTAATTTAGCTTTCCTGAAAAAGGAATTTCAGTCTTTCCACTGGATCTCCTTCCTGATTCCTAGCTCTACAGATGTTCCTTGGTATCTGGAGCTGTACTGTGTGATGAATCCATGATTTGAATTCTTCCATCTTCACTGCCATGTCTGAAGCGAGGAGAACCACCATCGCCTTCTTTGGCTCTACATCTTGGCTCAATGGAATTCACTGGTCTTTCCAAATTGAAGTGATGGATGGAAAGTCCTGCAGAAAAAAGAAGAAGACAAGGAACGCGACAGAGACTGCACATATTGACTTACAATTCTTTCACCTAGTTGAGCAGTACCAACATTTACAGACATATCAGTTAAGGGCCAAGGCCTTCCATAATTTTCTCAAAATTGGGATAAGACCTAAGCTTCCCTCGGGGTCAAGACCTAATCATGGAAATGTTCTTCCTGGGTAATCTTGGTTAGGACAGAATCCACTACCAGGTGTTGCTACTCATGTAACCTACTAAGAAATGGTGCAATTTCCTGAGCTGGTATATATCAATCCACCTTTAACTTGTCCACTTGTCCTATCTGTCTTGAAATTGTATTCTTTGAGCCATTCAACTTCTGATGGTGTGGTTGCTGCTGGTGGGACAGGTGCAGAGCAACATGTAACAGAGGTATTTCTTCTGGGGTTTCAAAAGCAGCTCGGTGAGCTTCTTTGTCAGCTGCTGTATTTCCTAGGGAGATATCTGAATCATCTCTCCGGTGTCCTTTACAGTGAATAATGGCAAGTTCTGATGGCAAACTACATTGAGCAGTTTTTCTACTAACTTGGCATGTTTAATTGGAGACCCTTTGATTGTCAGCAGTCCCCTCTGTTTCCACACTTGGGGGCATGAGCATGCCAAATAGTCCACAAGTATTTGCTATCCATGTCAGAGTTCGTCCTTCAGCCATTTCAAGAGCACGAATTCCTACATACAGTTCTGCTGGTTGCACAGACCAGTAAGCTGGCAGGGCTCCACTTGTGACCATCCCTCCCCCCTTTGCAACCACCACCCAACCTGTTCTGACTCCCATGTCCACAAGACTGCTGCCATCTAAAAACCAGATGTTCTCGCTATTGGGGAGTGGCTCATCTTGCAGATTGGAGTGGTATTTCATTAGCAAGTCTACTGTGCCAAGCCAGTCATGGGGAGGGATGTGGTCTATAGATTCTTCATCCTGAGGAACTGGGAGGATAGTGGCTGGATTCCATCTATCTGAACACATTACAGTCACTTTATCTAATTCAAGCAACAAAGCCTGGAGTTTCAGCAGTCTGTCTGATGTTATCCAAACATGTCCTCTAGCTTCCAACAGACTACGAATAGAGTGTTGTGACATGACTTCCACACTTCCTCCAAAAGTCAACTTCAAGCAGATATGCAGCAGCTATAATGCAGAGACATCCTGGCCATTCCTGGGCAGTGGTGTCCAATTACTTTCTAAGGTATCCCACAACCATGGGGTGACCTGACTTAAGGAATGCCAATATTCCGACCGCTACACCTTGCTTTTCATTGATGTACAGCTGGTACTTTTCTTCTAACTCAGTCAGGGTTAGAGCTGGTGGACTTACAAGCTTCTCCTGTGTCTCTACAGCTGCTTTTGCATCCTTTCTGAAGGACAGTTGAAGGGCTCAGGCTGCCTTTGTTGCCTGCAAGATGCTATACAGGGACTGTGTGATAACTTCAAACTCAGGTATCCACAGTCTGCAGAAGCCTGCCAACCCCAAAAAGATCTCAGTTCTTTTGGCATGGTTGATATTGGCAGCTGTCTGATAGCCACTAGTGTTTCGAGTGTGTTGCAGGAGAAAATCTCCAGGTAAAAGCCAAAATAGGAACACTGTCCTCAGCTATTGGGATGCTAAAGAATGCATTGCTGAGGTCAAGCTAAAAGTCATTGAAATAGTTGCATCTCGTTCTCAGTCTATCAGTGTTCTGGTGTAGCAGAGTAAGTATCTGCCCATTATGTTGGTATGAGTATTTGTGAGCCATAAAAGGTCTGCAGTAGTCACGAATGTAGTCCCAGGGAACTGACAGGGGACATCTTGCATATACACAGTCTCGGCTACCCCTGTAGCTCCCCTCATATGACCAGTGGCTTCTCTTGAGCAGGGTACAGAACCTTGAACAGCTGAAAATTGAGCTACAGTGTCAATGAGAAAGTGTCTGATTTTATCTCCCACCCATATATTTACTTGGGGCATTTGGGCAGGTTATGTAGAAACCATTACCTGCACTGGTTCTGGCTAGTATGGGGGAAGGCACTGCTGCAGGGGTGGTTGCCTCTGCTACAGGCCATTTGGCAAGGGGGTTCTTCCCTGGGTCTAACTTAGGGGCAGGGGCAGGATCGGACTGCCTTGTCCCTTTTACACACTCATTACTCACTTGTAAGAAGACTTACATATAATTGTTGTCTTCATTCATCTGAGAAACCACATTAATAAATTATCAAGTTAATGTTAAACTAAGATATCAAGAAAACCAAACCTTCTCAGACTTTTTTTAACAGAAGGATGATGATGATGATTATAGGCTGGCCAGGCCTTTAGAATAAAAATAAAAAAATTGGATCCATTTCTTCTTCTATTTTACCTTTCCTCAAAACTTCTTAGTGATGGAGAACTAATCCTCTAATATATATAAAAATCCTTGTGGTTGTCATTGCTCTTTGGACTGTTTCTTCTGGGATCAGATTTCTGTGCAATATTTTCAATTAATCTCACCTAACTAAAATTTTCAATGCACATATACGAACTCCCACAATAACAAATAGAACAATTCACAGAACAAACTGGACAATTCAAACAGTTCTCTCACTCATTTCAACTCACATTCACACACACACACACACACATACACACACCTTCATTCATATAACAGATACAGATCAGAGCTCATGATATTAAGTGCACCTGGTGTTCTTCAGAGAATCTTAAAGGATCCTTTCCCAAAACTCTTTTTGCTCACTCTTCCCAACACCTAAGGACGATTTCCAATGGTGTCGTTACTGGGGCCCTTGTACCATTATCACCAGGCTTGGGACAGCGCCAGGTCGTCACCCTTCTATGGCGCACTATTAAGTCCACAAGTAAATACACAAACTGCAGTATTTCCAGACAACACTACTCACCGGATCATGCAGCCAGGACCGGCACCACTTCAGTCCCTTCAGGCACCATGATCATCCCAGGAGTTCGGGAGGACAACCAGTTGGGAAAGAGTTCCGGTTCCACAGATGACACAAGGTGAGAATCCTGTAAAAGTTCACAGTGCCGGCTGACTGTCACCACGTGCCATCTCACCGTCGGCTCTGAACCCACAAGCTGGAAGTCGTCAACAGCTGAAGTCAGTGATCCCGGACGAGCCCCCAAAATCTGTCACCACACATTTGAATGTGGCTGATCCTCAATGAGAATCACTATAAAATGGACAACAGACAAACCGGACTCCTGGGAATGTAGTTTTATTTCCAGAGGATCCTTTCCTAATACCTTGTGCACAAGGGGTGCCTGAACACAGGGACAACTTCCTGTATGGAATGTCCAGTCTTAAATATTCTTCAGCGTACAGAAAAAGATAAAGAACAAACTCAGGATTGGTTACATTTTGCCGCAGTGGAAAGCATGTGACTTCATTACATATATGTTCATTTTCCGTAACACAACCAAACTTAAAGATCAGTGATACTTTCCCATCTGCATTAGCAAGATTAAAAGGTCATTAATTTCGCAATGTATTGTTCTCTCTGTGTTAACAGTGAGTTTCAAAAGCTGGATACAAAGGTGCAAACAAGATATTTTAAGAACTGAGATGTCCTAGCATGCGGTTTGACATTTGCTATACACTTTTTGTGGTTTGGACGCATCCTGTTGCCATTCGCTTTAGAAGCCCATGTCTGCAGAGGTGGGGGTGCTTTGCAGAAACACAGAGATGATGCTTTCAGGACATAGTTTACAGAAATGATGGTTTTAGGATATCTATATGAAGCAGAGGGTAGAATGAAGAATTGAAGATAAACTCAACACTTGAACCTTACTCTCACACTGGGGGACCTCTGGAGTAGGGGCAGCCCAATGCCCAAATATGGTCATGAGCAATTCCCAGAATTCTTGAGGCTGCCCAGCCCTGTGCAAATGAAAATGGACACAATTGGTAGAGTAAGGTTTTTGGTATATTTTAAATACATTTTTTCAGAAGCCAAAAGACAAATTCAAAAAGCAGATGAGTAAATGATATATGCTTATTATATTCCTGGAGGATTTATAACTGGGATCTGCAGAGAGAGCAGTACCCTATTCAGTTATTAAACCAGTAGGACCCCTGTATCTATGGGGGATTGGTTCCGGGCCACTCTTCCACATGCCTCCCACCTCACTTTGTGGCCCAGAGGCAACAGAGGTAAATTGACCAGGTGTCACGTTGCAGCCAGGATCCCCTTGAGCTCAGGAAGGGTGCTGGACCTTTTTGAGGTCTTGTTGGGGGTCCAGGAAGATGTACAGGAGAAAGGCTCCTCCCTGCTGTGAACTGCCTTTTTGGACAAGGTGTGCTTCCCAGACTCAAAAGAAGAGCTAGAGCTGATGCTGCTGTGGCAGCTCCTTGTGGTTGGTGCTTCTTGCCAGGCAGCCAGTGAGTGAGCTAGCCCTCCTGTTTTCCCAGGTTCTCGGCTAGGCTAATGCAGGTCTTCCAACCCTCACAGAGCAGCAGCAGGACCAGATGTGTGCCAGTGGCTGAAAGCAAGCCTTGTGTTCCGCACTGAAAGCAAACCAGGCAGGCAGGAGGGAAGCCTGGCTGTCTTCTTTACTGAGTGGGCTCCCCCAGGCATGTGCATACTGCCTTGGTTGTGCCAGAGAGGGAGACAGAGGGAGCCTGAATCCACGGCATCTCTGCCCTGATTTGGGGTGCACATTTACATGCTCTGCATGCTCCCATGAATCAGCTGCACCACCAGGGGCCAGGCCTCATGTGGAGGTGGGGGTGCTTGCTCCCCATCCCTAGCCCATTCCCCTTCTTGTTTCCCGCAGATAATTATGTTTTGGCTGCCAACTGGGCCAAGAATAAAGATATACAAGGGACCAGAATAAAAGATGAGATATACAAATTACAACCTTTCGCTGATGATCTGGTCTTTATCCTAGAACAACCATTGACTTCAGCTCAAATTCTACTGCATGAGATTGAAAGATATGGAGAGGTGGCAGGTTTAAAAATCAATAAAACTAAGACTAAATTCTTAATTAAAAACTTAACAGACAAACAAAAAACCCAGCTGAAATCTATTACAGACATACAGATTGTAAAGAAAGTAAAATATCTCAGAATATACTTGACTGCAAGATGTTCCTCTTTGAAAGAAGACAACTACTTAAATCTTCTACAACTCATAAAGAAAAATTTGGAAACCTGGGAAAAAATTAAAAATTTCCTTATTAGGAAGAATTGCCACCTTAAAATGAATATTTTGCCAAAACTATTGTTCCTTTTTTTAAAACACCTTCCAATTTAGTTCAAACAATTTTTTTTCAAGATCTGAACAAAGCGAGCTTGAGATTCATCTGGCAGAAACAAGGGCAAGAAAAATAGAGCAGGCTTTGGTCTCCCGAATTGGCTTCTATACTACCAAGCAAGCGCTTTAACATGGATTAAAGAATGGATCCTCTTGAGGAACAAAAGACTGGTATACCTGGAAGGCCATGGCATGCATCTAGGATGGCACACATTTTTATGGTACAGCAAAAATAAACAACACAAATATTTTAGAGGATATAAGGAATTTGGTACTTATAGTATGGGAAACAGTGAAATCTGGAATGTACATGAAAACCCCAAGATGGGTATCACCAATGGAAGAATTTCCCTTCCCAAACCTCACAATTTTTGAGAAGATAATCACCTATAATTCCCTCCTAAACAATGAAGGATTGCTGAAAACTAAGCAACAAGTAGAAGCTCAAGGTAGATTATACCATGGTGGCCTCTACTACAAACAAAATCAACTTATAACGAAGACAAAAAAAAACCAACGGATTTGAAAAGCAGTATTCTTCTTTAGATAAAATCCTGCTATTTACAGAAGAAAAACAAATTAAACAGTTATACAAATATCTGTTAGATTGGGAAATGCAAGACGGGGAAGTCAAACATACAATGATCCAATGGGCCAAGAACTTTGGATACACGATCAAATTAGAAAAATGGCACAGACTTTGGCCAATAACTATAAACTGACAATAGCTGTTTCCTATAGAGAAATTTTACTTAAAATGTTTTATAGATGGCATCTCCCACCATACAAATTAGCTAGAATATTTCCCAATGTATCGAGTAAATGTTGGACGTGTAGAAAATATGAGGGCACTTATTACCATCTTTGCTGGAAGTGTGATAGAGCAAAGAATTTTTGGGTAAAAATTAATACATGGCTAAAAAAAATGACAAAGCAAAACCTAGAATTCAAACCAGAAATATGTTTTTAGGTATATTACCAAACTTTGTGAACAAAGATTGTGCCTATTTAATACTGCATGTCCTAACAGCAGCAAGAATGGTGTGAGAATGGTTATGGGTAAGTGAAGCAACGCCAACAGAAGAAATGCTATTGAATAAAATAATGGAATGTGCAGAGATGGACAGGCTAAGATACAGATTGAAGGACAAAGATGAATGTGAATTTTTCCAGTCCTGAAATATGTTTTATAATTGGCTAAACACAAAAAATGCAGTAGAATAATAAGAATTGGATATAAGTTGAACTTAGCTATTAATTATATCAGATGAAATAAAACAAAAAATGTACAGTCTTTTATATGTATTTATATTTATTTATATGTATATGTATATACGTATATTTATTTATATATATATGTATATATGTGGGTGTGTTAGAGAGAGAGAAAGTGTGTTTCCCCCCTCTCTTTTCTTTTATCATAAAATAAGAAAAACCCCCACATATTTTTAAAAAGATAATTTTTCACAAGATATCTGCTAAGCAAACCGTCGTCTTGCAAAAAGTGCCTATACAGGAACAATTCATTCACCTTACAAATAATTTGTCTTAGGGGGCATTCGTCTTGCGAGGTACCACTATACCTTTTCTGTGGCGCCTTTTCTGTGGTGGGTCCCATGTTGTGGAACCATCTTCCCAGTGAGCTGCGCCTTGCAGTGTCCCTGCCAGCCTTCAGGAAAGCCTTGAAAACCCACCTATTCAAGGAGGCTTTCGGCGACCTTTCCAGTTTATTATTATTATTATTATTATTATTATTATTATTATTATTATTATTATTATTATTATTATTATTATTATTATTATTATTATTATTATTATTATTATTATTATTTTCCTCATTTGTCTCACCGCTAATGCCATCTCTTGTGGGGGGGGGCATTGTACCTCCCGACTTTTTATTGTTTTCTATTTATATTTTTGCTTGTCTTCCCTGTTTGTTTTTATTGTTCACCACCCTGAGTTCCTTATGGAAGATGTGGCTGTATACAAATGCAACAATATTTATTTATTTATTTATTTATTTATTTATTTATTTATTTATTTATCTTCTTTCCCCGCCTTTTTGCCAATACTGTTTTACTGGTATATTGCTACTGTTTTTAATTGTGTAAACCGCACTGAGTTCCCTTAGGGAAATAGGTTGCAGTATATAAGTCTGAAAATATAAATAAATAAATAAATAAATAAATAAATAAATAAATAAACCTTTACAGTATTTCCAACAACTGTTATTGTCCAAACAGGTAAAAGCATAGTCCGCTATTCAACCTTCCACACTAGGTCTTCTGGACAAAGTGTTCACAACAATGTTCTAGGACCCTTTCACACTTTTGATAACAAAGTCAAAGTCCAGCAGCAACAGGGCCCATCTCATCAGTTTGCTGTTGGCCTTCAAAAATCTCATCCACAGCAAGGGAAAATGGTCCATGCACAGCACAGAATGCAGGATTCCCTCTCCATCTTGTTGGCACAGCACAGCATTCGATGCATCCATGAAGATAGAGAATTCTCTTGTGTAGTCTGGTGTGATGAGGACTGGACCAGTAGGCAGGGCACCTTTCAGGTCATTGAACAACTGCTGGCATGCCAGCGTCCATCTGATGCACTCAGGCTCCTTCTTCTTTGTTAGATTGGTCAGTGGAGCTACAATTTCACTGAACTGAGGGATGAATTGGCAATAATATCCTGCCAAACCGAAGAAGGAACTGATCTTTTATCTTTGAAATAGGCCAGTTACTTTAGCCTATAGAGATTTTATTACTCCTCCTACTTCAGCTCGGGGTCCTCTATATGGCATTTGCTGGCCTTCACTGTTAAGTGTTCCTTGTGCTAGAACCAGGTATGGCTGAATATGCCAATATCATTCATGAAAGCAACTGTGAAGTCCCTTAGGCCATGCAGGGTCTTGTCCATCAGCCGTTGAAAGTCACTGGGGGATTTTTAACCCAAAGGCCATTACTTGGAACTCATACAAGCCCAAGATACTTCAAAATGCTATTTTTTTTCTAGTTCTCAGCATGCATTTTTATCTGCCAAACCCCTTTTGTAAAATCTAGACTTGTGATGAAACTTCACAGGCCTATTGTTTTAATCAGGTCATCCAGGTGTGGCATGGGATAAGTGTCTGCCTTGGTGACATGATTCAGCTTGCAGTAGTCTACACAGAATCTGACACTCCCCAAAGTATGGTAGGTTTTTAAATGGCCAATTTTAATAAACTGAGAACAAGGATTAGTAAGGTCCTGTGTCAGAAGATCCTAGGAAGAAAAGGAGTAAAATAAGGGTGGGAGTTTCTCAAAAAGGAAATTCTAAAGGCACAATTACAAAGAATTTAAGAAGCATAAAGAACAGCACGGCTTCACAAAAAGCTAAGAGAGGACTCAAAAAAAGGACATGTATAGGAAGTGGAAAGAAGGCCAGCCACAAAGGAAAAATACAGACAGGTAGCAAGGAATTTCAGGCAGGGCATTAGGAAGGCAAAAGTGGAGAACAAGTTGAGGTTGGCTAGAAATATTAAAAGTAAGTAAGTAAGTAAGTAAGTAAGTAAGTAAGTAAGTAAGTAAGTAAGTAAGTAAGTACAGCATTCTGCACATATGTGTGTGGCAAAAGACAAAGAAAAGAAATAGTGGTTTAGCTACTCAATGGAGATGGAAAAAACAACAGACAACAAAGGTTGAAAGGCTTAATTTTTAGCTCAGTCTTTTTCCAGATTATGATCCTCCAGACAAATGTGAAGTATAAGTGTAGGGGATGGGACTGCAGCTGGAAATGGATATGCAAATAGTCAAGGAATACCTTATTACCTTGAACAAGTTCAAATCTCCATCCAAGAGTATCAAAGAAACTGGCTGAAGAACTCTCAGAACCATTCTTTTCTTGAAATTGTGGGAAATGGCTGAGGTACAAGATGATTGGAGAAGGGCTAATGTCCCTCTTTTCAAAAAGGGAAAAAAGGAGAAACCTCAAAACTACAAGCCAGTTAGCCTGGAATCAATCCCAGGGAAGATTTGGGGCCAAACACTGTTCAACATTTATATTAATGACCTGAACCAGGGGGTTCAGGGATTGCAAATCAAATTTGCAGATTACACAATATATTGGTTAGAATAGTCAATACCCTGGAACAGAGAAATTAAATTCAAAACTATCTTGATAGGCTGGAGCACTGGTCTGAAAAAAACAGAATGAAATTCATCATGTATAAGTGCAAAGTACTGCACCTAGGAAAAAAGAAATCAAACATACAATTACAAGATGGGGGATACCTGGCTCAGCAGTACTGTGAGAGAGAAGAATCTTGGAATAATTATAGATCACAAAATGAATATGAGCCAACAATATGATGTGGCTTCAAAAAAGGGCAAATGCTATTTTAAACTGTATTAATATGAAACATAGTCTCCAAATTTCACGTTATTAATTCCTCTCTATTTGACACTAGTTAGATTTCATCTTGAGTACTGTGTCCACTTCTAGAAAACAAAAACAAGTTCAGAGAAGGGCAATAAGGATGATGAGAGGGCTGGAAAGTTTTATTAGAAAAGACTGAAAGAACTGGGCATGTTTATTGTTGAGAACAGAAGGCTGAGGGAGGAAATGACACCCCTTTTCAAATACTTGAAAAGCTGGCACACAGAGGAGGGTCAGGATCTGTTCTCCATCCACCCAGAGTGCAGGACAAGCAAAAATGCAGTCAAAAGTGGAAAACAGCTTTTGGATGAATGTCATGAAAAACCTCCTTACTGTTAGAGCAGTAGGGTAATTGGGCCAATTATCTCAAAAGATGCTGAGCTGGAGACGTTCAAGAGAAACGGAAGCAACCACCTGACAGATATCCTCTGATTCGTATTCCTACATGGAAGAGTGGGTTGCACTTGATGGCCTTGTAGATCCCTTCCAACTTCATGATTCTATGATGTTATCAAAATGTGAACCAAATATTTTCTCAATATATTCTCAAGCCATTTCCTCTAACTCCCTTAGGTGACTTTAGGCAAGTGTCTTGTTTCTCACTTCCTACTAGCAATATGGCAATAATGAGGAATGTGACTCAAAGGAGTAGAAGGCCAAGGCATCGCTCAGAGAGTCTCATCTTGCACAATCAATTTGAAGCTCTTTCCCTCAGCACACCTCATGAGGCACACATAGAGGAAGAAGTGGTTCCACCGGAGGATCTCTCCCTCATCACTATTGATGAGATACAAGATCAGGTACATGTTGATGACCAGGCTGCAGGAGAGAAGCTCATTGTGCTAGGGGATTCTATCATTAGAAATACGGAGGGATGGATTTGTGAGGAGCATGATAACCGGATGGTCACTTGCCTGCCGGGTGCAAAGGTTGCAGACATCACCAGAAATATAGATAGCTTGTTAGAGAGAACTGGGAAGGAGCCAGTGATCATGGTACACGTCGGTACCAACGATGTCGGGAAGGCCAAGCGGTCAGTCTTGGAAGCCAAATTCAGGTTGCTAGGTAGAAGATTGAAGTCCCGGGCTTCCAAGGTAGCATTTTCAGAAGTGCTACCTGTTCCTCGTGCAGGTCCCGCCAGGCAGGCAGAACTCAGAAGCCTCAATGCGTGGATGAGGCGATGGTGTCGAGAGGAGGGCTTTAGATTTGTCAGGAACTGGAGAACATTTTGGGACAAGCCAAACCTGTTCAGGAGGGATGGGTTGCACTTGAATCATGATGGGACCAGATTGCTGGCACTCAACCTCAAAAAGGCAGCAGAGCAGCTTTTAAACTGATAACTGGGGGAAAGCCGACAGGAGCTGTGTGGCATCCGGTTCGGAACACCTCATCCTCGGGGAATGAGGTTGGAGAGGGTAGAGAATCACATAGAGATGACATAGCAAGTATTAACACTGGCAGAATAGCGGAATGTGACAGTTCATCTACTGAAAATAAAAGCTGTGGGGGGAGAAGAACAAGGCAGCAGCTGTTGCGGGACCCACTGTACAAGTGCTTCTACGCCAATGCTCGAAGCCTCCGAGCAAAGATGGGAGAACTTGAACATCTGGCAGCTAGGGATAACATTGATATAATAGCCATAACAGAAACCTGGTGGAATGTGGAGAACCAGTGGGACACAGCAATCCCAGGCTATAAACTCTATAGAAGGGATAGAGAGGGGCGGGTTGGAGGAGGAGTGGCCATCTATGTCAAAGAAGGCATAAAATCCAGCAGAATGGAGATTGACAGAGGGTCTGACTGCGCCATAGAATCACTGTGGGTTAAACTACCAGGTCCAAAGAGTGATGTGATAGTTGGAGTATTCTATCGTCCACCAGATCAGAAACTTGAGGGGGACCTTGAAATGAGGAGAGAAATCATGGAGGTGGCTAAGAGGGATAGGATAGTAATCATGGGGGACTTTAATTATCCCCACATTGACTGGGCCAATGCGAGCTCTGGGCAAGAAAGAGAAACTGGGTTTCTCGACTTGCTGAATGACTGTGCCTTAGAGCAACTTGTCATGGAGCCCACCCGAGAACAGGCAACTCTAGATCTAATATTGTGTGATACTCAGGACCTCGTCAGGGATGTAAATGTCACTGAGCCTCTGGGGAACAGTGACCATGCTGCAATTACCTTTGCCATGCATGTCGGAGGAAGAGTGTCAACCAAATCAGACATAAAAACCCTTGATTTTCGAAGGGCAAACTTCCCTCAGATGAGGAAACCAGTTAGAGAGAAACTGAAGGGGAGGGTTAGAAGAATCCAATCTCTTCAGTGTGCATGGAGCCTGTTTCAAACAACAATAATGGAGGCCCAGCACAAGTGCATACCACAAAGAAAGAAGAGCTCATTTAAGTCCAAGAGGACACCGGCATGGTTAACGAGTGGAGTTAGAGAGGCTCTAAAGCACAAGGAGAGGTCCTTATGTAAATGGAAATCCTCCCCAAATGAGGAAAATAAAAAGGAACACAAACTCTGGCAAAAGAAATGTAAAAAGATGATAAGGGAGGCAAAGAAAGACTTTGAGGAACGCATGGCTAGCAATATAAAGGGTAATAATAAAAGCTTCTTTAAATATGTTAGAAGTAGAAAACCTGCCAGAGAACCAATTGGGCCTCTGGATGGTGAGGGAGGAAAAGGGGAGGTTAAGGAGGACTTGGACATTGCAGAGAAATTGAACGAGTTCTTTGCGTCTGTCTTCACGACAGAGGACCTTGAGCGGATTCCGCTGCCTGAGCCGCCCCTCTTGACTAAAGAATTAAATCAAATACAGGTTAAAAGAGAGGAGGTTTTAGGACTAATTGATAAATTGAGGATTAACAAGTCACCGGGCCCAGATGGCATCCACCCAAGGGTTATTAGGGAACTGAGAAATGAAATTGCAGATCTCTTAACGGTTATATGCAACTTGTCTCTTAAAACGGCCACAGTGCCGGAGGACTGGAGGATAGCAGATGTCACACCAATTTTTTAAAAAGGAAGGAGGGGGGACCCAGGAAACTACAGGCCGGTTAGCCTTACATCTGTCCCAGGGAAGATGGTGGAAGGCCATATCCAAGAGAAAATCTTAAAACACATAAAAGAACAAACCTTGCTGAGAGAAAATCAGCATGGCTTCTGTAAGGGTAAATCTTGTCTTACAAACCTTTTAGAATTTTTTGAAAAGGTCAATAGGCACGTGGATTTGGGTGAACCGGTGGATATAGTCTATCTGGATTTTCAA
Organism: Phrynocephalus guinanensis; assembly: GCA_037367245.1. Classification (NCBI taxonomy): domain Eukaryota; kingdom Metazoa; phylum Chordata; class Lepidosauria; order Squamata; family Agamidae; genus Phrynocephalus; species Phrynocephalus guinanensis. The sequence goes on from CM074735.1 coordinate 5,697,907, forward strand.
AAGGCTTTTGACACAGTCCCTCACCAAAGGCTGCTGAGAAAATTGCATAGTCAGGGGATAAGAGGGCAGGTCCTCTTATGGATTGAGAACTGGTTGAGATCCCGGAAACAAAGAGTAGGTGTCAATGGGAAATTTTCACAATGGAGAGAAGTGAAAAGCGGTGTGCCCCAGGGCTCGGTCCTGGGACCGGTGTTTTTCAATCTGTTCATAAATGACCTGGAGACAGGGATAAACAGTGAGGTGGCCAAGTTTGCAGATGACACAAAACTTTTCCATGTGGTAAAAACCAGAGAAGATTGTGAAGAGCTCCAGAAGGATCTCTCCAAACTGGGGGAGTGGGCTGAGAAATGGCAAATGCGTTTTAATGTAACCAAATGTAAAGTAATGCATATTGGGGCAAAAAATCCAAACTTCATCTATCAACTCATGGGCTCTGAGTTATCCGTGACGGATCAGGAAAGAGATCTTGGTGTGTTGGTGGACAGCTCCATGAAGGTGTCTCCCCAATGTGTGGCAGCAGTGAAGAAGGCCAATTCCATGCTAGGGATTATCAAAAAGGGGATTGAAAATAAAACAGCCAACATTATAATGCCGTGATATAAAACAATAGTAAGGCCCCACCTGGAGTATTGTATACAATTCTGGTCACCGCATCTCAAGAAAGACATAGTGGAACTGGAAAAGGTGCAGAAGAGAGCGACTAAAATGATTACTGGGCTGGGGCACCTCCCTTATGAAGAAAGGCTAAAACAATTGGGCCTCTTTAGTCTGGAAAAAAGGCGCTTGAGGGGGGATATGATTGAGACATACAAAATAATGCAGGGTATGAGTAAAGTGGATAGAGGGAAGCTCTTCTCCCTCTCTCAAAATACCAGAACTAGGGAACATACACTCAAATTGAGTGCTGGGAGAGTAAGAACTGACAAAAGAAAATATTTTTTCACCCAGCGTGTTGTAAGTCTATGGAACTCCCTGCCACAGGATGTGGTGATGGCATCTGGCCTGGATGCCTTCAAAAGGGGATTGGACAGATTCCTAGAGGAAAAGTCCATCACGTGTTACAAACCATGATGGAGATGTGTAATCTCTAGGCTTTAAACCAGGGTACTTCAAGGGCCAGATGCAGGGGAGTGGTATCAGGAGACAGATATCTAGTCTCATGCGCTCCCAAACGCATCTGGTGGGGCCGCTGTGAGATACAGGAAGCTGGACTAGATGGGCCTTTGACCTGATCCAGCATGGCTCTTCTTATGTTCTTATGTTCTAAACTGCTTTGGGCACTAATCAGAAATCATCTAGAAGCCCAGATTTAAATAAAACCTACCTTGGACATTGAAGATCAGCTGTAATTCCTTTGTCTTTCAGCTTGGATTCAATTTTAAACTACGTGCATATTTCTTGATCATATTATATTTAAGCCACATATTTCTTCTTTTCATTATATTTCATATAATGTTCCATCTGGAGCTTCCTTCACCTTATTGTAGAGTAATGGATCTCAGCCTTTGGCTCTCTAATATATATATTTTTAATTTTGACTCATAGAAGTTCCAGCCAGAATAGGCAAAGGTGAAAGATTCTGAGAGTTAAGGCCATATCATCTGGAGAATCAGAGGCTGGGAAATACTGCTGTAAAGATTTATTTATTTATTTACAAAAATAATTAGCTGCCCCACTACCAAATGATCTCTGGGTGGCATATTCATCATGAGGTATACTGTACTGTTGAAGTACTATACATTTATTGAACTCTTGTTTTTTTTTAGTCACTGTTCGAGCATTCAAGTTAGTGGAAAATATACAGTGTTACATAAACTATTAACCACACACTAGCAAACCCATTTCCAAATAATACTCACCAGTAAAACAGTAGGTTTATTTTCAGTGTTTGTTTGGTCCCTTCCTTTTTATCATACTTCTTGGCTGACAATAAGCCTTTAACCTGTGACCTTCATCCTAGCTGAATTTGTTCTGTATATGGCTGCTTTCACACCAGTGCAGTATGTGAGCTAAAACTCAGTAAAGACAATGTGAAATGGAACTTTATTTTGCTTTTAAAAGAAAGAAAAACATGTCTTCTTCTCGTGGGCTTTCTTTTAACCTAGCCTTGAGCTTTATCCTTGAAGGAAAACTCAGCAATAATTCCTATACAATAGCAGCCATTGAACTACTCACCAATGGCACTGAAATGATAAATGCTGTTCTGTATATTAATTTAGGTATTCTCCTTTTAAAGTACAGTCTTTTAGTAATGTCAGTTGAGATTCATTTGATGATTAAATGTGCAGACAAGGATATCTTATTTTCTTTTATATGTACATTGTAAAGATTTCACATTAATTCAAGTCAGTTGTTCAATAGACATCCTCCATGAAATTTCCTGCTTGGTGTTAATCATTCCCGAATGACAACTGACCTTCTTTACTCACATTGACTCATATTTAAGCTTTTGTACTCCTCAGAGTTATAATCAAAATACTTTTTGACTCAAACAGTTGTATGTGATCTGAGAGATCTAGCCAAATTCGAATTTACTCAGTTACCATATATACTTGAGTATAAACTGACCTGAGTATAAGCTGAGGGCCTATATTTACCTCAAAAAACAACAACAAAAAACAACTGAGAAAACTTATTGACTCGAGTATAAGCCGAGGGTGTTTTTTTTTTTAATACTTGAGTATATGAAGTATATTGGTCAAGCTCTAAAGGGGCTGGGGGTAGTAATTGGCAATGTGTGCTGGGAGTGTGGAAGCAATTAGGGAGTAAATACGATAGAGTAACCTCCCTGATTGCCTCCACAGTCCCTGCACAGTTGCCAATACTACCCCCCAGCCCATTTAGAGCTTCATAACTAAATCCCCTGACCCCTAAGTCTTTCCAGATTTCAGGGAGTTCCCTAAAAGTGCTTTGGGAAGGTACCACTGCTACTTTGGAGTCCCAAGGTAAGTAAATTTTAAAAATAATTTTGAGAGCACATTTTTTAAGAATATGCTCTCAAAATTGTGTACTTTTAGCAGGAGTATCTTCAGAAAGTGATTTTAGGAAACCCCTCGAAATTTGGAAACATTTGGGGGTCAGGGGACTGAGTTATGAAGATCCAAAGGGGGTGCCTTAGGAAAAAACCTTATATTTGGAATCATATGGGAAGCAGCAGCAGCCTTATCTACCACCAAATCAGCTTTTTCCCCTAGGGGCACCCCCTTTTGGAGCTTCATAACTCACCCCCTTACCCCTAAATATTTCCAAATTTCAGGGGGTTCACTAAAATCACTTTCTGAAGCTACCCCTGCTACTTTGGAGTCCCAAGGTAAGTAAATGTTGAGTGCATATTTTTTAAAAAAATATGCACTTGAAAATTATTTACCTTGGGGGCACCAAAGTAGCAGGGGTACCTTCAAAAAGCAATTTTAGGGAGTCCCCTGAGATTTGGAAACATTTGGGGGTAAGGGGGCTGAATTATGAAGCTCCAAATGGGATGCCCCTAAACCTTTTTATTGGAATCATATGGGAAATGGAGGCACCGCTATCACTAGTCCGATCAGGATTTGTCCTTTGCTGCCCTTCCCAAGCTGTCTGAGCACCTAATTTTACCCCTCTAAACTGGCAAAGCTTATTGACTCGAGTACAAGCCGAGGGCATTTTTTTCAGCCAAAAATATGGGCTGAAAAATTCGCCTTATACTCAAGTATATGTGGTAATCCAGCAGCCAGACTTGATGTTAAAAAAAGTCAATAAGAGAGATCGATAAATTCCCTGATTTCCATCTGGAATCACCTTGTTCTTTCTTAGGAGTCTTTCAGAAATGCCACCCATATTTCTTTGCTTTACTTCTTTTTTTCCCTACCTCTTAACACACTTGTGGTTTATTATCACTTTCAGTCATTTATGCTTCCCTCCAGTACCGTCTTCCCAGAATTACAGCCTTTTCACACGACCCCCTAAACTCCGCCGCAAATGGCTCCCAGCTCCGGAGCTTAAAATTGTTTCCCCACCAGCTCTGGAGTTTACAGAAAATTAAGTGCGACCACGCCCACCTAAGCGCGTCCCAGCGCACTTTTCAGGTACCTGCTCTCCGGGGGTGAAAAATCCCTGATGCGGATCTAACATAGTGGGTGCTGGGCTCTCCTTGCTTCTGTTTGTTGTTGTTTTGCCCCCCCACCCCTTTAAGAGATCTGAATGCTGCCGGGAACAGAGCAAGACCGGCAGAACGGAGGTAAGCGGCATTCTTTTTCTTCTTTTTTTCTCCCTCCCCTCACGCAGCCAGCAGCCAGGAGTGCGGAGGGGGTGGGAACACATGAACAGCGACAAACCCCCAAGATCTCTGGTCCGAATTTAAGTGGCCAGCAGATTTTAGGGGGTCGTGTGAAAAGGTATTTCTTTTCTTCTTTACATTTACTTCCCCTTCAACTTTCCCATCTCTCCTTGGGTAGCATTGGCAAAGGAGAATGACACCCCCTTTTTTTACATGTCTTTACTTACTTTTATTTCTTTCCATTTTCTCACATGCCCCCTTATACCTTTATTGCCATATATATGCTCACAATCGACTACTGCTTATTATCAGATGACAAAAAATAACCTGTTCCATTGGATAGATCAATAAGGACCAGCCACAAGTGTCAGAGTCTGATAAAGAAGCCTGACTCCCTCAGGAGTCCTACAGAGATTATAGACCTCCCAGACAAAGAAGAGAAACCTGCTGACATTATCCCAGTAAGGGGTTAATCCCAGAATGAAACCAGATAATCACTGACAAACATTTCAAAATTCATCTGGGTATCAAATTATGTGTTTTCATGTAGTAATTTCAGACAATTTCAAAATTTGTTAATTTTATACAGCGTTTTCCCTCCCACCCACCCACATAGTCTAGGTCCCATAATATAAACATGACTGCAGTTATGTAAAGCTGCAGGTACAAAACTCATAGTCATGCCATTATGAAAAGCCATAAACATTCAAATGCAATGCTTCAATTGTAATTAGAATAAAGTTCATATAGAATAGTGGAACTTATAGTCCCAAAGGGCAGAGTATATCCATATCTCTATAACATTTAATTCAAAAGCAAAAAGCAGTATAATTCAAAAAGCTTTGTGAGTGGCTCCCGCTGCTGCTTCCATAATGAGATGCTTAAAGGTGGTGCAAGTTGGTCCTTTATTAGGTCTGCTGGAGTTCAGAACAGAAAAAGAAACATTTCAGCACTGGTCAGCCATGCCCCACCCCATTGGGATTCTGAGAAGGCTGGTTCCTCTCAGGAGATGGCCCTGCTGGATCTCAGCCCAGCTGGTGTGAGCACCTGGTTGGTGTGTCTTTTCCCCCCAGCCCAAGGTCTCTCTGTGTGTTGTGTCACTACAGTCGTGACCGACTCTTCGTGACTCCATGTCCATCGGGTTTTCTTGGCAGGAATACTGTAGAGGTTTGCCATTTCCTACTCCAGGCACCTACAGCACCTGGTATTCCCTGGTGGTCGCCCATCCAAGTACTAACCAGGGCCGACCCTGCTTAGCTTCCGAAATCAGGCGAGATCGGATGTGCTTAGGGCATCTATTTTCAGAAAATCTTTGGTATGGAACTTCAAATTCTGGCAGCTGATTCAAATCTAATCTGCTATCCCTGTTTTAATGGGTTACCCTCCCCTTTCTGCATCTGGAGCCAACTATTTTTCCAGTATTACTAATCCACTATGGTACCCGGCATTTATGTGAGCCAGATTTAACATCTTCCCTTCTGTGGTCCTATATGGTAGGATTTGTAATATTTCCTTTAAGAATCAACTGTGTAAACAAGGTCTATTGGGACCACATTCAGTCTTACATATTCTTCCTTATTGATCAAAATTTAACCAGACCCACAAATTACTACTGAATTCTGTGGTTTCCAACATCTCAGGTGCCCCTGAGAACTTAACCTGACTTTTGTTAGCTGATAAACAACCTGATTGTCTGATTATGTACCCAAATACCTAGCTATTTTGATGATCAAAATGATTCCTTACAAAGAATTTTGAGGCAGCCTGATTATACCTATTTCATATTATTAGGAATCTATAATCCTCTCTGTTTAGTTTAATGCCCATAAAGATTTTAAATTGAATTGATTGACATCCGAACTCTTTTATCTGTATATAAGGTTCTCAGCTCATAAGGTCCAATTCTCAATAAGATGGGTCTGTCACTTCAAAACCAGTTTAGGCCACAAGATCACTGAATACTGCTCTATCCCTAAAATGAGAAAATGTATATTATATTTAGGGTAAAATATTTCTTATTTATCATTGCTACCTCAAATAAACAGTTTATTACCTAAGTGAGGTTTAATCTCATGACTATGAGACATTTAAGGGTATTTTTCCTCCACCGTGAATGAAGGAATGCCACCAGGTTCTCACCGCACTGAAAATTTTGGCTCCTAAGGGCTCATGGTTATGAAATATATCACATTGTAATGAAATTTATTGTTCTTGCTTCTATCAATTTGTAGTTCATCTTGGACTGACATCTCACTGAGAATATATTCCATTATTTAACATTCAGATAATTAAATGGGATCTACAACCATTGCCATCAACAATATTCATGCTAATTACAAAGAAAAAAGCAATTAAAATATAATTTTCAGGATTTATGTGATATGCATGGGAAGCCTATTCAGTCTATATCAATTCATTAATTTATTATCAGTTTTCATTTGGTTTTGCACTTCATATACTAATGACAATCATAAACATACACATTTGGAAGAAGAAAATCATCTTCATTTCGTAATTACACTTGCCTGCTTCTTGCACTTAACACTGTCATAAATGGATCTCAAGGGAAGGCTTTAGTCTATCCCCTTAAGGTCAATAGCATCACAAGTGGATGCAAGTAATTGGGTTACAGGCAAAGATGTGTAAAGGCTTCAACAAGTTAGGAAGCAGAAGGGTTTTGAGAAGATATACTCATGTAAATTAAAGCATGTTATTTTACTGCATATGCTTGAATCATTATATTGTAACTTGCAGGCAGAGTTATCTTAAACTACTAAAGAAATTAGAGCCTCATTTCGCACTGATTTAACCAATGTTTAGTGATGTGAATAGAATGCTAGATCTTCTAAATTGCTACTACCAGAGCATAAACATCAGGTTACAATGCATCCTATCACAGCTACAGCCACCTCATGCTGAGAGACTAAGATATGATGCAAAGTTCAGTTCCCATAATCTCATAACCATATATACTAGAGATGGGCACGACCAGAAAAACTGATGTTTCGATTTTTCGTTTGTCGGAACAGGTCCGTTTTGTTCCGTTTCCGTTTGTCGCAATTTTTTTTAAAAAAAATTCGGTTTGATGTTTCCTTCGTCGTTTGTCGTTTCTACCACGATTTAACGCGATTTGACTTCCGAGAGCATGGGGGCATCCCGCAATGACCCAGAGCAGGCGGAAAACACTTTAAACTGGGTGATGAATAATATATTTAATAAATATATCATAGCATAAGACTGCATCCTATGCAATAAAGCAAACAAAGTGGGCAGAATGCAATATTCTTTTTTTCTCTTGGTCAACGCTGACTGAACCAGCCACCCTACTTGGTCTGGCTGCCTGTTATACTTTTTTTTGTTCTGTTTTGAAGCCTTTATCCATCCCATTTCCCCTCCACCTCTCAGAGGCAGCAGGAGACACAGTATTCTGTTCCTCCCCAAATCTGGATGAGGGTCTACTCCTCTCAATGTCCCCTCCCCATAACACTCCTTGTAAAGCCAAGCAAATGCCACCCTGGTCACCTAGCAGTCAGAGATTCAGATGCTCCCCCCCCCACACACAATCATCTGGATGAGTGCCCCTCAACCTCTTGGGGAATCATTGCCAGCTGGAGTATCCAAAGGAGCTGACTGGCAGAATCTCCAAGGATCAAATTCAGGACAGAGCAGAGGGAGCGCCCGGTGGGAACACCCTGGAAATGCCATACCAGCTTGGCCCAGCCGAGCTGCCTGCCCAGCCTTTGCCTGGGCAGGTTTGTCCTTTGCCTCAGATTCTTGGCCCCAGTGTGACGACCGAGGAGCTCGGTTCGCTCATGGAGCGAGCAGACCTTCTCTCTCCTTGACCAGGTGGCGCATTTCAAGGCCCATCTCCAGGGCAGAGACCCTCCGCTGCCCTCCACCCCGTCCGGCTTCCCTGCCGTGTCGCCGGAAGTGGCCTAACCCTAACTCTAGAGATTTGCCTGCCCAGTGGAGACACAGTCCACCCAGGAAAGCCACAAAGCCAGAGTGCAAATGTTAGGGAGGGATTGTTTCTTCCGCCTTTGGAAGCTGGAATGCTAGTTGGAAGGGATCTTCCCTCCTTCTGCCAAGGGATTTCCAAACCTGGACTGTAACCGGTGGGAGTGAACCCCCCCCCATGTTGGAGGACAGAGTACCCCAATTCTAAACAAAATAGTTGCTGATGACTGTGCCTGTTAAAGTTGGTCTCCTCAAGTGATTTTCTGCCTAGAGGCGGGGGCAGCCGGGGTTGCGGCCTGGGGAAGTCGAGGAGAGTGGCCGCCAGGGCGCATGTCGGCTCGGAGGCTGAACTTGAAGCACTGAACCACTGATAGGTTGAAGGAGAAGCACTTGGAAGGCCTCCTCCAAGCCGGGAGTCCCGGGAGCCTGACAGGCAGGCAGGCAGGCAGGCAGAGGGGTGGGCAGGCAGGCAGGCAGGCAGGCAGGGAAGCAGGAAGTCTGGCTTACAGGTAGGAAGGCAGGCTTGCAGGGTACCCACCCAGGCTAGGGAAGGCACAAAGCCAAAGTGCCACAAGGGAGGATTGTTTCTGCCTTTGGAGGCAGAGTTTCTCCACCCCAGGAGACGGAGTTTCATCAACCCAGGAGACAGAGTGGATGCAGGAGAACAGGGCTATTTCTTTAAGGCTGTAAAGAGAGCTAGGCCCCTGCTAATCAGTCTTTGAGGTAGGTTGTTGCAAAGTGCATCCTGACCACTTAGTAAGCAGAGTGGCTCCAAAACCCAAGGGAAGGGAGGAACGCATCGAGGAAGGCAGGTATTAGGGTGTACTACACTCAGACCAGCCATAGCCAACAGGGAAATATTGGGCCTACACTGACCCTAGAAAAAAATATTCCTGGGCTGCTCTAAAGACCAGGGAAGCCCTATAAAAACAGGGCTAATTTTGTAGCCCTTATTAGATCCATACATGCAGTGGAATTACAGGCATTCAGGCAGACAAAGGTGGAAGGCAGGCAGGCAGACGAAGCATTCAGGCAGGCAGTCATATAGACAGAGCAGAGAGCCAGGCATAACTGTGTTGAGCTGGTGGAATGTTAGGATGGGAGGCATACAGGCATTGGTTAGATTGGGTTAGTGTTAGGGTTAGGGGAAGTTGCACGGCTGCAACCCCAACAGTCTTGTCTGGTTCAAAATTATAAACATTGAGTGGTCCTCCCGGGTTCGGAGACAGGCAAGGGCTAGACAAATTGGGCCTACACAGACCCTTCAAAATGACACATTGAGTGGTCCTCCCTGGTTTGGAGCCAGGCAAGGGTTAGAGAAATTGACCCTAAAGATAGAGGTTCCCTTCAAATGACACATTGAGTGGTCCTCCCTGGTTTTGAGCCAGGCAAGGCCTAGAAAAATTGGGCAATAATCGAACCCTTCAAATTGAGTGGGAATGCAGGAAGGCAGACAGACAGGAAGGCAGGCAGGCAGGCAAGCAGGCAAGCAGGCAGTTAGGCAGGTAGGCACAGGGCCAGCCAGGCAGGTAGGCTGGTAGGCAGGCAGGCAGGCTGGCTGGCTGGCAGGAAGTTGGGCTTGCAGGGAGGAAGCCAAGCTGGGAGGCAGGCATAATTGCAGGCAGGCAGGCATAAGTGTTGCTCTGGTAGTGCATATTAGAGCAAGGGAGGCCTGTTTTGAAGGAACCGGTGGAAGAACGACTGTGGACCTAGGTCTTGGAGTGTTTGGGTAATCCCAACATGGAAAGGTTGAAGCAGATGAGAGTCAACCTTTCCACGGTCTCCGGGTCCATACGAGAGTGGCACGGCCTCAGGACATCTCCCATGTGGGAGAAGACACACTCACTCTGGACACTGGTGGGTGGGATGGACAAGAGGTCCAACGCCAGAGTCGAAAGAGCGGGCCAGATGTCTGCCTTTCTGGCCCAGTAGTGGAGTGGGTCCAAGGTGAGGGGTTGGAGGGGCTAGGCCATGTACTCCCTTACCATGGTCAGAGCGGGGTCCGGTTCTTCTTCCTCCCTTGCCTCCACTGAGGAGGAGACTGCCATGGCCAGGTAGTTGGCTGCTGGTACGGAACCTGGTCTCTGGGTGTACACTCCTGCAGGAGAGGAGGAAGAGGATCCTTGCGAGCATTCCTCTTCTGCATCGTTCTGGCTTCCGTGCACCCTCGGGAACGCCTGGGCCTGATTTGAGACAGCCCTGCGGACTTGACAGCATAGCTCCGTCTTCCAGGAATTCAGGTTGGCAGAGCTCCCTGCCAAGGAACCCTTGATGCGAGGATCGCACAGGCATGCCATCTGGTACACCTTTTCCCTCCTCAGTGGGCTAAGGCGGTATCCACGCCAGTTGTCAAGCGCCGCACACAGAACACACACACAAACAGGGTTCAGTTCTTTGCCAAGATCTTTAGTGGAAAGCCGGGCAAGTTCAAGTCCTTTGCCAACAATCAAGTGCCAGATAAATAAGAGAATCCAACTCCCAGCAATTAACAGTCCAAGTCAAAACCAGAATATCTCACGGAAACCAGATGCCAAACACAAGGGAACAGATTAAACCGTTGTCCAGGAAGCCAGTCCAAAATCAGGAAACAGAGCCAAGGTCACAGACAGGAACGTGGTTGCAAGTTCAAATGACTTGTTGCTCCCACAGAGAGCTCAAGGTGAGCTTACCAGCTTTATCCCAAAACAGGGAACACACCCTTACTTCTGGAAAGGCTCCTGCTAGTACTCAGGGCTTCCTGACCTGATTCCCTGTCTAGCATCAAAGACCCTTTCCCTAGCTCTCCTGGTAGCACGTCTTTGCAGAATCCTGCTCATAGCCCTTCTAGGGGGAGAAGATGTGTTTTCAGCTGAGTCATCAGACCCAGCTGCCTGCTGACTTGATCTGCAAGGCTCCTCCAGCAGCTCTTCACCATTTAACCCCTCAGAGACAAGTTCTGTGACAGGCAGGGTCCTGGCACTGGTCAACAGCCTGTTTGCCAAGGCCCTGCTCTTTGGGAGAAGATCGGCTTCTTCCCGGATACTGGCCTCTAGGCATTGGCGAAGGGCATGTATCAGGGGTAGTACGTGGCCCAGGCTGGCGTTGTAGTTGCTGAGGATGTGGGTGATCTCCTCAAAAGCCACTCGGTAGCACCATTGTCCAACACCCTCCCCTCAGGCAGGACGGGAGTGGTTGACATGACGTATTCCACCACTTGCCTCTGCTCCACCAGGTGCTTGACCATTTCGTAGGTGGAGTTCCACTGGGTGGTCACGTCCTGGATCAGGACATGCTCTGGTCGGCCCATCTCCGCCTGCTTCTCACGCATCATCCTGGATCCCTTGACGCTGCGTGAGAAGTGCCCGAGTATTTTCCTGCACTTGTCCAGCAGGGCCTTGGTCTCCAGGGTCCCCTTACACCAGGAGTCCTTCGGTGCACCCAGCCCAATGGCATCGCCCACCACTAGGTGCAATTTGTGTGCTGTGCACACGATGCCCTGGAACCCTGCCTTTTCAACTGCGTTGACCATGAATCCGCGATTGACCTGCCCCTCAGTTGCCAATTCCCACTCTCACAGTGCTGCCTTGAAGACCTCAGAAATGTGGATGCCTTTTGCACTGCCCTCCATGCTTTGTGCCTGGAGAAGCACCACCCTGTACCCTCTTGGGGTTCTCCCTTGTGGCTCCCCCTGCAGCTGTTCTTGGGATGCCCTAGTGTCAAGGACCTCATTGGGTTGCCACCAATGAGCCGTCAGAGAGAGGTATCCATGGTGCCCACCGGTCCAGAGGTTGGAAGTGAAGTGGATCTTCCTTTCTCTGGCTGCCTGCAGCAGGGCCCAGACCATGTCCCTGACGGACTCAAAAAGGGAGGGAATCACCCGCCTGCTGAAGGTACGCCGGGATGGAGGCTCGTACCATCAGGTGCCTGAATCCCGATGACTCCACAAAGGAGAGGGGCAACCCGTTCATGGCCACCATTTCACCAACCACGCGAGTGGTGGTCTCCTGTGCCTTGGCCCTGTTATGTTGGCTGACAAAACTCCCACACAGCGGCACCACTTCCTGCAGAGTGGCCTGCCTCTTCCCACTCTCAGTGGAGCTGTCTCTGGACGAGTCCTCCTTCCCCATGCCTGCTTCCCCCTCTTTCTCCCTGAGGAACCAGGGCCTGACACTGTCCCAGGCAGAGTCCCAGGGTGCTTTCGCATGAGGTGGCTGTGCAAGGCACTTGAGGGGAGGTGTTTGGGGTCATTCCCCGTGCACACAACCACCTTGCATTTCTTGCACACCGCAAGCCTCGAGTCTTCTGGGCTGTTCTCAATATGCTCCCAGAGAGAGCCACGAGACTTATGGAAAGTACTGCCCCCTCTGTTACTGCCTGCCGCTGCTGTGCTGGTGGTGGTGTGGCTTGTGCCCTGCTGGGACAATTGACTGTTGCTGTCACTGGTGGTACTCTGGTCCTGGGTGGAAAGAGGGCTGCTCCTTCCATCACTGCCTGAAACCTGCCTTTCATCTGTTCCTCCCAACAGGTCCTCAGAATCCAGCATATTCAGATGCAAAGAGCCTGTTTCTGATTCCGAGTCCTCGTCTTCCTCCTGATAAACGGGGGGGGGGTGTCCATGTCAAAGCATGGTGGCGATGGGTATCACATGCAGTCCTCCATGCTTCCCTCAGTGACAGAAGATGGTCCGGTGGTGCTGGTTGTGCAGGTGCCGCTTGGAGAGGGAGTGGCAGCAATATCACTATCTGCACTACTTCCTGTGCCTTCCACTATTTATTTCAGTGGGGGTCCCCCTGCCCTTCCCTCTGGCTCTGCCAACCCTCCTCATTTTTTTATTTCTCAAAGTGATAGAAATATATTTTCTTATTATATTTGTGCTAAGTAAACAAACTATTCTAATAAACTTATCCTTTTTACCCCCAAGCTTACTCTCACACTGTGTTCTTTTGTACGAGCTTTCAAAGTTGCCCTGCTGGCTCTTGATATAATTTTCTAAATTCTGATTTCAACTTGATCCACTGAAATGGAGGAAAACTTAGGAAGCCAATGGTAGTATTAGAAAATAAATGAAACTAAAAATAAGCCTGAAGTGAAAAGAGAGTAGGGGTACTCTGAGATGTCTCCCCAAAAAGATATTGGTGTGTAAATAAAATATAATAATAATAATAATAATAATAATAATAATAATAATAATAATAATAATAATAATAATAATAATAATAATAATAATAATAATAATAATAATAATACCTTTATTGTCAATGTACAACATGTGCACAATGAAATTAGCTGAGTCTCCCATGCCCACCCCCACCACCATCCTGCCCCCATCTCACTGGCAATCACTCAGTAGTATATCAAGGCAACAACTAAGAGTGGTGTGGCGCAGCTAAATGAATGAATGAAATGAAATATAAAAGTGTCTCTTCTTGCTCTCAGTTCAGGTTGTAAAACTTTAGGAAGCAAATGGTAGTATTTGAAAATAAATGAAATGAAACTATTAAATCCAGACCAGAAGTCCAGAAGAAAGCTCTTCTTCCCTTCTTCAGCAATCAGTCAGCAAAACTGCAGTGCATGCAGGCCAGGCACAGTCAGAGAATAAAATTAAAATAGTTTTCTAAATTCCAATTCAACTTGATCCAATGAAATGGAATGTGTCTGTGTGTTCAGTGCACACACACAACACAAGTTTAAACAAACAATGAAGTAAGTAATTAGTAAACTAATAATATTGTAAAATATTCTCCACTTAGGATAGAGGTTCTGTTCTTGCACCCCAAATTTTGAGTGTGTGGAAGCAAATTGAAGTTTGAAAAAATAGAAAATAAATCAAGCCCTCTGATTCTAATCCCTTTCTCTTGGTCCATGTAGGAACTAATGATACTTCCAAACGCAGCTTTCAGGATATCGCAGAAGCGTACAAAGAAATGGGTAGGAAGCTGAAGGACCTGGGTGGGCAGGTGGTAATCTCATCTCTCCTCCCTGTAGAAGGACGTGGCCCACGAAGGCAAAGAACAATAGTCGAAGTTAACAATTGGCTTCAGAGATGGTGCCGGCAGGAACGATTCGGATTCTTGGACCATGGTTTGCTTTTTCATTCAGATGGGATATTGGGCCAGGATGGGGTGCACCTCACCAATGCTGGTAGGAATCTCTTTGCCAAGAGGATTGCAGATTTAATAAGGAGAGCTTTAAACTGAGTTTGCAGGGAGAGGGAGAAAATTCTCTTAACGGTAGAGATCCAGAAGGGGTTGTGGAGACTAGCCCAAATGTTGCAATAGGAGCAGGACAAGAAGTAGTGCAGACCATCAGTGCAAGGAAAAACAGGTTAAGCAAAGGACATGTAAGAAGCACACACAGCCTCAAATGTCTCTACACCAATGCACAGAGCATGGGGAACAAACAAGAGGAGCTGGAACTCCTAATACAGCAAAATAAATATGACATAATTGGCATCACTGAAACATGGTGGGATGAGACGTATGATTGGAATGTAGTCATTGGAGGGTATAACCTGTTTCAAAGGAATAGGACAAGTAAGAAAGGAGGAGGTGTACCTTTATATATTAAGGACATTTATACTGCTGAAGAAATACAAGATAAACAGCAGAGGAACCATGTTGAGAGTATTTGGGTGAAAATCAGGGGTGAAAAAACCAGGAGGGATGTCACTGTGGGGGTATATTATAGACGCCCAAGCCAGTCGGAGGAGTGGGATGATGCCTTCTTTGAGCAGATGGCCACACAGTCAAAAGGGAGAGATGTAGTACTAATGGGAGATTTTAACTATCCTGATATATGCTGGCAATCCAACTCAGCTAAGAATGCAAGGTCTAACAAATTCCTTACTGCCCTTGCAGACAATTTCATGGCCCAGAAGGTAGAGGAGGCAACAAGAGGCAAAACCATTTTAGATCTGGTCATAACCAATAAGGAGGACCTCGTAAATGGGGTGAAAGTGGTGGGATCATTAGGTAAAAGTGACCGTGCCCTCTTAGAATTTGTTATACAGTTGGAAGGTGAAGCTAAGCATAGTCAGACAAGAATCCTGGACTTTAAGAAAGCCAATTTTTGTAAACTTAGGGAATTATTGGCTGTGATTCCATGGACTGACACACTGAAAGAGAAAGGAGTCCAAGATGGATGGGAGTTCCTTAAAAGCGAGATATTAAAGGCACAATTTAAAACTGTTCCAACAAGAAGAAAATATAGGAGAGGTCTAAAGAAACCGCAATGGTTTACTAAAGAAAAACAAGTACAAGGAATGGAAAAGTGGGAAATGCACTAAAGAGGAATATAAGCAAACAGCTAATATATGCAGGGGGATGGTAAAAAAAGCTAAAGCGCAAAACGAACTTAGACTGGCCAGAGACATTAAAGATAATAAAAAGGGTTTCTTTAGTTATGTCCGCAGCAAAAGGAAAAATAAGGAATTGAAGGTCTCTGCATGGCAATAATAACCAGTTACTAACAGGAGACAAGGAAAAGGCAGAACTATTTAACACCTTCTTTGCCTCTGTTTTCTCCAGAAAGGAAGAAAGAGATCCACTGGGACAAAGACTAGATGAGGTAGGATGGGATTTACAACATAGAATAGGTAGAGAGCTGGTACAGGAGCACCTGGAAACATTAAATGAATTTAAGTCTCCGGGGCCAGATGAATTACACCCAAGGATATTAAAAGAACTGGCAGAAGTAATTTCAGAACCATTGGCAATAATATTTGAGAAGTCCTGGAGAACAGGGGAAGTCCCCATCGACTGGAGGAGGGCTAATGTTGTCCCCATCTTCAAAAAGGGAAAAAAGAGGACCCAAATAATTACCGCCCAGTCAGCTTGACTTCAATTCCTGGAAAGATCCTAGAGAAGATTATTAAACAGGCAGTCTGCAAATATTTAACAAACAATGCTGTCATTACAAGAAGTCAACACGGGTTTCTTAAAAACAAGTCATGCCAGACTACTTTGATCTCTTTCTTTGATAGAATTACAGGCCTAGTGGATGAGGGGAATGCTGTGGATATTGTTTATCTGGACTTTATTACGGCCTTTGATAAGGTTCCCCATGGTATTCTTGCTAAGAAGTTCGTAGAAAGTGGGATAGATAGTGCTACTGTTAGGTGGATTTGTAATTGGTTGACTAATCGCACCCAAAGGGTGACCATAAATGGCCTCTCTTCAGCTTGGAGATACGTGACCAGTGGGGTGCCCCAGGGTTCTGTTCTGGGTCCAGTGCTGTTCAATATCTTTATTAATGACTTGGAGGAAGGAATAGAGAGTATGCTAATTAAATTTGCAGATGATACCAAATTGGGAGGGGCTGCAAATTCCCTAGAGGATAGGATGAATATCCAAAAAGACCTTGGCACACTAGAGTGCTGGGCCAAAGCTAACGAAATGGATTTCAACAGAGGGAAATGTAGGGTACTACATTTAGGTAAAAAAAATGAATTGCACAAATATAAGATGGGGGATACTTGGCTGGAGGATAGTACTTGTGAAACGGATCTGGGAGTCTTGATGGACCACAAATTGAATATGAGTCAGCAGTGTGATGCAGCGGACAGGAAAGCCAATTCGATTCTTGGTTGTATCAACAGAACCATAGTGTCTAGATCAAGGGAAGTGATAGTACCACTGTATTCTGCTCTTTTCAGACCCCACCTGGAGTACTGTGTCCAGTTCTGTGCGCCTCAATTTAAAAAGGATGTTGACAACCTCGAGCAGGTGCAGAGGAGGGCTACCAGGATGGTTGAGGGTCTGGAGGAAATGTCTTATGAGGAACGGCTTAGGGAACTGGGAATGTTTAGCCTCTCTAAAAGAAGACTGAGAGGGGATATGATAGCTATGTTTAAATATTTGAAAGGATGTCATATTGAAGAGGGAACAGGTTTGTTTTCCATGGCTTCAGAGACTAGGACTCGGGGCAATGGTTTCAAACTACAGGAAAAGAGATTCCATTTGAACATTAAAAACTTCATGACAGTTAGAGCTATTCGGCAGTGGAATATGCTGCCGCGGAGGGTGGTTGAGTCTCCTTCTTTGGAGGTTTTTAAGCAGAGGCTGGATGCCATCTGTCGGAAATATTGTGATGGGGGTTCCTGCATGACAGGGGGTTGGACTAGATGGCCCTTGAGGTCTCTTCCAGCTCTGTGATTCTATGATTCTATTATTCTGTTGTTGTTCAGTCGTTCAGTCGTGTCCGACTCTTCGTGACCCCATGGACCAGAGCTCGCCAGGCCTTCCTATCCTCCACTGCCTCCCGGAGTTTTGTCAAATTCATTTTGGTTGCATCGATGAAACCGTCCAACCATCTCATTCTCTGTCGTCCTCTTTTCCTTTTGCCTTCGATTTTTCCCAGCATCAGGGACTTTTCCAGGGAGTCCTCTCTTCTCATGAGGTGGCCAAAGTACTGGAGCCTCAGCTTCAAAATCTGTCCTTCCAGTGAACATTCGGGGTTGATTTCTTTCAGAATGGATAGGTTTGATCTCCTTGCAGTCCAGGGGACTCTCAAGACTCTCCTCCAGCACCACAGCTCAAAAGCATCAATTCTGCGGCGATCAGCCTTCTTTATAGTCCAGCTCTCACTTCCATACATCACTACTGGAAAAACCATAGCTTTAACCATCCTGACCTTAGTTGGCAAAGTGATGTCTCTGCTCTTTAGGATGCTATCTAGGTTTGCCATTGCTTTCCTCCCAAGAAGCAGGCGTCTTTTTATTTCGTTGCTGCAGTCGCCATCTGCAGTGATCAAGGAGCCCAAGAAAATAAACTGTCATTGCCTCCATTTCTGCCCCTTCTATTTGCCAGGAGGTGATGGGACCAGTGGCCATGATCTTAGTTTTTTTAATGTTGAGCTTCAGCCCATTTTTTCACTCTCCACTTTCACCCTCATTAAGAGGTTCTTTAATTCTTCCTCACTCTCTGCTATTAGAGTAGTATCATCTGCGTATCTGAGGTTGTTGATATTTCTTCCGGCAATCTTAATTCCGGCTTGTGATTCATCCAGACCGGCCTTTCTCATGATGTACTCTGCATATAAGTTAAATAGGCAAGGTAACAGTATACAGCCTTGTCGTACTCCTTTCCCAATTCCAAACCAGTCAGTTGTTCCATATCCAGTTCTGACGGTTGCTGCTTGTCCCACATATAGATTTCTTAGGAGACAGATAAGGTGGTCAGGCACTCCCATTCCTTTAAGGACTTGCCATAGTTTGTTGTGGTCTACACAGTCAAAGGCTTTGGCATAGTCGATGAAGCAGAAGTAGATGTTTTTCTGGAACTCTCTGGCTTTCTCCATAATCCTCTGCCCCTTTGAAATCCAGCTTGTACTTCTGGAAGTTCTCTTTCCACATACTGCTGAAGCCTGCCTTGTAGAATTTTGAGCATAACCTTGCTAGCATGTGAAATGAGTGCAATTGTGCGATAGTTGGAGCATTCTTTGGCATTTCCTTTCTTTGGAATTGGGATGTAGACCGATCTTTTCCAGTCCTCTGGCCACTGCTGGGTTTTCCAAATTAGCTGGCATATCGTATGCAGCACCTTTACAGCATCCTCTTTTAAGATTTTAAAGAGTTCAATTGGAATGCCCTCACCTCCACTGGCCTTGTTGTTTGCAATGCTTTCTAAGGCCCACTTGACTTCACTTTCCAGGATGTCTGGTTCCAGGTCAGCAATTACGCTATCTTGGTTATCAGGGACATCCATATCTTTCTGATATAATTCTTCTGTATATTCTTGCCATCTCTTCTTGATCTCTTCTGCTTCCGTTAGGTCCCTACCATTTTTGTCCTTTATCATATCCATCTTTGCACGAAATACCCCTTTAATATCTCCAATTTTCTTGAACAGATCTCTGGTTTTTCCTTTTCTGTTGTTTTCCTCTATTTCTTTGCACTGTTCATTCAAGAAGGCCGCCCTGTCTCTCCTTGCTTTTCTTTGGAAGTCTGCATTCAATTTTCTGTATCTTTCCCTTTCTCCCTTGCATTTTGCGTCCCTTCTCTCCTCCGCTATTTGTAGGGCCTCGTTGGACAACCACTTTGCTTTCTTGCATTTTCTTTTCTTTGGAATGTTTTTCATTGCAGCCTCCTGTACAATGTTACAAGCCTCCATCCATAGTTCTTCAGGTGTTCTGTCCACCATATCTAGTTCCTTGAATCTATTCTTCACTTCCACTGTGTATTCATATGGGATTTGACTTAGGTTATACCTGACTGGCCCAGTGATCTTCCCTACTTTCTTCAGTCTAAGTTTGAATTTTGAAATAAGAAGCTGATGATCTGAGCCACAGTCAGCACCAGGTCTTGTTTTTGCTGACTGTATAGAGCTCCTCCATCTTTGGCTGCAGAGAACATAGTCAATCTATTCCGGTATTGTCCATCTGGTGATGTCCATGTGTAGAGTCTCCTTTTGTGTTGTTGGAAAAGAGTGTTTGCAATGACCAGCTTGTTCTCTTTACAAAACTCAATTAGCCTTTGCCTTGCTTCATTTGGAACTCCAAGGCCAAACTTGCCAGTTATTCCTTTTATCACTTGACTCCCTACTTTAGCATTCCAATCCCCTATGATGAGAAGAACATCTTTCTTTGGTGTCAGTTCTAGAAGTTCTTGTAAGTCTTCATAAAATTGGTCAATCTCAGACTCTTCAGCACCGGTAGTTGGTGCATAAACTTGGATTACTGTGATGTTCAAAGGACTGCCTTGGAATCGTATCGAGATCATTCTATCATTTTTTAGGTTGTATCTCAGCACTGCTTTTCTCACTCTATTGTTGACTATGAAGGCTACTCCATTTCTTCTATGGGATTCTTGCCCACAGTAGTAGATGTGATAGTCATCTGAACTGAATTCACCCATTCCTGTCCATTTAAGTTCACTGATGCCCAGGATGTCAATGTTTATTCTTTCCATCTCACGTTTGACCACATCCAGCTTACCCTGGTTCATAGATCTTACATTCCAGGTTCCTATGCAGTATATTTCTTTGCAACATTATTCTATGAAATATTATTCTGTGAAATGGTATATTTTAAAATAAATCCACACTTCCCACTACCAGTCGAACCTCCCCCTTTATCCAATATCAGAAAAAAAAACCCTCACAAACTGCCAGAGAACAAAGAAAGAATAAACTGTGCTATTCCCTTCTCAGCACAGCAGACAAAGCTGCAGGGAATCAAAGAAATTATTTTCTAGATTCAATCCCCTCCCTGCCTGCCTAACTTAAAAGCCTAAAGCCTCTACCCAGGCCTCCCTCCTCCAATATTCAATCTCAATAGGATTGCACCAGCAGCCAGCCACAGCCCTCCTCCCACCACATCCACACATCGACTGCGATTTCTGGAAGTTGCCTTGGGTTTTTATACCCTCTGGCGCATCCAGAAGTGTCAGTCAAAACCTGGCCATGCCATTGGTGGAATTGATCAAAAAACTTGCATGGTCCCATCCCATGGCCAGCCCATCATTGTGCAGGTGTAAAAAAAATTAAAAATAAAATAAAATAAAATCAATAGAGACATTTTATTGCAAGAAAAACCCACTGCTGCTACTATTAAAAATCAGGCATTAGAAATAAATGTTTCAACATGTTTTGTGTTGTGCTTTGGTGTTTTTTTGGACCACAATTAAAAAAAAATGTAGTCACCATTTTGGATTCCCCCCCCCACCGCATGGGATGGCGAGACGACGAGGATGATGCCCCCCCCAGTCTGGTGCAAGCAGCCCAGGACAGGAGAGGAGGGGGGAAAGGCCGGGGACCCCCCCCCAGAAACCACCCCTCTGGTAGGTGGGAAAGCCTCAGGCAGGCATATTTTCGCCTGCTTTTTCAGCCGGCCGGGAATCGGGTGGGTTTTTAAAAACTTTTTTAAAAAACTTTTTTTCTGGGCTTCACAATCGCGCGATGCCACTAACGGAAATGAAAAACCCGACCAAATTTTTCTTTTTTCGGTTCGGATTCGGGCAGGGCAGGCTCAATTCCCATTACTGTTTCCGTTACCTAACGGAACCAAAAAAACTGTAACGGAAAAGGAAATTTCGGCGTTCCGTGCCCATGTCTAATATATACACATTAAAGAAGGCTTATAAGAAGGCTTACACTGTATGTTCCAGAGTTTTAAATCTTGGTTAAATTCCTGTGCAGGGATTCACAGAGCAGAATAGCTTAAAGCTCCCCAGTTCAGCACACCCCTTTCTCATTAACTTGCATTTACAGACTCTGAGACATTAGTAGAAGAAAGAATAAAAGGTTTCATTACTTACAAATGAACAATTCAAAACAGCAAATTAAACAAACATGAGTGCCTGGTTCAAAAGACTTCAACAGACTCAAGAGAGGAATTTCAGTTCTAGTTCCAAGGAGGAACAGCATTTGTTCACCATTTCGGGTTAAATTAGGCCACAATTTTTTGTCTTAAATCCAGTCTGTCAGTGGCGCTCTTTTCTCCCACAAGGGGGCCTGAAAGTGCAAGCAGCGGTGTTCATGTGGTTATTGTTGAGAAGTAGAGATGGGCACGGAACGAACATTTTTTTGTTTCCGTTACCGTTTGTCGTTTCCGTTACGTAATGAAACAACAAACGAAAATTGTGATGAAAATGCAACGAAACGAACAGAACCACGAAAACTGTGGTCGTTGCATTTCGTTTCCGTTAATGGTAACGTGCAATCAAATGAGCTGTTTTAAATGTTAAAAAACGCCCTGGACATCCGTAAAAAAAGCAGCAATAATTATTTATATTGTCTGATAATACCTACCAGGGGGGTTGGGGTCCTTAAAACGTTCTCCCATCACAATGTATTTTTCTTTCCCCCTTTAAAATGAATGTCACACCAGCCACAAAATGGAGGCAAGCCATGTGATGGGATCGCATGCCCAGGTTGCAGACTGAGCGGGCAGGTCTGGCAGCCACAGAGGGCATAAAAAGGTCTGGCAGCCCCCGTCCCCCTTATAGTCTCTGGTGGGAATTAGGGTGGGACTGCTGTCTCTGCGACTCTAGCTTCAGTCCTGCAGCCTCCTCTGTGCATGCGTGCTGCGTACCTCTCGGTGAGTACCCTCCCCTGCCCCACAGTGCAGTCACTCGGCGGCTGCCTTGCACCCTGGGCAACACCCGCCTCTGCCTTTGCAGCCTCCCTGCATACCTAGTCTATACTGTGTCTCTGCCAGCATCCATTTTTTTTAGTGTTTTCCCTCTGGTCTGGGGCGTTGGGGGATGCCTGCGCATGGAAATGCTTTAAAAATTGCGCAAAAAGCGGGTCAAAACTACAACCAAAAAAACAACAAACGGCAACGAAATTTTTCAAAAAATTCCCGGCAAACGGAAACGAACCAAAACAGACCTCTCAACGACAAACAAAAATCTGAAATGCCATTTTTTTGTTTCGTCCCCATCTCTATTGAGAAGGCCCTGGCGACTCCTCCCACTTGAACTTGAACTTGAACTTAAAATTCAACTTAGAGTTAAGCTATCCGGGCAGCCTTCATCAATCATTTTGGTTTATTATTAATCATCCTGGTCTGTCATATCTACTATCCTAATATATTCCTAATTATCATTGAGGACTGCTGGTCTGATAGGTCGCATTTTGCTGCACTTAACCTGATGTAATTTTGCCACTTGCACCGACTGCTAATTGTGACCAGGTATATAAAGAATCTCCACTGCACACAAGATAATGGGATGGGCAAAAATGCACTGCCACTCTCATGGTGGAGTGGCAACCAAAAATTCCCATCCAGTCCTTCTGCGACCCGCTACTCTCATTCTCTTACCAGGAGGGAGGGTGGGTAGATGACTGGCAAAGAGGCTGTTTTCCCAGTGTTGAGTCCTTAAATGCCCTTGGCCCGTAGTCAAACCTCGTGACTCACTATCCCAGAGTGGCCTTGGTCCACTCTGGACCACGTGACCACTGGTCAAACCTGTCTGCCCCCGGTCAGGTGGACAAAGCAACCACTCCCAGCATGGGGCCGGATCAGATCATCCCTTGTGAGGGATGGGGCCGGATCAGATCATCTCCTTTTAATCTGTAATCCTTTAAAACATTTTTATAAAGACACTTTTATTATACTTTTTATTATACTTAAATATGGGATTGCAAAACTTTTATTCATTGAGACTGTGAAGTGACTTAATGAGCTAGGAAAAGAGAGAGAAACAGGAGGTTGTAAGATCTTGAAGGACTTGGCAGCAGAGTTTTAGTTATTTAACCACTTAATTATTGAGAACTAGAGATGGGCACGACCAGGAAAAATGACGTTTTGAATTGTCGTGTGTTGGAGCCGGCCCGTTTCAGCTCGTTTTCGTTTTTCGAGAAATTTTTCAAAAAATTGTCATTTCGTTTGTCGTTTTTTCGTCTGTCATTAGTACTGGTTGGGGGGGTAGCGGGCTCCTGGAGGCACCTCTCTGGGGTGGGTGCCTCCTCTGGCCTGCTACAAAAGGGTATGCATAGCCAATTGGATATGCATACCAAGTTGCAGTGGCAGGCAGAGGCACATCTCTTTCGGGTGCCTCTGTGACTCACTGCCTGGCATATGGTGCACTTGGGCTGGGGATGGGGAGGAGGAACAAAGTGAGAGAGGACCCCTATGGGCGCCCTCTGGCTCACTAAGAAGGGAAGTGTACTTGCTGTAGTGCAATGCGAGTACACAGATCTGGCTTAGGGTTAGGGTTAGTGCAAGGGCTAGGCTTAGGGTTACGGGTAAGGTTAGGGTGAGTTAGTGGGGTGCACCTCTGGGTGCCTCTCTGACCCACTAAGAAGGACAGTGTACTGGCGTATGGGTTAGGGTTAGGGTTAGAGTTCGGGTTTGGGCTAGGTTTAGTGGGCTTTTTATGCCCGATTGGAACATCCCAGAAGTCTTGGTCAAAACCTGGCCAGGTGGCCATGCAATTGGTGGAATGGCTCCAAAAATTTGCATGGTCCACTCCCTTGGCCAGCCCATCATTGCGCAGGTGTAAAAAAATAAAAATAAAAATAAAATAAAATAAAATCAATGGAGACGTTTTGTTGCAAGAAAAACCCACTGCTGCTACTGTAAAAATTCAGGAAGTTTTAAAATAGCTATTTTTGCATGTTTCTGTGGTGCTTTGGTGTGTTTTTGGACCACGATTTCAAAATATATATTGCGGTCGCCCCATTTTGGATCCCCCGCCCGCACCGCATGGCATGGCGAGTTGGCGAGACGACGAGGATGCCCCCACCAGAGCAGCCCAGGACAGGAGAGGGGGGGAGGCCGGGGACCCCCCCCCCCAGAAACCACCCCTCTGGTAGGTGCCCTCACTCAGGCAGGCATTTTTCCGCCTGCTTTTTTGGCTGGGAATCGGGTTTTTTTTTATTTGTAAAACTTTTTTTCTGTCCCACTTGCATTTGGCATCACGCGATCGCTGCGCGATGCCAAGAACGACGATGACAAATCAGACCCAATTTTTCTTTTTTCGGTTCGAGTTCCAGTTCTGGCGGAGTAATTGTCGTTACCATTTCCCTTGCGTAACGGAAACGAGGAACGGAAACGGAAATGAGAATTTCGCCAAGTCATGCCCATGTCTATTGAGAAATCTCAGTTAAACCAGAATATTTTGCTTATTGAATGGCCTTTAGAAAGGAAAAATATAGAAAAAGAAATTATCAGAATGCCAAGGTCTGGAAGAAAGCTCTACTTTAGAATCAAGACTGAGCCACTGCATTTAACCCTGTCAGATTTGGAGAAAAGGGGTGTTTCTAATACTTTAAGAGTAAGCTAGCACAGAAACTGACAGGTAAATTGTGCAAGTTGGCCAGATTTTGAGAGATGTGGTGGTATTCCCTGGCTCCACTCAACAGCCTGGCTGCCATAGTCTGAACCTGCTTAAGCTTCCATACCAGTTTCAAGGGAAGTGCCATGTAGAGAGCATTACAGAAGTCTATTCTTGAGTCTATCAGTGCATGTGGGGCCCCCCCCCCCCCCGCCCAACAAAGAGTAATGAGTCTCTTGGTACTTCCCCACTATAATCTGATATATGCTTACTGGGATATGCATCATCACCCTCTAGTCTTCTTGTCCTAACCACCCAAATTCAGCTATATTCTGATGCTATGTAAGAATATGACTAAACACATTTCCTTTGAGAACCAGATACAGATGTGCTCTTGTCCAGCTGTGAAGATATGGTCGAGGCAAATACCCAACAGTTAACAATTAACATATGCCACCTATGTGTCTTTATGTCATATGTAAGGTTTGCCAGATCTCAGGGCACTGGCTGAAGTATCAGGAAACTGAAGAACATCTCTTGAGGGACATATATTAAGGTAAGGACTAATGGAGGAGAACATTTTATTTGTGTACATGAGTTGGCTTCAGGGCCTGGTTTCCCCCCTGCCCTTTCCCAGTTGGTGGCTCAAAACAAAAGTGTTTCAATATGTGTTTTGCTTATACATTAATACCACAATCAAAAGCCCAGGGTTAAAGGAGCAGACTTGATAGAGGGTAGGTAGATATATGCACTGGAAGTTAGTCCAGGAAGAGAGTGCCATAGTTATGATTCATCATTGTCTTTCATGTTCCCCAAGTCTTTGAAGCAGCTGTGGAGTACCTGGAGGTGGGGGCAATTCATTAGGTGCTGTAGAGCTTTCCCATTGACAATGCTGTACCTGGCAAAGCTCTCCATGTGTCACACATGGCTGGTCTGCAAGCTCTAAATGGAAAAGTATCACCTGCTGTGAGCCCCAGAGTGGATTGGAAGGCATCTCCACCCAAGCACCATCTGCCTCAGGAGACAGGAGCCAAGAGAATGGTTGGAACTGAAGGAGTCTACATCCCCATGATCTTCACCCCAACATTTTCTCCTCACACCATTACCATTGTGAACAGTAGTCTCATTTGTTTCCATTGCACATGCCTCCCCCATGGTTTCAGTTCTTTGATAATGGGTAGAAAGGCAACAGTATTCATGACCCACATGAAAACAGTGAACCAAAATTTGCAGGAGCAACCTCCATGTTCACATTATACTGTACATCTGGCATGAAGATATAACTGGAGCCCTCTGTCCTCCCACTGTCTATCTGCCCAGAAACTGAAATGTCATCAGAGAAAAATCCTTCCCTGCTTGCCAATAAGAATCCAGGGAGGGGAGGCGTAAAGAATTCCCTGACCATTATTCCAGCCTCCCATGTGCTCTGGAGAAGCCACGTCGAAACCTCCATTTCAGCTCTGGGCTCTTCTCACATTGCCAGCTGGCTGGGGCTCCCACTCCAGCAATAACAAGCATGGCCCAGGTGAGCCTGGCCCCGTTTGCATATGTTGTTCCCAGTATAGAGTAAGCCTCATTATACATATATGGGGACTAAGCCAAAAAGCAAACTTTGTATTCTACTGACTGTTCATGCTTCCACCATTAAGGGTTGTTTTTGCACTGTTGGTTTGGGAGATTTAAAGCAGCTCTTTGTCTAAATAGTCACTAGAAACAGCTTGTAATAGGGAAAAGTTGTGCTCTGGTAACAAACTGAATGCTAACTACACCCAATGCATGAATATGCTGTAACAAGGTGCACAGATTTTATCTCCATTTTGTTACATTTCTTCATATCTTTCTTGCATGTTCTTCCTTCCTTTCTTTCAGATCAAGTTATAAGATTACCATAGTGGTAATATGTGCCTATGTTTTTACTTTATTCTGATATGCTCATTTATTTACACATTTTACCAAATTTACAAATATTCCTCATTAACTAAAATATGTTTCTGTGTATTTTTCCAACTGTATGTATTACCAAACAATTAATATTAAAGAATGTGTACTTTGTGTTAAATTTATTTCTCAGAAATGCCCACTAAGCCCTCACACTCATGTGCATAATCTTGTGATGGGTAGTTTTTGTCACGGTGAGCCTTGGAAGCTTCAGAACAACAGCTTCTTTTGAAAGCATCAAATCAGACAACGTTGTAGGCCTATTGTGATGGAACCCCTTGAATAAAATTCATGAATATTCTAATGGTAGACCAATCCCAGAATGTGGGCGGGGTTAGGTCCTATAAAAAGAGTAACACTTGAACTGTCAGAGAGTTAGGCCGCTACCACACTTCAAACAGCAACTGCTTTTTGTTTTGAATCGCCTTCTGCCCTCCCCCGGTCACGTGGTCGCTGAAGCAATTCAGCATTCAATTGGTGTTTTCTCATGAACTGGTTTCCCCATCCGCACTTTGCTAAACTGCTTTTTGTTCTGATTTTGTCCATCATTTCCCCATCATCTGCTTCTGTTTCGAAAAAATTTTTTATGGTAACGTCATGTCGTCGTTCTTCCATTCTAAGTAATGTAGCTAATTTTCCGCTTTTCCGACAGCAGGATAAGGTATACAGAGGGGGAAACCCGGAAAAAAATGGTGCATAGTGTCTGCAGTTTCAGCCAAATCACTTCAAAAAGCAGTCTAGAAATCGGTTTTAAAAACACCACCCCTGGTGGCCGTTGCAAGAAAAGCTGACACAGTGGCCGAAAAGGGGCATGGCCAAGGGGGCTCCTCAGAAAAAGCTATTGGAAATGCGGTAGGTGATTTTTAAGACAATTTGACTTTAAGCAAAAGGCGATTCAAAACCTAAGTTTGGTAGGGCTAAGTCAGAGGGTAACTGAGAACTGAAGAGAAAGATCAGGAGCCCAGTCCATGTTAATTGGTGACAGGGTCTGGCTAGGATATCTTAAGAACATTTCACACTGAAAGTATTAAAACACGCTATTATTTATGTATGTTGTGAAACTAAATAGACTACATCTTTATGTTGAAAACTTAACAGTCATGTCAAGTCCCGATTCTTCATAATAGAAACAAGTACAGGTTTTAGTAAATGGTGGCAGCCAAAGTAAAAACAGTTTCAACACATTTTAAAAGTGCAACCAGGTTGTGAAATACCCAGTCTGTCACACTATTGTCACCCCCTGCTGCCAAGTAAAGCACACTGAAACATAAATGGAGGTTAAAAGGCCACCGCTTTTGTTGATTACAGCCTGCAGTTTCCCTGGCTCAAGCATTAGGATTGGATCCAATCCCATCAGGAGACCCAAGTGCCACCCAATATATGCTGTACATCCCCAGATTCTTCTGGGTGGTAACACAGGAACGACCATTTTTAGAGACCCCATGGGTGTAAGCCAATCTGTCCCCCGTCACCCAGGGGCAAGACCAAAGTCCCACACTCTGGCCCACCTAGACAATGCTTACCAATAGAGATGGGCATGAAATGAACTTTTAGTTCATTTCATTATTTGTTATTTGCTTCATTACATAACAAAACGATAATGAACCTGGGGTAAATTTAAAACAAAATGAAACAAAATGAAGAAAATGGTTTGGTTCATTTTGTTTTGTTAATGGGGGGGGGGCAGAGATGTCTCCTGCCTGGTGCTGGTCCGGAGGTCTGGCCTTCCTGGCTTCAGGGATGGTGACCGGGGGGGGGGGAGCCAACGGCTGTGCCCCAGCTGTAGTGCAGCCACGTGGTAGTCAGTAAAAATATAAAATAAAATAAAATAAAATAATAAAAAGGAGCAGTTTGTTCTTGCCCTCAGTACTCTATATCTCCGTCCCAATGGCAGCAATGGTGATGACCAGGATGTGATCAATCTCTTAATATTTCTAATGTTTTACATTGTCACCTGGTAGTATAAATTTGTTCTGGTGTGGGGAGTGAACAGCCCACAATACTCTCCACAATTCTTATGATTCTGTGCAACACTGTCCTAGCCCAATGGGTACAACTTATACCATACACATAACCCGTAAGTAAGCACACTCTCAATTGCACAATGATAGAAGGCCCGAAGCAGCTTTTGTGGAAGATGGTTTTTCCTTAAAGTTCTCAAGAAGAATAGTCTCTGCTGAGCCTTCTTTGCAAGCCCCCTTGTGTTGACACTCCAGGACAAATCCTCCTGTAACTAAATGCCTAAAAATCTAAAACCTGTAACCCTCTCCACACCAGTCTCATCAATCACCAGTGGTTGAATATCGGTTTTCTGCCTCCTAAAATCCTCCACAGGCTCCTTTGTTTTCTTTATGTTTAGGTGCAACTTATTAATTCTACACCACTTGGTCAACCTCTCCACCTCACCTCTGTAAGCCATCTCACCTTCCTTGCCAAAGATGAGCCCAATCACAGTTATGTCATCTGCAAACTTAATGATCCTATTGCTAGGATAGGCAGAGACACAATCAAATGTGTAAAGAATATAAAGAAGTGGGTTAAATGCCTGTACTGCAGGTAAAACTGTGCTCACGACCTGGGTTCAATCCCTGGTAGCAGGCTCAAGGTTCACTCAGCCTTCCATCCTCCCGAGGTCGGTAAAATGAGTACCCAGCTTGCTGGGGGGGGGGATGTGTAGCCTGCACACTGTAATTAAAATTGTAAACTGCCCAGAGACTACTTGTAGTGGTATGGGGCGGTATATAAGCAGAACACTTTGCTTTAAGCACACATCCCTGTGTTCTAAAGTTGGTACTAAGAATATTAGAGGTATAAGGGCCCAACCAGACCCTCTGAGAACGATCTGACAGAAAATCCAAAGCCATCCACAAAGTGATGGTGGAAGCCCTAGACCAGGCGTGCCCAAACTTTGGCCCTCCTGATGTTTTGGACCACAACTCCCAGAATTCCAAGTCTGTGTTGCCAATGGCAAAGGATTGTGGGAGTTGTGGTCCAAAACATCTGGAGGGCTGAAGGTTGGGCATGCCTGCCCTAGACCTTCCAGTTTAGAAATCAAGCGTTGTAGAAAAATGGTGTTAAAAGCCGAGCTAAAATCCACGAAGAGCAATCTAGCATAGCTCCCGCTCTATTCCAGATGTTCAAGAACAGCGTGAAGAGCACATGCCACAGCATCCTCTGTTGATCTCTTCTTTTTATATGTGAATTAGAATGTATCCAATCCCTCTGGTAAACAGGCAATACCATAGTTCCGTACCAACTTTTCAAACCACTTCATGATTACAGGTGTAAGTGCTACTGGACGAAAATCATTCAAATTTTCCAGATTTTGGGGTGTTTTTATCGGAACAATAATAGCAGACTTTAGGTATGCTGGCACATTAGCTTGGGATAGGGATCAATTCAAAATCCCAGTAAAAACTCCTGCTAATTGATCTGCACAATCCTTCAGAACCCTTCCGGCAACTCCATCTGGCCCCATAGCCTTTCTTGGATTGATCCCCTTCAACATCTTCCTCATTTCTTGTGCCAATGATGATAACAATAGTGAAGGTGGACAAAACTCTGTTGATGTCCCTACAGATGTTGCTTCAAAACGGGCAAAAAAGAACCGCCTGCATTAATAGAGTTTGCACTGTCCATCCCCCACAGATCCATCTTTGAATAACACAGCTATAGGCTGAGCTTGGAATCATGTATGGAGAGATCCTCCTTGCACAGCACCCTCCACAAGCCTCCACGGGAGCCAGCCAGCAGTTATTCCACCCATAAGGCCCCATAAAAGTCCAAAAATATAAGCAACACAAAACAGAACTACAGTATCTCATAGTGTGACTGGCAGACTCAGTGGAGTTATTGTATCATTGCGGACAGAATCCCTAGAGCAGTGCTGGCGAACCTATGGCACGGGTGCCAAAGGTGGCACGGAGCTCTTTCTGTGGGCACCGGATATCAACCCTGCATAGTCACCTGTATTCAGGTTAAATTGCTGTACTGGCACTTTGCAAAATATTAGTGTGTTTTGAATTGCAGATTCGCCATCACTGCCCTAGAATACTGGGCTTCCTAGCTTCAGCCACCCAGGGAGGCACCATCTCCCAGCCAACTGTAGTCCTTTTAATTTAGAATACCCTGTATGGGCCCTGAAACACTGGACCTGGCAGAAGAATTAAACTGAAAGAAGAATGGGTACTGGACAATGGCTATCGGGGAAGCAGGTAGGAACGTTGGGTGACCTGGCCCAAAAAGGAAACAAAGGATTCCATAACTGGACAGAGCCAGCCTCCTCATTAGGTCCATGGCCCTCTCTAACCTGGAGGACCAGTGGTTGATCACTGCCACCACAGCTTGGTTATCATAGCAGAACCTCACTTGCTTGTTCTGAAAATGGTCTTGCCAAATAATCAGTCTGGCTGTAATTCGAAGTCATTCTAGGAACATAGAATTCTAGGGGGCATAATGCTGATAGGGGTATGAGTCAAAGATAACTAGCTGCCAGTGTCCCTGGGAAGTTTATTTGTGGGGTATCATGGGGATTAGCACTGCTAGGGCTTCTTTTCTTTTATATATTGGGTTTGAAGGGAAGTCTTTTCCCCATGACTGGGCACCTGAGCCCCATGCTGAAACAGGCAGGTAACACAGGGGGGTGGACAAAAACAGCTGTTGCAGTTGTGATTGAACTTGTATTGTTGTCTACCACACTTCCCTGTGTTTTACTCCCTTTTAGTGGTATCTTTTCTCCCCAACTGCTATGCCTTGTTAGCTTCTCTTTTGGCTTTAATATGTGAGCCCATCTCAACTAAGCACAGATGGGTGCTCTTGCCTTTGCATTCTGGAATCCGCTTTTTATAAATGCCTCATTGTATTGCATGTATTCACCTACAATAGTCCTGGACCACAGCACATTATGTAGGTGGTTATTGAAATACTGTTCCTGTTCTGGATATATAGCATACATCACCTCCACATATCCAGAATACATTATCCTAACAGCTAATTTGTGAATGTTTTCTTACCTGCTTCCCTCTGGCATTTTTTTTTACCCACTCCATCTACATATTCCTCCACCACCACACTCAATTTTGCTCAGATTGAAAACGATCACATAATATAACCACCCAGTAATTGCTCCTGGACATTCTGAGGATTTGTAGGCCATGTATGTGTGTGTCTTCCTCATCCATCTTGTACTGACTGGTCAGCCTCCCATACCTTCTCCAAATCTTCATGTCCTGGCTCCCTTCTGTGGGCCACCCATTGGGGGATGCCAGGGACTTCTACTGCTTCCCACCAACAGTTCCTTGAAACCCCATGTACATCCTCATCCAAGGACTCCCCTAAGGAAGTTGTTGATTTGAAAGAATCTGAGTACTGGATGGTTAGCTTTCTGTGTACAGCAGCTGTACACCTCCTCTTTTGCCAGTTACTGGAGCACAGCCTCTCAGGGCTTGCTGTGGTGGATGAAGTGTTCTCTTTGACTCATCAATTTGTTGCTCCCATCTGGAACTGAATCCCCTGCCACATATGCCTTATTGAGCATCCCGAGTTGCTCTATGATATCAGCCAATGATATTGTGTAGCCCCTCTGATTTCCCCGAAGCTGTTCCATTTGGCTGCTGGCATGGAGTAGCTGACCCCCAGGTCCACCTGTGGTGTGGCTCCCCTCTGGTTTTGCAGTGGGGTGCCTTCCTTTTCAGAGGCATACCACCCTTGGACTCTATTAATCCCTCAGACTCTTGGTTGGTTGTCTGTGGAGGGTTCGGTATGATTTCTACTCTTTGATTTCTGCTCTTTTTTTGCTGATATATAGGCAAACAGTAAGTGCATGCCTATACACACTTTTCAGGACTTGGTTGGTTGGTTGGTTGGTTGGGTTTGCAAACCTAGGTTGACAACTGCCTGTTTCTTCATCCCCAGTGTTGCTGTTCTGTGGTCAGGTTTGGTGCGGCATCCTTTCCCCTCTCTTCTCCTCCAGTGTGCAGCTGCTCTTCTCACTGGTTCTTCCTTCCTCAGCACCTCCCTCCCTGCTCACTGTGCACTCAGTGCACTCACTGCTCTGCTTGCTGTTCTGCTCACCTATTTCTTCACTCTCGCTGCTGGCTGCTGCTCATCACTACTTGTTGCCACTAGCTGCTGCTCACTGTATCTTCCTCATCAATACAGCAATGCTTCCTTCAAGGGGGCAAATTTATTTATTTATTTATTTATTTATTTATTTATTTATTTATTTATCTATTATCTATCTATCTATCTATCTTTATACCACCCATCTTTCGAAGGAACTCCGGGTGGTTAACAATAACAGTCAAGGAACAATTAAGGGGAAAACAACAACAATATAATTAGAAAAAAATTTATACAAAATGAATTGACTATACTAGAACTGATAGACAAAATTAAAATAAAATAAAATAAAATACTCGGCAAGATGGCAAAATAGAATTTTTTTAAAAAAATTAAAGGTTGCCAAATGCCTCACAAAAAGCCAGATCTTCAAGGCTTTTTTAAAGGCAGGCAGGGACTGTGCTAGGCGCAGCTCACTCGGAAGATGGTTCCAAAGCGAGGGGCCAGCCACAGAGAAGGCTTGGTTGCGGGTTACTGCTTTCCTAGCCTCCCTTGGCATAGCCACCCAGAGTGAGAGTGCCCACAACATTCAGTTGATCTCTGGAAGATTCACTCCACCAGGTATTCAGGTGCCAAACCGTGGAGGGTTTTGTAAATCAAAACCAGGACCTTGAATCTTATTCGGGATGCAATGGGCAACCAATGTAAGCGAGCCAGAACTGGGGTGATGGGTCATAACGACCCGCACCAACCACCAGTCTGGCCACAGCATTTTGTACCCAATGAAGTCTCTGAATAAGAGTCAAGGGCAACCCCACGTAGAGAGCGTTACAATAATCTATCCTTGAGATCACAAGCTCCTGCACAACTGTTCTCAGGGACTCGCCATCCAGATACGGGCGAATCTGAGCGATCTGTCAAAAGTGGAACCCTGACAGCCTACACTCCTGTTAAGCATGCGGGGGGGGGGTGAGTGGCAGACTGGATTGGAAACCACTCCTTTTATGATTGCCACCATCAACTATCCCCACTTGCCACCCACACTAACCAATCAGGTACTGCCTGCATGATTCAGGTTGGCCAGCCAACCCCACGGAGCTGTGCAGCACTGCCATGTGACCTGTTGCTTTTTTTTGCATTCTAGAGAGTGGTGAGTCTTGATCCATTCTTATTTTCCATTACTACATGTAACTGTACAATCCCATCTGCATAGGCTGGTGTGGACTGGTATCTTGAACTTGCAATGTTATTACACAGAAGGATAGTCATATGTAAATAAATAAATGGAACAAGTCAATCTATTTCTAATTTTGTGGATTTTCATATTTATTATTTTTATTAATTTTTTTGAGGGGGGGGGAATAGAACCAGTCAGGTTGATTTCCTGAATAAGAAATTTACTCTGCTGTAATATATTTGCTGACTCTATTTGTTTTGTTTTGTTTTTGGTTTGGTTTGGTTTTGCCTCTCTTTAAATCCAAGAACAAAGAAACTCTTGTGTTTGGCCTTTGTTACCCACCATGTCTTTTCTCTTTCCCTTTATCTGCACACTGACACCAGTGGCTAGCTGCAACTTCAAAAGCACCATAAAACCTATTGGCTTCTGTATAAATTGCCTTTGGAGATGCCTTTAGTTATGCCTCACAATATCACATAAACGGTGAGGCAAACAACACTAGAATTCCAGAGTACTTGTTATTCATGCATGATGTGGGGTGCATATAGTTCTAACAATACAAACCTTCTCACAGTGCCAAACCAGCAGAACTGTTTTATCAAGGGCATTTTGATGCCAGCTCAGTCCTAGGCTTCATTCCTCCCCGAATGCAAAGAATACCAACTTTGTTTACTTCTTCTAATGTGCTTTGCCAGCCACTTGAGACATCGTCTGAAAAGAGCTTGTCTCTTCAAATTGTTTCACTTGAAAATGCCTCTTAACATGATAGTGAAACATCGGGGGTAATTAGAGAAAATGATATTGTAAGCCCCCAGATAAAAGTGTGACTAATGATTAATTCTTTGGTATTTTGTCAAAGTGCTCCTCATAATTTCAAAGCTTTAGGCAATATTCTTGTAGCTAATTCTCCAGCGTAGATACTTCTTTCTATCAGCAAAAAGATGATTTAAAAACAGAAATTGTAAAACTTCTTTGGTTTGCTATTGATCTCTTGTTTCTTTGCTTTCTTATCTTTTGAGAAAGATTTATGTTAAGTTTTTGTGCATTGCTAAATAGCTTGTAAAATATTATGCTTCTACATCCATAGGTGGCTGTGACAGGCCCTGTGCCAGGAGGGGCTCCCTTGTCCACTCACTCATGTTGGGGCAGTGTGGACAGGGGCCAGGTGTTCGTGAATGACCGCTAACAGGCCAGACAACCCAGGACCTGTGCTGACCAAAGGTCATATGGGCAGTGGCCATAGGCCTCTTTTAAGGTCCGATGAGGGGAGGAATAGCCTCTTTGTTCACTGGGGGCTTTCAGGGCGGGATCTCTGCAGCTCAGCAGTGGCCACGTGCTGCCATTAGAGATGGGCACGAATCAAATGATGTTTCGTTTGTCGTTTGTCGTTTGGAGGGTCCGTTTTGGTTCGTTTCCATTTTTTGTGAATTTTTGAAAAAAATTCATTTTCGTTTTTGTTCGTTTCATTACCGTTTCGTTACCATTTATTTCAATTTTTGCGGTTTTTTTAGCATTTAAAGCAGTTCACTGTATTGCAGTAATGGAAATGAAACGCACAACAAAATTTCCGGTGTTTCTGTTCGTTTTGTTTCATTTTGGGGACAAAATTTGTTTGTCGTTTTGTTGCATAACGAAATGAAAAAACGAAAACGGAAATGAAAAATTTTTTCGTTTCGTGCCCATCTCTAGCTGCCATATTGGCTGTATGCAGGCATTGTTCTCAACTGCCCTTTGTTCAATTGACTCGTGCCATGCCTCCTCAGTTCTCTCAGCACCAAAATATTGTACCTGTATCTCTTGTGGTGGGGGAATACATTTAGCCTGTATCTGATTAACAGAGTGGCTGAAACATCAGCACAGCGAAGCACTGGGGAGCTCCGTTGCATTGCATGTCTGGCAGTAGGGAGGTTGTCTTCCATCTCATTTCCCTGCTGATTGGATCTCCCCAGCTTGGCTTTCAGCCACTTGCACACTGCTGCGGAGCGCTGAGAAATGCCAGAGCCCTGAGTTGCGGCAATCCGGGAGTTATCTTCTCCAATCTCCAATCCAATTGGATCTCTCTGGCCTGGCTCTTGGCCAACTGGCTCACTGCGGAGCAAGCCAGGGAGCCAAATAGCACTGTGGCATGCAAAGCAGCCTCACAGGATTTGGGAGTGCTTCAGTAGTGACCCCAGCTTAGGCTGCATTCATGGGTAATGCAAGTAGGGCTACTAATTTTCTTCCCTGTTCATCTTCCGACCCCTAAGAACATAAGAACAGCCTTGCTGGAATAAGTCACAGCCCATCCAGTTCAGCATTCTGTCTCACATAGTGGCTCACCATTTGCTTCAGGTATTCCCAAGCAAATGTCTTCACCTGCTTTTGATTCCCTGCAAATGTTATTGAGAGATATCCTGCCTGTCTCTCCAACATGAAGGTTGTCCTTAGGCATGCATAATGATACCCAATGATACCCTTGTTTTCCATGAACTTGTCCAATCCTTTCTTAAAGCTGTCAAGGCTGACAACTGTCACCACTTCTTCTGGCATGGAGTTTCGTAGACCAGTGATCCTGTGGGTGAAAAAGTACTTTTTCTTATTTGTTTGAGATCTAGCACCCAAAATTTCATGGAGTGCCTACTAGTTCTAGTGTTTTACAATAGAACAAAAGATGTACTTTGTCCACACCATGTATGATTTTATAAATTTCAATCAGGTCACCTCTTAGGCGCCATCATTCAGGAGTGAAGAGACTCAGCCGTTGCAACCTCAGATGGTAAGGAAGGTGTTCCAGTCCAGTCCTCTAATCATTCTCGTTGCCTTCCTCTGCACTTTTTCCATTTTCATAATAGTCTTCTGGAGGTATGGTGACCAGAACTCCAGATGTGGCCTAACCATAGATTTATAAAGAGGCAAAATGACACTTGCTGGCTTATTTTCTATACCCTTCCTAATGATCCCTAGCATTGAGTTTGCTTTTTTCATTGCTGTGGCACACTGGGTTGACACCTTCATTGACTTGTCCACCAGGACACAAAGGTCCCTTTCCAGGTTTGTTGCACAGAGTTCACAGCCCATCAGTTTATAAATGTACCTGGCTTTTTTTTTTTGCCCCAATGTACATCACTCTGCACTTGCTAATGTTGAAGCTCATTTGCCACTGGTTTGCCCACTCACCCAGTGTCAACAGATCCCTCTGGATCTCCTCACAATCTCTCTCAGTTTTTACTACCCTGTATACTTAAGTGTCATCAACGAATTTGGATACCTTGCTATTTAGTCTTACTTCTGGTTCATTTTTGAAGAGGTTGAAAAACAGGGATCCCAGTACTGAACCTTGGAGGAACCCACTCTTTAACTCCCTCCACTTGGAGAAGTGTCCATTTAGTCCTACCCTCTGTTTTTTGTCCCTTAGCCAGTAGCTGATCCAGGACAAGACTTGTCCCTTTATTCCATGACTGGAAAGTTTATTCAAGAGCCTTTGGTGCGAGACCTTGTCAAAAGCCTTCTGAAAGTCCAGATAAACAATGTCAACTGGATCTCCTTTATCCACATGCTTGTTGACACTCTCAAAGAATTACAACAGATTAGAGAGGCAGGATTTCCCCTTGCAGAAGCCATGTTGGCTTTCCTTCAGAAGCACCTTCTCTTCGATGTGTCTATAAATTTTATCTTTTAGGATGGTTTCCATCACTTTAGCTGGGCACATGTCAAACTGACCAGTCAGTAATTTCCTGGAACACCTTTGGATCCCTTTTTGAAGATTTTTTGTTTCATACTAAAATGTATATTAAAAACAGCTTCCTGATGCACTGGTTAAACTGCTATACAGCATTTATTACTATGCTCGCAACCTGAGGTTCAATCACAGGTAGCTGGCTAATAGCCTTCTATCCTTCCTAGGTCGGTAAAATGACTATCCAGTTTGCTGGTGGGTGGGGCAATGTGTAGCCTGCATAAATAAATTGTAAACCATCCAGAGAGTGCTTTAAGTGCTGTGGGGTGGTATATAAGCAGAACACTTTTGCTTTTAAAAAAGTCAGAACAATTTAAGAGGGATAGTCTAAATAAGTACATGGAGAATAATAATAATGCTGTATTTTGAGACCTGCTACAATTAATAAACTTAATAACTTGTCGAATCAGTCATAAAATGGTAATGTAAAACAGGTAAAAGATAAATAAACTAATTATGTATTCTTGCATTAAGCAGGGAGTGAGACTTGATGGCCTTGTATGCCCCTTCTAACCTCACTATTCTATGATTCCATGATTCTATGACTGGAGGATCAAATCAGTCTCAGAGGTGGAACTGATTGGCAGAGTACTGACATGATGATTAAAAATGCAATCTTATTATATTTATTTCTTGGAATATTACACATTGATGGATAACAGCTTTATAGTAACATTAAAGAATTCCACATAATTTGTAGTTTTGTGAGAGATAGCCATGTTAGTCTGTGCAAGAATTCCAGGCAAAAGTCAAAACAAAACAGAATTAAAGACAAAAAACATGTGGCACCTTAAGGACTATAATATTATAATGTATGTTTTCATGCACACGTCCATTTCTTCAGACATATAGCAGCAGAAACATAATTTGCTTTCAGTATATATGGAAAAAGAAATTCTCATGCAAGGGATTTTCTTCCTACTTTCACCCTGCCATTAGAGTTAACTGTAGAGGAAGAAGTAAAGATGGAATGGTATTTTGTATATGAGCAAGCTTCACAAAGAGTTGGTCACAACTGTAATGACACAACACACACACACACACACACACACACACACACACACACACACACACACACGCTTGAATGTAGAAGTAGAAGAATTTTTTTTTATTATCCAGGTACTTTCAGTTGTATGTCTACATCACTGGAGTAACTAGGGAGGGGTGGAAGAGTGCATTTGCTCTGGGGCGTGCAGCAATGGGGGGCACCTGGAGGGGGAGCAGCAGGAGGAAGCCATGCAACACCCCACCAGCAGTCCTCCTATCACCCCACAAAGGCTTGGCAATCCTTGGTCAGGGGGAAGGAGGAGAGGGAAGCAGGTGATTCCCCCCCCCAAGCAACACCTCTGTGTATTTCTCCCCCTCCTTCTTCCCCCCACCCCACCCCACTAAGGCTTGGTGATTGTTAGCCCAGGGAAAGGAAGAGAGGAAAGTGTGTGGCAGAGGTGCTGCTTGGGAAAAAAAATCCCATCGCCTGCTTCCCTCTCCTCCTTTCTCCAGGCTAATGATCACCAAGCATTAGCCAGGGAAAAGGAGGAGGGGGAAGCATGCTACGGAGTTTATGCTTTAAAAAATTGCCTGGTTGGCGGTATCCGCACACTGTGCAGTTTGCACAGGAAAGCCTTAACTGGAAAGGGACCCACAAAGAGGGCATGAGAAGGAGAGACCCTTCTTCCCATTCCCCACTGTTACCCCAGGATCTGCCTCTGCTTGCTGAGTGGGTAAGACATGTTTGGGGAGGGGGAGGAGTTGGTGCAAAAAATGACTTTGTCCCTGGGTGTTCCAT
The DNA here is from genome assembly GCA_037367245.1 of Phrynocephalus guinanensis. Lineage (NCBI taxonomy): Eukaryota > Metazoa > Chordata > Lepidosauria > Squamata > Agamidae > Phrynocephalus > Phrynocephalus guinanensis. The sequence continues at coordinate 5,737,491 of CM074735.1, forward strand.
AACTCTAGCTATGCCACGGGTCTACATAACCTTGCTGGTTTGGGTTTAATTTGTATTAATGTCTATATTCCATTAAGTGGGTGGTGATAGTAATATTTGGCTGTATTAGATTCACAGTTGAAGAAACTTACAGAATAAATAACCTGGCAGGTTGTTAATATAAAGATTTAAAAGTATGGGTGCTAAGATGCAGCCCTGTCTGACACCTTTGTGCGTGGTAATTGTCTTAGATAAGGTACCGTTTGCACCAATACGGACTTTCAATTGTGTATTAGCATACAGGGCCTTAATCAGAGCCAGGAGTCTGGGTTCGATGTTTAGACTGGCCAGTTTCCTCCATAGTAGTTCTCTATTTATGGAGTCAAAGGCAGCGCTGAGGTCAATGAACGCAGTATACAGCTGTTTACTCTGTTTACTGCCTGGTTGCCAGATGGTGAAGGACAAAGCAGTTGTCCATTGTTGATCTGCCTGCTCTAAATCCCGCTTGCTCTAGAAAGTTGTTCACCAGGTCTTCTGTGGTTTTACTTGTTTTCTTTTTCCTTTAGCAGGTGTCTCAAAATATAGCAATCTTAGGGATCCGGTGTACAGGGAGTCGAAGAATGTTCCCAGCAAGGCAGATCTGGCATTCAGTCACTACTTCATCCAATTTTTGTATGCTACTCTGCTGCAACGCATCTTTGTTTGTAATATGGTCCCTGTAGGAGATGCCTAGTATCCTGTGCAAACATTTCTGATGGAATATGTTCAGCCTCTGGGTTATTCTTTTTGTCATTTGCCATGTTTCACAAGCATACCTGTACATCACAGTTGGAATAACAATGCTGGTGTACAGGCAAATCTTTAGTGCAACAAAAATTGGTGGTAAAGACCAAATTTGGCACAAGCTTTGGAACATACCAAATGCTTTGCCAATCCTGCATCTAACATATTTTTCTGCGTCTCCAGCATTGGATATGACATTACCAAGAGAAGTGACCTCATTGACCTCCTCAATGGGTTTCTGTCCAACTGCAATATTCATCTTTGTTTTTCACTGAACACTCATGGTATTTGTCTTTTCTACATTTATGCAAAGTCCTTCTTTTTCGTCCTCCATTTGCAGGCTAGTTGTCATAGTCTGCAAACCTGATTTTGTTCCTGAGAAGAGTGTAATGTCATTTGCAAAGTTGAGGTCTGTGAGGTGGGAATCTTTCTTTCATGGAATGCCCACGGTGGGGATGCCCATTGTCCTTCTCATGATGAAATCCATACCCAGGAGGAGAAATGGGGAAATAATGCATCCCTGTCTTATACTCGATTTAATTTTAAAGAAATCAGTAAATCCCCTCTCTGTTTTAATGCAGCAGCTGGAGTTTAAATACAGTATAAAGTCTGAAAAATACTAATATATTGTTCAAGTACTGCATAAGACGTCACAATCTTCCACAATGCATCTCTATGGACACTACTGAAGGCTTTTTTAAAAAGCCAATGAAGTTGATAAGTAGTGGCTTTTGAAACTCAATACATTGCTCTACAATGTTCCAGAGTGTGAATTAGACATGGGCACGGAGCGGCGAAATTGTCATTTCCATTTTCGGTTATTGTTTCCGTTACATAACGGAAACGGTAACGATAATTACGCCACTCCATCTCGAACCCGACCCGAAAAAAGAAAAATTGGGTCGGGTTTTTCATTTTCGTTAATGGCATTGCGGCGATTGCGCGATGCCAAGCAGCACAGAAAAAAAGTTTTAAAAAGTTAAAAAAAAAAAACCGACTCCCGGCCAAAAAAGCAGGTGAAAATATGCCTGCCTGAGGACACCTACCAGAGGGGTGGTTTCTGGGGGGGGGGTCCCCAGCCTCCCCCCCCTCCTGTCCTGGGCTGCTTGCACCAGGCTGGGGGGGGGTCATCCTCGTCGTCTGTCTCGCTGCATGCCATGCGGTGGGGGGGATCCAAAATGGCGACCACAATTTTTCTTTTGAAATCATGGTCAAAAAACACACCAGATCACCACAGAAACATGTGAAATTTTTTTATTTTAAATGCCTGAATTTTAATAGTAGCAGCAGTGGGTTTTTTTATAGCAATAAAACGTCGTATTGATTTTATTTTATTTTATTTATTTTTTTATTTTTTTTAGACCTGCCCATTTGGGCTGGGCATGGGATGGGACCAAGCAAATTTTTTGAACCATTCCACCAATGACATCACCAGGTTTTTGACTGACACTTCTGGATGTCTCGGAGGGCATAAAAAGCCAAGGCACCTTCCAGAAATCGCAGTCGGGTGTATGGATGTGGTTGAGGGAGGAGGGCTGGCTGCTGGTGCTGGTGTGATCTGATCGAGATTGAGGAGGGAGGCTGGAGGTTTTAGGATTTAAGTTAGGCAGGCAGGGAGGGAATTGAATTTAGAAAATAATTTCTTTGATTCCCTGCAGCTTTGTCTGCTGAAGGGAATAGCAGTTCATTCTTTATTTCTTTTCTGGCAGTTTGTGAGGATTTTTTTCTGATATTGGATAAAGGGGGAGGTTCGACTGGGAGTGGGAGGTGTGGATTTATTTTAAAAATAAATTATATACTACCATTTATTTTCTATTTTCCCAACTTCAATTTGCTTGCACACACACACATTTGGGGTGCAAGCCAAGAACAGAACCTCTATCTGAAGTGATATCCTAACTGCCCACCCGCTCGTCTGCCCACGCCGCCACCCGCCTGCGGCCGATAGCCGCCGGCCGCCCACTCGCCCACCTGTGCCTCCCCCCTGCCGCTGTCACCGCCCGCCCATGGCCCCCCCCCCCCCCGCACCTCCCCGCCGCCGCCCACCCCCCCACCCCGCCCGCCACCTAGGGCGTAAAAACACCTAGCCCCGGCCCTGATTGCGGGATGCCCCTATGCTCTGGGGGAAGTCAAATCGCACTAAATCGCGGTGGAAACGACAAACGACAAATGACAAACGAAACGACAAATTTTTGAAAAATTTCACGACAAACAGAAACGACCCAAATGGACCCGTTCCGACAAATGAAAACTCGAAACGTCATTTTTTCTGGTCGTGCCCATGTCTAGTGTGAATATTTGCTCAGTGCAAGATCGTCCTTGGCGCAAGCTCGCTTGTTCTTCTCTCAATAGTTTGTCTACTGCATCTCATGCATGACAAAGGAGGATGAAATAGAAGACCTTCCCTGGCACGGAGAGCAACATGATGACATACCATTTGGTACAAACAGTAGCATTACTTTGTTTTTGATAGTCCAACTATCTCACCATTTCTCCACTAAGTGCCAACTTTCATTTAACATCTTCGTTAGTATCTTCATTGCTACTTATCCTCCCTGTTTCAACATTTCTAGTACAACTTCATCCACATCCGGGCCTTTGCTGAATGTTATACTATGTTCCTTGTTTTCCTAGCAGTTCTTTTTCACATTTTCTGTCTTATTTGTGTTGTATCTCAGAACTTCTTTCAATTTAAATTAATTTAATTTTTAATAGGTAATTACAGGGTATGGGTATTGTGAAGGTGAATCTATAGGTAAAAAAGGGGAAGCATTACATACATCACATCATTTCCAGTTTTTATACTAAAACCTAATTATGAGACCAATCTACTAATGGAGTCATGTTAATTATGGGCTTATTTCATGTAGTAGTCATATAGAAGTCTCCAGCATTGTCTTGCTTTCTGTAAGTGTTTCTCTCTAAGCAGTTCTGACAATATGTTCATCTCTGTTGTTTCTAAATATTTGTCTAACAGTTCTTGATGTTCTGGTGTCTCTCCTGTTTTCCAATATTTAGCTAAAGAAATCTTTGCTATAGTTATCATGTACAATAGTAAATGTTTCTTTTTATCATATTTTATTTCTGGCATAATATTTAACAAAAACTCTTTCAGGTTTAAATGAGATAGCACATGTCAACATTTTTGTAACATCTCATATACCATTCTCCAGTACCTACCAACCTCATCACATGTCCACCACAAATTATAGAAGTTCCCTTCTTTGTTTTAACATTTCCAGCACCTATCCAACACATTTCCATATATTTTAGCTAATGTTTGTGGTGTCATATACCATCTGTAGAACATCTTGTATACATTTTCTTCCAAGCTCACTGCTTTTGTATGCTTCACATTGCTTTCCCAGAGCTGCATCCAATGTGCTATTTCAGTATTATGCCCTGTATTTTGAAATCATTTGGTCATACAATATTTCACAATTTCATCTTCAGTTTTGAACTCCAACATATATTTATACATTTTCTTAATGAGTTTAACTTCAGCCCCTAGTAACAATATATCAAATTCAGTTTTCTGTACATAAAAACCTTCTTTTTTATCTTTACTGATCCTTGAGTACAATTTTGATCTTGACTACCAGTCTAATATTATAGTTCTTCCTCTTTATTTATTTATTTATTTATTTATTTATTTATTTATTTATTTATTTATTTATTTCTAGACCACCCATCTTCCCAAAAGAACACCGGGTAGTTAAGAACAACAATGAACAAAAAATACAAATATCAAGCACATAATACAACAAACAACAAATAAAAATACTTGGCAAGATGGTGGAACAAGAAGGAAAAAAAACACTCATTCTTTAGCATGTCTTGGTACCTCCCTAATCTATCAACAGTCATCAGATTTGGTTGTATAAAAGCTTCTATGAGAGACACCCATTCTGGTATCCTTCTTTACACTTGTTTCTGTATGTTCTCCCATACTCTCCATAATGCTTTCCTAATCACGTGGTTACTAAAGTATATTCTTTCCTCTTTTCTTACCATGCAAAGGCTTGCCATCCTAGAATTAAATCATGACCTTCTAACTTCCAAATCCCTGGATTCTCTAAGAGAATCCATTCTCTTAAAAAAAACCAAAACACAATTTTTATAATACAATTCCAAATCTGGTAAACTGAGTCCTGCTCTACTTGTGTCATCTTGTAATGCCTTCTTTTTAATCCTTGGCTTCTTCCCTTGCCAAACAAACTTCAGTGTCATTTTTTCCATATCCATGAAGAATGTTATTTTCAAAATCAGTGGGATCATCTGGAATAGGAACAACACTTTCAGTAGCACATTCATTTTGATAACTGCTATTCTCCTCATTAATGATAGTTGCATTATATTCAGTTTTTCCATGTCCATTGCATTTCCATCATAATTTTCAGGTTCAATTTTATTTTATTTTAAATTCATCATAACAGAGTAATTATAATTTGCTTTAAGCACCTAAACTTGATACCATCAGGCATGACCATTCACAGCTTTGGATTCTGTCATCAGCTCAGGCACTTAATAACTCCATAAAGCATAATTGACAAGTCAGCCCCCTGCAAAAGAGGTCCTGACCAGTCGGCTTTGAATTCCGCCATCATCATAGTCATCTAATAACTAAATAAAGCACAGTTGAAGTGGCCACTCTGAACAACTGGACTTCCAAGCCATTTGTACTGCTTTTCTCCAGTTTCCTTATAGAAGGCACAATTATGTGATAGAATTTACTGTTAATGGATGGGCCCCAATTTAAAATTGCAACTTTCACATGATTTCTAGTTAATGGAGGACCCATCCGTATGCATGAACCAAATTACCTGTTGCATCATCTCCCAGTAAAGTATGTCCTGTCATCATTCCCACTGGACAAATAGAATAGTTTATGTTGTCCTCTTTTTGCCGCTTCAGTAAAAATATTATTTCTTTGCTCATCCTAGATGTGTGTGTGTGTGTGTGTGTGTGTGTGTGTGTGTGTGTGTGTGTGTGTGTGTGTGTGCGTTGCGTCGTTACAGTCGTGGTCATGACCGACTCTTCATGACCCCATGTCCATGGAGTTTTCTTGGCAGGAATACTGGAGTGGCTTGCCAGTTCCTACGCCAGGTGCCTATAGCACCTGGTATTCCCTGGTGGTTGCACATCCAAGTACTAGCCAGGACTGACCCTGTTTAGCTTCTGAAATCAGGTGAGATTGGATGTGCTTAGGGCATCTACTCATCCCAGGTATGTCTCACAAATGTCATATCTACCACTTATATGTTTCTCTGTCCCCTCTATTCAAACATGTCCCATAGCCAAGTCTCAGCCACAGTGGTGGCAATTCATTGTCTGAGGGCAAATGTCCAACTTATTAAATTTTGGATCATACATTGCAAAAGGCATTGGATATGAATTTTGAATTTCAATAATTGGCATTCAGCAAAGGAGGTCCATCACTCAATATGAAATTAAAATAGAGGGGTTTGGAAACCATTCAGCAAAAATTCTGAAGGGTAAAGCACCCTTCCTTATTTTAGCAATGAGCAAACACCAACTCAAAACTGCACTGTGGCAAATCACAGCCCATCTGAGAAATTCTTAATTACTATGTATGGCATACCACAAAAGCTCTGTTTAAAAATTGGAGGGCTAAATGTATATATTTCATGGGCATTAAATTCATACCGAGATGGTCAGGTAGGGTGGGAAGGGCGGTTCCTTGGTTGATCTCTGGAATGGGGAAACGGGCAAAGCCATTGACCCATTCATTCCTAAATGTCTCCTTCCTCAAAATAGACCAAAATTGTCTGCTTGGTTTACTAGGGTACTGACAAAATTGTGATGGGTGGCCCATAGATGTGAAAGGCATTGGCAGAAAACCCAGATTGAAACAAAGAAATAGTGAAGGGCCTTTGGAAGGCTTACTCCAAGACAGGGAAGGTAGCAAAACAAAACAAAAAAATCATTTTTTTCTTCCACCATTGATTTGGCACAAAATTGCCCAGGGCAGCTTTTCCAAACACTCAAAAGTCTCCTACATGCTGACACATGGGTGGATAACTCTGTATCTCGCTGTGAAGAATTTGCACACTTTGCGAGCAAAATTGAACAGATCTGGGCTACCTCGGATGCTGCCATTGAACCAGAGTATGTAAATAAAGCACCCCTCCTGCTTGTCCTCTATTAATGGATGACTTTTAGTTCCTGAAGCCAGATGATGTGGTCAGGACCCATGGAGAGATGAGGGCCACCACATGTCTGTTGGATCCTTGCCCCTCATGGATCATTAAAGCTGCCAGAAATGGCACGACAGACTGGTTAGGAAGAGTAGTGAATACCTCCTTACAACAGGGCAAGATTCTGGCATGCTTAAAGGAGGCAATAGTAAAGCCACTGTTAATAATAAATAATAATACATTTTTTTGTCAATTTACAACTTGTATACAATAAAATTGGCTGAGTCTCCCTCCCACCCCCACCACCCTCCCACTAACAACCGCTCAGTCTTATTGCACCCTATGTACTTGACATACAACACCCCAGCCTTCAAGTCGATCATTCTATAATTGTCATGAAATTATTTTCCATTCAGCAGTCTGACAGCCCTCCTTAGATCCAACAATACTGAACAATTACCAACCAGTATCAAATATCCCATTCTTGGGGAAAGTCCTAGAGCAGGTTGTGGCCTCACAGCTCCAGAGGTTTTTGGATGAGTTAAACTGCTTGGATCCAGCTCATTCTGGCTTCAGACCTGGCTATGGGACTGAGATGGCACTGGTTGCAGGGAAATGGATAGGGGGATCTGTGTCCCTTTTGGTTTTACTGGACCTTTCAGCTGCTTTTGACACTATCATGCACAGCATTCCCCTGACTTGTCTCTCTGAAATGGGACTTGGGGACAATGTCATATAGGGGCTCCAGTTCTTCCTGCAGGAGAAAATGCAGAAAGTGTTGTTAGGTCTGAGCTGTGGAGTTCCCTAGGGTTCTGTTCTGTCTCCTGTGTTATTTAACATTCCATGTAGGAGCCTTGTGGTACAGTGGTTAAATGCCTGTACTGCAGCTGTAACTGTGCTCACAACCTGGAGTTCAATCCCAGGTAGCGGCTCATGGATGAGTCAGCCTTCTGTCCTTCCAAGGTCAGTAAATGAGTGCCCAGCTTGCTGGGGGGGCAATGTGTAGCCTGCATAATTAAATTGCAAACTGCCCAGAGAGTACTTGAAGCACTATGGGATGGTATATAAGCAGAACACTTTGCTTTTTGCTTTGCTTTTTAACTTCTTTAAATAAAAATATTTCCTTTCTCTTAATATTTCTCACTAATATTGATTGAGACTAATTTCAGCAGGTTACTCAGCATTTTCAGCCCTTTTACTATCTTTTATTCTCCCTTCTCTTATCTTTTGTTCTCTTGTAATGGCATGTCTTTCCTCTCCTTCTCTTATTTTGTGTTGTGATCTCTCTTTTTCTCTCTCTTGTTCTTCATCATTATCAGAATGTGTCTCTTCCTCTGCTTCTTAAAAATTCCTCCACCTTCATCAGGGAATTTATTGTAAATCTTTGAGATTCATACTGAAAGAACATTCCCTCTGGTGTCATCTATCTAAACATTAACAATATCTTTTGTAAATATTCACAATTGTGCTCTCTTCCCATATAGGGCTTTTCTATGATCCTATGCAGCTGTTCTCTTGAATTTCTTGGAGCACAGGGCTGGCATTATGAGAAAGAAATTCTTCAACAATAAATAAAAAAATAATTTCCAGTGCTTTGTATTATGTAAAGTGTGTGCAAAGTACAAGGAGTATTTTATATAAAAATATACAAAAAGTTTCATCATCTTTTTTAGTGGTGGAAAACTTTTGAAATTTCCATTGTTGCTCACAGAAATAAAATAATGAAAAATTTGCATTCCTGATATGGAAGCTGCCGCACAGCACGATGAGAACAAGTCAAATCAATACACACAGACACCCAAATGCTGAACCCATGCTAGTCAGGAAACTACCACTGGGTTCAAGTTTATACCTATATCCACGGCGATTCACTTTGTTTTGTAAAACATCACTCCATAGGGTTGATGAAGCTGAGCTTGAATATTGTGCTGCCTGCATGGACTATGCACTGCCATCATTTTCATCTCAATATGCAATTTCTCTTCTGTTTGCCCTTGATAGAAACCATGCCAAGAAACTGCCTCAGGACAACAGCAATAACATAAAAAAGTTTTAAGTTAATTTATTGAGAAGAGGGAAATGAAGCTGCTTCCTAAACCACTTTAAACTTTCTCAAAATAATACTCAAGCAGGAGATTGCTCACTAGTTGGTAATCTTCTTGTAGCTTTCTGTAGACTGATGTATGTACTTCTTCACTGGACCTGCATCTACTTTAAATTTTCCCTTTTCTTCAAATAAAACAACAGTTATTACAACATTCTTAAATATTTATATCACATACTTTTTTTTGAAACAAATAATCTTTCTTTGCATGACTTGGCTGATAGCATGTCATGATGTAAGATGCCAAGTGCCAAATGACTCTGAGATTTATTCAGGCATTCAAAGCAGGGAAAAACCATTCATCTAGATAAAATCTTGTCTGACAAGACAAGCAGAAGAAATCTTGGTATAATTATATAGTGTTAATGAAGGCCATGTGTAAAGGCAGTTTTCCCTATTAACCTCTGTGTTCTTCCATCAATAGTAAAGTGAGCCAGTCATTTTGACTTAAAACAAATATCTTTAAAGAAAATAGTTTTGTATAAAATGACCTATGTAACAAATTCTTGTACCATTGCCTTCATAATCTGGCATTACTCTGTTACAAACTGCTCATCTTTCCCAGCATTTAAAATTATATAACCATGGTGTTAAGTACAGGGCACACAAACTGGCTTTTTTATTGCTACATTTGGGAGACCTTCTATAATCTATATATGCATAAAACTTCTCAGTCTAAAGCTTGACATAGTAGGATCGATTGGCTTGAAAATGTTTTGTTCTTTTCTCAAGGTAGAATGTCTAATGATTGTTTATTTAAAGGAGTCCAAAATTAATGAGTAGCTTCTAGCACTTTTCCAGTAAATCATAGCCACCACCACCACCCCAACTTTGATGAGAAACTATAGTGTAGTTATTCAGGACACCTGGGTTCTAGTTCCTGCTCAGGCATGGACCCTCACTGCAGGCAGCAATGGGAAATCGCTCCTTGAAGACCTCACATGCCTAGTAGCAGATATTGTGGTCTTGATCAATATATGCAGTCTGTGGAATAATTGTTCTTGCAAATAACATAAGTTACCTGGTCTGGTAAGGCCTCCTCCTACTGATTTCAGTAATGAGACTTTTGCAGCCTTTTTTAGATCTAAGATAGAGGTCATCCGGACCGGTTTCGATTCCGGTTGCTCTAGCCTACCCTCGGCACCCCCTGATGCGGCACCCCCTCGGTCTCCCCGTATGGTTGAGTTTGGGCCTGTCTCCTAGCTTGAGGCCTCCAGGGCTCTTGCCCATTGCCGGCCTGCGTCCACCCCCTTTGATCCTTGCCCATCCTGGCTTATAAAAGCTGCCGGCGGGAGCATGCCCGAGTGGGCTTCTACTATTGCCACTGCCTCCTTCAGGGAAGGGATTTTTCCCTCTCGCCTGAAGGAGACGGTGGTGAAGCCCATTCTGAAAAAAACTGGCATGGCATCGGGCGAATTGGCCAACTATCACCCGATTGCAAATGTTCCCTTTATGGGCAAAGTAATTGAGAGGGTGGCCACGGTCCGGCTTCAATTGTTTTTGGAGCTAGAATGAGTCCTTGACCCATTCCAGTCTGGGTTCAGGCCGGGTCGGGGGACTGAGACAGTCTTGGTCGCTGTGCAAGATGACCTCCTCCGGGGGGCCGACAGGGTTAGCTCTACCCTGTTGGTCCTTCTGGATTTGTCAGTGGCCTTCGATACCATCGACAGTTGGTTCTGGTCCTTCTTGGGGGGCCGTCCCCAGCGGGTGCAGCATGGGGGGGAGTTGTCTGCCCCATGGATACGCCCTTGTGGGGTGCCACAGGGGTCGTCCCTCTCCCCCATGCTGTTCAACATCTATGTGAGGCCGCTGGCAGAGGTCATAAGGAGATTTGAAGTCTGCTGTCATCAGTACACTGATGACACGCGGCTCTATCTCTCCTTTTCCACCTCTGCAGATGAGGCTGTCCAGACCCTTGACCAGTGCCTGGACGCAGTCATGGAATGGACCAGGGCCAACAGACTCAAACTCAACCCCGAGAAGACCGAGGTTATGTTCTTTGAGACTTCCCCATCTGGCTATGGAGGCCCTTTTCCCACCTTGGAGGGCGTTTCCCTCCCGCCATCGGACAATGTCCGGAATCTGGTCGTAGTCCTGGATCCAGCGCTCACTATGGAGGCCCAGGTGGCTGCTGTGTCCAGGACTGCCTTTTTCCATCTTCGTCAGATAGCCCAGATTCATCCCTATCTAGATGGGGACTCCCTCAGGACTGTCGTGCAAGCGTTGGTGATCTCAAGGCTAGACTATTGCAACATGCTCTACGTGGGGTTGCCCTTGACTCTCCTTCGGCGATTGCAGCGGGTACAAAATGCGGCGGCCACACTGGTGGCAGGTGTGCGCCGGTTCGACCACATCACCCCAGTTCTGGCTCGTCTGCACTGGTTGCCCGTTGCGTCCTAATCAGATGCAAGGTCTTGGTTTTAGTTTATAAAACCCTCCATGGCCTGGGACCTGACTATCTGGCAGAGCGAATCGCCCAGCCGTCAACATTGGCCCGCCTGACTAGGCCATGCCCAGGGAGGCTCGAAAAACATCCACCCAATCTCGAGCCTTCTCTGTGGCTGGCCCTGTTCTGTGGAACCACCTCCCCAGCGAAGTGCGCCTTGCAGAGTCCCTGCCAGCATTTAGGAGAGCATTAAAAACCTTGCTTTTCCGAGAGGCATTTGGTGACTTAATTTAACCTCCCCCCCCCACCATCTGCCATTTGTCATTGTTTTCTGCTTATTGCCTGTTTTGTGTGCTATATTGTTATTTTAACTGTTTTGATTTTGTCTACACTTCTGTTGTAAACCGGCAGGAGTTCCTCCGGGAAGATGGGCGGTATATAAGCTCAATAAACAAATAATAAATAAATAAATGTTAGCATTTCACCAATTCCACCCAGGAATCTCAATGTAACTTTGTGCTAACAAAACCCTTTTGCTTCGAGGGTGTTTCTCTTTCCTTAGGAAGCAAAGGCAGTTCCCAATTTCTTCAGAAATCTTGTCTCAGATACAGTGGAGTTTCTAATGTGATTACAATGATGATGATGATAAATTATACCCCTTGTTGTTGCTATCACAATGCAGGTGGAAAATTTTCAATCTTGGATATTATGTTCAGGGTATCTTATCCTTTAGATGGGAATTTAGCAAGTATTGTACCCATTCCAAGCCAAGAGGCCATTTACCTTTTCTTTTTCTCACCCCCATACCCCAATATTCTTCTTTTAACTATGGCCTCTCCTGTGTCCTTTTCTTTTTAAAGCGCACCAACTGCCCATTCTTTGAAAAATTGCTAGAAAGGATTGTTTCTGAGCACGAGTAAGATTTATATCTAGACCATTTTAAAGATAGAAGATAATATCTAGTAGTAATTCCCTCATTTCCAGAACTTGGTGTATTGTACTTTGAGCCTGATCCTCCCCCAACTACTACTGTTCCCAAACTAAATCAGGGATTCTCTGGGTCAGCCTGCCATACGACAACTCAAAGGGTGAAATTTCCTAATTTTCCTAATTTTTTCTTAAGTTATTTGCAAGTTTCTGTGCCTATAATAAATTTGGACTCTGTAGAAGATAGAGATATTACATGTTGTTTTTGACTTGTAAGGAATTCCCCTACAGGAGGGTGAGGGAATTAGTCAGATTCCCATCCATAACCATCCTTTTTTAAAATTTATTTATAAAATAAAAGACATACAAAGATAGAATAAACAATAATAAACAATAATAAAGACTACAAAGTGCCCCCCACCCCCTGGGACCATTCAGTATTCATAAATCTTCTCTTCCTTCTTCATCGTCTCCTTTCTTTTTCCGTCAACTTCTTAGGGTCCTTTTCTCCAGAACTGTGTTGGATTATAAGTCGGTTGTATTCCTTTCCCCTTTAGTAATACATATTCTATAAATTTCCCCCAAATGTCATAAAAATATCCTTTTTCATTTCCCCATGCAGAACTTTTATATTACAAGATAGTTTTTCATTTAAAGCTATATCCCACACTTCCTTATACCAGACAGCAATTGTAAAATCTGATTTTAGTTTCCAATTTTTAGCTATAATCAATCTTGCTGCTGTCATAAGGTTTGCAATTAATTCTTTTGTTTTCACATCATATTCATTAATGGGTGGTAATGATAGCAGTGCAATTTCAGGTACACATTTAATATCGGTTTGTAATATTTCTCTTGTCTCATTGAAAATCTCTTGCCAAAACTTTTGAACTATTTCACATTCCCACCACAGATGAAAATAGGTACCTAACTTTTTTTCACATTTCCAACAAAACTTGTATTCATTCTGCTCAGTCTTACTGGTGTCATATACCATCTTAAAACTAGTTTAAAATAATTTTCTTTTATTCTAACTGACAATGAGCATAAAATCCTCAAATTCCAAATTCTTTTCCATTCGTCATTATTTATTTCTTTGTCTATGTCTTGTTTCCATATCTCTCTTATTGTATCCAGCTCCCTATTCTCAAGTGAATCTTGAATTATTTTGTATATTTTGGCTACTGCTCCTTTCCCTATATTTCCTTTCTCTGATTCATATGTTAACAGGAATTGCTCAAATTTTGTGTATCCCCTGAGTTGTGTATTTCTCCTTATCCATTCTTTCGTCCAACTTTCCAATTGGACATAATTCAACCAGGATAATTCCTGGACTTGCAGTATGCGTTTAATTTCCTGCTTTGTTCTCATCTTTTTGATCCAATCTTTAATCTTGCCACTTTCCTTATTTTAAATAGTTCTCCATATTTCTTCATATTTGTGGGAAAGTTTATCTGATCTATCACCAAACCTAAAGGGGAGACTTCTGATGTCAGTTTCCTTCCGTACTTTTTCCAAGTGAGTAATAGGGAACTCAACAGCGGATTTTTAATTAAGTGTTTTTTTGGGGGGGAGGATGAACAAAAATTTGTTTATATCGCCATTTAACTCGTCTGATTCAAGTTCCCACCATATTAGTTTTTCAGGTTTAAATAAAACTTCTCCCATAGAACTAAGCTGATTAGCTGTATGATAAGTTCTAAGATTAGGAATACCTATACCTCCATCTTTTGGGGATCTATACCATAAGCTTTTACTTATTCTTGCTTTTTTGCCGCCATTACAAAATCTATTTATAAGATCTTGATAGGCTTTAATTTTGGCTTCTGTGTATTGAATAGGTAGCATTCTGAAAAGAAAATTAATTTTTGGAAGTATTTTCATTTTTACCATTGCTATTCTACCAAACCATGATAAGTTTAGTTTAGAGTATTTTTCTAATTTATTTCTGATCTCTTCCTTTGTTTTTATAAAGTTTCGTTCTTTAGTCTTGTAAATATCTTTATCTAAAAGTATTCCTAAATATTTCATATGTTTGCAAACTTTCAATCCATAATTGGAAATCTCCTCCATGTCTCGATTATCATGATTAAAGAGCATAATTTCTGATTTTTGCCAGTTTATACATAATCCAGTTGTTTCACCAAATTCTTTTAAATGTGTTTTTATTCTTGGTATGTTTTCTAGCAGATTTTTTATTGTTAATAAAGCGTCATCCGCAAATAAACTAATTTTACCCTCCTTACCCATACCTTTAATTAGTTGGTCTTCCCGTATTGCATTAGCTATTAACTCCATAACTATGCAAAACAGAACTGGTGATGAAGGACATCCCTGTCTCGTTCCACGGCCTAAGATGATCTGTTCTGTCATCCCATCGTTAACAATAATCGACGAGGTGCTATGAGAATAGAGTTGATTTATTGCATTTAAAATTTTTTCTCCAAATCCCCATTTCTGTAATATAAGTTTTAACGCAGACCATTGAACACAATCAAAAGCTTTAAATACATCTAAGGACAAAATGCATGCTTTATCTTGTGTTCTTTCCATCTCATAAAGAACATTCAACCTTCTTATAATGTTTGACATTTGTCTACCCTTAATAAATCCCATTTGATCTTCTTTGATATATTTATCTATAAATGTATACATTCTTTTAGCTAAAATTGCTGTAAAAATCTTTGCATCTTGATTTATAAGTGATATTGGTCTATAGGATCCAACATCTGTTGGGTCCTTGTTAGGCTTGAGAATTAAGATAGTTAACGAGTTTTTCCAGGAGGTGGGCACTTGTTCCCCTTCCAGTATCTCATTATATAGCTTCTTTAACTTAGGTATTAACATTGATTTAAATATCTTATAGAATTCTGGTCCCAATCCATCATCTCCTGGAGTTTTAACATTCTTTAGCTTGTTTATAACATCCTCTATCTCCTCGTCTTTAATAGATTTTTCCATTACAAGCCTATCTTCCTCCGCTAATCTTGATTTTAGATATTTGTCAATATATTGTTCCATAACTTCCTTGCTGCTTGTATTAGCTGTATATAAATTTTGATAAAATTCTTGGGTAGCTTTTAATTTTTCTTTCATTTGAGTACAGATATTGCCTCTTAGGTCCTTTATTCTTCCTATCGTGCTTTTTTCTTTTCTTTTCTGTGCTAATTTTGCTAGCATCTTCGAGTTTTTATTACTGTATTCAAAAAAGTTTCTTTTCAAGTATAGTAGGTTTCTTTGGGTTTGTTGTAAATCTATATCTTCTAATTCCCTTTTCTTGGCCTCAATCTGAATTAGGATTTTTTTGTCTTTAGTTAAGAAAAATTGTGATTCAAGGTCTGCTATTGTAGCCTCTAATTTTTTTTTTATTTTGCTGTTATTGACTTTTTATTATAGCATTTCCTTTTATTATATAACCTCTGGCCACAGCCTTCAAAGTGTCCCAAATAACACCTATTTGACCACCACCTTCTTCATTAATATTCCAGGTTTCTAGCCATTCCCTTTGTATTTTTTGTACTGAATCTGGGGATTGGAAAATTCTAGAGTTAATTCTCCACCTTCTAGCTTCCTTATAATTCTTCTTATTTTCTATTTCAACAGACATTAGAGCATGGTCAGAAATTTTTATCAATTCTATATTTGTGTTTGCAACTTTAGATGGTAAGCTTTGTGAGACAAATATAAAATATATTCTAGAATAGGCTTTATGGACTGGTGAATAGAAAGTAAATTTCCTTTCATCGCCCTTCAATTCTCTCCAAACATCCTTTAGTCCTGTATTTGCGATGAATTTTGTTAAGGTTGTATGTCTAGTCCTCCAGTCTACCTTGCTAATTGTTGTTTTGTCTTTTATTTTGTCCATAACCATATTAAAATCTCCCGCCAGAATTACATGTCCCTTCTGTACCTTTTCTATCTGCTCCCATACCTCTTTGTAGAACAAGTTTTGATTAGCATTCAGTGCATAAACGTTTATCAGTGTATATTGTTCTAAACCAATTGTAGCCTGAAGAATAATATATCTACCTTCCAAATCTTTCACAGTTTTTTCAACAATACAATCACAGTGCTTTGGGATTAAAATTGCTACCCCCTTGCTTTAGATGAGCCAAAACTTTTCTCATATATGTTAATGTTGGGTAGTTTCAGTTTGTTTAGGCCTTCTTTCATTTGATGTGTTTCTTGAAGAAAGACGATATCCGGTTTATTCTTCTTTATTAGTGACTCTATTCTCTTTCTCTTCATAACAGAACCTAGGCCCTTTGCATTCAATGTGGCTAATTTCAACAGTCTACCCATATTTTCATTCTATTGTCCATCTGGAACGGTCCCCTTGTGCATATATACAAACAAACACTACATATAATAAAAAAATAACAATGTTATCCCAAACTCTACCACCTACATTTATTTTCTGTTCTCCCATCCTCTTGGCCCTCATACACATCCTGTATGCGCCCTTAGAGGAGGGAGGGGGGAAGGCACCCGTTTACTTCTCGATGGCTGATAAAGATCCAAAAGCTCTAAGTTAGTGTTAGCACTGTCTACTCTTGCTTACAATTATATATGTGAAAAGTTGAAATGAAAAGGATACAATGAAAAAAAAAGTAGCAATGTAAATCTTAACTTCCTCCTTTCAACCCTCCCTCCCTCAACCCCAAAGGGGGAAAAAAGGTACAATAATCAAATTAAATTTAAAAGGGCTACAACATCAATAGAGAAAAAAAATAAGAATAACTAGGAATAAAAAAAGAAAAAAAACATCAAAAAGGAGAGGGAAGGTATAAGGAAGGAAGGAGAAGGGATAAGGAACAGGAAGGGAGTGGACAGTTATAGGACGGGCAAATAAAAGCAGAAACAAAATGGAACGAAACAGAATGGGAAAGAAGAAGGAAAAAAGGGGAGGGAGGGGGAAAGAGGGGGGGAGAGGAGAAGGAGGCGATATCTTCTATAGTGCAGAACTCTTCAAATTAGTCTTCAGATTTGCTTGCCTGTTCAGACATCTGAGGAGTTGGGAGCTGATTTTGGAGGGATCTACTCTTCAATTTGAATATTCCATGCCTTAAGGAGTTGTTCGCCTTCTTCCAAGGAGTAGATTTTGTGCAGAGTTGGGCCCTTCCACACTTTAAGGAAAATCGGGAATCCCCAGTTGTATTTGTAGTTGTTATTTCTCAAAGCAGTTGTCACAGGCCTCATAGTTTTCCTCCATTCGAAACTCTCCCTGGAGATATCCTGGTAAACTTGTACAACTCTGCCATCTCGCTTCAGCAGGTCATGTTTTGCCCTGAAAGCTGACATCAATTGTTCTTTAAAGGCATAGGAGGTAAATCTGATCAGAATTGGTCTTGAGATTCCTTGTGTTGCATTGCCTATATAGTGGACTATATAGATAAGCTTCCTCTGTAGGGCGTCAATTTCTTCTTCATGAGCAGCGATGTCACGTTCGTTCTTAGAGGCTATAGTCTGAACCTGATTAATTTCTCCTGCTAATTTTTTCAGCTCTGCGCCATTATTAGAAACCTGTGTCTGGAACGTCTGTATTTCTTTTAGCAGATCTCTCCTTAAATCTTTATTCTGGGATGATAAAGACTGAAAACGATCTTCAATGGTAGAGGTCACGTCTTTTAAAGCTGATTTTATAAGGCTACCAAATTCTGATTTCAAATCTTTAAGCTCTTTTGAAAAGTCCAACTGTTGTACTGGCAGCTTGCCAGAATCAGACACCATTATGTCGGCTTCTAAAACAGCTTCTGCTCTTTCAAGACATGCACGCTGATAAGTGGAATCTGAAGGTTTACGAACCCACTTTCTCAAGGCCGGGGCCTTTTTCTTGGCTGGCATGCAGAAAAAAACAGGTAATAAAACTCTTTCTCCTTTCTAGCCCCAAAGCAAGAAAAACATCATCTCTCACAGTCCGATTAACAGAGTTGCGACTTCAGCAGAAAGCGAAAGTAGCTCAAAGCTTCATTATTTCATTCTTATCTCTCCCCTTCCAAACACACAGTTTTTCAACTATCCTCCCCAGAAGTTTTTAATCATTTACTCACAATTTTGGTGTCATTTAAAGACAGTATTTCAAATCTCATGAGCGGAGCTACTGAATCAAGCAGCCATCTCGCCGTGGGTGGAAGTGCCCCCCCCCCATCCATAACCATCCTTCACTAACTCAGGACAGGTTGAAAATCAGGAGGATGCATGAGGAGAAACCATGAACAAGCCTCTTATTTTATTTATTTATCTTGAAAATTTTACCCCACCTTTCTCCTTGGAAAGGGACCCAGGTGGCTTACAGTAATGAGGGGCATGGGGCCATGAAGAATCGTTCACAACTGTAATAGCACAACAATACAGCTGAGAACATTTAAGACATACAGTACATCCCCTTATCCGCTGATTCACTAACTGTGGATTCAGTTATCTGCGGTTGGTGATCAGCTGGGGGCAGCAAGGAGGGGGAAATTAAAAATAAAACTTACTGCTGTCAATGCCCGCCACTTTCCTCCTTGTTGCTGCCACTGGGCCAGCCAGGTACACTCTGGAGGGGTGGGTGGGGACTCATCCAGCTGGCCAATCGGCATTTGAACTTCCCGGTCGGATCCCAGACAGCGGATAGGAAGTTTTGAACTTCCTGCTCAAACTTCCGATCTGCCACCTAGGACCTGAGTGGGAAATTCAAAGTCCCCACCTCACCCCTCCAGAGAGTGCCTGGCCAGGTTGGTGAGTCACCACTCCACCCCTCTGGAGGGTGCCTGGCTGGTCCACGGCAGCAGCAGTGGTGGCAGCAGCAAGGAGGAGGTGTCAGGCATCAGGGTAGTAAGTTTTATTTTTAATTCTTCCTTCCTTGCAGAGAAGCAGAATGAAGAAAGGGGGGGAATATTACTCACTCCTTGCCCTTTTTGGGGGTGGGGTCAGGTGTGAAAAGTTTAACCCTGATACCCCACCACCCCTTCTGCCACCATTATCCTAGGATAAGAGTGTTTGCTCTTGTCCACAAGTTTAACTATCCAAGGTGAATCCCCCGCAGATACGGTAGTCATACTGTATTCAAGTTAAGAACAGGGAATTAGAAGAGGCATCTCAGAACATTAAAAGGTAACATTAAAGGTAAAAAGAACATGCAAAAAGAATCCATTACGAGGGATAGAAAGTTACATGAAAAACATTTGTGTTCTTATGAAATCCATCAAGGTAATCATGCATGGTAATCCATATAAAAGTCACATAGTAGTTAGTCCCTTATTCAGGGAAAGTTTGCCTGAAGAAGGTCTTTGCTTATTTCCGGAAAGATAGCAAAGATGGGGCAGTCCTGACCTCCAGCGGGAGGGAATTCCAAAGTCTGGAAGCAGCAACAGAGAAGGCCCTTTCATATGTTCTTATGAGATGCACCTCTGAAGATGGCAGGATGGAGAGAAACACCGTTCTTGATGACCTTAGCACTCAAACCAGTTCATACTGCGAGTCTGGAAGTTGAGTTGTGACAACTGGGCTTCTTTTTCTTTCAACATTGAAACGTTTCGCTGCTCATCCAAACTGCTTTGTCAGTCTGAGCACCAGAACGTTTCAATCTCTCAAGAAAAAGAAGTCCAGTTGTCATGCCTCAGCTTCCAGATGAACTTTGAACTTTTGCAAACCAACCAGATTAGCTAGGAACACCCCCCCCACACACACACAAAAGAAATTACAAAGTAGCAAACATAGCCAAGAAGCTATGCATCTTCTTTAAACACTCTTCCTCTTCCTTCCTAAGGAGCACACCTTGATAAAAAATTAAAATTATCAAAATTATGAGAGATTTAAAAGTCCATTGCATATTTGAAACATAGTCTAGCCTGTAAGCAAGTAAAATAGGTGAACAAAATTATATATAGAATCATATGAAATCATGAAGTTGTAAGGGTCCTTTAAGGCCATCAAGTAAAACATACTGCTCAAGGCAGGAATATAAATCAGGGATATATGCCAGAGGGTTGCCCAAATTTCTCTTGAATGTCTTCAGGATTTGAGCACTCCGTAACCTCTCCAAGTAATTGCTGCTATTGTTGTACTGCTCTAATAGTTAGCAGGTAGAGATGGGCAGGAAACACCAAAATGGCGTTTTGTTTCATTTTTCATTTTGTTTTTCTTTGTTTTAGTTCTTTAAAAACAAAATGACTTTTTTAAACAATTCATTTTCTTTCATTTGCACCATTTTTAGTTTTTAGTTTTTAGTCTTTAATTTTTTAATTTGTGCCAACCAGACATGTTGGCACATTTGAGTGTTTTTCTTTTTGCCCCAACCAGCTGGACGGGTTGGCGCTTTAAATTTTTTCTATTTTAATTTTTTTATTACAACACTCATCAGTTGGCCCGTGGGCCAGGTCAGTTTTTTAAAACAAAAATTATTTTTATATTTTAATTACAGCACTGGCAAGCTGGCCCTACGGGCTGGGTCAGTGCTTTTTTTCAATTTTTCAATTTTTTATGACAGTGCCAACCAGTTGGCCTCCAGGCCAGGTCGGCGTTTTCTTATTTTTATTATTATTATTACAGCACTGACCAGCTCATCCGCAAGCTGGGTTGGTGCCTTTTTTTTATTATTTTTTATTTTTTATTACAGCACCAACCAGGTGCCCCCCGGGCTAGGTTGGCACTTTTTATTTTTACTTTTTTACTGCAGCACTGACCAGGTGGCCCACAGGATGGGTTGGTGCTTTCTAGAAAAATTATATTTTAATTTTTTTATTACAACATCGACCAGCTGGCCTGTGGTCTGGGTCGGTGCTATTTTTTTAAAAAATATATTTTTTTATTACAGCACTGGCCAGGTGGCCCATGGACTGGGTCGGTGTTTTTAAAATTTTAAATTTTTTATTGTTTTACCACGGTGCTGACCAGCTGGTTCGCGGGCCAGGTCGGCACTTTTAATTTTTTATTTTTTTATTTTTTATTTTACTACAAGCACCAACCAGCTGGCCCGCAGGCATGGTCAGCACTATTTTAATGTTTTAATTTTTATTTTTTTACTACAGCGCTGACCAGCTGGCCTGCGGGCCGGTTGGTGCTTTCTATAATTTTTTATTTAATTTTTTATTTTATTTTTTTATTATAGTGCTGACCAGCTGGCCCACGGGCCGGGTTGATGCTTTTATTTATTTTATTTTTTTACTACAGTGCTGACCAGCTGGCCTGCGGGCCGGTTGGTGCTTTCTAGAATTTTTTTATGTTATTTTTTATTCTTTTATTTTTATTATAGTGCCGACCAGCTGGCCCAAAAGTTGATGCTTTTATTTTTTTTATTGCAGTGCCGACCAGCTGGCCCACAGGCCGGGTCAGTGCTTTCTTAATTTTTTAATTATTATTTTTACTTTTTTATTAAAGCGCTGACCAGCTCTTTTTTAATTTTATTTTTTATTACAGTACCAACAGCTCGCCCATGAGCTGGGTTGGCACTTTTAAAATATATATATTTTAATACAGTGCCGATCAGCTCGCCTGAGGGCCAGGCTGGTGCTTTTTTATTATTTTACTTTATTTTTTATTACAGCATTGACCCACTCACCCATGAGCCAGGTTGGCATATATATATATACTGTAGTAAAATAAATAAATATTAAAATATTAAAATAGTGCCAACCAGGCCGTGGACCAGCTAGTCGGGGCTGTAGTAAAAATAAATAAACGGCACTTTTATTTATTTATTTATTTTTACTACAGCCCCGACTAGCTGGTCCACGGGCCTGGTTGGCACTAATTTAATATTTTAATATTTATTTATTTTACTACAGTGTCGGCCAGCTGGCCCGTGGGCCGGGATGGTGCTTTTTAGAAATTTAAAAATTTTATTTTTGTATTACAATGCTGACCAGCTGGCCCATGGGCCGGGTCAGGGATTTTTTTAAAGAAAATTATTATTACTACAGCACCGACCAGCTGGCCTGCAGGCTGGGTCAGCGCTTTTAAAAATATATATTATTTTTGCATTACAGCACCGACTAGCTGGTCTGTGGGCCGGGTTGGTTCTTTTTAAATT
This sequence comes from Phrynocephalus guinanensis, assembly GCA_037367245.1. NCBI lineage: Eukaryota > Metazoa > Chordata > Lepidosauria > Squamata > Agamidae > Phrynocephalus > Phrynocephalus guinanensis. The sequence continues at coordinate 5,759,840 of CM074735.1, forward strand.
TTTAGTTTTTACTTTTTTAATAACAGCACCGACCAGCTTGTCCGCAGGCTGGGATGGCACTTTTTATTTTTTTATTTTTTTACTACAGTGCCAACCAGCTGGCCCGTGGGCTGGGTCATCACTTTTTAAATTTTTAATTATGTTTTTTTTACTACAGCGCCGACCAGCTGGCCAGTGGGCCAGGTCAGCACTTTTAAAATGTTTTTATTTTAAGTTTTTTATTACAGCACCTATCAGCTGTAGTAAAGGGCACTCATTCAAAAATGAAGATGTACACATATTAGACAGAGAAGATAGGTGGTTTGAGAGAAGGGTCAGGGAAGCCATTCATATGAGTATTGAAAACCCCTCTCTCAACAGAAGTGTGTGTGTGTGGGAATCAGGCACAGTCTATCTGCAACTTATCAGGCAGTGATTTCAACAATCCCCGGACAAATAAAAAATACATCACACTTCCACCACCAAGGCTATAGCTAATGACACATACTGTATAGGTTTCAGCACCTTAGGCCCTTTTCCACCTAATGGCCTATTGAGACACCTAACAAGCCTATTTCAGACCAGGGTGACATGAGATCAAAGTGAACTATAAAATGGAGGCCTCACAACTAGCTTTTCTCAGACTGACAAAGCTTTTTGGATGAGCAGCCAAATGTTTCAATCTCTCAAGAAAAAAGTCCAGTTGTCATGACTAAATTCCAGATGGTTTGTGGACAGCCATTCCATGTCATAGCTACCATAACTATTGCAGGCACAATGCATCATTGTGCCCATGTAGTTACATAACATGATTTTGCCCAGTATGTGTGTGTGTGTGTGTGTGTGTGTGTGTGTGTGTGTGTGTAATGTACTGTCAAGTCAGAATTGATTTGTAGCAATTCTAATATGGTTTTATATATTATTATTCAAAACATTAACAAGTAAGAACCTACAAATTTTCCATGAAGAATCATAGAATCATAGAATCATAGAATCATAGAGTTGGAAGAGACCTCAAGGGCCATCAAGTCCAACCCCCTGCCATGCAGGAACCCCCATCTCAATATTTCCGACAGATGGCCATCCAGCCTCTGCTTAAAAACCTCCAAAGAAGGAGACTCAACAACCCTCCACGGCAGCATATTCCACTGCCGAATAGCTCTAACTGTCATGAAGTTCTTCCTAATGTTCAAATGGAATCTCTTTTCCTGCAGTTTGAAACCATTGCCCCGAGTCCTAGTCTCTGAAGCCATGGAAAACAAACCTGTTCCCTCTTCAATATGACATCCTTTCAAATATTTAAACATAGCTATCATATCCCCTCTCAGTCTTCTTTTAGAGAGGCTAAACATTCCCAGTTCCCTAAGCCGTTCCTCATAAGACATTTCCTCCAGACCCTCAACCATCCTGGTAGCCCTCCTTTGCACCCGCTCAAGGTTGTCAACATTCTTTTTAAATTGAGGTGCACAGAACTGGACACAGTACTCCAGGTGGGGTCTGACAAGAACAGAATAGAGTGGTACTATCACTTCCCTTGATCTAGACACTATGGTTCTGTTGATACAACCAAGAATCGAATTGGCTTTCCTGGCCGCCGCATCACACTGCTGACTCATGTTCAATTTGTGGTCCACCAAGACTCCCAGATCCCTTTCACAGGTACTATCCTCCAGCCAAGTATCCCCCATCTTATATTTGTGCAATTCATTTTTTTTACCTAAATGTAGTACCCTACATTTCCCTCTGTTGAAATCCATTTCGTTAGCTTTGGCCCAGCACTCTAGTCTGTCGAGGTCTTTTTGGATTGTCATCCTATCCTCTAGGGAATTTGCAGCCCCTCCCAATTTGGTATCATCTGCAAATTTAATTAGCATACTCTCTATTCCTTCCTCCAAGTCATTAATAAAGATATTGAACAGCACTGGACCCAGAACAGAACCCTGGGGCACCCCACTGGTCACGTCTCTCCAAGCTGAAGAGAGGCCATTTATGGTCACCCTTTGGGTGCGATTAGTCAACCAATTACAAATCCACCTAACAGTAGCACTATCTATTCCACTTTCTACTAACTTCTTAGCAGGAATACCATGGGGAACCTTATCAAAGGCCTTACTAAAGTCCAGACAAATAATATCCACAGCATTCCCCTCATCGACTAGGCCTGTAATTCTATCAAAGAAAGAGATCAAATTATTCTGGCATGACTTGTTTTTAAGAAACCCGTGTTGACTTCTTGTAATGACAGCATTGTTTGTTAAATATTTGCAGACTGCCTGTTTAATAATCTTCTCTAGGATCTTTCCAGGAATTGAAGTCAAGCTGACTGGGCGGTAATTATTTGGGTCCTCCTTTTTTCCCTTTTTGAAGATGGGGACAACATTAGCCCTCCTCCAGTTGATGGGGACTTCCCCTGTTCTCCAGGACTTCTCAAATATTATTGCCAATGGTTCTGAAATTACTTCTGCCAGTTCTTTAATATCCTTGGGTGTAATTCATCTGGCCCCGGAGACTTAAATTCATTTAATGTTTCCAGGTGTTCCTGTACCAGCTCTCTACCTATTCTATGTTGTAATTCCGATCCTACCTCATCTAGTCATTGTCCCAGTGGATCTCTTTCTTCCTTTTTGGAGAAAACAGAGGCACTTTTCCATTCCTTGTACTTGTTTTTCTTTATAGTTAGCTGAGTTGAAAGTTCTTTAGTAAACCATTGCGGTTTCTTTAGACCTCTCCTATATTTTCTTCTTTTTGGAACAGTTTTAAATTGTGCCTTTAATATCTTGCTTTTAAGGAACTCCTATCCATCTTGGACTCCCTTCTCTTTCAGTGTGTCAGTCCATGGAATCACAGCCAATAATTCCCTAAGTTTACAAAAATTGGCTTTCTTAAAGTCCAGGATTCTTGTCTGACTATGCTTAACTTCACCTTCCAACTGTATAACAAATTCCACGAAGGCATGGTCACTTTTACCTAATGATCCCACCACTTCAACCCCATTTACGAGGTCCTCCTTATTGGTTATGACCAGATCTAAAATGGTTTTGCCTCTTGTTGCCTCCTCTACCTTCTGGGCCATGAAATTGTCTGCAAGGGCAGTAAGGAATTTGTTAGACCTTGCATTCTTAGCTGAGTTGGATTGCCAGCATATATCAGGATAGTTAAAATCTCCCATTAGTACTACATCTCTCCCTTTTGACTGTGTGGCCGTCTGCTCATAGAAGGCATCATCCCACTCCTCCGACTGGCTTGGGGGTCTATAATATACCCCCACAGTGACATCCCTCCTAGTTTTTTCACCCCTGATTTTCACCCAAATACTCTCAACATGGTTCCTCTGCTGTTTATCTTGTGTGTATATATATATATATATATATATATATATATATATATATATATATATATATATATATATATATATATATATATATATATATATATATATATAATGTATGGCTATATAAATATATATAATGTATGGCTTCACTATACTTAATGTGTGCATGTTTGCATTTAAATCTGAAAATATATTGAGAGGAGATAACTTTTAACATTGTGACATAATTAGTCTGCAAGTCACTATGTCTTCAGGATGTGTGATAAATATTGATAAGATACTTCTAGACTGCTGTTCAAAATAAAGAAAATTAATGAGTTCCTATGTATTAGTATGTGCAACTTCCAGTTAATATGAACTTACAGTAGAGATGGAAATGGATATCATAAAACAAAGTAGGAGGCAAAAGTAGCATGTTTAGGATTTATTTATTTATTTATTTATTTATTTATTATATTTATACCCCGCTTATCTTCCATGCGGAACTGTAAGCGGATGTCCCCCCACGCATATAAAAACAGGGGGGGAAGTCAAAGCATTTTTCTCCTGTTGATGTGAGTGCAAAAAACATACTGCAGAAAACTGTGTGACTGTGGAAAAGCCATTTTCTTTTAAGTGCAGTTGTTAGTTGCTCTCATTGCTTAAAGATTCCTTTCAATTTAATATAGCTTTTGTCCTGATTGCACCAGCAGGTGAAGCTTCTAATATTCCATAAGGTATCCTAAGACTTGATTTTGTAGCATGATTTTATGCTATTAAACTAAGTCTTCAATGTTGGTAGCCTGTGAAAGTTTGATGGGGATGACCCAACACATCACTGCCTAGCTAAAGAAGCTGAGTTTAATCTCATCCCTATCTTTATGCCCACTATGAGGGCAACAGACTCCCGGCAGGGGGAGAACTCTCTTGGCAAGCAGCTATAGAGGAGCTTGTTTTTGACAGTGAGATGAAGCCTGACTATATATCTCTACCCATTCTCAGCTGGCATAGGGTCCCAATGGCTCAGCACAAAGGTGCTTGCATGCATATCATGCTCAGGCTAGTTTTTGACTAGAAAATTCTCTCTTTTTTCTTGGTTCTGTTTCCTTTTCCTTTTTAATATTTTTATACACATTATGGATTATTACATCTACACTGCTTTTGTAAATGTACAATTCAGCAATTGTGTTCATCTTTTTAAGACTTTTATGGTTTTATACTGCAGTAAAAACCTGAATCTGACCACTTAGGCTCCAAGCAGGATGGATGGAGTTCTTGCACTAGAACCCAGTCTCTGGGCTAGTCAGGTCTCTGTGAGGAGGCAGCATGTCCTGGACCTGCAATGCCAGAGAACATAGAATCTCGAAAATAAATTGGAAGGCTTTCAGGAAGTTTCTTGACTGAACATAGGAAACAGTTAAATCAGCACTCTTCAATACTTCCATCCGCATCACTATATTATCAAATGAAGTGTCCAAACTTGACAAAATTACAAGGCATTTATATTCTTCATCATGATTTATTCCCACTTCAGATAACTGAAGAAAAAATGTTATTTATTTTCCTTACGTGATCTGAAATATTTTCTCCTGGATTCTGCCTTGTCCGAAACAGTTGTTTCATCAACGTTATCTTGCTGCCAGCTGTGTCTTTGATATGTGCAGCTCTCAAGGCCATCCAAGCTTCATATGCCATTTTAGCCTCCTGTACATAAACAAACTGTGAATCTTCCAGAGACAAAATAATTATAGACAGCACTTTTGAATCTTGCCTCACACTCTGTTCATCATCCTCTTCTAGTTCTTTTTCCACAAATTCATACAGATCAAGAAATATAATGTTTCATGCGCTTAGCCCAGACCAAATAGTTGTTTTCAGACAATTTCACCAGAGGCATTGAAGATAAGTTCATACTTGCCATCTCGGCTGATTGTGCCGGCTTCTTCGCCTTCTCAGCACTTCCTTCAGCCTCTTCAAGCAGTTCTGCCTCCTCTATTTTCATTCAAACACTATGGCGGTTACTTCACGTACCTCTCTGACCTCAGTGCCGCCCTGCTGTGGAACAGTTAGGCTTCGATCGAACTTCACGGACCAGCGAATTCAAGGCGAGGTCACCCCGACCACGCCCCCTAAACTGCGCTCCAAGTGGGCTGACAGATTCCCTTCCTGGACCTCGGGAATCTGCTCAATCCGCTTTTCGATGCGAAGCAAAGAGATGTGTGTTTCTTTTTGATTCGAAGTGCATAACCACTCCCTCCCTTTAGAGGTACCTGCTTTCGTTTGCTGCCTTCAGAAAACCGGAAAATCGAAATCTTCTCGTGGGTACTCTCACTCTGTGATTTAAAACTGGAACACTGCTGCCCTTCTTTTTTGCAAATTGACTCTCTGACCTCTTCAAGGACCAAAGGGGAAAAACAACAATTACTCTGATCTTAGCTAGCTCACCCCGCCCGGCATGACATGCTGGCTGCTGTAAAAGGCAATTGCCTCCTAAATATCCTCCCTTCCTCTTCTAACCATCTCTGCTTTTCCTCACCCCCGGGAGAACCACAAACTACCACTCCTCCATCGACAGACCTAAAAACGAAAGCAAGAAACAGCATACTGAACCGGTGGAAAGCAAAGGAAACCATCGGTTCAATGTGCGTCAAAGACGTGAGGCTGGAATGCGTTCGCGTTCACCCAGCATGCACGTGAGTACACAGAAAAGAGGGCTGCCCCGGTATTAGACCATGTGACTGCATCCGAATTCAGATCGGAGCCAAGCTCAATGCAGCCCGTGGAGGTACGTGAAGTAACTGCCTTTGTTTATGCTTGGCCTGCTTTCTCAGCTACCTCCTTCTCTGTTCGCTTCCAAGCCTCAGAGAAAAACTTTTCCTTTGCAGCTTTTTTTGGTCTCTCTTCCACTCTAAACTGTTTCCTTCTGCGAAACACAACTTTATACAAATCACACTTTATCTGCTCTGGGCCATAACCCTATCAAACAATAATTAAGGGATTATGAAAAATGTTAATACACACATGTGTATAGCAGAGAAAAAATATGAGCTTAGCAGCAGCAGCATGTAGATAAAGTGTAGATAATTGTTATAAGTATTGTCAGAACTTAGAAACAGAGAGACAAAGAAACATGACTTGATTATATACAGGAAATAACAACAGCACAACACCAAGCAAATAACATATGTACTAGACATGGGCACGACTTGGCGAAATTCTCGTTTCCGTTTCCGTTTCTCGTTTCCGTTACGGAACGGAAACGGTAACGACAATTACTCTGCCAGAACTCGAACTCGAACTGACTAAAGAAAAATTGGGTCTGATTTTTCGTATTGTCGTTCCTGGCATCACAGCGATCTCGTGATGCCAAGCGGCACAGGAAAAAAGTTTTAGAAATAAAAAAAACGTGATTCCCAGCCAAAAAAGCAGGCGAAAATATGCCTGCCTGAGTGAGGGCACCTACCAGAGGGGTGGTTTCTGGGGGGGGGGGTCCCCAGCCTCCCTCCCCTCCTCTCCTGGGCTGCGCAAAGTGCGCGTCCTCGTCATCGAGTCACACTCGCCCACACCAACTCGCCAAGCGGCGCGGCACAGGAAAAAAGTTTTTTAAAAAACCCCGATTCCCGGCCAAAAAAGCAGGCGAAAATATGCCTGCCTCAGTGAGGGCACCTACCAGAGGGGTGGTTTCTGGGGCGGGGGGTCCCCGGCCTCCCTCCCCTCCTCTCCTGGGCTGCGCAAAGTGCGCATCCTCGTTGTCGAGTCGCACTCGCCCACGCCAACTCGCCAAGCGGCGCGGCACAGGAAAAAAGTTTTTTAAAAAAAAAAACCCGATTCCTGGACAAAAAAACAAGCGAAAATATGCCTGCCTCAGTGAGGGCACCTACCAGAGGGGTGGTTTCTGGGGGGTGGGGGGTCCCCGGCCTCCCCCCCTCTCCTGTCCTGAGCTGCTCTGGTGGGGGGCATCCTCGTCGTCTCGCCAACTCGCTCGCCATGCCATGCGGTGCAGGCGGGGGATCCAAAATGGGGCGACCGCAATATTTATTTTGAAATCGTGGTCCAAAAACACACCAAAGCACCACAGAAACATGCGAAAATAGCTATTTTAAAACTGCCTGAATTTTTACAGTAGCAGCAGTGGGTTTTTCTTGCAACAAAACGTCTCCATTGATTTTATTTTATTTTATTTTTATTTTTATTTTTTTACACCTGAGCATTAATGATGGGCTGTCCATGGGAGTGGACCATGCAAATTCTTGGAGCCATATCCACCAATTGCATGGCCACTTGGCCAGGTTTTGACCGAGACTTCTGGGATGTGCCAGTCGGGCATAACCCTAGCCCGAACCCGAACCCGAACCCTAACCCTAACCCATACGCCAGTACACTGTCCTTCTTAGTGGGTCAGAGAGGCACCCAGAGGTGCACCCCAGTAACTCACCCTAACCTTACCAGTAACCCTAATCCTAGCCCTTGCGCTAACCCCTAACCCCAAGCCAGATCTGTGTACTCGCATTGCACTACAGCAAGTACACTTCCCTTCTTAGTGAGTGAGAGTGGGCACCCTTAGGGGTCCAGTGACTCACTCCAGTCCTCTGTCACTTCGCTCTCCAGCAGGCAGTGAGGCACCCGAACCGAGGTGCCTCTGCCTGCTACTGCTGCTGCAACTTAATGGTATGCATATCCAATTGGCTATGCATGCCATTTTGTAGTGAGTGAGGAGAGGAGGCACCCACGAGGTGCCTCCAGGAGCCCGCTTTCCCTTCATGGCAGGCCAGAGGAGGCACCCACCCAGAGGTGCCTCCAGGAGCCCGCCCCCCCCAAAACCAGTACTAATGACAGATGAAAAACCGACAAACGAAACAACAAATTTTTGGAAAATTTCGCAAAAAACGGAAACAAGCCAAAACGGGCCGGCTCCGACACACGACAACTCGAAACGTAATTTTTCCTGGTCGTGCCCATCTCTAATATGTACAAAAGCAACAGAGTGTGGGGTACTGTTTCTCACCATAAACAATCCCAATTTAACATTATTACAGCCAGTTCTTTTATACACATTTAGACCTCATCAGACATGATGTCATTAACTATTCCACCTGTGCTAAATCACTTAACCTGCTAGTGATTTCTAATTCCTTGCACTTGTGGCTAACATCATGACACTGCATTTCTGACTGACTCCATTTTATAAATTCTCTTTTCAATCTGTTAAATATACGTGACATATATTTTGTCAATTCTACATATTATGACAACTCTTTTCACATGTTTCTTATTGATGTCCTTGAACTACTTACACAGGCTTTTCTTCTTTCACTTTTGCAGAGGCACTCACATTCCAAAAAACTTCATGCAGTTCACAAAGCACATTAAAGCATAGATGCAGAGCATATATAAGTTCAACATGGCATTACTCCAGTTCTGCTAGCTTTTATTAACTCCTGCCCACTACAGTGTGTTTTGAATTCAAAAATAAACCCACTAAGATGGGCTTGGGTGGGGATTGTTTCAGCTCCTTGTGACTTCAACAAATGTCCTGCATATCCCACATGATCTGGGAAGGGCTAGGTAGAAGCGTCTTATGTAAAAGCACTCCTCTCCATTGGGCGTTCTCTATTCAGAGGGAAAAGTGGGCATTTTTCCACTTTCTGTGGAGCCTCACAAATGAAGAGGGGGATTTTTAATTTTATTTAACTTTAATTTTTTTTTGCCTTCCATCATGGTGGCGCACAGCCTACACTGCTTGCTGTGCCTTTGAAGTCTTATGTGCACTGAGATCACATAACAGGACCATTTCAAGACTGGTGGCACACACAGCTTTTTCTCCTGCCACCTGCATCATTGAAGAGGCTGGTCTGGCAGAGGTGACAGAGGCAGGCCAAAATGATGTTTTGGGTTTAGTATTAAAATCTTATTTCTTGTATAATTTGCACATTCTAATTCAAGGCTTGACAGATCCAGGGATCCAGGGCTAATAAAATCTCTACTGCTGGCTCCTAGTATTTTGGATTGTTTTACATAGAACTATGTGCAAGGATTATTTTTTTAGATCCTAAAATCAACCAGGGTGGCTTTGAAATTAGTCTGTGTGCCTCTCAAAGACTGCAAATATTTGTTTAGCCCTGGATTAAACAATATACAGTATCTATGAACTAAATTATAGTTACTAAATAATAGTAACACTTTCTATATACTAATGTTGACTACTTTCTTGCACATGTTTACTACACTTACTGAGTCTAGATAGAAATAATGCAACTACTTAAAGATACAAGTCTGTATCTCTTAAAAGGGAATAAAGGTGAAAGAAGGAACAGGAAAAGAAGGCAGCTGTTGAGCAGGCTACCCAGTTTTGGGCAAAATTTAAAAGTAAACCTGTGCCATAAACATCCCATTATGAAGATTGTGGCATACCTATGGGAGGTGTATTGTATTATTCCATCTATAGGACACCACCATGTACAAGATGCCCCCAACTGTTTGAATGAAAATTAACAAAATGGACAAATCCTGCTGGAAAGGAATTGAAACAATATGTGTTTGTGTGTGGGGGGGAGAATGCAAACTACAGCAGTGAATGAGGTAAGTCCCTGCCCCACTGAGGTTTCCCTTCCTTTCTGGCAGATCATTGACTACTGTCAGTTTGGCTTCTCTTCCTCCACACCGTTTCCCTTCCTTTCCGGCAGCTCTTTCACCTTCCCAAAACATCTCTCCACTTCCTTTTTTGTTTATTTTTGCAGAAATTGGAGCTGTCATTTCAGGGGAGAAAAACTAGGGGTCTAGCTGCCCATTAAGAAGTGCCTTTCCCCACTGAAAAGATGGCTCTAATTTCTACAAAAAAATCAAACAAAAGAGGGGAGAGGTGTTTTAGGAAAGCAGACGGTGGTTAAGGGCTGATGAAACCCAAACTGATGGCATTGAATGAGCTGCCGGGAAGGAACGGAAACCTCAGTGCGGCAGGGACTCTGTTCGGCTCATTCACATTGATCAGTTTGGTTTCTCCTCCCTGTCCCCCCCACACTCTTTCCTTTCTTTTCCAGCAGTCCTTGACTGCCCTATACCTTCCCAAAGGAAAGGCTTACTTCTATCTATAAGATACCCCTGAGTTTTAGGTTAATTAGCCTAAAAATAGCCTTATAAATGGGAAAAAACAGTATACTTTATTGCTGAAAAAAAGATGATGATCATAGAGAAACTATCCTGAACTGCAACAACATGGTTTAAAAAGATAATATTCCTGAATGTGAAGAAAATGTGATATGTGAATGTGAGGAAACATAAGTGGATTGAAGAGAATAACACAACAGTGGTGGAAGATGACATTCACAATATTGTATAAATTGATCCTGACTTATGGTATAAACAAAAGAAGAAATCGCTGTAGGAACACTGGAGTCCATGAGGTCCTGCTCTATGCCATAATTTGATGGGAAATTACTGTGCTTCTGAGAGGTATGATGTTGCTGGTACAAAGTGTTCTCTTACAAAATATATGTTCGGAAGGTGTCTGCTCTGGTCGTTTAGGTGGACTAGACTCTACCTTAGTGTGTTTGTGGGTTTGAAATAAATGAGTATGCCAAAAAATCCTTTTAAGATTTTCAGACACAGCAGCCATGTATGGAATGACCAGGTTCTTCCATCAACTCTGGGGTCCTAGATTGATCCACTGTTTTTCTGGGAGAGGACACTGCCTTGTTGAAAGCCCCCTTTGGATATCCACAGATCTTAAGTGCTATCCTCAGATGCCTGTCTTTCTTGTTCATGCATTCTGTGGAGGTGGGGATGGTCTCTGATTTATGGTTTCAAGTCCTGATTACTCTTAATTTGTGCTGTAATGGATGGTGGCAAACAAAGCATAGACACTGTTCTATTACAGGCCCCCAAAGAACCTCAAGGCAGCATCAATGCACTGCCCAAGCTCCAGGCTGAACCTGGCCACCACTGGCTCAACAAAGATCACAAAAGGCAGACTCTACATCACCCTGACATGTGGCTGAAAGTACTGGGCAATAGCAGCCAGCTCCTTCTATTAGATCGTCACTGATGCACTGAAGCATTTAGATTAATTTTTAAAACAAAAAAAAATTTTCTTTGTCTTACAGTAGTGTCACTTTTGTTCCAAAAACTGAATCCAAGCGATGTTTTAGCAAAGGCAAAGAATAATAATTTCAGTTCACAATTCCCACTGCACAGGAGTAGCAAGAGTGTCCAGTTTGCTGATATCCTGAAGTGGCTTGTTTATTAAGTCACTTCACGATGCTCAAACTTGACAGTGGAGGGAGTGTTGGTAACTCTTGAAGCTGCAAGGCTTGATTTTGGGTAACTCACAGTGATCACATGTTCTGAAAACAGACTAAACTAGACAGCATCTATCTGCACCAAAAAACTAGACTCTCTTGACTGTTTCAGAGAGTTGGAACCCTGCTTTCTAGTAGTACAGCAGGCTGCAGGGAAAAATCATAATTAACCTAAGGTATTTGTATTTGTAAAAATGTAGTGCCAGCAAGTAGTTTATGTTCATTGTTTCACTACTGAATTTTGTTTCATAAAAATAGTTAGCAGCAATCCTTCTTCCATTCTAGAGTTACAATGATTTATGCCATGTATCTATGGAACTCTTTTTGTTATGCATAGAGTGGAGGGGAATGCTTTCAACTGTTCTGCTTCAAGTAAACATTCAACACATTATTGTCATTATGTCCAGTCCCACTGTGACTAACTGAGGTGCAAAGCTGAATGCAAACATTAAATTTACCATTTGCATTTATTAGTATAAGCCTATTGGTCTTCTTTCCCTTTCATCTTGAAAGTTTTATTCCTGCCTCTCCTTAGTGTGACTCATAGACAGAACAGACTAGATGTCATCATAGCAACTGGTCAAAACTTCCTAGGAGATTATGCTGGGCTAAGGGGTAGCAAGACACATCATTGCTGTGCTTTGGCCTTTAAAAAAGAGAAGACAACATCTGAGTGCTATGATGTAGGTGCGATTTTCTTTTTCCCTCTCATGAAAAGCTGCACTTGCTAACTTGGGATTTGTACTTTCTGTTAACAAATATGCAAAAAATGTGCACACAGTGATTAATCATTTTTAAAAAGAACATTTTGCCACGGATGTTTGTGCATCTATTAAACACAAGAATATAAAAATATGAAAATGACTCTGATCTTAAAATGGTATATAATGTATCTCTTCCAAAAACAACAGGCTGCATCCAGGCTATCTACTCACACAAAGTGAGGTTACCTTCTGCAATTCCTAAATGAACCCCCTAGCATGCCATCAAAATCAAATCTTGGGATTAGAGATGGGCACGACTTAGCGGTATTCCCGTTTCCGTTTCCGTTACTCGTTTCCGTTACTCTACGGAAACGGTAACGGGAATCACTCCCCCAGACTTCGAGCTCGAACCGACGAATGAACAATTTTGGTCTGATTTGTCGTGCTCGTTACTTGCACGCAGCGATCGCGCAATGCCAAGCGGCACAGAAAAAAAGTTTTTAAAAGTTAAAAAAAACCCCGATTCCCGGTCCAAAATGGCGACCGCAATATTTTTTTGGAAATCCTTGCCCAAAACCCCACCAAAGCACCACAGAAACATGCAAAAGTAACCTATTTTAAATGCTTGATTTTTTACAGTAGCAGCAGTGGGTTTGTCTTGCCAAAATATGTCTCCGTTAATTTTATTTTATTTTTTTCTTAATTTATTTTTTTACACCTGCGCAACGATGGGCTGGCCATGGGACGGGACCATGCAAATTTTTGGAGCCATTCCAGCAATCGCATGGACGGGTTTTGACTGACACTTCTGGATGTGCCAGAGGGCATAAAAAGCCGAGGCAGTTCCAGTCCGTCACAGTCTGGACTTGGATCTTGTGGAGGTTGGTCAGGGCTGGATTGCTGCGCTCAGTCTAGTTTCGATTTCGCGGTCGCGGTCGCGGTCTCGCTACTAGGCATGGAGGGAATTGAATTGATATTAATTCGAATCGCAAAACATAATAATTTCTTCTATTACCTGTGGGGAATAGCAACGCAGTGTTTATTCTTCTTTTTGTTTTTTGCATTTTTGAGGAAGAGTTCCGTTTCTTATTTGCTTATATTTGCTTCAAGGGGGAGAGAAGATTTGAGTGGGAGCGGTAGGGGAGGGGAGGTGCTGCGGATTTATTTTGAAAATATATTATTTTATATTACACTACCATACCATTTCTTTTGTATCCTTCCCAATTTCCCACCAAGTTCATTTACTTGGCCAAGGTCCCTTTACCCTGCGCCTACAGCTTTTTTGCTGCTGTTGCGATTGGGGTTTTGGAAGGGAATCCAGCAAACCCTATCCTACCCTAGTAGCAGCTTATAGTTTTATTCCATTTATTTTCTATTTTACAGTTTATTAGCAACAAGTGGCTGGCAAGCAACAGCCAAGGTCCAGTAGTACTAGTGCTTAGAAGGGGAGGTTGGAGGCTGTGGATTAAATTATTTTAAAAATATTACAGAGTACAGACTGAGTACTAGGCAGAGTCTCCCCCTCGCCAACCAGTGCACTCAAATTTCTCAAACACATTTGTTTTGGCAACAAGGCTAGGGCACCTTCCTCTATAGAACATTTTACAATTTCATTTTACTTAACACTATAGATATTCTTTGAATTTCTTTCACTTGTCCAACACCTCATTCATTTTTTTGAAGTCAGGCACTCAAACAAACATTTGTTGAAGGGCAGGCACCCAGCCACCTCTATAGAACTTTTTCTTCAATTACATCTTTGAAGAAGTTCCATTCATCTTAGTTACTGTGCATTATTTGTGAAAGTTGAGTGCTGCCAGATTTTGCAAACCCCTTGCTTCTATTAGCTTGGTTTTTGTGCAGTTGTTGTATAACTTACATCTGTGAAGAAGTTAAGTTACAGTTCTCCTAAATTACACTTGCCCTGTGCATTAATTTGTGAAACTTGTTTGCCAGGATTGGCAAACCCCTAGCTCCTATTTCCTTGTTTGTTGTGCTGCTGTTGTGAGTCCATCTCACTCATTTACTTGTTGCCACCACAGTCTACATACACAATCCAATTACAACTGGGAAGAAGTTACAGTTCTCCTCCTAATTACACTTGCCCTGTGCAGGGCATAGAGAAACTTAGTTGGGTGCCAGGATTGGCAAACCCCTAGCTCCTATTTCCTTGTTTGTTGTGCTGCTGTTGTGAGTCCATCTCACTCATTTACTTGTTGCCACCACAGTCTACATACACAATCCAATTACAACTGGGAAGAAGTTACAGTTCTCCTCCTAATTACACTTGCCCTGTGCAGGGCATAGAGAAACTTAGTTGGGTGCCAGGATTGGCAAACCCCTAGCTCCTATTTCCTTGTTTGTTGTGCTGCTGTTGTGAGTCCATCTCACTCATTTACTTGTTGCCACCACAGTCTACATACACAATCCAATTACAACTGGGAAGAAATTACAGTTCTCTTTGTTATACTTGCCCTGTGCAGGGCATAGAGAAACTTAGTTGGGTGCCAGGATTGGCAAACCCCTAGCTCCTATTTCCTTGTTTGTTGTGCTGCTGTTGTGAGTCCATCTCACTCATTTACTTGTTGCCACCACAGTCTACATACACAATCCAATTACAACTGGGAAGAAATTACAGTTCTCTTTGTTATACTTGCCCTGTGCAGGGCATAGAGAAACTTAGTTGGGTGCCAGGATTGGCAAACCCCTAGCTCCTATTTCCTTGTTTGTTGTGCTGCTGTTGTGAGTAACTCATTTACTTGCACAGTTCCTTGGTGCTTTTCTTTACTATCACATTATACTTTCCCTGGCCTGAGCCACAAGAAGTGAGAAAAATGAGGAGGGGTCGCACAGCTAGAGGGCAGGGGAGGGGGACCCCTACTAAGATAAATAGGGGCATGTTTCTGAGGGAAGGGACAGGAAGTAGTGCAGAAAGTGATACTGGTGCAACTCCCTCGTCGAGTAGCAGTGCCAGTGGCACAAGCAGCAATGTGCCATCGTCTGTCACCGAGGGAAGCATGGATGAGGCGTACCAAATCCCATCTTCGTTACCTGACAGCCCCACCCTTGATCAGCAAGAAGACAAGGGCTCTGATTCTGAAATGGCATCAGAATCAGAATCGGGCTCCTTGTATCTAAACTTGCCAGATTCTAAGGACCTGTTGGCAGGGACAGACTTAAGGCAGGCTCCAGGCAGTGACGGAAGGAGCAGCCCTTTTTCCACCCAGAGTACCACCAGTGAGAGCAGTAGTACTACTCTACTTTCCCGGCAGGGCAGAGGCCACACCAGCACCACAGCAGCGGCAGCGGCAGGCAATAACAGAGGGGGCGTTACTTTCTGTAAGCAACGAGGGTGTCTCTGGGAGCATTTTGAGAACAGCACCCAAGACGCAAGGATGGCGGTGTGCAAGATATGTGGGGTGGTCTTGCGCAGGGGGAATGACCCCAAACACCTCTCCTCAAGTGGGTTGCGCAGCCATCTGATGAGGAAGCACGCTGGGACTCTGCCTGGAACCCTGTCAGGCCCTTGCTCTTCAGGGAGGAAGAGAGGGGAAGAAGGGTTAGAGAAAGAAAAACACAGCTCTGCTAGTGAGAGTGGGAAGAGGCAGGCCACTCTGCAGGAAGTGGGGCTGTTGGGTGGGACTTTTGTCAGCCCGTGAAATAGGGCCAAAGCACAGGAGACCACCACTCGAGTGGTGGATGAAATGGTGGCCATGAACGGGTTGCCCCTCTCCTTTGTGGAGTCATCAGGCTTCAGGCACCTGATGAAGCATGTGGCACCATGGTACGAGACTCCATCCCGGCGTACCTTCTGCAGGCGGGTGATTCCCTCCCTTTATGAGTCTGTCAGGGACAGGATCCGGGCCCTGCTGCAGGCGGCCAGAGGGAGGAAGATCCACTTCACTTCCGACCTCTGGACCGGTGGGCACCACGGATACCTCTCACTGACGGCTCATTGGTGGCAACCCAAGGAGGTCCTGGAGCCCCGGTCAGCCCATGAGCAGCTGCAGGGGGAGGCACAAGGCAGAACCCCAAGAGGGTATAGGGTGGTGCTTCTCCAGGCACAAAGCATGGAGGACAACGCCACAGGGATCAACATTGCTGACGTTCTCAAGACAGCAATGCGAGAGTGGGGATTGGGGACAGAGGGACAGGTCAATCGTGGAGTCATGGTTACAGACGCGGGCCGTAACATGACCAACGCGGTTCTTGGGGCAGGGTTCCAGGGCATCGTGTGCACAGCACACAAACTGCATCTAGTGGTGGGCGATGCCATTGGCCTGGGTGCACCAAAGGACTCCTGGAGTGAGGGGACCAGGGAGACCAGGGCCTTGCTGGACAAGTGTCGGAAGATCGTGGGGCACTTCGCTCGCAGCGTCAAGGCAGCCAGGATGATGCGTGAGAGGCAGGTGGAGACGGGCCGACCGGAGCACGTCCTGATCCAGGACGTGACCACCCAGTGGAACTCCACCCACGAAATGGTCAAGCGTCTGGTGGAGCAGAAGGAAGTGGTGGAATACATCATGACAACCACCCCAGTCCTGCATGAGGGGACGGAATTGGACCTTGGTGCTACCAAGTGGCTCGCCCTCTCCCAGATGGCGGGTATCCTGCAGCCTTTTGAGGAGACCACCCACGTCCTCAGCAGCTACAACGCCAGCCTGGGCCACGTTCTCCCCCTGGTCAATGCCCTTCGCCAACGCCTAGAGACCAGTATCCGGGAAGAAGGCAATCTTCTCCCTAAGAGCAGGGCATTGGCAGATAGGCTGTTGACCGGCGTGGATACCCGCCTTGGCCCACTTAGAAGGGAAAAGGTGTACCAGATGGCCTGCCTGTGCGACCCTCGCGTCAAGGGTTCCCTGGCAGCCAGCACTGCCGAACTGAAATCCTGGAAGACGGAGCTATGCCGTCAAGTCAGGGCTGTCTCAGATGAGGGCCAGGCATTTCAGAGGGCGCACGGAAGCCAGAGCGATGCTGAGGAGGAGTCCTCGCAAGGATCCACATCCCTCTGTACTCCAGGAGCATTCACCCAGAGACCAGGTTCCGTTCCAGCAGCCAACTACCTGGCCTCTGCCCTAGCCTTGGCAGTTTCCTCCTCAGTGGAGGCCAGGGAGGAAGAAGTAGCAGACCCCGCTCAGACCATGGTGAAAGAGTACAAGGCCGAGCCCCTCCAACCCCTCAGCTCGGACCCACTGCAGTACTGGGCCAGAAAGGCAGACCTCTGGCCCGCTCTTTCAACTCTGGCGTTGGACCTCTTGTCTATCCCACCCACCAGTGTCCAGAGTGAGCGTGTCTTCTCCCACATGGGAGATGTCCTGAGGCCGCGCCGCTGTCGCCTGGACCCGGAGACGGTGGAAAGTTTGACTTTCATCCGCTTCAACCTTTCCACCTTGGGATTACCCCAACACTCCAAGAACTAAGTTGCTGCCTGTAACCTAACCTCCTGCCTGCAATCCTCCATGCCCGCTTGCAAGCCTGCCTGCCTCCCCTTGGCCCTACGAGCCTGCCTGCCTGCCTGCCTGCCTGCCTGGCCCTGTGACTACCTGCCGACTCCAGTGCCTAATGCCTGCCTGCCTGCCTGCCTGCCTGCCTGCCTGCCTATCTATATTCTCTCACACACACAATTGAAGGGTACTATTAGTGGCCCAATTTTTCTAGCCCTGGCCTGTCTCCAAACCAGGCAGGGCCACTCAAAGTGTCATTGGAAAGGGTCTGTCTGTATTGGCCCAATGTTTCCCCTTTTGCCATGGCTGGTCTGAGAGAGACCCTAATACCTGCCTTCCTTGGTGCTTCACACCGTTCCCTGGGGTTTACGAGCCTGCCTGCCTGCCTGCCTGCCTCCCTGCTTGCCTGCCTACCTGTATTCTCTCACACACAAAGTGGTGAGGAAGCACTTTACAACAACCTACCTCAAAGACTGAGTATCAGGGGGCAAGCTCCCCTCCTTACAGCCTTAAAGTAATAGACCCACCCAGTTCTCCTGCTTACACTCTGTCTCCTTGGTTGCCAAAACCCGGTCTCCTGGGGTGGCGAGAGAAACTCTGCCTGCCAAGGAAGCCTCCATGTTTGGTTCTTGGTGGATACTCTGTCCCACACTGACTGTGTGAGTCTGAAATTTACACAGACCTAGCTCTGTCTCCTCCGCCACTCTTTCCACTGGGCTGCCAGCTGTGGCTCACAAAGAAGGGAAACGTCCTTGTTGTGTGCGCGTACTCCTGGCCAAAAGTCCCCTGTGTGGATCTTGGTGCTGTGCTGTGTGACTCATTGTGCGCACACTCGGTGCTTAAACATTTTATAATCATTTCTGCCCTAACCCCGGAACAAAGGCTGCCGGACCAGAAAAGTTACTGGTTGCAAATCTAGGTTGTGATTGATGATGATGATTGAGTTATGGGAACACTCTTCAGGAACAGCTGGTGGTTGGCTTAGGGTTAGGGTTAAGGGGGATGTTTAGGCCTCCGCTACTCTGTCCTCTGGGCTGCACCACACTGTGTCTCACTAAGAAGGGCTCGAGTGGAATGTACTTGCGCATACCACAGTTCAGCACAATAATCGTTTGTTTCTTAGAAATAGAAGAGCCTTTCAGGAAGAAGTTCCAGGCTTGGCTCTTGGAGTTGTGGAACTGCTGTGATTCACTACGAAGGGCATGGAGATGGAATGCCAGCATGGCAGTTAGGAGCAGTCTACCAGCACACAGCTGGGAAAGAAAGTCAGAAAGCTTGGCTTGCTGTCCTTTTGGAAGCCTGTGTGGTCAAAGACTCAGACTCACTCTAGCTCTGTGTCTTCTCCCTGCCTGCCTGTCAGGCTCCCCCCACTTCCGGCTTAGAGGAGGCCTTCCAGCCGCTTCTCCTTCACCCTAACATCATGGTCCAGTTAGTGCTTCAAGTTCAGCCCTGTCGCCACTGCCCTCAACTTGCCCATGCAGCAACCACGGCTGTGCCCGCTTCTTGGCGGAAAACCTCTTGAAGACCAACTGTAACAGTGCATTCACTCATCAACTATTTTGTTTGCACACACTGTGCCTCACAGAGAAGGGAATTGTGCTTGTGTGCTAGAAAACAGCCGTGGGGTGGGCCCGTGATTAGGCAGAACTCATGCGAAAGCACCCTTGGACTCTGCCTGGGACAGTGACAGGACTCTGCAGGAAGGAGTGCCGCAGTGTGGGAGTGTTGTCAGCCTCCGGACCGCCAATTAGTCTTCAGTGGGCTGCCATTGCCATACACTGTGGCTCACAAAGAAGGGCAACTTACTGCCATGCTGGTGGCCCTCTGTCACCGTTACAAATAGGACAGTTTATCAGAAAGTTCAAGGCTTGGCTCTTAGAGTTGTGGGGAATGTGATTCACTACGAAGGGCATGCCACTGGGATGCAATGCACTGACTGTGGCTCTCAGTGAAGGGAGGGAGCAAGGAAGCCTCCACTCCAGGCTTGGTTCTTTGTGGGTACTCTGACTCACACAGACAGTGAGCCTGTGGTTCTCAGGCCTACTGTCTTCCGTGGACTGCAAAGCTATGTCTCACTGAGAAGGGAACATGGCTGTGCTGGCCTGCTAGGAGTTTACGGCCGGGGAAAGCAGCACACAGCTGTGTAGGAAGACCCTCTGGCTTGCAGTCCTTTTGTCAGAGTGGTCTCAGGCCTCAGCGTCAGACACCATGTGGACTCTGCTTTTCCACTGGGCTGCCAACTGTGGCTCACGAAGAAGGGCATTTTCCTGGTGTCCTCCTCAGGCCATTCAGTCACGCTGGGGAGCTGGAGCTTCCTGGCAATGTTCCTCCCCTACGGAGGCCCTCAGACTCAGGCTATGTGGGCTCCTCCAGCCACTCTTTCCTCTTGGATGCAAAACACTATGGCTCACTAAGAAGGAAAGAGAAGTTGTGTGTGCAGCACGCACTCCAGTAGTTTCTCTGACAGTTCCAGGCTTGGTTTTTGGAGTGGTGTTGGAGCTGGGATTCACTACGAAGGGCATGGTAGTAGTTTGCAGGGAGTTTGTAATTCACAGAGAACTAGCTCTGTCTCCTCCGCCACTCTTTCCTCTAGGATGCAAGACACTGTGCCTCACTAAGAAGGGAAGAGTAGTTGGGTGCCAGCACTCCAGTAGTTTCTCTGACAGTTCCAGGCTTGGCTGTTGGAGTTGTAGGAGCTGGGATTCACAACGAAGGCCATGGTCGTGGTCGGGATTGCTGGCCCAGCATTCAATTACTCCAGCTTGTGGCCTCCGCCACTCTTTCCTCTGGGATGCAAAACACTGTGCCTCACTAAGAAGGGAAGAGGAGTTGGGTGCCAGCACTCCAGTAGTTTCTCTGACAGTTCCAGGCTTGGCTGTTGGAGTTGTAGGAGCTGGGATTCACAACGAAGGCCATGGTCGTGGATTGCTGGCCCAGCATTCAATTACTCCAGCTTGTGGCCTCCGCCACTCTTTCCTCTGGGATGCAAGACACTGTGCCTCACAACGAAGAGAAGAGGACTTGGGTGCCAGCACTCCATTAGTTTATTGCAAAGTTGCAGGCTTGGCTCTTGGAGTTGTGTGGGAACCAACTGTGATTCACAAAGAAGGGCATGGTAGTAGACTGCCGGGCAGGCAGTTAGCAAGTCTACCAGCACACAGCTGGGGACTTGGGGAGGAAGAGTCAGACTCAGAATGTGGCTTGCTGTCCTTTTTGCAGCCAGTGTGGTGCCAGACCAAACTCAAGGTGATTGGCCTCCTCCTCCAGTCTTTCCTCTGGGCTGCAAGACGCCGTGTTTCACACGGAAGGGGGTCCCTGATACAGCACCACCAAGACTTAGTCAAAAAGTGACATGTGGTGGACGGTGGTGCATCGCAGGCAGTGTGGTGCCAGACCAAACTCAAGGTGATTGGCCTCCTCCTCCAGTCTTTCCTCTGGGCTGCAAGACGCCATGTTTCACACAGAAGGGAGGTACTGATTTGAACAGCATTCGTACGTACAGCACCACACCAAGACTTAGTCAAAAAGTGACATGTGGTGGACGGTGGTGCATCGCAGGCAGTGTGGTGCCAGACCAAACTCAAGGTGATTGGCCTCCTCCGCCAGTCTTTCCTCTGGACTGCAAGACGCCGTGTTTCACACAGAAGGGAGGTACTGATCTGAACAGTATTCGTACGTACAGCACCACACCAAGACTTAGTCAAAAAGTGACATGTGGTGGACGTTGGTGCATCGCAGGCAGTGTGGTGCCAGACCAAACTCAAGGTTATTGGCCTCCTCCTCCAGTCTTTCCTCTGGGCTGCAAGACGCCGTGTTTCACACGGAAGGGGGGTACTGATTTGAACAGCGTTCGTACTACGTACAGCACCACCCAAGAGTTTGTCAGAAAGTGCCATCTGGTGCAT
This sequence comes from Phrynocephalus guinanensis, assembly GCA_037367245.1. Taxonomy (NCBI): domain Eukaryota; kingdom Metazoa; phylum Chordata; class Lepidosauria; order Squamata; family Agamidae; genus Phrynocephalus; species Phrynocephalus guinanensis. The sequence continues at coordinate 5,781,476 of CM074735.1, forward strand.
CGCAGGCAGTGTGGTGCCAGACCAGACTCAAGGTGATTGGCCTCCTCCGCAACTCAGTCCTCTGGGCTGCAAGACACTGTGACCCAAGGCCAGTGGCATTTAAATTCCTGTCATGCCGTTCAGCTCCATCCTTTTTATACTGGAGCTGGCAATGAGCCTGCCGCTGCCGCACTCTGGCTCTGTGCTGTGGTGCTCTCATACTCTGCCTTGTGGCCTGGCCGGAGTGGCCGCCCTTACTCTGGCCTTATGGACGCGTCGACCAGAGATAGTCCTCCTCCTTGTACAGCCTAGTGGGCTGGGCTGTGGGCTGTAAAACTTAAGTCAGAGCAACCCAGAGCCCTATCCCATTCCCATCCCTACCAAAACTATTCCTGGCTGTAGCAGCTACTAGCTAGGTACGTAGCTTAACCACCTCAGGCTCTAACTGCTAATGTTTTTGTTGACCATGACCAAAAGCAGGGTTGCATTGGCTTTGGCTTTATTGCTTGTCCTTTAAGTGTGTGTGACTTTGACTGTGAATGTGAAGTGAAGGCAGAAGGACCTTGGTGATGGGGGGGGGCAATTTGAGAGGAGTAGAGGAGTAGACCCCTCATCCAGATTTGGGGAGGAACGGAATGTCTGTTTCTCCTGCTGCCTCTGAGAGAGGTGGAGGGGAGATGGGATGGATTCAAAACCAAACAACAAAAAAGTACAACAAACAGGCACATCAGCCAGACCAAGTAGGGTGGCTGGCTGGTTCAGCATCAGCAAATTCAGCACAGCAGACCAAGAGAAAAAAAAGAAATGCAAATTTGTTTCTGCCCCAATTTGTTTGCTTAGGATGCAGTAGCCTTGTTGTGCAGCAGCAAGTCCATCACCCAGGCAGGTTTAAACTGTATTTCGCCTGCTCATTTTGCGGGACCCGCGCCCACCCGCCCGTGCGCCCGCCCGCGCGCTAGCCACTCCCCCTGCCGCTGCCGCTGCCGCCGCCCACGCATATACCCCCGCGCCACCGCCGCCCGCGCTGCGCCCGCAAGCCGCAAGTCTCGGTCGAACGTCAAAATGCGCAAAATCACGGCAGAAATGGAAACGAAAAAAAACCCGAAAAAACGAACCAACTAATTTTTGCGAATTTTCGCGAAAAAAAGGAAACGACCCGAAACGGAACCGGCCCGACTAACGACAACTCGAAAAAAAATTTTTCCAAGTCGTGCCCATCTCTACTTGGGATACCCACACCATAGAACAGATGGTGGTGTGCTTAGTATGCAAGCATGTAAAAAAATTGAGCCACTAGTGGTGCCCATTCTATTGACCAAAGTTCGCCATTAGGTACCATTGTAAATTGCAACTTAAGAATACTCACACGCCCCACCATTTCACGGTTCAGGTACTGCGGTCTCACTACATCGCAGGATCGCAGTACCTGCATCTCAGGGCTGCATGGGGTGATCAGGTCGCTCCGTGCAGACCCCGTGCTCCTCCGAGAAGCCTTGGGCCGCATGGGGGGTGGCAGGGGGTGATCGGGTCGCTCTGCGGTGCCCCCGTGCTCCGCTGAGAAGCCTTGGGCCATGGGGGTGGAGGGGGGCAATTGGGTCGCTCTGCGCCACCTCCCACAGTCCTCCAAGAAGCCTCGGGGCCATGTGGGGAGGCGGAGGGGGCGATCGGATCACTCTGTGCCACCCCCGTGCTCCTCTGAGAAGCCTCAGGGCCAGGGGGTGGGGGGCGATTGAGTTGCTCCGCGCTGCCCCCGTGCTCCGCCGAGAAGCCTCGGGCAGCGGGGGGTGGCAGGGGGCAATCGGGTCGCTCCGCACTGCCCCCATGCTCCTCCGAGAAGCCTTGGGTGGCGGGGGGCGGCAGGGGGGCAATCAGGTCGCTCCGTGCCACCCCCCATGCTCCTCCGAGAAGCCAAGGGGCCGCATGGGGGGTGGCGGGGGGCAATCGGTTGCTTCGCGCCACCCCCACGCTCTGCCGAGAAGCCTCGGGCCGCAAGGGGCGGTGGCAGGTGATCACGTTGCTCTGTGCTGACCCCCGCGCTCCTCCGCCCTCCTCCAAGAAGCCTCGGGGCCGCACGGGGGGGGGCGGCAGGGGCCCCACAATCTCCATTGAAATGCATTGAGTCAATGCATTTCAGTGGAGAAATGTTCCCCATTGGGATGCTTTGAGCCAATGTATTCCAATGGGGAAAATTTTCTCCATTGAAATGCATTGAGCCAATGCATTTCAATGGAGACGGCCCTGGACGAGAAGTCTCGGGCGGCACAGGCGGGCGGCGGCGGAGGTAAGATCCCACAAAACCACCTACACACGCCGCCCCAAGACTTCTCGGACAGGCACGCGATCGCCCCCTGCCCCCAGGCCCCACCCGACCCGCTTCCGCATATTGCAGATGTTCATGCAGAGAATTGACAGTATTTTGTTGATGGTGTCTATAGAATCATACATACAGTGATTTGAGTTGGAAGTGGCCTATAAAGGCCAATGAGTCCAACCCCCCTCTTAATGCAGGACTACAAATTACAGGATGTCTGCCAGCTCGTTGTCTAAATTTCTCTTGAATGCCTCCAGTGCTGGAGCACTGATCACCTCCCAAAGTAATTGGTTTTATTGTTTTACTGCTCTAACAGTCAGGACATTTTTCACTATATTCAGACTAAATCTGGCTTCCTGTAACTTAAGCCCATTGTTTCATGCTCTGCACTCAGAAATAATCAAGAGCAAAGCATCTTTATCTGAAAAATGCTATCATCAGTCTTCTTTTCTCAAGGCTAAACATGCCTGTTCTTTCTGTCTGTCCTCATGTGGCTTGCTTTCCAGTCCCCTGGTCATCCTTGGTGGCCTTCTCTAAACTGGTGCCACTTTGTTGGCAACTTTCTTAAAAGTGCAGTGTCCTAAACTTGACACAGAACTCTAGATGAGGCCTAACCAGTGCTGAACAATAGAGGGGAACTAGCAACACCTAGTGTAAATTCTATTGGGTCAAGAGGTCTAATGTAGTTCGGGCTACCAATAGGTCACTGGCTAATAAGTACCATTAAATTAAGTTTGACATACTTGGATCATGCATAGAGCAGAGCCAATGAGACAAGCCCCAGAGTGCCTGACTGCAAGTTGTAGATCAGCAGGAGGAACCATGAACTCCTCTGCCTACAAAACCCCTGCATTCTGGAAAAACATAGTCTCCTACTCATAAAGGTAATGTATCCACAATGACCCCTTCTAACTGAGAAACATGCTGAATCATGAAGAATAAAAGCTTGGCGGAACTAAAAGTTTTCAGAATTTTGGAAGCATTGTGCTTATGGTGTGTTGTGAAACTCTTAGGAATTGGTTTGCCTCCTGGACAAATGTCTTCAAATTTCTATGCCCACAAACAAAGTGGAGTATCCAAAATGGCTCTTAGCACACAGGGCTTTCTATATATAGTTTTCTCAAGCAGTAGCAAAAGTAATAGTAGTGAAAGAACAATTTCCAGGGGAGAATCTCCTCCCTGGAATAAAACAACATGGTGCAATGCCCTAGGCTATTTGCAGCTGCTGCAAACAAATGTTGCTACTTGACAGAAATTATTGATGAATCTATAGAGGTGTTATGAATAAGTAACAATGATCTTGTTCTTATCTTTGTAACAAAAGAGATATTTCTTAGTTTTTAGGCATGGGAAGTTTTGTTTTGTTTTCTTTTTTGGTTAATTGTTTTGGTGTAGCAAGAATTCTGGGATCTGCAATGAAAACAATCAAAGTCCATAGAGTTGAGTTCATAACTTATGAGTGGACTTCCATGACCTCCAGAGACATAAATTACCAATGAAGAAGGAAATTTCTGGAAGTGCATGTGATTATGGGATAGATAGCTTCTCTGTCTATTAAACTTTACAAAAGTTATTTCTTGAAAAGCATGTAGGAGAATTTTGGGAAATTCACTACCAGAAATTTGAAAGACCCATGCCTATTAGTTTTATTTCAGTTATATTGACTTTTTTTGGCAATTGATCTATCATGTTCAATGTTGTGATTATTTTTTCCACTTTTACCTTTCCTAAAGGTAGGAAATGTATTTAAATAAACTAGCAATGCACCTATGAGCAAATCATCTAATTTCCTGAGAGAGTCTGGTGATTCCAGAATTATCAATATTTCTGAATCAGTTTATGTTTCTCCTATGAGTTAAATACTTCTCAAATAAGATGTGCAGCTTCAGCCTTTTTTCTCTTTGAACTCCTTTGTTTTAAAGAGAAATTATATTTTTAAGTACAAGCAAATTCAAAACAAAGTTCATTAAAAATGTATGGCTAATAGTTAATTATTAATTATCAGAAGAAGAGACTGTGTCCTATTGCCTGGGGCTTGACAAGCTGTCATGAAGGCTTGCCAAAGCTCCTGGGCTTGTCAAACTCCTCTGCAGTTGCCACGTTAAGCAGGGAACATTAAATGACATTTCCAGTAACCTGGAGAATAATGTTTAGGCACACAAAAGATATGTTCTATTGTTTTTGTTTCTTTGCAGTCTTTTTATGATATGCTTCCATTGCTTACTTGGGTTGTTGCTGGCCAAATGAAGAAGACAATAGTAAATTTCCTAAGCCAAGAGTAAGTACGGCCTTAGGTTATGAAACAGCTATGAGATTATTATGGTGTTTCCCTGTATAAATCGTTTGGAATACCGCAAAGGAATAGGCTATGTTTCCTCATAAATATGTCTTTCATAAATGTGAATTATGAAAAGTGGAGAAAACAGAAATGAGTAGTAAACTACTGTCTTGGCCACAAATGAATCTCTTGTGAAAGGATGAAATGTGAAACTCTGTGAGGAGAAGTCCTATTTTTCTTTGCTAACCCATCTCCAACACATCCTGCACATCATCATAACAGGACAAGGTGCATACTCAGCACCACAGTTTTATAAATATTAATTATACAGATATGTAATTCTCATTGCAATTAGTTCTGCTTTTTATTTAATACAATAATGACTTTTTAAAGACTAACTTGGTTTAAGAGCATTTTGCAAGGCAAGCAAACATTTATTGTAAATGTTGCCTTGATCAACATACAATGCCTTGATATAAAAGCACTGGAGCAGGTCACATGATCACAGGTGAGCCAATGGTGCCTCTGTCTTCCTCCCTCCCCCTACTGGATTGTGGGTGATTATCTGGAAGGTTCTGTCTCAGGCAGCCTCCAAAGCAGAGGGAGGAGAGAGGAATAGAAGTCTCCCTTGCATAAACCAGGAACATTTTCAAAGGGAATGCAGATTATGGCTTTATTTTTCTTTACACTTATATTTTTCTTTAATTTATTTTCAACAGTTTTTCTTATTTTTTCATACCATTTCTAGTCATGGAACAACTAGTCAAGGGTGTATGCAGAAGAGCTTGAGTCGAAGGTTGATTTGAGTCAGGGATCAGTTGGAGTGATACATATGGAGTGGGCAGGAGAAGAAGATCTGTAAAGTCTGTCAGTGGGATGGAGTCATTTGGCACATATTTGGCTTCCACAGGGAAACAAGTTGAGGAAGGGAAAGGTTCATTTAAGCCAGGCCTGCCTAAAGTCCGGCCCGGGGGCCAAATCCGGCCCGTCAGGCCATTCTGAGTGGCCCTCCCTTGGTCCCCACCTCCCTCCCTCCCTTCCTTGTTCCCCACCTTCCTTCCTTCCTCTCTTGGTTTCCACCTCCCTCCCTCCCTCCCTTGGTCCCCACCTTCCTTCCTGCGGGTGGGGTTGCAAGGGGTCAGTGGATGGGGCTTATGGGTCCGTGGGTGGAGCTTGCAGTGGGGTCACAGGGTAGGGGAGCAACCGGCTCCTGACACATTCTCAACCACCAAATCTGGCCCTCCTTACAAAAAGTTTGGGCACCTCTGGTTTAAGCTGTTGACTAGGTCTGTTCTCACTTTATCTAAATTGATTATTGTCTTCAATTGTTCTTCCCTTGGCTGATCTTTCAAGGTAACTATGACTTCTTCCAACAATTTTCCATCTTCAATATCAAGTTGCATTACAAAGTTGACATCTGGTGTTTCTGATTTTCCATTGTCATCAAGCATAAAATCATTATTACTTTGGTTCTTGTAGATGTTTTTAGGTTCAAAGTTATAGTCCTGAGTTCTAGTAGGATCATTGGTTTACTCTCTAGGAGGATTTATCTTTGAGCTGAGAACTGTGGTAGTAACAACACCCTTGAAGTTAGCTAGGGATTGTTCAAGAGTTTTTCTCAGTTTCTCCAGTCTCTCCAGGGAGTTAGTTTTAGGCAAGTTTGAATCATCCACTCCCAAGTGTTCTTGAATAGTTGCCAGCTGAGGAAACCTAGTCTCAGTTCCTTTAGCTAAAGCAATTTGTTTAGGAGGTCCACTATCTTGACCTGCCCTGGCAGTTATAGTTGGATTTTCCACCTGGGAGGAAATGGTAGGAGAAGGTAGTGTGGAATGTTCTTGCTGAATCAGAATGTCACCAGAGTTCAGGTCAGAAAAAAAAACTCGTTTAGTGTCTATTGAGAAGGTGCTTAGAAAATCTCTCATTCTAAAAAGCATGAGAGGGATTGTTGGCTTATGAAACTCCAGCTTCAACCTAACCTTGGAGCAAATACTTGGTAAGCTTTTGATAGACTTTAAATTAATTTGGTTAATTTCAGTTCTCAGCAACTTGCTGAGGGAAGTAAGAACTTTCAGTCTGTTATCCCATTTCCCTTTATTTATATGGGTGTTTGCAACCTCTAAAGTGATTTGAGTTACTAAGAGATATCGAGAAGTAGATGCAGATGCAGAAGCATTGAGTGGTTTATTTTTGGAAATTGAGTTGACAGCTCCTTTAACCCACCTCTTTTGGGTTGATCCTTCATTTTCTTGGATCAGGTATGGGGAGCACATATTGGAAGCTTGAGATTCCTCTTTCTTTCTGTGTAATGGCTTCTGTAAAAAGTCAAGCTGGTTGGCAAAATGGCTGAGAATGTTTTTCTAATCGTTATGCAGTGCTCCCCCATTAAGTTGATTAACTGCCAATCCCCTAATTCCAACACCAGGAAAGTTTGAGCTACTCTTTTAGTTGCTTCAGTCATTTCCAAGGATTCTACAGCAGGGGAGTGAGATTTATGGCTCAAAGATTTATGGCAAGGAGCTGCCCTGAGTGCTTTCAAAGGTTTCAGCGGATGCAAAGTCTGTGAAGCACCCTTTCTTTCTATGATATCTGGGGGGGCGGGTCTGAATGGTCTGTAGGGACTATCTCCAGGACTGAGAATTTATTAAAAGAGGCTTCTTTAACCAGTTCACTTATAGTTTCAGTGACACTCTGTGTAATCATTTCATCCAAATTCAGCTGTTTGGGAGCTTTAATGAGAGAGCCTAAGGGAACTCTGAGACGTTTCTTCTTCCTCCTCGTTTTTTAGTCCTGTGGCAAGTTAAGAGACCTTGTGTGTTGCAGCAGAGTCCAAAGGTGAATCCAAATGTAGTTAAGACATCTTTAAAAGGCAAAAAGCTTGGTAAAACTTGATAAAATAGGGTTAAGCAATTTTAAAAATAAGTAATACACAGAGAGAGAAAGGACTGCAGCCTTTCAGAGAGCAGCCATCTTGTAGACTGACAGTAAATACTCTAAAATGTTACCTTCCATCCTGTATCTCTTAGCAATTGCTGATACTATACAGTTTCTTAACATAAAACTGCACATTCTGCTTCAGATGTAGAAGTTGCTATGTTTGATTATCTCCTTGATTTTCGTACTACTAAACAGCCAGCATACATGGCTAGAAATGGGCATGAAATGAAATTTTAGTTTGTTTTATTATTTGTTATTCATTTCATTATGGAACAAAATGAATAACAAACCTGAGAGTGGATTTAGAATAAAACAAAATGAACAAAAAAGTGGTTTGTTTCAGTTCATTTCATTAATGGCAGCACCAGAGATGTCTCCTAACTGGTGCTGGTCCTTCCTGGACGGTCCGGTCTTCCTGGCTGCAGGGAGGGGGTGACCGGGGGGGGGGGAAGCCAACCAGCCACGCTACAGCTGGTAGGCGGCTGTGAACTACAGTAAAATAAATACTTTATATACTTGAGTATATGCCTAGTTTTTCAGCCCTAATTTTGGGCTGAAAAAAGGGCTCCTTGGCTTATATGTGGGTCAATACTTTTAGCCACTGAGGCAAGTTTGGGTCAGTGGCTAAAAGTCATTTTAAACATTGTGTGCCACTTCTCCTGACCCCCCAATGTTTAAAATGACATTTTAAAAAGTCATTTTAAAACACTGTTTAAAATGACTTTTAGCCACCAACTCAAGCACTTGCCTCGGTGGCTAAAAGTCATTGTAAACATCACACACACACACAGCTCACGAAGGAGGAGTTGCCAGGCCCTGCTGCATTTCTCACCCTAGGCTTATACTTGAGTCAATAAATTTTCCCAATTTTGGGAGTTTAAATTAGGGCCCCCGGCTTATACTCGGGTTGACTTATACTCGAGTATATACAGTAAATATATAAAATAAAATAAAGTAAAATAAAATGAAATAAAATATCAGGCATGTGGGGCCCGGTACTGGCCCGTGATCACTGGACCCGGCCAGCAAAAGTTTTAAAGAACCATCCCACGGCCAGCAGAAGTTTTAAAAAAAGCTGTAGTGCGGGCCACGTGGTTGGCAGTAAAAAAATACAATAAAAATAAATTAAAAAAAATTAAAAAGGAGTGCCAATCCGACCTCAAGGGTGGATGGGTTGGTGCCCTAAAATAAAGAAAAAATATAAAAAATAAAACCAGTGCTGACCCAGCCCCAGGGGCCATCTGGTCGGTGCTTGAAAAACAAATAAAATCAAATATTTTTTTTTAAAAAAGTAGTGCCGACCCAGCCCCTGGGGTGGCCAGGTTGGTGCCCTAAAATAAAAAAAAAAACATAAAAAATAAAAACAGCACCAACAGTTGGCACTTGAAAAAAAAACAACAAAAAAACCCAAGACACTGGCCCCAAGCCAGTGCCTCTCAGCTGAGAGGTGCTGGCCCCAAGCCAGCTCCTCAAAAAGCCCCTGTCACAGGGTCCAGGATTGCCCCTCCACCACTGCCCAGTAAGGATGATGTGATGAATGATGATTGAAGATGATTTGGATGATGAGGATGAAGATGCTGCCAGTCCAGTTTGTGTAGTTGTTGTCGATGTCTGTGTTTTTTTTTTGAAAAAATGTGAATGTTTTTTCCCGCCCATGTGCTGTCAAATGGATTAAATCATGCAAAGTGGGGGGAAATGAATAGTGATTCAAAACAAATCAACTTGCATTTGTGGATGAGTTTTTAAAAAATCATTAAAAATGAAACGAACCAACCAAACCCTAAAATGAACCAAACCAAAATGAATTGCCATTGTTTCAGTTCATGCCAATCTCTAAACATGGCTACAGGTCTAGAAATGTTCTCTTTTTCACACTTTTAGCAGAATCACTTTCAACAAAATTGTATCTGTAAATCATCAGATGGTTGCAATGTTAGACATAGGTCCACAGTACCTTTTAAATATCTAAAAACTCTATTCCAAACCAATGTCTTTGAGCTGGTTTTGAACAATATCTGCTTCAAATGCCTACAGCATTTGAACTATCTGGCCTTAACCATTGTGACAAATATAACAACTTCAAACAGCAAGTTGATATAGTTCCTGGTCACATTTGAGTTTTCAAAAAAATCTACTAACTGAGGAGTCTGTATTCCTTTGCAGTCCAACTTATTGTTCCTTTGTAACATATGTTGAATTTTTTTTATTTAGAACAAACCCCTTGTTCTGTAATCTATTTCAGCACCTAAATAATTCTTTATTTCTCCCAAATTCTTTAGCTGGCATTCTTTATTCAACTGTCTTTCAAATGATTCTATCTGTGACTTTCTCTTAGCCATTAAAAAAGATCATCCACAAATGCAAGTATTTGTTCATTTTCACACTCCTTAGTTTAAAAACAAGGATCTGCCAAACTGTTCTGAAATTCCAACTTCTTCAATGCTGATTTCAGTTTCTTACAGGTTGTTTCAATCCACAAATGGACTTGTTTAATTTGTAAACCATTTCTGGTTTTTCTATACACTACACCCAGCTGCTTGATTCATATAAAGCTCTTCTTTTAATTCTGCATTTAAATATGCATTTGAAATGTCAAAGATGATTAATAAATTATCCATGTGATGCTTCCAAAATTAATGCAAGTCTTATTGTTTCTGCCATTACAGTAGGTGAAAAAAATTATTTGTTTGTTTGTTTGTTTGTTTAGCTTATACGCCACCCACTACCCAAAGGTCTCTGGATGGCTTACAATGCTCGGAACAGATAAGATTCATAAGTAGAGGTATTACTGTAGTAGCACTCAGGCACTTTCATCTGGAAAAACTAGACCTCGGCCTGTTCAAAGATGGACAGCCCTGCACTAAAACAAAACACTAAAATTGCCACCAGGACCTACCATCAATGTTAGATCAGTTAAAAACTGCTGGAACAAGAAGGTTTTTAGCTAGCACCATAATGAAATCAATGTCAGTGCCAGGTGGGTTTCACCGGAGAGGGCATTCCATAATCTGGGGGAAGTTGCAAAAAAGGCCCTATACATACCAGCCATCCCTTTCATCTCCTTGAGGGATGTCTCTTTCAGGAGGGCTCTCTGGCTAGATCTTAATTGCCAGGTAGGTTCATATGGAAGGAGGTGGTCCTTTAGGTATCTAGGTCCTAAGCCATTTAGGGGTATATATGTCAAAGCAAGCACTTTGAGTTGGACTCGATCAACCAATGCACGCTATACGGGACCAGTGTGATGTGGTCCTTGATGGCCCCTCCACTAACCAACCATGCTACACAATTCTGAACCAGTTAGCAATCAGCAGACCACCTTCAAAGGCTGCCCCAAGTAAAGTGCATTGCAGTAATCAATATGCAGATGTTACCAATGCATCCCTAACTATCATGAGGCCCCGTTCATCCAGGTAGAGGTGCAGCTGGCATATTTTCTGCAGCTGAAGAAGGGCACCCCTGACCATTGAGTCCACCTAGGCTTCCAGGGTTAGACTGGGGTCCAGAACCACCCCCAAGCTATGGACCGTCCCTTAGGGAAATGCAACCCCATCCAGAACAGGGAGATGGCCCTCTAAACTGTCCATTGAAGCACCCACTAATACACTTCCATCTTGTCTGGATTGAGTTTCAATTTATTAACCTTCATCCAGTGCATTATCCAGTCCAGACACGAGTTCAGCACAGAAACCTCCTCACCTGGATTGGTGGAATATGAGAGGTAGAGATGGGTATTAGAGATGGGCACAAAACAAACTTTTAATTTGTTGTGTTATTCATTATTCATTTTGATAGCTAATGAAATGAATAATGAACCAAACCATCAAAGAAAAACGAAAGTGAAACGAAATGGTTTTCCCCCTCCTACCTTGTCGCCTACGTTTTTTGTCCCCCCCCTACCTTGTCGCCACCACTGGAAAGTCCTCCTGGAACTCCAGAGAAGCTAGCCCTGTAGAGGCACTAGACCCAATCCAGTGCCTCAAAAAGCCCCCAGCTGGAGACTTTTTAAAATAAAATAAAAATTTTAAAAATAATCATCGACCAAGCTCCTGGGGCCGCGTGGTTGGCACTCTTAAATAAATAATAATAATAATAATAGTTTTTAAAAAACCAAGCACCGACCCAGCCCCAGGGGCTGGATGGTTGACGCTCTATAAATAAATAAATAAATAAATAAATAAATAAATAAATAAATAAATAAATAAATAAATAAAAAAACAAGTGCTGACCCGTCCCCAAAGGCTGCATGGTTGGTGCTGGAAAAATATTTAAAAAAAAAGAGGCACAGAGAAGCTAGCATGCTGGCCCCAAGCCAGCATCTCAAAAAGCCCCCAGCTGGGGACTTTTTAAAATAAAATTAAAAATTAAAAATTGCTATGAATAAATAAATAAATAAATAAATAAATAAATAAATAAATAAATAAATAAATAAATAAATAAAACGATTGCCAACCCACCCCAGGGGCTGTGCAGTTGGTGTTGGGGGGGGGAGTGCCAACCCGGCCCCAGGGGCTGCATTGTTGGCACTGGAAAAATAAAATAAAATAAAAAACAATGTGCCGACCTGGCCCCAGGGGCTGCATGGTCGGTGGTGGAAAAATAAAACACAAACACTGAGGCATGGGAAAGCCAGCACCTCAAACAGCCCCTGCTGTTGCCACCACTGTCAGGATTGCTGCCCCCACAGGTAAGTTGGACTCAAACCAGTTTGGCTTGGTTCAGGTTAGTACAATTTTTTTAAAAAAAATTGTATGAACCCGAACCGAACTGAAACAAGGGTGGACCCGAAACAGAATGAACCGAACCATCAGTTTTCTCTTTTGTGCCCACCTCTACTGAGTATCATCAGCATATTGCTGACTCCTCAGCCCAAACCTCCTGATGACCTCTCCCAGTGGTTCCATGTAGATGTTAAACAGCATGGGAGATAGTATCGAGCCCTGTGGAGCCCCTTGATGTAACCACCATGGGGTAGAGCTACTATCCTCCAGCTCCACCTTCTGGACATGGTCAAACAGGAAGGAACGGACCTACTGCAAAACAGTGCTTCCAACTCCCAACCTTGCCAGCCTATCCCAAAGGACACCATTGTTGGTGGGTTAAAAGCCACCAAGAGGTTCAGGAGTATTAACAGGGTCACACTTCCCTTGTCACTCTCCCGGCATAGGTCATTGTATAGGGCAACCAAGGCAGTCTCTGTTCCAAAACTCAGCCTGAAACCTGATTTACATGGATCCAGGAAATCCATTTCATTCTGCAGCACCTGGAACTTTCTGGCCACCACTCATTCCAACACCTTGCCCAAATAAGGGATGTTCACTACTGGTTCACTACTTCATTACCATCTATTTCAAGGCAGCAGGGACCACTCTCATTTCTTAAAGAGGCATTCACGGTATCCTGGAGCTAGGTGCAAAGTTCCTTGGCAGAGCTTTCTATTAACCAAGAAGGGCAAGGAGCGATCAGAGTAATAGTATAATGGCCAGATCCAAGTCCACTGTCCACATCCTTGGGTCTGAACAATTGAAACACTGGACCTAAGCACTGGACACTGGACACATCCCTTGATTCTGCAGCAATGGTGGAGTCCAGTTCACTGCAAATCTGAGTGATTTTCCCCTCAAAGCAGACAGCAAACACATCACAGCGTGCCAACGAATGGTCCAGGACCTCCATTGTATCTCCTGGTTGATAGCGGGTTCTAAGCTATGTTCGATCAGGCTCACAGTGATATTTTCTCCACCTACACTCCAGCTGTCTTCCCTCCTGCTTTATTGCCTGCAGCTCAGATGTATACCAAGGAGCCATCTAGGCTCTGCATGAAGGAAGAATTTGCTTAGGCACAATCATGTCAACCACCCAGGTCATATCCCTATTTCATAGGGTAGCCTGAGCTTCAACAAGAGTGCTGACCATATCAGATGGATAATCCCCCAGAGCTTTCAGAAAACCATCTGGATCCATTCGTCTCTGAGGGAGGATCATCTAAATGCATTCCCCATCCTTGCAGAGTGTTGAAGTAGCTAATAGCATAAACTTGACCAGGAAGTGTTCTGACCGTGACAATGGGGTCAAAGCCAACCCCTCCACATCCAAACCACCATCCCCCAGTCCCGTTGAGAAGACTAGGTCCAGAGTATGGCCCTTCTCATGTGTTGGGTTGATGACATATTGAGATAGCCCCATGGTTGTCATGGCAGCCATGACGTTCTGAGCTGCTCCAGTTAAGGCAGCCTCAGCATGGATGTTAAAGTTTCCCAGCACTGAGTCTGGGGGTCCTCAACATCAGGTCTGAGACCACCTCTGTCAGCTCCGGCAGGTTGACTGTTGGTACACAGCAGGATGGGCGGTACACCAACAGAATCCCCCGTCTGTCGTGTGAGACCAACAAACAAAACAAGCCCTCCAGATCCTTTCCCAAAGAGACAGGAATACTGATCAAGAAGATAGAACTCCTGTAGACTACAGCAACTCCCCCTCTCTGACCCTCCGAGTGACACCTGAAGTGCATTGTTGTGACCCTGGCCCCTTGTTCATTCGCACTAAGCATACCTTTCTTACATTGTTTCAGTTCATGGCAGCAATGTGGACAAGTTTAACTTCCCTCCACATTCCTTCAGAATAGGGATAAACTACAGCTGCTTCATCCATGGGTCTGGCAGTCAGATGTGACCAGATTATATGTAAGCCCCCCAAGATGGTGAATTCTAAATAATGGTACTCCTGCTTCTTCAATCTGTAGTTGTAGTACTTTGGAAAACTGTTTGGATAAATAGACATAGCAACATCTTTGGGGCTGACATTCATGTAGCAACTAGTGGAATTTGTTCCCATCTTGGTCTCAAAACAGAAAAGCTCTGGTACAGATGGGTTGAAAAACAGATGGGAGTCATTAATGCCCACCAGTAATAAGCATTTGCAGCTCAACTGTGCCTTGGTGATTCAGCTTGGTGATAATGACTCATCATCTGGGATGAAATAGAATATGATGCTGTATAGCAGGCATGTCCAAACTTCAGCCCTCCAGATGTTTTGGACCACAACTCCCACAGTCCTTTGTCATTGGCAATCTATACTTAGAATTCTGGGAGTTGTGGTCCAAAACATTAGGAGGGCCAAAGTGTGGACATGCCTGCTATATACGAAAGAGAATTGGCATTGCTTTATCTGTGGTTGCCCAGGAATACTTTGATTTGGTTTAATATGCTACAACATGGGGTATGGCAGGGAGCTGTGAAGCTGGGTCGAGCAAATGTGCCCTGAAGAAAGGTGATCAGGGCATCAGGCTGTATTGTTACCAAAGATAATGGGATGTGGATTCATATTTGGAATTTTTAAATTTAGTTTCAATAATATAAATTAAAAGAAAACAGAAAACAAAGCACAAAAAGGGAAGTTAAAGGGGAAGAGAGAAAAATGAAATATTTGCCGTGCAGAGTTAACCTGACACTACTGTATATTTGCTATTATTACATTCTCCTTCTTTTTATCAGACCATTCTTATCAGTTTATGTATCAATATCTATACATAGGTATTAAATTTCTTCATCACTTTTATAGAACACTTTATATATTCTAGATTTTGTTCATTCTTTTGGATCCACAGATAAAATAATTCCCATTTCTCATTTTGTGCTCATTTTGTATTGTGTTTCATCTTTGGAAAATTGACCAGGCAAATGAACTCCAGTGCTAGGACATCTGGCTGGCAGATGTGAAGAATATCATCTTAGAATGTTTGCAGTGATCAGAACTTCGGATGAGTTGGGCAGGGCTAGGGAAGGTCTTGCCTGCCTCTTGTCATGTTTTTTGCCCACAGGAACAAATACCAGGTAAGGGAGATGGGAAGAATCTTCTATGTTGTAGATTGCCAAATAGCATCATAACGTTAGGGGCAGCTGGAAAGGGCATGCACTGCCCAAGATGGTTGTCACAGCCACTATCCTTGGACTACTGATGGGTACCCCAGGTGACCTCACATAATGGTCATACCCAACTCAGCTTTGTAATCCTGGATTATTCCACAAGGGCATGCATTAGATGGCAGGCTGGTCATCTGATGTAAGCCTCCATTCCATCATGCTGCACTGTGACTATTCTACTGCAAGCAACTGAAGTAGTAGCCTGTCCTTTATCTACACATGTGTTTAATTAAGCTTTAAAAAGTTAACTTGATGTATTTTGTTAGAGAATGGTTAGGGGCACAGCCTGAATCCTCTCACGTGGATCCAAAATATAGTCATCTTAGTTTGTGAAGGTTCCCTCCTCCTCCTGAAGCCCAGTGTTAAAAATTGTTATTTTCTGCAACAGTAATTACTTCCTTGTTGCCTCACATGCCAGTTAAATTAAATCTTGTTTTTCTGATACAGTGATTGTCATGCTTCTCCTTCTACTCTCAGCTACCAAACAAGTTAACAAGATAATAGAGAACATTTTTAAATTATTAGTAGCCCTTTATCTGTAGAAATGGAGAAGAGAACTTATTCTACATCCCTTGCGGAGATATGTGATAACACTACACTTCAAGATAATTCTCTAAGCTTGCAATCTCTCTCTCTTGGAACTTTAGTTTCTCTCATACAACTACAGAATCGTTTCAGCACCTATTCAGAATGATTTTTGGATTTTTTTCCTTCCTCAGCCAAAAATTCTGGAATGTCCAGATGAAGGTTTTTGAAGGACTTGGTTGAGAACTCACCTTTTAAATGAAATTCTCATGGTTCAAAAATCCAGATCTTGGGTTATAACTTTAGAATCACTTTTGCAGTTATGGGTTTGCTTCCACTAAATAGTGGAAGAGAAATATTACACAGATCAAGTGCTGGCTCATTCTTCTGCCTTCTGTTCTGTTCTGCAAAACACAATCACATAGTGCAAAACACAATGGATGTGTTTTGCACTATGTGCCAATGCTTATGGAATGCATACTTTTCTTTTATAATAAAAACCAGCAAAATAATTTTGAGAGTGGTAGTAAAGCATAGCATCGATGGAAAAATAGTGTTAAAATCTACTGTTGGGCCTTGGAAATGTAACTATAATTATTTTAAAATGTATGTTTCTAACTCTGATTTTATTCCCTTATCACTGATATTTGACACCCTCCTAATTGTATTTTATAATTCAATAAAGGGTGTTCTTACCTTTTTGGAGGTTGGTAGAGATACTAGCATTAGAGACAAGTAATCCCTCAAATATACATGCTGTTTTGCATTATGATACATAAGGTTAAAAAACCCACACATATACAGATTTATACTCCTCTAATCTCAAAAAAATTACTGCTGGAGGCTGTTCACAGCTTTGTGCTAAACTGTGCTAAATTAGCTTAGAGACAGCACTAAATGGAGCTTTATAATTTTACATATTTGATGCTGTGCAGTTTATATATTATTTAGATTTCTCTTTCCATAAAGTTATTTTTGAAAGAGCCATTAGGGGATGATTTCATCAGCTGGAATTTCTTATTTCTGTAGTGCCTACAGAGATATGGCAGTAACCTGAGATTTTTTTTTCTCTTTTCTGAAATAACTACCATCCCTTTAAATAAAACACAACTTTTAAAAAAAACCTCTGGAGTGTTTCTAGCACACATATATAAGACGAATCAGCAGTGTGAATATGGAAAGAAAGAGAAACAGAGGCCTTATTCTATTATGGCCTGAAAAAGCTTTTCAGTTGCTTGCAGTTTACATGAGATGATACAGTAGAGAAAAATGGGAAAGAAAATACTCGAATTCTAGAAATTATTGAGAGCAGATTGTGATCTATCGAGCTAAATGCACCAATAAAATTATTTGATGTGGCATGTTAAGTAAAGATGACACCAGTCCTTTACAGTTTTTCTGGCTGGGCTTGCTCTATGGACCATTACTGTGGACTCCAGTTTAGCTGAAGGTTTGTGCAGATTTTCTTCCTAAAGCATTCTTCCTAAAGCATTCCTGGCAGGATGCTTTAGGAAGAAGAGACGTCAGTGGCAGAGAGCAGCCGATGAATGTTGGTGGTGGCAGTTTCAGTGAGGCCAGTGAGGACAAGGGGGAACAGCAACAAGGACACCGGGATTCAAAGAGGCCCCAAGACCAGCAGTGATGTGGATGACTTTGTAAACGGATGCCAGAGGAGGAAGGTAACCAGAACTAAATACCTTCAGAGCATATAGGCAGACATTGCAGTGCCTGCTTTTATCTCTCATAAAAGGCAGAGGAATCTGCAGGGCTAGGGCAGGCTGGGTGCACCTCTCATAGCGATTTAGGCTTGTGTTCTCTGGCACACACATTGTTGGCCTAGCCACCCTTCTCATGAGCTCATCCTTAGGGCTGTTGAGGGGGCCTATTACAGGCTTTCTTCCCTTGTGGGCATCAAAGGGCCCTCAAAATTTGTGGCAAGCCAACTTAAGGGTTCCCACCAGCATACCCACTCGTGCCTCTAAGGCGTGGGATGTGCCACTTAGTGCCTTTCCCTTCACACTGCTTTTGGCCTTACTGGGCAGTGCCTTGGTAATTTGGCAATTCTGCCCAGTCTGTCCCTGGCTGATATAGTGCATAGCTATAATACCTGGACCAGGGCTGACAGGCCCCATTGTTCCTGGGTTCCAGCCTCCATTGGAGCATCTGAAGGAAAGGTGGAACATCCCCTGGAACCCTATGTACATGTGGGTGAAGGAGGGTCTCCACCCAGGGCAGGCCAACAACCACTGCCCAACCAGGGTTCTAACATTTAGGATTTGCTGCTATAGGTGATTTTTAAATCACCAGTGATTTCCTGCATGCATCATTTCTGTCACAGTGTCATGATGGTAGATCTCACACAACCTGGACTATTCCTCCCTCACAACACTGTTTGTCAAACCTGGATCCTTCTGGGTTCTGAGGATCTAGGCATGGCAAGGCAGGTCATACCTCCAATGCAGCCAATCCAGAGGCGCTCATGTGCTTACCTCTAAAACAGAAACAGCAAAAGCTTTATTTTGCTCCCTTTTTTGAGCTTTAGACTCCATGGTGCAATTCCTGGACTGCATCATAGATAATACACCATAGATAATACCCCAGTGTGTAATCTCTCTCCTGGGCACATTTCTTGGAATGCAGAGGCTTCCAGACTCGTCTGCTCTTCTCATCAAAGAACTAACAGGGATCCACTAGGAGCTCCGTTCTTTGCTGGCTGCGTGTCCTTGCTCTTGCCCTGTCCTTTCTTTGGGCCGTTGTTGTCTATAAGAGATCCTGCATCACATCCTCTTGCTGTATGTACCTAACCAAAAGAAAAACTGGCAGTAGACTCTAGCAAGTGCCACCTGAAGAGAGGAATATTTTTGGTTTTTAACTCTCATGGGTTACTAGATTGAAAACTGAAGCTGGAGACTAGAATAACCATCAATGATCTGTCAAATTAAATATTTAATATTTAATATTCAGTAATATTTAATACTTTTTAAAAACGTTTCTGTTCTCAAATAAAATTAAAATGCTGGATTCTCAGTGTCAACACAATGTCTTACAGCAGATAGGAATAAATAGATTAAGTGGTAGAAAAAAATTCTACCTAGATAATTGGGTCATTTCTTCAAAATGCAAAATAAAGCAACACACACAAATACTTAGAGGGCTTTCCACAATGGGTCACACATAGAAGGGTTTATGTGCAGAGTTTTGAAACATTATAGAGCTTAAAACAAAGACTGTTAATCTCCTCCCCTCCATAGTACACATATATTGGTGTGGAAATACACATCCCTCTCAGTTCCCAAGGCCACCACTGTCTAGGAACTCAATAGGTAACAGTGTGACAGCGAGTGAAGAGGAGAGTGGGCTGTGTGACTTCACAGAGGACAACTTGAATAACAATGTTTACAGGTAAGAAACCCATTTTTCTTCTTTGTGGCCTTCATGAATCACACATATAAGTAACAAGCTCACTTATTGGAAGGAGGGATGTTATGCTAGAGAAGTGGAAGGTTCTGCTCAGCCAAAGGCTGTGGATGTTTTATCACATATGTCCATTCTGTAGTGATCTCATTGCAGATTGGTGCACCCCAGGAAATGGAACATAGAATCATAGAATTGTTGCAGGGTTGGAAGGGACCTTGGAGGACTTCTAGCCCAGCCCTATGTCCATGGCAGGAGACCTCATACTGGACAGATGCCTATCAAGTCTTTTATTGGAAATCTCCAGCAATGGGGTAACCACAACATCAAGTTGCAAGCTGTTCCACTGTTTAATGGTTCTCACTACCAAGAAATTTATCCTTATTTCCAGGTTGGCTTTCCCTCTGATGTGTTTCCCCCCATTACTTTTTATCTTACCCTCATGCGCAATTGACAACAAATCAATGCCCTCTTCCCTGTGGCAACCCTTCAGGTATAGGAAGACTGCTATCATGTCTCCCCTCAGTCTTTTGTACCCATGACAGATGTCGCACGGTTTCCTTCATCTTGTCTCCTGAATGGTTTTGTGATGGTGTGGCCAAAGTTGAATGATTTGATGACCAACTGATGAAGATTGCCATCATAATGCTGAAGTGGCACATCCGCTACTTCATTGCATATGCATTGCAGACTGGCTGCCCTGAGAGTGACAAAGAGTCCTTCTGGAACCTTCTAGAGTAGAAATCTTTTACTGTTCCAGTTGAGGAGTACCTTATCATCGCAGGAGATTTAAATGATCACATTAGAGCAAGGGCAGATGGCTTCAGCTGTCATGGTTGGCATGGTTTCAACTCCCGTAACAAAGATGGAAAATGAATCCTTGACTTTGGTGATGCTCAAAACTTTCTCCTTGCCAACCATGCCAGCTGAAGCCATCTGCCTTTGCTCCAATGTGGTCATTTACTCATATAGGTGTCAGGCTTTGTAGGATCTTGGGAGGCTGTTATCGGTTCAGAGTTCTTCCTTAATGCAGACTGTTAAGTCTTGCTCCTTTTAGTGATTACCTCCCTCCTACTTTTGGACATGGCTGGTGGTTGAGGGAAATCTCTTTTGCTGCTTTCCAGGACACTGACAAGTGTCTCTCCCACCCCCCACCCCCGTCTTCTTACTTCTTACTTACTGCAGGAACCATAGTACAGATCACACACTTATCTTTTAAGACCATCTAACACTGGGTAATTTGTGTATAGTGAGTATATATATATATATATAAACTTTTATTTCTAAAAGCTAGGGAACACAATTATTTAACAAAACCACCAGTTTGTGGATGTGGGATGTATGTTTTTACCCAAAATCTAAAAAAGCAACAGCTGAACCAGTAAAGGTAAAGGTTCTCTCTGACAGTTAAGTTCAGTTATTTCCCGTTCTAGGGCCTTATTTCTGTTTAAAAGCTGAAGAGCTGATGTTGTCCGTTATTTTCCCATTGAAGTGGTACCTATTTATCTACTTGCATTTTTATGTGCTAGATTGGCTCAGACAGGAGCTCAGATAAGCAATGGGAACTGACTCTGTTGAGCAGATTCAAACTGCCAGTCTTGCAATTGACAAGCCCAGTGGGTCAGCGGATTAACCAGCAGTACCTCTTGTGCTCAAAAAACAAGAACAGCTGAGCCAGTATGGAAGTTCATTGGAGACTCAGTACTCAAACATAATACACTGCATAAGCAAGTTGCCATTTATTTCCTGTAGCTATGTATTGTGATTGGTTGCGCTTCACCTGTTGAGAGATACCATTTGGATCAGGAACCAAATAAAATATTGCTGCTGGTTTTCAGCTGAATTTTTCCTTTCCTTAATCTATGGGGACCCAAGACCTACCTCAAGGCATCGAAGGCAGCTCTTAATTGATAGTGGTGCTTCCTTAACATGCCACAGTTCTGTAATGTGGCAATTTTAATGGTACAGTCCTACCATGGACTACATCCATTCCCTGATAGCATTGCTGTCTCAATTTAGTACATCTGAAAAGCTCTATATATATATCTGCAGGCCATTCTACTATTCACCACATGCAGACAAGACCAATTGCAACAGTTTGCCCTAGGAGATGATGGTGGCTGTGCTTAAAAACCTTCCTTCTGCCTATTTGATACAAAAAAACTGATGCATAGAAAAGCAGCAGGATGCAAAATAACCTTTTTTTTTTTGCAAGATAGATAGATAGATAGATAGATAGATAGATAGATAGATAGATAGATAGATAGATAGATAGATAGATAGATAGATAGATAGATAGATAGATAGATTTTGTTGGAAGTAGAAACTTGAACATGCCTTTAATACTATAATTACAAAAATAGGTTACAGGAGATACATTTATAGGCCACTAATAAAAATAAAAAACAAAGAACATTGCAAGCTTTCGAGTGTAAAACACTCCTTTATTGTTTTTGTTTTTTTTGTTGTTCAGTCGTTCATTCATGCCCAACCCCTTTATAATATAATAGTATAATTATAGTATAATTATTAAATATTAGTTTGAAATGTATTTCCTAATAATCTTTCCATTCTGTTCTGTTTACCCACTTCCTCTATTATGTTCCTTTCCATCATCCAATCAAGTTACAATTTCAAAACCAATTGATCCAGGAAGCACACTAGTTTTTTAAAACTACCAGCTTCTTTTCTAATGGTCTTACCAAGGGACAACAAATTACCTTTCAACAATGTTGTTGCTCACAAACAGCGATTATTCTGAAGAGGGGAGGCTTGTCTGCCTAAGCAGGCTGTACACAGGACCCAGAACCTTGATATCCTCATGATTGCCCACATTTAGCCCACTTGGTCACTGAATGACTAAACAGGGTTTATGCACATACTCATGAGCAGAATGGAATAGCCAAAGGGAAACTGATATACCTGTTAGCAATAGTAAGATACATGCTTGTAGATGCAGAGTTACCAAACTAATTTTGGGTTGATGCAATTATTGTTGCAGTATCTCCAGAAGAGATTACCAACCAAAGGTACCACAGAGACACCATTTATATTATGACAGATGGCCAGGTGTGAAAAACATTACAACCTTTGGAAACCTAGCATATGCCTAGATACTAAAAGACAAAAGGCACAAACTTGACTCGAGCAGAAACAAAAAGTAGCCATGTAGTCAATGCAAAACAAAATACAAATGTAAAACCAGTTGATAACTTTATAGACCACTGAAATTATTATACAGTGGACCCTTGTATAACAAACAGCTTCTTTAACATAAAATGTGTACAACATAAAAAATCTGGAGATAGAGGAAATTTGCATAATATAATCACCTATGGGGAGACTCTATACAACATAAAAATGGGATCACTCCGTTTTCAATGCATTCCTATGGGAAATTTGTATAAAGGAAAATTTGCTTAACATAATTTCATTTGGAATAAATTAATTCCTTTATACAAGGTACCACTGTACAATAACAAGCTTTGGTGGATCAAAAAACTGCTTCATCAGGTTTGAACCAGTGTCAATATAAAGTCCAAACGTTCTTGGCAAGAATTTGCCAGGCACATATATTTTAGGCTTAATCCAGGAAATAGTATGGTTGCTGCTTTGTGGTTACAGCTGAGGCAGCTAGTCAATGAGTGTAATTCCCACCAGTGCTTCTAACAAAGAAGCGCAGCCCATGCATGCACAATAGCTCCCCATTTATCATTTCCTTGAAAATGACATGTTTCTGTTTGGTCAGGGGTGGTGTGGGGCATTGATACAAAAATGAATTCTCCACTTCGGATTTGGGGTGGTAATGTAAATTCACTAGGTTTAGCCAATTGGGGTCAGATTAAACTCAAAATAGTATTACCTTCTGGCTGAACTATTTTTGTTTGTTTATGCTATTGGTAGCAAAGGATATAAACTAATGAACTTAAGAACAGGTGAAGAAGAGCAAGTTGCATGGTTCATCTTGATGAACAAAAGAAAGCTAACAAAAGAGGGACTTTTGAGAAAGGGGGACAGAGAAGGAGATGCACAAGGCACAAATGTCACAACACATTCCAGAACCAACAATCAGATGCTCATCAGAACCCAACAAAAGTATACTATCTCCTTGCCTGACCTCTCTCGCGAGGTCATCTCTGATGAATGAGCCCGCAACCTCGAAAAAACTGAACAGATGCCAGCAACTGAAGCTTCCAGACGGAGAGAAGCTTTGGGAGAAGAGAAAGAAACACTGCACAAGAATGGGACATGGTCACTTATCAAACTTCCACCAGATAAGAAAGCCACTGAATGCAAGTGTGTCTTCAAGGTGAAGTAGGATGAATAAGTAGTGAAATGCTACAAGGTGACACTGGTTGTAAAGGGGTTCCTACAGAAATATAGATAAGACTTTGGCTGTGGTCACACCTGGGTTTTGATCCTGATCTTCTGAAGGTCCGGCTTTTCCTCTTCATCCCATCACGTGATTTAAATGTGGGAGAAGAGTTCTCACATCAAAAGCTGTTTTTTTTTTAAATTTTAAAGTGCAGTTCAGCCCCCTTGGCCAGCAGGTGGCGCTAGTATTTGAAAAAAAAAGGACCACTTTGCTGGGGGGGAATTAATGCTTGTTGGACCTGATAGAGTTTCCTGTTACTCTGATATGGAAGGAAATAAAAAAAACCCAGCACCGATCGGCCCCAGGAACAGCCGGTCGGTGCTATGGAAAAAGAAAGAAAAAGAAACCCGGATCATCGGCGTGATCCCACGGCATCTGCCTCCTTAAAAGCTGGATTTTCAAAGCGAGGCAAGAAATCCCCACCCTCCTCGGTAAGTCAAAAAAACCTCGCTTAATGGGGCATTACTGTGTTTTCTTTTTTCTTTTTTTTCAAAAAGCCCAGTGGCCTTGGGGACGGCATTTTTGGACTCTGTTTATTTAACAATTTAAACTGCTTTTAAAGGGACGTGGGACCGAGCCCTTTGATGAAATTCTTGTTTCTATTGTCAAGTATAAGAATGCTCCTGAGGAAGGCAGCCCCCAGATAGCTACAAATCAAGCACTTAGATGTCAAGACTGTGTTTCTACATGGAGAGATCGATCGAAGAGGATTTGCACATGAAACAGCCATCTGGCTTCCTTAACCAGAAGTAAACTGATTTCATCTGCAAGCTAAAGAAGAACCTGAATGGGCTGAAGAAAGCAGCTTGAATCTGAAAGGCAAAAATGAAGAAGATGCTGCTGCAACAAGGGTTCAAACAGGGTGATCAATGCTTGTATAGCAGAAGCAGAAATGGATCTTGGATCTTAAACTTTTATTCTTGCTGATGACTCATTTGTAGCTATTCAAGAAGAACAGAAGTACAAAGAAATCTTAACAAAAAGGATGAAATAAAAGAGTTAGGGGATGCAACATACAATCTTGGCATTCAAATTGAAAGCCAACCAGATAGATCATTAGAAACACTAAATAGAGAAATAAGACAAAACCAAGACATAAAGGGAACATGGATTAAAGAAGAAACCTATAAATTTCAAGCCTTTGCAGACAATTTGTTGTTTTTTCCCCTTAAGACCCATTGGAATCAGCCCCAGTTCTACTTGGACAAATTTAGAAATTTGGTGTAGCAGCAGGATTGAAAATCAACCAAGAGAAAACTAAATTTCTAGGTCAACACAAAAACAAAACAAAAACCAAAAAAACTTATGACAATTACTAATATCCACGTAGCCAAAAAAGTAATATATTTGGGTATATTCATTACAGCGAGATGCTCCACATTGAAAGAAGATAACTGCTCAAAACTCTCTTTTTTAGGAAGAATTGTAACAGTCGAAATGAATAATTTACCAAGACTACTTTTTCTTTTTCTTTTTCAAAATCTACCCATCAAACTAGACCAATTTATTTTGAAGAACTAAATTGCTTGATCTCAAAATTTATATGGCAGAAGAAAAAGCTGAGAATTGAACTGAAACTACTACAAGTTGCTAAAGAAAGAGAGGGATTTGGATTACCAATATGGAGGGTATACTATCAAGCAAGTTCACTAACATGGATAAGAGAATGGATACTACTAAAGAACAAAAGACTCATATTTAGAAGGATATGACCTACAATTAGGATGGCATGCCTTCTCATGGTACGGGAAAACCAAAAATCCATAAATACTTTGAAATAAGTATACGAAATTCTCAGTTGAGGCCTTTGGAAAA
Organism: Phrynocephalus guinanensis; assembly: GCA_037367245.1. Classification (NCBI taxonomy): domain Eukaryota; kingdom Metazoa; phylum Chordata; class Lepidosauria; order Squamata; family Agamidae; genus Phrynocephalus; species Phrynocephalus guinanensis. The sequence goes on from CM074735.1 coordinate 5,807,026, forward strand.
AGTGAAATCTAAATTATATGTGAAAATACCAAGATGGGTCTTGCCAATGGAAGCCTTCACATACCCAAACCTGCTAATATTTGAAAAAAGTAATTACCTACAATGAGCACCTGAACTATGAAGGGACTCTAAAAATGAAAACTCAGTTAGAGAACCAAGAACTGACTTTCACATGGTGGCCTTTCACGTGGTGGCCTTTAATGCAAATACAAGCACAGTCCCTCACCAAAGGCTGCTGAGAAAATTGCACAGTCAGGGGATAAGAGGGCAGGTCCTCTTATGGATTGAGAACTGGTTGAGATCCAGGAAAGAAAGAGTAGGTGTCAATGGGAAATTTTCACAATGGAGAGAAGTGAAAAGCGGTGTGCCCCAGGGCTTTGTCCTGGGACTGGTGCTTTTCAATCTGTTCATAAATGACCTGGAGACAGGGATAAACAGTGAATTGGCCAAGTTTGCAGATGACACAAAACTTTTCCGTGTGGTGAAAACCAGAGAAGATTGTGAAGAGCTCCTGAAGGATCTCTCCAAACTGGGGGGAAAGGCTGAGAAATGGCAAATGCGTTTTAATGTAGCCAAATGTAAAGTAATGCATATTGGGGCAAAAAATCAAAACTTTATCTATCAACTCATGGGCTCTGAGTTATCCATGACGGATCAGGAAAGAGATCTTGGTGTGTTGGTGGACAGCTCCATGAAGGTGTCTCCCCAATGTGTGGCAGCGGTGAAGAAGGCCAATTCCATGCTAGGGATTATCAAAAGGGGATTGAAAATAAAACAGCCAACATTATAATGCCATTATACAAAACAATAGTACGGCTGCACCTGGAGTATTGTGTACAATTCTAGTCACTCACCGCATCTCAAGAAAGACATAGTGGAACTGGAAAAGGTGCAGAAGAGAGCGACTAAAATGATTACTGGGCTGGGGCACCTCCCTTATGAGGAAAAGCTAAAACATTTGGGCCTCTTTAGTCTGGAAAAAAGGCGCCTGAGTGGGGATATGGTTGAGACATACAAAATAATGCAGGGCATGAGTAAAGTGGATAGAGGGAAGCTCTTCTCCCTCTCCCAAAATACCAGAACTCGGGGACATACACTCAAATTGAGGGCTGGGAGAGTAAGAACTGACAAAAGATTTTTTTTTCCACCCAGCGCATTGTTAGTCTATGGAACTCCCTGCCACAGGATGTGGTGATGGCATCTGGTCTGGATGCCTTCAAAAGGGGATTGGGCAGATTCCTGGTGGAAAACTCCATCACAGGTTGCAAACCATGATGGAGATGTGTAATCTCCAGCCTTAAAACCAGGGTACTTCAAAGGCCAGATGCAGGGGAGTGGTATCAGCAGACAGATATCTACTCTCATGCGCTTCCAGACGCATCTGGTGGGGCCGCTGTGAGATACAGGAAGCTAACTAGATGGGCCTTTGGCCTGATCCAGCAAGGGTCTTCTTATGTTCTTATGTTCCTATGTTCAATATATAAGCAAGATGTAAATGCACAAGGATTTTAATAAGGATAGCTTGCATTTGACAAAATATTATTTAACCACAGAACAAAAATAAATTCAAAAAAGTTATAAACTTTTATTACAATGGGGCGCATAGGATGAAGAAATAAAAGAGACTATCATAAAGTGGTCCAGAAATTTGGCCACAACATAGAATTAGGAACATGGCAGAAACTGTGGGCTAATAACTATAAGATAATCCTAGCCACTTCATATAAAGTGGGTAATGTTCTACAGGTGGCATTTACCCAAAGTAGGTTGACTAAAATGTTCCCTAACATGTCTAATAAGTGTTGAAAGTGTAAGAACAATGAAGGGACTTTCTACCATGCCTGGTGGACTTGTGACAGGGCAAAAAGTTACTGGGTAAAAATCCACACTCGTATCAAATAAATTTTAAAACAAAAATTTGCATTTACATCTTGGTTATAAATTGCTTGTATTTGCATTAAAGGCCAGCTTGTTGGGTATATTACTGGAATCTGTCAATAGACAACAACAACAACAACAAAACACCCTGATACAACATCTTTTAATACAGCTAGATTAACATGGGCCCAGTTTTGGAAATCAGAAAAACCACTGGCAGAGAATACAGTGAATTAAAAAATATTAGAATGCGCTTCTAGAAATGGACAGACTAACAAATAGGCTAAAGGGACAACAAGACTTGGCTGTTTCCCTTAGTTGGGATTTATTCTATGAATTGCTGAATAGTATACTTTCATCATAAAATAATAATAATTGACTCTATAATGAACTGCCATTGATATAAGCCCACTAAATGAGACGTGTTAAGATGTAATATGTTCTCCTTTTTCCTTTCTTTTCTTTTTATGATAGAATATATATATATAGTGTTTACTTGCTTGTTGGTTCTATTATACTTGTGTCTTTACTTATGAGAAATAAAAAAAAACCCTATGTCCCCCCCCCAAAAAAAAGTGGAAACCGCCTTGGTCACCTTGGTGGATGGTCTACGCTGGGGAGTAGACGGGGGAGTGCATCCTTGTTGGTCCTGCTGGACCTCTCAGTGGCTTTCAACACCATCAACCTTGGTGTCTTTCTGGGCCAATTCACAGAGCTGGGGGCACTGTTTTGCAGTGGATCCACTCCTACTTGGAAGATCAGTCCCAGATAGTGGTGCTGGGGGATGCCTTCTGGGCACCATGGCCCTTGAAGTGTGGGGTGCCCAGGGTTCTATTCTGTCCCCCATGCTATTCAATATCTCCATGAGGCCGCTAGCTGAGGTCATCCAGGGAGGGTTGGGAGAGTGAGAACAGACAAAAGAAAATATTTGTTTACCTAGCATGTTGTTAGTCTGTGGAATTCCATGCCACATGATATGGTGATGGAATCTGACCTGGATGCCTTCAAAAGTGGATTGGACAGATTTCTGAAGGAAAATACATCATACATTACAAGCCATGATGGTAATGTGTAATCTCCAGGCTTAAAAACAGGGTACTTTAAAAGCCAGATGTAGAGGAGTGGTATCAGTAGACAGATATCTACTCTTGTGCGATCCCAGAGGCATCTGGTGGGGCCACTGTGAGATACAGGAAACTGGACTAGATGGGCCTTTCGTCTGATCCAGCACGGCTCTTCTTATGTTCTTATGTTTTTATGTTACACTTGTACCATGTATTTTCTTTCAAAATATGTCAAGCTCAAGCAATCAGATAAGAACAAACAAGAAGATGAGGAGGATGAGAAGGATGAGGAGAAGTTACAGAGAGAGGAATCAGGAGAGGAAGAAGAACAAGGGGCAGAAACTTCCAAAACTAAAGGAAGCCCTAGACAGGGAAGAAAGAAAGGAAGGAAGAATTAAAAATAAAAATAGTAAAAATTTAAATATGTGTAATGCAAATTTCAAAATCTCGTCAATAAATACAAATGGACTCAACTCACCCCAGAAGCGCAAAAACATGTTTTATCATTTGAGGAAATTAAACTCAGAAATAATTTGTATTCAAGAAACACATTTGAAAAAGGCAGATGAGAAATTAATAGAAAATAAGAAACTGGGAACCCTGTTTGCAGCATCTGCTAAAGAAAAAAAAAGGGGAGTAGCTATGTATGTCCAAGAAAATTTACAACCTAAATTAATATTTGCTTCTGAAGATGGAAGGATATTGATGGTAGAGGTAAATAAAGGAAGACAAAGAGTTTTGATAGTTAACATTTATGCCCCCAATTGTAATCAGAGTGATTTTTATGGAAAATTATATAAGGATCCAAGGATTAGACAGTACGAGGAGTGCTGCCTGGTGGGAGATTTTAACGCAGTATTAGACAGAGAGTTAGATTCCAGTAAAAAAAACAAAAACAAATGCACGTACTTTAATTCCAAGAGCATTTCTCATGCTGGCAAAGGAATTGGCTTTAGTGGATGCATGGAGGACTAGATATCCATATACAAGAGACTACACCTTTTTTTCAGATAGACACCAATCTTGGTCAAGGATTGATGCATGTTGGGTCCCTAGAATATGGATGAAAGACATACAAGAGGTACAGATTCTACCACGATTAATGTCAGACCACTGTATAGTTATTATGGAATTACAAATATTTAAGCCTCCTACACAATGGAGAATGAATGGTAACATTCTTAAAAAAACAGAAAATATACGACTTATAAGACAAGAAATGAAAGAGTTTTTTCAAAGGAATTACACACAAGATGTATCAAATCAAAGTGTATGGGAAGCAGGGAAATGTTATTTTCGAGGGCTAGCTATCAAAATATCAGCAATAGAAAGGAGAAGAAGAAATAAAAGATATGCAGACTTAGAAACAGAACTAAAGAGGACAGAGTCTCAATTAAAACAAAATGTTACAACTGAACAGTTGAAACAAGAATTTCAACTTATACAACACAAAATAAATATACTAGTGGCAGAAGATATGGCAAATAAATTGAGATTTGTTAAACAATCATATTTTGAAAATGCAAATAAAGTAGGAAAGTGGTTAGCGCACAAATTGAAAAGGGAGAAAGACAAGAACATAATAGTGAGTTTGAAAAGACAAAATGGAGAGACTGCCACAAAATTGGAGGAGACAAAGAAAATTGTTGAGGAATTTTATGTGAGGTTGTATAAAGAAGTGGATGTAGCTCAAGAAAAGCAAAGAGATTATATACAGAAGAAAAACCATATCAGGCTTTCTAGAACACAACAAGAACAAACTAAAACAAGATACAAAATCAATCCATGGAGTAACAGGCAAAAAATAATAATGAAATAAAACAAAAACATAAACCATTATGAATTTACTGTATAAACTATCTACAGTTTCTTGAGAGTTTTTCCTTGAGGATTTTCAGAGAAAATAAACCTTTCAGAAAGAAGTCTCACAAGCAGGGTATTCCATAAACATGGCATCAAAGCTAGGAGAACAAGAGGCACTTGGAGTTATTTAATTTTTACTGTTACGTTCATCTTTCCCAGATGAGTGTCCTCTTGGCCACTTTATTATCACAACTCTATGACATAATGCATACTAAAGGATAATGACTGGCCCAAAGATGAGCTTCATTGCTTTCTGGAGGTTTCATTCTGAATATCTGATGCTCCAGTTCAGTACTCTCGCTAGTAAACCCCAACAGCTTTCATACTGTATATGGGTCCAAGACCACGAACACTTTTTAAGATTAAAACCAGTCATCAGAAAACAGCGTAGTTGGCGCAAACCATTTTAAATGTGCTTATATATCCAAATATTCATTAGGAAGCACACAGTAATATATAATAAGGATTTATCATATATTCTCAAGGCAACCCACATGGACAGGATTAGTATGGATGTGACAATTGTGACCACTGTCAAAAGATTCACCTATTCAGGAAATTTATGTCATCTTCACAATGAATTGAATTAGTAAGATCTTCCCTTGGCAACACCTATGATCTAAAAAAAAATCCAAGCTGGCTTGAGGATCAGGATTTGATGGGATTTTGGGGTGCAGTGGTAAAGATCTCTCAAATGCCAAACCTTGGAGCCTATATGAAGAAAGAACGGGAAAGAACAGTTTTCTAGCTCAATTTTTGTTGTCAGGATATTTCTCTCGCTCTTTCTCTCTTGAGAGAGAGAGAGAGAGAGAGAAAGAGAGAGAGAGAGAGATGTTAGTTATCAGTTATAGATATATAATTCAGTTACGACAGCCTTTATTTCATATAAATGGTCTGATAACAGTCAAAAGGATTATTTAAAAACGTCTGAACAATATAAAATGTCGTAGAAGAAAAGGTGGCCAATTCTTTAAGAAATGGGACTTTACTCATCTGCAGCATTTGCTGAAAAGACCTAGCAATAAGGGTGCAGCCACAAATCTTCTTAAAGGTAGATGGAGGAAAAACATCCAATAATTCTTTTTTATTACCATTCAAAGAAAGATAATGAAAAACCATCCATTTTTGGACTAGTAGACAACCTGGTGAAACTTGCGTAAATAAAAAAGAATTGCAAGCGTTGTAATAAATCCCAGTGTCACCAATATAACAATGATAATTAAGCCCACAGTGAGTTACAACCCTTACTTGCCTCAGGCTTCACAAGCTAGAAAGAAAGTCAGTGAAATCCACTTTAAATGAATCTCCAAGGCTTGTAAAATTAACTAGATTTGCTTGGAAAGCAAAGCAATTAAACAAACCTCCCAAAGCCTTCCATTTTTCCCCCCTCCCAAAATAGTAATGCTTAAAATAGAATATTTTTTGCTCTGCACTGGGAGCACCTGAAATTATTGATGTGTCTGAGCATCTAGGCATGAATGACCGGAGCTGGAGAATCATAATTTCCTGGCAGTTGTTGGGACAAAAACATTTCTTCCTGTTTCATTTCTGACTCTGTAAAATAAGGAAACAGATGAGTCCTGGCATTAAAATGTCAATGTAGATTAATCAGACTTGATAAGAAAAACTTAGATGCTGCAGCCACTGGCATTTGTGCAATACATTTCTTTGGTACTACAGAGGGATTGCTGGAGCTGCTTTTGCTCAGAAAACAGTAGAAAAAGTGGGCCAGTTTGGAAAAGCTGAAAAACCTGAGATGGATGCAGGTACTTTCTGGATTTACAGCAAATAGGTTTCTTTAAAGCAATGACACTACAATTAATTCATCCTATCTCTGATCAAAAGTTGAATATGAGCATAAGAACATAAGAATATAAGAAGAATCATGCTGGATCAGGCCAAAGGCCCATCTAGTCCAGCTTCCTGTATCTCACAGTGGCCCCACCAGATGCGTTTGGGAGTGCATGTGACTAGATATCTGTTTCCCGATACCACTCCCCTGCATCTGGCCCTTGGAGCACCCCAGTTTTAAGACTGGGGATTATACATCTCCATCATGGTTTGTAACCTGTGATGGACTTTTCCTCTAGGAATCTGTCCAATCCCCTTTTGAAGGCATCCAGGTCAGATTCCATCACCATATCATGTGGCAGAAAGATCCACAGACTAACAACATGCTGGGTAAAAAAAAATCTTTTATCTGTTCTCACTCTCCCAACCCTCAATTTGAGTGTATGTCCCCTAGTTCTGGTATTTTGTGAGAGGGAGAAGAGCATCCATCTATCCACTTTAATCATGCCCTACATTATTTTGTACATCTCAATCAGGTGCCTTTTTTCCAGACTAAAGAGCCCCAAACGCTTTAGCCTTTCCTCATAAGGGAGGTGCCCCAGCCCAGTTATCATTTCAGTCACTCTCCTTTGCACCTTTTCCAGTTCCAGTATGTCTTCTTTGAGACGCGGTGACCAGAATTGTACACAATACTCCAGGTGTGGCCTTGCTGTCGTTTTGCACAATGGCATTATAATGTTGGCTGTTTTATTTTCAACAGTGCAATGTGGTGGCAAAAAGGCAAGTGCTATTTTAGGCAGCATTAATCTCCACATCCTACTTGTTCCCTCTATCCAGTACTGGATTAGGCCTCATTGAGAGTACTGGACACCACACTTTAAGAAGGTTGCCAACAAACAGAAACCAGTTCAGAAGAAGGTCAAAAGGATGATCAGAGAACTGGAAACCGAGTCCTATGAGGAATGAGGGAAATAAGTTGGTAATATGTTTAGACTTTGTCACTTTCCAGGTACTGCAGGCAGTCTCCAGCTACAAGCAAGGGCATGAGAGCCCAGTCCACCACACAGGGCACCAAATCTAAAAGTCACTTACAGAGACTGGGGTGCAGGGTCAGAAGCTAGCTAAGCAAGAATGATGAGGCTAGAATGATGAGGCAAGGAGGGAATGAGGCAGGCCAAACCATGAAGGCAAGGAAGCTGACAGGAAGGACAAGACGTTCAGCACAGCAAAGACCTTCATTGCTAAGACAAGTTCTGGGGGGGGGGGAGAGAGCCACTCCTTATATAGGCCTTCCTTCCACCGGGCTTCCTAGGTGGAACTCAAGAGAGATCTGGCAGCTGCTACACAGGCCAGGCCTGAGTCTGCAGGCATTGCAACTGCTTTGGATGAGATCATGACAGCCTTGAGGAAAGAAGACTGAGAGGAGAGATGATAGAACTATTAAAATCCTTTAAAAGTTGTTATACAGAGGAGGGGCATGATCAATTCCAGAACATCATAGTGTGTGTGCAAGGCATATAATGATGGACTGAGTCTACAAGAAGCCAGATTTAGGCTAAATAAATATCACAAAAAAACTCTTAACTGTTAATAGCAGTACGACTAGTATTCTGTGCTTCAACTTCTAACTATAGAACTCAAAGTTATTTCAAAAGACCTCTCCACAAGTTAACTCCCAAATAGACTGGAATCTATAAATATAACATGAAAATTGGGCTTGCAGAATAATGCTGTTTTTCTCTTTCTCTTTTTGGCCTTTAGTCAATTTGCTCAATATTCATCATACAATGAATGATTTGGTACTGGGATCAATTGGCTGAATTATAGTTGCTGAATATAGATAGTTGCACTAGAGTAGGACCATTGAATCAATGGGAATTTGTTGAGTCAATTCCTGTGTGAGTTTTCTTGATCCAAATGGACCTACTGGAGTTGTTACACCTGTGCTGAAATAGGTTGCAATTACAGATGGGCACGAAATGAATTTTTATTCATTTCATTTCTTAGAGAACGAAACAAATAATGAAGGGACCCATAAACAAATAATGAAGGGACCCATCAAAGAAAAATGAAATGAAACGAAATTTCCATTTTGTTTGCTTCATTTTTCCTTCTGGTGTACCTTTTCCTCCTGGGCCAGGCCACGGGAGAAATAAAAAAACAACAGAGTCACTAGCACCTCTCAGCTGGGAAGTGCTGGCCCCAAGCCAGCGCTTCTCAGCTGTAAAAATAAAAAAGAGGGGGAAAGCCCCGCAACGAGGACTATTTAGAATAATTTTAGAAAACCAAATACATTCAAAATTAAAAACCCACACACCCCGGAGACCCCCACCTGAGCTAGGACCAGGTGGGTGGGCAGCAGCTCCAGGGCCCCCAACTTCCTCCACGGGGGGTTCCTCGGTCCGTCCTTAGCATCCCATTGGTGTGGGCAGGCACAGAGGCGGAGGAGGAAGCAGATGGGGCGCCCGCTTGGGTCGGCTGAAAACTTCTCCCAATCTCCCTCGCTCGCTGCCCCAATGCCTCTCGGCCTCCCCCAGCTCCCTCCACACCACCCTAAAGTCACGTTCCACCTCTCTTGACTTTCACATGATGGTACTCCTGCTGCTGCTGCTCCCGCCGCCGCCACCACCACCGCTGCCCCAGTGAGGGAGGAGTGAGAATGAGAGAGCCAGGCTCCGGGGAAGTGCTGCCAGTTGTCCCCCGCTCTCACCCCCAACCATGCCCCACCCCACCCAGAGTATTGTGTGTGTTTGAAAGGGGAGATCTCCGTCTCTCCAGTGGCAAGGGTGAGGAGGAGGAGGTGCGCCCCAGGTAAGAAGAGCATGGTGGCGGGCCGGCTTCCCCTCTGCTCCCTGTTTTGCTGGCTGGGTGGTCCGGCTCCCTTCTCTTCACCTTTCACTTACATGCTCTCTTCCTTTCTGGCCCTCCCGAATGGGACAGCCAGTCTCCCCGGCCGGGGAAGTAAAACAAAAAAACAGAGGCACTAGCGCCTCTCAGCTGGAAAGTGCTGGCCCCAACCCCTTCCCCCCGTCCTCTTCATCACCCTTATACAGAGAGATCTATTTACCCATGTTTAGATCAAATAAAAGTAGACACAAAAGAGAAGGGTTTGGAAATACTTTTAAATCATGAAAACTCTTGTATTACTAAACAAATAGCTAAATTCTGTTTGTATTTGATTAAATTTCATACTAAGAAGACAGGCTAGTTTTTAAGTAGAAAATTCTCTATCTTTTCTTGGTTCTGTTTCCTTTTCCTTTTTAATATTTTATGTATATTATGGATTATTGCATCTGCACTGCTTTTGTAATTGTATAATTCTGCAATTGTGTTGGCCTTTTTATGACTTTCATGATTTTATACCGCAATAAAAACCTGAGCCTGAACCAGCAACACAGAGGTCCAGAATACAGAGAGAATCAACTAGACAGACCACCGGTAGTAATCTAGACAAATGGTTCATTTAACATACTAAAGAATCAAAGCAATGGGGAGGGTGAGTGAATTTGCTAAGTATAAATATATTTTAAGGACAAATAATTGAAGTCTCTATCCCCTTGTAGGTGAAATTTCCCATGAATAGAGATAGTAGCATGCAACTTAATGTAAAACATTTTTTCATTTGCTGTCTCCTTCCTAAACATGAATGTGTGTACACCACTGCAGTTGCACTGCTGTGAAGAATGGAAGGGGTGGGCAGCCTTCCCACTTCTCCATCCAGCCCTTTTTGTTGATTGGTGTGAATTCTGTTCATGTTGCCATATATGCCAACTCTCCCTTCTGTCTGGATAGAGTCCCCCCCCCCCCCCGTGTATGATCACAGGGAGAGAGAAAAGGGATAAAGATCTGCTTAACTCTATGCCAGTCCCTCCATTAACAGATCCCTGTTCACATGTTGGGATTGGATGATGTCCTAGATTTTGGAAGTAAACTACAGAGTTTTAATTACATTCTCTGTCGCCCGTCTCTATTTAAATAAAAGTTCAAAATAATATTTTTCTCTTGCCTTTTCTCTCTCTCTTCCTCTAATTTATGCCACCATTACTGTTTTATGCCTTCCTTCTATATGATAATGATAGGAATGGCATATGGTGAAAACATCTAAACCACTTCTTTTCCTATTTTAAATTCTACATAATTAGCTTAATCATTCAAGACCTTCATCCTTAAATATACATTTGGAATTAAGATATGGTGCAGAGGGGTTCAAGTGCAAAAAATAATGAAGGCAGAAGGCCCGTGTGAGTGTTAACTAATATTTCATAATTAGTACTTTGTGTTACACAGTAAAAACCTTTTTAAGGCCATTAACAGAAAGCAACCCAAGAAAGCCTCATTTACTGCAATTAGAATGTTCTGATACGATTAAGAAATGTGAGATCGTGAGAAGAGGAGATTGTTGAAATATATAGTAACTTTACAATTATATTTTTCAGCCTCATCTATGAAGCATTTTAATATATTTAGCAAAGCTGTTGGCCCACATCACATAACCCAACACGACTGTTTATTTAGCCCTACTGGTATCAACTCTACAGACTCACATAATCAGTCTTCCCATCTTCTGAGATTCTTTTTCAAGTTGAGATCCTTGGCATTATATAGGTGTTGCAATGGAAATTATGTGCTGCACTATTGAGTAAAAGTATTAGAACAATGGATGTTAATAAAAAGGTAAACTGTGGTAGCAGCATGGAAGAGTATTTCCTTTGATGAGTGCAAAGTCAGGGACAGTGCTGTGTGCGCACTGTGAGTAAAGGAGCCAATGTTCAACAGGTAATATGTTTATGGATGTCAGAGATGTATGGAAAGTTGGTTGAGTGTAAAGTCAACTCACCTGGTCTGTACTTCTGTAAGCAATGTGTAGATTAGAATGTAATGCACTTGAGGAACCTTTACCCTAATTACCTCACATAGCCTGGAGGTTGCCTTTTTAAAAAATGTGTTCAAAGAACTGGATAACTGCTCTAGTCATCCTTCCTTCCCTCTTCTCTGACTGATAGTGAAATGACAAGTTCTACTATCTTTTTTTCTTTTGAGTCAGCAACAGCAGTCCCAATAAGAGCTCATGCTTTTGTGTGAATCACTTGTATTTAGCTATTGCTAAGCATGCCAGCTCCCCCAAATCATTGAGTCACACACAAAATTGCTAAAAAGGCACAGCATTATTGACTACAACAACAGTTATACTGGCAAGCATTGGGAAGGATTCATGTCATCACGGGATTCCTGCATGCCACCTGATGCTACTTCGCCATCTCCAGCAGGACCCTACCTGTAAAACCACATGGAATGGCTGACGTTTGGAGACCATGTGGATGTATGCCACTCTATGGTTCCTCTCCATCCAAGGGAGAGGTAATCTGTCCTACCTAAGATGGGGCAATTCCAGTCCTTGTCCCCTTGTTCCAGTTTAATATATTCCAAACCAAACAGGACACCCCAGATCTCCACCTGGAGTCTCTTGACTAACTGGATCCATCTCAATGCCCCCCCACCCCCGATAGAGGTGAACTCTGCTCAGCATTCACAATAGAACTGCTGCCCCAACTGTTTTTGCAAAGCCACTTTGATGTCTCAGAGCCAGAGGTCCATTCCCATGAGAGACAGGTGAACCTCATCTGGGTGAAATAGTCCATCAAACCTATGTGTTGGTGTTTCATCCTGGTGCCCCCACATGTTGTTAGTCCATGGTCTAGACCACCTTCTGACAGGCTATATATATCCTTCTTCAAGTGTTCTGCTTAATTCATGAGATCCTTTCCAGGTCTTTCACCATGAGATCAGACCACAAGATATGGGTGTTAGGGTATGTGTCATGCAAGAGTTGGCACCCTGCTTTTATAGAAAGAGAAAGGTCCAAACACTTATGTGTGGTGAGGTCCTTTTCACCCAGATGCATAATGATTGCCTCCAGTGGGCTCTGGTGCCTTTAACTGATGCCACAGTGTGGGTATGAAGTTGTCCTACAGCATTATGCATTCCCCAAACTAATTAATTCAAACCATGTTGCTGAGGGTGAGAAGCTGTCCCTGGGGTGTTGATGAGGCATAGCATCCAGCCCAATGGACAATGCTATAGACTTTTATACATAATTGCCTCCGGAAACCTACAAGAACAGTATATTCAGGATTTGTTGGGAAGTGTATGTACTGTATGTAGTTTGTATACTCTTTCAACTGTCATATCCCAATTTCCTGGATTTGCTCTGGGGAGAAACAGCTGGTTGCAGCTTCTGTCATCATCTGTATCGTAAAAGAGTGTGAGGCAAAATCATGAGCTGGGAGACTTGCCTGTTTTAGGGCATGCACAACACACCTTCAAATTGGTACCATGTCAGCAAAGTGCTATCCTTATGAGCAAGGGCAGTAGGCGAGGAGACACTGCATTGTCCACACTGGCATGACCTGTATCCCTGCATGGGACTTAGGATTGTAGAAGAGCCATGTCCCTATTGGTCAGTTTTGGAGGACTGCAGTTGGAGCTAAGGGAACCTGTGTGCAATGACACATCTTGCACTTGTAGGGCCATGCCATTTGTGTCATTGCAGGAACTGGCCACCAATTCCCCCACCCTAAATATATCAAAGAATGCTGAGGCATAAGCAGTTTTGTAAATATTAACTTCATAATGATACCAGCACAAAGCAGAGAGGTGATGAAGCATGGTAGTGAGGATGTTCAGTGGAACTGCCCTCTCCACATCTGGATATTTGAGAAATGTTCTGTCCCAATCCTCCATAGCCCTTATGATAAAGAAAGTGGGGGAGGTGTCGTGGAATTCTTGGACCTGGCAGAAAAATGAAATGGCTGCTGTGTGAATGCTGACTGCCCTCGCTGCTCTTCCTTTTGAGCACAGGAAGGAGAGGTATTGATGGATTATGGATTCAGTTGCTGGCAAGTGGGGGGTGGGGTGAGCAGCCTGAGTGAAGAAGCCATAAAGGAGTCAATGACTGAGCTGTATGCCTTCAGTGTGGTCAATTCCACAGAGTTGAACACCCCACAGATTATGTCCAGTTTTCCATATTCCACAACTCCTCTGCGAACATGTCTGGGCTGCTTCCCCCAGTTCCAGCTGCCAGAACCTGTCATCCTGAAGATGAGACAGGGCATTGGCAATGCTGTTATCAAGTGCTGGTACAAACATGGCTGCAAAGGTGATGCTGGCTGATAGACAGAGAAGAACAAGATGGTGAACTAGCCACATATCCTGGTCAGACTTAGATGACCGTCTGTTAACCAGTGGAACTACTGCCTGGTTCTCACACCAGAATTTTACTCATTTATCTTAAAATTCATCCCATCAGATGATAACTGTGATTATTATAGGGAATAGCTTTAAGAAAGTCAAGCCCTGCAGACTTTCGGTTCCCAAACATTCCTGGGGCCATCTTTGGGCACACAATCACCCTTTACAAACCCTGTCCTGTTCACAGTATCTGAGTGTATGTGGAAGGTGTTACCAAGTCACAAAGCTGCTGCCAGATGGCAACTCCATTAAATTCAGTCAGGAATGTTAGCCATACCTATATGCTAGTTATTCCAGCTGTTACTCTCATCAAATGTGCACAGAAGTACTGTCCTGGGGCTATCAACCTGTAGGCAAAATTCAGGTAGATAGAGAGCACTTGAAGCTGTTTGTGGGTGCACTACTTATGTATATATATAGGTAGGGCAGCAACAGTATCCATAAGGTTGTTGAGCTTTTTCCTCAGGAAGTCAGGATGTGCCTACCACAGTGTTGGCCAGATGGAGATTGTCGGTCCCTCTTTCTTTTCTCTTGCTAGTGGAACACTCTTCACTGACACACTCTGGAAGAGCTTCAAGATATTAGCATAATCCCATCTGCCCACCCTTCCTAACAGCAGAAATTCATCCAGATAGTGAGTGATTGCTGCCTCCTCAGCTCTGTACGATATTACTCAATCTAAGAATGTGATAAAAGTCTCAAATTTTGTGCAGGAGACTGAGCAGCCAATAGGCACGCCTTTATCAATATAGTACTGTCCTCCAAATTTTAATCCTAGTAAGGAGAATTCAGCAGGGTGGACAGGCAGTAGCCTGAAGACAAACGGTACATCACATTTTGCCATAAGGGCTCCTGGGCCCATTGAATACACCAACGCAACAGCATTATAAAACAAGGCATATTGACTAGTGCAGTTTTGGTACGCTACCATGGGAAATGACTGGAATATAATTCTTTCAAATAAAATAAAATCTAACATTCAGATGCTTAAAAAAACCCTATTGAATGCTGATAAATTACCTTACTGTGCAATAATTTTTTAATAATGGCTTGTACTAGTTTTGCCTCTAGGAAGGGGAGCATATGAAGAAATAATTATATCTGGGACTCACTGTAATCAATTTCATGATTTCCTTTCCAGTCCCTCCTAGTGAACTATATCTTGTTCTGATTTATTATATCACTAGAGCAATTGTACAGGGAGGCAAATATTGTCTTTCATTGTTTATTAAACATAATGTCTAAATGTTTCATAGTCCATGTTATTTTTATTAGCCCATAGCCCATGTTATCTAAGCATTTCAAGATTTAGCGGTGGCAAAAACAACAATGCAACCCCCCCCCATCTTTATTCATGTGACCCAATTTGGTTTAGCCCATGTACTTCACAGGAGTTCCAAAGTGTTGTCCAAGACAAAATTCAAAAAGGATCTGGAAATCAGAAGAATGCCTAGAAAAATTTAAAGTTTCAATAACATTGATGAAGGATTTCACACATTTAGGTTTTTGTTAAAGAATTTTGCCATAATTGCAAATTTGAGTGTTTCTTCTAGTGAATATACAGGTTATGTTGAAAATATTGGTATGAGAAGATAGATGGATGGACTTTTCACAGCATCATGCTATGCCCTGACAGGTAAGGTTGCCATATTATTTTGTTGGCTAGGTTTTACTCAGACTTCAGGTATGCTACATGGCACTTAATATCAGTATGATCCTAAATGATTTCCAAACTTTAGTTCGCATGTTCTTTAAAAGTAAATCTCTAGTCCTTATAGAAGTACAGGCATAAGAAGTTTAATAGTATTGTAGTAGTTATACAATGATAATAAATTCCATTCCAATTTCAATTCCAATAGTCCCTTTTTAAACAATTATTTTCTGATAAATGAGCAATTTTATGGTTTTTTCTCTTAAATGTCCAGCTGAAGGCAAGTTCTGCTGAACTTTTAAACAAAAAATAATTCTGCCATATATGGCATGGCCTAAATTCAGCAGTCAGGTCTTCCTGTTGGTGTCTCAGAAAATACATTCTAGCAATTGTCCCAAAAAGTCATAGCAACTCATTCCAAGGATATAAGAAAATGATATTAGGAAAGATATTGTGGTGTGATTAACCAGTATCCCTAAAAAATCTAGTAAAGATTTTTAAAAATAGAACTTCCAATGGTATGGTGGTGTCTTTTATACAACATATGCTGTCATTTAAAGGCCAATACTTGGCTTTTCCAGAAAAGAAATATTTCCTAGTCAGTCAATGATATTATCTCTTTCAAGTAATCTGTCTCTGTTCTTGTAATCTTGCATCATTTTATTCGGTCCATCACTACAAGTGATTGTGACACTCATTCTTTATGAAAAGCCTCCATCTATGGCAAACTGGACATCATAATAGCTTCTTGGGTAAAAGAGATTTTATCTCTCCTATTGAATTACTATCTACTGTAGCTTAAATCCCAGATCTCTTAAGTGTGAAGAAAACCTAACATAAACACCCAGTAATAAATCATAGCATGTATCCTACTTGTCCCTATTTTAAATTCACAGCCATAGCTTTGGGGGACAAAGACGGTGGAAGCCACAATCCCCCATTCTCCATGTATCATAAGGCTATGCTATTTGAATTTAAAGTAAAATATTCATTTATATTTTATATAGTTTTTGCTCCTTCATATTGGAGTGAGTAGGGCTTTGTACCGTCTCCTTGGAGAATCCATAAAAGAAGCCACCCAGCATCATGTCTATACTGTACAACAATACAAAGAGAGGACTACTTTTTATAAACACTGCATTGTCTATGCTGCAACCATGTTCACACAGCAAGTGGATCCCACCCAACTGTCCAAAATTGAGTATAAAATTATTAAGCCACACCTCAGAAGAATGTGTAGAATTAAGAGAAGTTTGTTGATGTTTCTGAAGGTTTTGCTTTTTTTAAAAAAAAAATCTGTGCTGTATTGATACTCTTGAAATGAAGTCTTAACTGAGCTAGTTTACTAGTATTTCTTCCTGATGCATTCAAAAACCATTGAAGGGCAGGCAAGAGTGAAAGTTAAGTTGGCTAAAATGCCAAACAAAGGAATAGATGTGCTTCCAGCTTGGATGTATTGGATATATTCTCTCTCTCTCTCTCTCTTTTTTTTTTTTTTTTACTTCTATTCCATTCCATATTGCTAAAGCACTCTCTGGGTAATTTAAATTATAACATAATTATGAAAACCACACTGCACCCACGTGAGATAGGCACACATTTTTCTGACCTCAGAAGGATGGCTGGCTGTTGGAGAAATTAATAGTCTTGCATCTTTTGCAATTCCAGGTACCCTTATGAAAAACACCTTTAGTTCTTAAATACATTCTCTCCTTTCCCACTAATACATTAACAAAATATTTTCGCCAGGTTGTGTTCTCCCATCTTCCTTCCTGATCTTTCTGTCTGCTGACTCAAAGCAGAACACAGCAGAGGAGCAAAACTCAAGACTTCTCCCAGGAAAAAGAGGTAGTAAAGAAAGAAGGGAGAAAAGAAAATATGAGAACAATGGCAGAGAATCTGATCTCAGCACGCGAGAAGGGCAAAACGTATTGGAGGAAAACATATTGGAAGAAGAGAGAAAAGAAAAGGGGAGAACAAAGGCAGACTCAAGGACAAAAAGAATAAAAAGGTTATATTTAGACAACTAGAAGGAAGTAATTAATAAAGGTATGGGGGATTGTGGAGGCAAGAAATGCTTCAGTGGTGGCGAGTTTGGTTTTTACCCCTTAGCGCTGAATAATTTATTGGATGTATCTTTGTAGATTGGTGGTTTGTGAACCAATGAGAACGTTTGGGGGAGGAGCCTGAGGGTATTTAAGGCTCAGTCCAGCATTGAATTGGTCAGATAGGGACTTACTGACAAAAAGATAGATAGGAACTGATTGAGTGAATGATAGGGAACTTACACTGACTGAGAGACTGAGAGATTCAGATAGGGTCTGACCGAGAGACAGTTAAGGACAAGAGTAAGGGTTTCAGAACTTCAGTGAGGTGTGCCAATGATCAGCAGCATTATCTGTAATCTAACTTTAGTGTGTTTTAGCTATATTCTTCCTTTTGTTTATACCTAAACATGTTACCCTTTATGAGTTTGATTCAGCTTTGAAGTAAATAAACTTCTTTTATCTTTATTCAATTTAAAATCAGTCTGAAAGCATTAATATACTAGAGAAGCTAGTTGGTGGCAGTGAAAGGGACAAATTAGAACTGGTGCTTGTCAATAGCCTGTGAAAGGGCTGGGGGGACAAAGCACGGTAATGCTACAGTGAGTTGCAATGTGTGTGCAGTATGTGTCTTTGTGCTGGAAAACAACACAGCCTACACATGTAGCAAGTCTAAACTGGCAACAGTGTTGAAGGAATGGGAGGAGTGAGTGGCTAGGCTTAAATGTATAAGAGAAGATGAGGAGTAGTTAGACAGAGATCCTGAGTAACAGCAGGCAAGAGAGGCTCTTAAGGTGGAATAACAGCAAGAAAAAGCTGAAGAGGAGATTCTGAGAAGGGAACAAATAGAGTAAACGAAGCACTCTGGAAAAGTATCACAGTTAGGAACAAAAGCAGAAGAGTATCTTCAGCGGTAGACCTGCAAAACCACTTCCAGGCAACTGAAGAGGAGTCTGGCATTTAAGTGCTTTTGTATCCTATCCAAACCTTTTATTGGGCCTTCTATCATCAACAATGTATCATCTGTAAATAAGCTTCTTTTACTTTTCTGTTGGAGTCCTATCCCTATTACTGTTTCATCGTTTCTTATTGCATTTGGTAATTGTTCCATTATGAATGCAAATAATATCAGGGATAGAGGACATCCTTGTCTTCATAGCTCCATCACTCACGGTCACTATTGCCTTAGTGTCAGAATATAATTGTTCTATAAAATTTTAAAAATTTACTCCAATGTTGTCCATTGCACACAATCAAAAGCTTTGAATACATTTCAAGCTAATATACCTGATTTTATTTTATTTTTTTCTATGAAATAACTTACATTCTGACCAAATCTGACATTTTCCTACCACCTGTAAATCCACACTGATCATTTTTATATTTATTTTATTTATTTTTATATTTGTATACTGCACAAATTTCCCAAAGTGGACTCTTATTTATTTATCTATAAATTTATTCATATCCCTTTCCAGCACTGCTATAAATATCTTTGTATCCTGATGTATTAATGATATTGGTCTATACGTACCTGAGTCCTTATTTGGGGTTAATATTTGAATTATCATAGATTGTTTCCAAGAAGATGGGATTTCTCTTCCATCTAATATTTTATTAAATCATATTTTTTAATTTTGGAACCAATGCGTTCTTAAAATGTTTTATAAGCCATCCATCCCCGGAGATTTACCCACTTTAAATTTTCATTGCTTTTAATATTTCTTTCTCTGTGATTGGTGTATCCATCATCTGTTCATCATACTCCCCCATTTATCACAGGAGTTAGGTGCCTGATCCACCCACAATAAAGGAAAATCCACAAAATACAAACACCTCAGCAAACTGACCTTGGACTGCTCCTGCTGACACACACTTCCAAAGAGAGGCTTAACCCCCTCCTGACACCTCAGCAAACAGATCTGGGGCTACTGCTGCTGGTGTGCACTGCCAGGAGGAGAGGGTTAAAAACCTCTCTTTGGAAGTGCAGCTGGCAGGAGCAGCCGAAGGTCTGTTTGCTGAGGTGTCAGGAGAGGGTTAAAAGCCATTCTGTGGAAGTATGCTTCTCTCAAGAAAAAATCTGTGATATACTGAGACTGTAATATATGAACCCCATTGTAGTGGGGGACTACTGTATATATATGATGAACAGATAAATACACACACGTATATACATACATGCATATGTATAAATATTTCCAAAGTTATTTCTTTCCCAGTGTATAAACATTTTATTTTTTATTCATCTTACATAATTTTCCTTCCTTATGTTTTATTGTGTCTATAATATTTTTTCCTTTTCTCAGCTGTGTGCCCTTAGCCATCATTTTAGAATTTTAATTACTATTTTCATAATACACTCTTTTTGATGCTACAAATATATAATCTATGTTACAATGACTCATATCTATTCAAATAAAATGTATATCTCTTTTCCTCTTTCTGTAGTTCCCTCCATTCATCTCTTAGACTGGAACACATTCAGTCTTCTTTTCTCTAGGCTAAACATGTCCAGTTCTTTTAGTATTTGGTGTCCAGTTCCACGATCATCTTTATTGACCTCCTCTCAACTTGTTCCAGTTTCTTGGCCTCCTTCTCAAATTGTGGCATTCAAAACTGGACACAGTATTCAAGATACGATCTGACCAGTGGATATTGTTCTATATGGCCTACCTTTCACTAATGCTTTCTTGGATGACATTGTTATCTTTTCAGATATCTTTGAGGAACACCTAAACCATCTTTGTGTTGTTCTGAAATGCCTATGAGAAGCTGAACTGACTGTCAAAGCTTAAGGGTGCCAGTGGTTAAGAGGAAATGTAGTTTATTTGGACCACTGGTTTGGTAGTGGCACCATTGAACCCCTACAAGCAAAGGTTGGGAGTGTAAGAAAATGGCCTATTCCTGAAAACAAGAAGCAAATCCAATCCTTTTTGGGTCTTGTGGGTTAATATCAAAAATTTATTCCACACTTCAGTCACATAGCCACACCTTTAACTGAGCTGAAACATAAGAGAATGCCAGTGAAAGTGAATTGGACTCAAGAATGGCAAGTTACCTTTGATACTTTGAAAAGTCACCTAATGCAATCTCCTATATTGATTGTGCCTGATTTTTCAGAAACCATTCATTCTTCATACTGATGATTCAGAATTTGGCATAGGTTGTGGATCTCCTGCATCTTATGCAGTAGTAACTGGTGGTCTTAGATCCCATCAAGCACAACAAATTGCAAGTTCATTGGTTAGGCCCAGGAGTCATTGAACAAAAATTGGGGAATAACAATTATGTTGTGAGGATGTCTAAGTATGAGAAGAAACTACAGGTCTATCACATTGACAGGCTTAAACCATGTGTTTACAGGGAAGCACATCTAATGAAAGTCAAAGCAGCTTCTCCAGAGATGTTAGAAGATTCTAACCTAGATTTATTGCAGGTTGTGGTTTACCTTATTGAATGCCTTACTTAAATCTAAGTATACTATGTCCACTGCATTTCTTTGGTTCACTGAGTCACTTTATCAAAGAAGGCAATAAGATTTGTTTGGCATGTCCTATTCCTAACAAACCCATGTTGACTTCTAATAATCATCTTGTTATATTCTACATGCTCACAAATCTGCTGCTTGATTATTTTTTCCAACGTTGTCAATATTTCTCCTCTCTTATTGCATCTGCAGAATGCTAGCTGATGGCCCTGTTTCTAGGGAAGGTGGGCTCAGTGACCTACCTACAGGGCTGGGGAAATGAGTTTTCAGAGCATCTGCAGGATAAAATCACTCAGATACTGTTGGAACTGGACTCCAGGTATGACACGTGGTCTGGGGAGATACTTAGGTCATGTACTTACCCAGCTATCTGGGAGCAGTTTGGCCTGTTGGACCTGAGGAAGTAGACAGGATCCTCGGGACTGTTAGTGCCACCACCTGTAATTTAGATCCATATCCCACCCGGTTTGTTAAGGCAGGATGGGAAGAGACATGTGGGTGGGTCTAGGTGATGGTGGATGCATTTTTCAGAGAGGGGGTCTTACCAGCTGCTCCTCCTTAAGAGGCCTTCACTGGACCCCACCATTCTGGACAATTTTCATCCAGTCCCCCAGCTCCTCTTTATGGGGAAGCTGGTTGAGAAGGTGGAGCTTCCAGAACTCCAGAGGATCCTAGAGGAAATGGATTATCTAGACCCCTTTCAGTCAGGTTTCAGATATGGGACAAAAACTGCATTGGTTGCACTTATGGATGATCTCTGGCGGGAACGAGATGGTGAAAGTGCATCCATCCTTGCTGTTCTTGATGTCTCAATGGCTTTTGATACTATCAATCATGGTATCCTTTTGGGATGGCTCAGGGAGTTGGGAGTGGGTGGTGTAGTTCTATGATGGTTCATTTCCCTCCTCCAGAACCAGTCCCAATTGGTGGTGATAGGGAGTGAGAGATCTGACCCATACCCCTCCTTTGTGGGGTGCCACAGGGGTCAGTACTCTCTCCACTTCTCTTCAACATCTACATGAAACCGCTGGGTGAGATTATCTGTCACCATGGGGTGAGGTATCATCAGTATGCTAATGATGCTCAATTATACATCTCCATCCCTGATGCAATAAGTGGTGCGTTGACTGTCCTATCTTGGTGCGTGGGGGCTGTAGGGGCCTGGATGGGGAACAACAGGCTTCGACTAAACCCTGGTAAGATGGAGCAGCTGTGGGTGAGTTGCCCTTTGTATCCGGGAATGTGTCATCTTTAGTTTTGGATGGGGTTGCACTGCCCTAGATGACCCTTGTATGCAATGTGTGGGGTTTTCCTGGATTCACAACTCTTGTTTGAAGAACAGGTGGCAGTTGTGGCCAGAATGGACTTTGTATAATTTCATGTGGTGCACCAGTTGTGCGCTTTCCTGGATCGGGAAGCTCTCCGAACAGTAACTCAAGATCTTATTATCTCCCACAGAGACTGTTGCAATACACTCTACATGGGGCTACCCTTGAAGAGTATTTGGAATCTACCTCTGGCCCAGAACATCAATCCCATTCAACTCAACTCTGGCAGAGCAGCAGAGCAGCAGAGAGGAAGGAGCTGGTCAGAGGAGCACACGGCCAAAGGGCAGAGCTAACTTCTTCTTTTTGCAGGAGCAAGGGGCGGAGTTTTAGCTTTAAATAGCTGCTACCAGCAGCACGCGCCTTACGGCGCGTGCAAACTGAAAAAAAATATATCTGGGTTTAATTGAGTTCCCAAGCCAAGCAACTCCTCAGGAGGTCCTACACTTCCTGACGTGCTTGCAGTTGGAGTACAGGTGCTTTAGCGGCCCCTACACTGTTAGATTTTGACTAAACAATAAAAGAAGTAAAGAGTCTTACTAGATTAAAAAAAAAGTGCAAGTTTACATTTTTTAGACCTTGAATACATTTTATTGTAATAGTTAAAATGGAGTTGGAGGGAGCAGCTGTAGTTACCTGCAGTACTTGTGCTATGTTTGTTATCTTGACAGAGCGTGTGCAGAACTACATCTGCTGCAAGTGCAAGCTGGTAGCGCTATTGGAAGAGAAGGTCCAGCAGCTAGAGGCTCGCATAGTGGACCAGCAACATATTAAGGAGCTTGAGCAGTTCCTGGACAGAGCGGAAGAGACTATCCAGGTCCAAGAAGAGACAGGGCACACTTCAGAGGAGGAAGTCACTCCCCCAACTCAGGAGGTGGATGGGTGGAGGAATGTGACTCAAAGGAGTAGAAGGCCAAGGCATCGCTCAGAGAGTCTCATCTTGCACAATCAATTTGAAGCTCTTTCCCTCAGCACACCTCATGAGGCACACATAGAGGAAGAAGTGGTTCCACCGGAGGATCTCTCCCTCATCACTATTGATGAGATACAAGATCAGGTACATGTTGATGACCAGGCTGCAGGAGAGAAGCTCATTGTGCTAGGGGATTCTATCATTAGAAATACGGAGGGATGGATTTGTGAGGAAGCATGATAACCGGATGGTCACTTGCCTGCCGGGTGCAAAGGTTGCAGACATCACCAGAAATATAGATAGCTTGTTAGAGAGAACTGGGAAGGAGCCAGTGATCATGGTACACGTCGGTACCAACGATGTCGGGAAGGCCAAGCGGTCAGTCTTGGAAGCCAAATTCAGGTTGCTAGGTAGAAGATTGAAGTCCCGGGCTTCCAAGGTAGCATTTTCAGAAGTGCTACCTGTTCCTCGTGCAGGTCCCGCCAGGCAGGCAGAACTCAGAAGCCTCAATGCGTGGATGAGGCGATGGTGTCGAGAGGAGGGCTTTAGATTTGTCAGGAACTGGAGAACATTTTGGGACAAGCCAAACCTGTTCAGGAGGGATGGGTTGCACTTGAATCATGATGGGACCAGATTGCTGGCACTCAACCTCAAAAAGGCAGCAGAGCAGCTTTTTAAACTGATAATTGGGGGAAAGCCGACAGGAGCTGTGTGGCATCCGGTTCGGAACACCTCATCCTCGGGGAATGAGGTTGGAGAGGGTAGAGAATCACATAGAGATGACATAGCAAGTATTAACACTGGCAGAATAGCGGAATGTGACAGTTCGTCTACTGAAAATAAAAGCTGTGGGGGGAGAAGAACAAGGCAGCAGCTGTTGCGGGACCCACTGTACAAGTGCTTCTACGCCAATGCTCGAAGCCTCCGAGCAAAGATGGGAGAACTTGAACATCTGGCAGCTAGGGATAACATTGATATAATAGCCATAACAGAAACCTGGTGGAATGTGGAGAACCAGTGGGACACAGCAATCCCAGGCTATAAACTCTATAGAAGGGATAGAGAGGGGCGGGTTGGAGGAGGAGTGGCCATCTATGTCAAAGAAGGCATAAAATCCAGCAGAATGGAGATTGACAGAGGGTCTGACTCCGCCATAGAATCACTGTGGGTTAAACTACCAGGTCCAAAGAGTGATGTGATAGTTGGAGTATTCTATCGTCCACCAGATCAAAAACTGAGGGGGACCTTGAAATGAGGAGAGAAATCATGGAGGTGGCTAAGAGGGATAGGATAGTAATCATGGGGGACTTTAATTATCCCCACATTGACTGGGCCAATGCGAGCTCTGGGCAAGAAAGAGAAACTGGGTTTCTCGACTTGCTGAATGACTGTGCCTTAGAGCAACTTGTCATGGAGCCCACCCGAGAACAGGCAACTCTAGATCTAATATTGTGTGATACTCAGGACCTCGTCAGGGATGTGAATGTCACTGAGCCTCTGGGGAACAGTGACCATGCTGCAATTACCTTTGCCATGCATGTCGGAGGAAGAGTGTCAACCAAATCAGACATAAAAAACCCTTGATTTTCGAAGGGCAAACTTCCCTCAGATGAGGAAACTAGTTAGAGAGAAACTGAAGGGGAGGGTTAGAAGAATCCAATCTCTTCAGTGTGCATGGAGCCTGTTTAAAACAACAATAATAGAGGCCCAGCACAAGTGCATACCACAAGAAAGAAGAGCTCATTTAAGTCCAAGAGGACACCGGCATGGTTAACGAGTGGAGTTAGAGAGGCTCTAAAGCACAAGGAGAGGTCCTTCTGTAAATGGAAATCCTCCCCAAATGAGGAAAATAAAAAGGAACACAAACTCTGGCAAAAGAAATGTAAAAAGATGATAAGGGAGGCAAAGAAAGACTTTGAGGAACGCATGGCTAGCAATATAAAGGGTAATAATAAAAGCTTCTTTAAATATGTTAGAAGTAGAAAACCTGCCAGAGAACCAATTGGGCCTCTGGATGGTGAGGGAGGAAAAGGGGAGGTTAAGGAGGACTTGGACATTGCAGAGAAATTGAACGAGTTCTTTGCGTCTGTCTTCACGACAGAGGACTTTGAGCGGATTCCGCTGCCTGAGCCGCCCCTCTTGACTAAAGAATTAAATCAAATACAGGTTAAAAGAGAGGAGGTTTTAGGACTAATTGATAAATTGAGGATTAACAAGTCACCGGGCCCAGATGGCATCCACCCAAGGGTTATTAGGGAACTGAGAAATGAAATTGCAGATCTCTTAACGGTTATATGCAACTTGTCTCTTAAAACGGCCACAGTGCCAGAGGACTGGAGGATAGCAGATGTCACACCAATTTTTAAAAAAAGGAAGGAGGGGGGACCCAGGAAACTACAGGCCGGTTAGCCTTACATCTGTCCCAGGGAAGATGGTGGAAGGCCTCATCCAAGAGAAAATCTTAAAAACACATAAAAGAACAAACCTTGCTGAGAGAAAATCAGCATGGCTTCTGTAAGGGTAAATCTTGTCTTACAAACCTTTTAGAATTTTTTGAAAAGGTCAACAGGCACGTGGATTTGGGTGAACCGGTGGATATAGTCTATCTGGATTTTCAAAAGGCTTTTGACACAGTCCCTCACCAAAGGCTGCTGAGAAAATTGCATAGTCAGGGGATAAGAGGGCAGGTCCTCTTATGGATTGAGAACTGGTTGAGATCCCGGAAACAAAGAGTAGGTGTCAATGGGAAATTTTCACAATGGAGAGAAGTGAAAAGCGGTGTGCCCCAGGGCTCGGTCCTGGGACCGGTGCTTTTCAATCTGTTCATAAATGACCTGGAGACAGGGATAAACAGTGAGGTGGCCAAATTTGCAGATGACACAAAACTTTTCCATGTGGTAAAAACCAGAGAAGATTGTGAAGAGCTCCAGAAGGATCTCTCCAAACTGGGGGAGTGGGCTGAGAAATGGCAAATGCGTTTTAATGTAACCAAATGTAAAGTAATGCATATTGGGGCAAAAAATCCAAACTTCATCTATCAACTCATGGGCTCTGAGTTATCCGTGACGGATCAGGAAAGAGATCTTGGTGTGTTGGTGGACAGCTCCATGAAGGTGTCTCCCCAATGTGTGGCAGCAGTGAAGAAGGCCAATTCCATGCTAGGGATTATCAAAAAGGGGATTGAAAATAAAACAGCCAACATTATAATGCCGTTATATAAAAAACAATAGTAAGGCCCCACCTGGAGTATTGTGTACAATTCTGGTCACCGCATCTCAAGAAAGACATAGTGGAACTGGAAAAGGTGCAGAAGAGAGCGACTAAAATGATTACTGGGCTGGGGCACCTCCCTTATGAAGAAAGGCTAAAACAATTGGGCCTCTTTAGTCTGGAAAAAAGGCGCTTGAGGGGGGATATGATTGAGACATACAAAATAATGCAGGGTATGAGTAAAGTGGATAGAGGGAAGCTCTTCTCCCTCTCTCAAAATACCAGAACTAGGGGACATACACTCAAATTGAGTGCTGGGAGAGTAAGAACTGACAAAAGAAAATATTTTTTCACCCAGCGTGTTGTAAGTCTATGGAACTCCCTGCCACAGGATGTGGTGATGGCATCTGGCCTGGATGCCTTCAAAAGGGGATTGGACAGATTCCTAGAGGAAAAGTCCATCACGGGTTACAAACCATGATGGAGATGTGTAATCTCTAGGCTTAAACCAGGGTACTTCAAGGGCCAGATGCAGGGGAGTGGTATCAGGAGACAGATATCTAGTCTCATGCGCTCCCAAACGCATCTGGTGGGGCCGCTGTGAGATACAGGAAGCTGGACTAGATGGGCCTTTGGCCTGATCCAGCATGGCTCTTCTTATGTTCTTATGTTCTTATGTTCTTAACTCAACAAAAGTGCAGGTTATTCTTAGTGTCTGAGATCGGCACACATTACACCTTTACCACATGAACTGCACTGGTTGCTAGATTGCTTCTGAGTCCAATTCAAGGTGTTGGCTACTACCTTTAAAGCCCTACATGTCATGGGACCAGGTTACCTGGGGGATTGCCTCATTATTATTTCATCAACCTGTACCATCTGATCATACAGGGAGGGCATGCTGCA
The DNA here is from genome assembly GCA_037367245.1 of Phrynocephalus guinanensis. NCBI lineage: Eukaryota > Metazoa > Chordata > Lepidosauria > Squamata > Agamidae > Phrynocephalus > Phrynocephalus guinanensis. The sequence goes on from CM074735.1 coordinate 5,834,407, forward strand.
GACCCCACCAACAAGAGAATTTCACCTGCCAGGGTCTAGGAGATGAGCCTTCTCAGCAGTGGCCCCAGCCCTCTGGAACAGCATACCTCTGGAGTTGAGATAGACCCCCCCCCTCGTTCCTGGCCTTTTGAAAGAGTCTGAAAACTTGGTTCTGCCTGCATGCTGAGTGGAACAAGTAGCCAGCAACTGTGGAGATGGCTAACATCACAAAGTCCATCTCTTTTAAATCCTCGCCGCTTACCCCAATAATTATTTGTAATTTTTTTAGATTTTTAAATATTAATTGTTTTATTGGGTTTTATGCTGTAAATCACCCACTGAAAAATTTAAATTAATAAATAAATAAATAAATAAATAAATAAATAAATAAATAAATAAATTTTCCCAAGGGTTGATTTCAAGCTGATTTATCTGTAGTTTACTGGATTTACATTCCCCCCCCCCCCATTTTTGTAGATTTGAACTGCATCAGCTCTTTCCCAGTCCTCTGGCAGATTGCCCGTGCTCCAGAACCTCTCAAAGATTTCATTCAGTGGTTCTGAGATCACATCTGCCAGCTCTTTTAGTCACCCAGGATGTAAACCATCTGGTTCAGAAGACTTGAACTCATTGAAAGTCACTAGATATTCTTTTACCACTTCCTTACATATTTTGACCCACTTTCCTCTCCTCTCGCCCACAGTGCTGCTTTTGACAGGTTGGACCAACTTTTCTCTTTGCATAAAGACAGATGAAAAATAATAATGAAGCAGTTCCACTTTCTCCCTGTTGCCTGCCACCTTCTTGTGATCTTCTCTCACTAGTGGTCCAACCATTTCCTTGCCTTTCCTCTTACTCCTTACATATTGAAATAAACTCTCCTTTTTTTTGCTATTTTTGGCATTTGTTGCAAATCTTAGCCAATTTTGAGCCTTAGCTTTCCTAACTCCATCCTTACAAATTCGAGCTCTTGGCTGGTATTCTATCCTTATGAGCCCCTTTCCTCCCATTTTTATACATATTCTTCTTGTCCTTTAGCTTTTTGGGAAACTCTGTATGCATTAATGCTGGTCTTGTCATATGTTGCTTGTTTTTCTTTCTCTGTGATATTGTTTTGCTCTAAGCCTATATTGTCTCAACCTTCAGAGTTTCCCAAGCACCCTGAACTATTTCCCCCTATTGCTATGTCATTTGTTTCCCCCCTAATATTCACCCAAAGAGTTTCAGAAAGGTTTTCATTCTTGGTCTCCTGTATTTCAGTGCAGGAGTAGTAACTCTTTACAAACAATGCCACTCCTCCTCCTCTTTTTTAGGACTGTTTCTTTTGAACAATTTATATCCTTCTAGTAGCACGTTTTAATCATGGGTTTCAACCCGTGACATTTTGGTAATGACAACAATATTGTACGTGCCCTTGCATACTAGGAGTGGACAGTAGTGGCCGAAATTGTGGAAACCTTTTGGGAAAAGTGTATTTTCCCAAAGCCTTTGTGAATACATTGTATTTTTGAGGTTTGATGGCTAATAACACCACTTGTTTTTGGAGTAGTACCATAAATGGAAAGGTAATTTAATCATTTACATTTACATACATACACCTTTATTGGCATTAAAACAAAGAAAATAGAAAACAACCAAAACAGTGATGGTAAAGCATTGTCAAGTAAAACAATAGGTAAAAGGCCAAAAAGGGGACACACTCTCATTTCTTATTAATAACAGCTACTAGAAAATCTGCCACTTGTAAGGTGACCCATTCAGAATTGTCACGAAGTAAAAAGCTTGTGTATTCCTCTGGGGGAGCCAGGGAACATAGACATAATTGGATCTAAAAACTCTTTGCGTAACCTAGTATGGGCAGGGCAACGGCACAATATATGAGGGACTGTGTCCGGTTCAAGATGGCAAAATTTACAAAGCCTCTGGGACGATGGTATACCCAAGTATCTTCCTGAGAGTACTGAGGAGGGGAAAATATTGAGTCTGGCCAACATGAAAGCACGTCTCTTATTTGGATTAATTAGCTTGCAGAAATAACAGAGATCATGGCCAAAGACAGGGGATAAGTTAAAGAAACGTGGAGAGCAGGTCCAATTTAGATTAGAGGAAAGTAATTCAGTTTCTTCTTCAAATAATTTTGCCTTAATGGTCAAGTAAGCTCTTTTAAAGTCAAAGTTGGCAAAATAATCAAGAGTAAAGCCTACGTTGTGGAGTTTGTTTACAAAGAGGGAATCCCAGGTGGAAGTAGAGAGATCCTTTAAAAGGTCAAAAAGTAAAGAACCAGGGGAGAAATTATAATGGAGGGCTAACCAGTATTTGATGGCCCGAGACCATGCCAGAGTGGAAGGTAAGTGAAATGCCCAACTCAAGGATCATGGTTGAAAGTTTGATTGTGTTGGGAACACCTAGCATTTGCCTTAAAAAGGAGGCAATTACTAGATCTACTTTTGTGGAACCCGCCTTGATCCAAATTGGAACTCCGTACAGAAGCTGACTCAAGGTCTTTTTCTGAAGAACCTTGAGGGCCACAGGTACATACTGGTTGCCACTATGGTAATGAAAACGGGATACTGCATTCAGATGGAGTTTGGTTGAAGATATTGCCAAGTCTCTATGGAAATTCCATTCTAATCGGTGGTGGAAATTTATACCTAAATATTTGAATGTTTTAACTTGTTCGACTGGTCTGCTGTTAATACTCCAGGATAGCGGTTTCCATAGATGAGAAAAAGCCAATATTTTGGTTTTTTCAGAGTTGATTATTAGATCATTAGATATACAATAAGAATGAAAAGCAGATAGGAGATGGCGTAGCCCGATTTTGGAGATGGAAAGAAGGACTGAATCATCAGCATAAAGGAGAATTAGTAATGGGGAGTACTCAAACAAGGAGCGTACTTATCACAACGAGATAGTTGAGAACGTAAATCGGCAAGGAAGAGACTGAATAGTTGGGGCGCTCGTATACAACCCTGACGGACACCTTTGGACATAGTAATCTTTTCAGAAAGGGAGCCTTGCGGTTTATATGGACCCGTCATGAATTGGAGGAGCGAAGATTCCTAATTAAGAAAAGCAGTCAAGAGTCAATTCCCCAAGAAGCAAGTTTATGCCATAATAGGTTCCTATTGATAGAATCAAACACACTTCTCAGATCGATGAAAGCAGCATAGAGTTTCCCTTTAAAGTGAGAAGAATATTTTTCCGCGAGGAAAGACAGCAAAAGTGCATGGTCTAAAGTGGATGATCCTGGATGGAAACCAATTTGTTTGTTGCCGGGAAGGCACTTCGCTTCTGCCCCAGCTACTAAACATTTGAGAAGGAATTTTGCATAGAGTTTACCTATAGTGGAAAGGAGACTAATAGGCCTATAGTTGGACGGGGATGTAGGGTCATCCTTTTTGAAAATTGGTACTAAAATAGAAGATAACCATGATTCTGGGAAAATCCCAAAATGGTTGATCAGGGTAAATAGTTTAGCCAGGAAGGGAGCCCACCAGTCGGGGGCATTAATCAGTATTTCGCTTACAATCACATCGGGTCCCGGGGCTTTTCCGGGTTTCAGGGTGCTAATCAGTTTTAGTATTTTGGGTTCTAAAATTGGAGGCCAAGGGGGGAGGTCGGGGGCAGGGGAGGAAAAGGGAATACCAGGTCAGAAGCAGCAAAGACTTTAGAATAGTGTGTAGTCCAAGCAGAGGGAGAAATCGGAGGAACATCAATTAAAGAGGGAACCGGGTTGGAACGGGCACACCAGTTGCCAAAATACTCTGCTGTTCTTGGAGGAGATGGCGTCGAATAACCTATCTCATTGATTTAGAGCAAAAATGTGCTGTTTCTCTTCCAAGAAAAGATGGAAGGACTTTCTGACTGAAAAATAAAAGGTAAGTGCCTCAGAAGAAGGATGAGAGCGAACAAAGGAGAACAACTGTCCCAGTTCATATTTTGCAGATCGACACTCCTGGTCAAACCAGGAAACTGATTTGCTGTTCCCTGTGTGTGGACGGGGAGGGTTCAGTGAGTTGGTTAAGTGTGAGATAATTGCGGAATATGCTTGGATAGCAACTTCGGGGGAGTTGGTTGATTGAATAGTTGCACACTGGTGAACAGTTTCTAGCGATCTGGACCATTGTTGGAAGGCCAGTGAAGTTCTAGAGGTCCACTTAGGATATATAGAGAGATCAGTGGGTGAGTTGCTACTGGAAGGATCTGAGAGGGGGTTCAATAACGACACCTGCAGAGGGTTATGGTCACTATCGGTGCACGGGCTATGTTCAAAATCAGAAGTCTTCGCAAGAAGGTTGGGGGAAATTAATATATAATCGACCATGCTCAACCCTAAGGGTGAGAAGAAGGTAAAATCACCTGAAAGAGGATAATCAGGGGCACCGTTCAAAATACGGAGATCGTAACTTAGACATAGATCAACCATTAATAAGGCATTCTTATTGATGGAAAGGTCCTTGGACTTCCTGACCCCCGAGAAAGAGGGAGGAATCATCTCCTCCATATCCCAATTCATATATTTGGCAAGGCTTAGATTATTTGCTCCTAGCCTAGAGTTAAAATCACCAGCAAAGAGAAGAGAAATAGAGGGATTGGATACTAGTACTTGGTCGGTAATTCTTTTTACTTCTGTCCATGGATCTGTGGTAGAAGAGCCATAGGGTGGGATGTAAACTTTCAGCATGAAGATGTGGCGCTCACTATTATTAAATAGAAAGGCTTGAACATAAGGGGAGTGAGAAGTAAAAGGGGACAGAACAAAGGAGGAGGAGGGTTTCACCAGACAGCTTAAGCCAGAGCGGGGACGACCCAACTTATTTAGTTTAAAAGCAGGAAGATTGTAAGAAACAAATCTAGGAACACTAGGGCCTGTGAGGGACCAGGTTTCCTGGAGAAAAATAATATCATGCTTGGAGAGATATTCTATAAAATCAGAGTCGTTCCTTTTCCTCTCCCAACCTGCAATGTTCCATGAAACCAGTTTGATACTAGATGGAGACGGAGGGAGGGGGAGGGAAAGGGGAGAGAGTCAATTGGATATAACAGCATCATTGGCATGTTCTGAACACAAGTGGGGGATGCTGGGTTCGGCAGGAACTGGCCTGTGCGTAAAATTGATATCTGGAGGTAAGAGTATGGCTGCTTTCGGAGAAGTAATAGGTTGAGTTAAGGCATTGTTCATATTGTGAGACAGCTCAGACCTAACTTTGTCTAGGGACAAGATGATCTTAGTTTGTTCTGTCCAAGAGAGGCCTTTAAAGGTGGCAGTTGTTATATTATCCCCGTCCACGTCGAGGTCGAGCTGCAGAAGTAGGTCTTCTTCCAAGGGGTGAGATACCTCCTTACAACAGCCCTCCGTTGTTTCCAGATTATGCGGAGTAGCAGCAAAAGGCAAATCCAAATCTTGATTTTGTTTTCCCTCCAGTATGCTAATGCCGCGTGAGATGACATTGGAAGCAGGTTTTCCTTGTGTTCGTCGCATTGTCTTATCAGTCGGTACTTGACTCCAGACTGTTAAGGACTCCGTGAATTTTGCAAGGGATTCTTCCAGAGAAGAGGTTAGCTTTCCCAAGGACTCAATTTCAGGTGGAAGCTGCCTTTTAGGGGTTAACTGTAGTTGCTGCACATCTTCTTTTTGGTTATCTGCAGAGTTGTGGTTTGGCAAGCAGCCAACTTGATGTGGCCTTGGCATGGAGGCAGCGTTTAGCAAAGGAAGCTTTTTCAATGATAACAGTGGTTTTACAGTGTCCTCGCTAAAAACTCTTCTAGTTCTTATGCGGAGAGTGTTCAAAAAGTCCCTCATTTTAAAAAGCATAAGAGGAATTGTAGATGCATCAAATTCTAGAAGCAGCCTTGTGGAGTTACGTGATGCAGGTAAGGGCACAATGGATTTTAGATCAATTTGTGATGGTGTCGTTCTGAGGAGGGAGCTTAGGGAGGATACAACCTTCTGTCTATTTGCCCATTTCCCTCTATTCATATAGTTGTTTGTAATCTCAAGCATTATTTTAGCTACTTGAAGGCGACGAGAATGGGACCCACATGCCTTACTGTACTTAGAGGGCTGTTCGACAGTTTTGCCCATATCCTCCATGTGGCCCCTTGTCACTGTTTCAGCAGGGGGATGTGAGTGAGAATGAGCTTTTAAAAGCTCTCCTTCGTTTTTATTAAGGGATTTATGGACACTATCCAATTGATTGCTGATGTTTTCAAGCTTTTGAAATATTGTTAAGACAGTTCTCCCTGTAAGAATGCAATGCTCTCCAACAGTTTCAATTAATTGTCTCTCGTGCTCCCCTCCATTGATGATCACAGAAGTATTACAAGGTCTTGTGCAAGTATCAGAGGGTGAAGAGGGCTGATTGCCTTCATGAACTTGGACTTGAGCCTTGGGCAGTAATTGGGGGGGGGGAGGGAGAGGCAGTCTGTTCTGGGATCTTATTTTCATCATCATCACCATATGCCGGAGGGGGGTCAACTTCCAACACTGCAAATTTATTTGGGGAGGACATTTCAGATATCTCACTTACGGTTTCTCTTACTGTCCGTGCCAGTATCTCGTCAAGCCGCAGTTGTTTTGCCGCCTTGGCTGGGGATCCTGATTGAGCCCTCTGGCGCTTCTTCCTCCTCTTCATTATGATTATATATTCCCTTGCAAGAACTTCGGGTCCGGACGAGAGCTCCACTCAAATATCATCAGCAGCAGTTGTTTTCAGACTCGAGGCTTTAAAAAAACCCTTTAAAAAGTCTAAAAGAACAAAATGGATATCTTGGTGCCCATCAAGAGCCTACTCAGGCTGTGTGAAAAGGGTAAAAGGATAAAAACTCCGAGTGCTTAAAAAGGTTGCAGGGAGCAGGGAGCCATCTTTGTAATACTATAACTATGAAGGGTTTGCTGTTCGACTAGCAATTATGAAGAAGAAAAGTGAAACATAGGAAAAAATGAGAAAAATATCACCATAAAAATGAGATATACAAAAAATTATCTTGATCTCATCACTCCAAATAACATTGTCCCATTCTTCCTCTGTCCAGGTAACATGGGTTTTGACCAGTTTAGTATTTTCAACCTTTGTTTGAGAGATAAAAGTGGTTTTTTTCATGAAATTCTAGTCCAAATTCCAGCAGTCTCCACCAAACAATTCTTGCACTCAACTTTATGTTGCATTGCACCATTTCATCTTGTGTACAGCCAGATGATTTTCTTCTGTCACATAGGCACATCCTCTTAATTCTTCTATCATCACTTCCTGCTGTGTACCTTTTCCTGCCTTTACCAGTGTGATTTTGTAGTGACTGAGTCTCATACCTCTTCAAAAACTTAGAAATGCCACCTTTGCTTAAGTTTCCACCAATTTTTCTTTTAATTTCTTTATAACTGTAGCCTTTTTCACTTAATAACACTATTTTACATTGCTTTCTGGGTGACCAGTCAACTCTTTACACCATTACTTTAATATTATTTTGCTTTACAAACTCACAAAATGAAAGAACACAAAATAAAATCCAAGCAACTTGATAGAAATCACATAACACACTGACAAATGACATGGCATCAATAACTGACTCCTACTGTGATCTGATTGGCTCAATGCCAAAACAAGATGACACCCGATTCACTCTGTACACATTCATGCTCATTGGCTACAATCAGATGGAGGAAAGCTACCTGATATCAACCTTCCTCTAGTTATTAGGCTATAACTTTTCATAGAATACAGATAATTGAACAAACTTTGTTGCATTACATTCTTGATTAAATTATATTTCCTATAATATGGAGGACTTATATATGGAGGACTGCTTGAACAGATAGCCATGGCTGTGCGCACAAGTACATAGGGACATACTTTTCATTCTTTGCAACATATTTCCCACTCAGCTTTGCCACCCGAGGATCAGACTTCCCAAAGCTCTCTTTCACTTTGCAGTGCTCCCTTGCTGGATCAGTAACTCTGCATATATATGTAGACATATTTCTTGCAGATATTGAAAAGCAAGTATGGATTTATAGCACCAAGAAATGGAGGAAGGCTTGAAATCAATAGAATTTGCTTTATTGCTGATTTCAGTCATAGTTGTGAAGTGCAGAGAGGACATGTTAATTAGTCATATTTTATCTTCATCCTCTGCTTTCATTTCAGGATTTCTGAATGTAACCTGCAAGGTGAGCTCTTGATAAATCTCACAGATGGCAATGTACAGACATCAACTCTTCAAAACTGGAGCAGCAACAGAGAAGTCAATTATTGCACTACATAAATCTTAAACAACAAAATAGTTCTGAAGTTCTGAATATGCTATTTGCATTGAACTATGTAATTACTGGGCAATGAAACACATAATTTTTGTCCTTTCAATTTGAATTATCAGACAAAACTATGGTGAAGAATTTCTCTATCCCTTACCAAATGTTTCACAATTTCAATACAATCCATGCATTGCCAAACCTTTTCAAGGGGGGTAGGTAAACAAAGGCAGAATGGGAAATTCTTAATATTTATTTATTTATTTATTTATTTATTCTTTTTTAACATTTATTAGTAAATTAAAAGTTCATGTAATATTGTATAACATAGCATAACAATAGACTCTTTTTTTCAAGGGAAAAATGCTTCTCTTTAACTTTCTTTGTATTATTTTCATTTGCTACTTTCTTCACATATATATATATATTTGCTTAAAAATTTTTTCAGCCCTAACATTTACAATTCCTTTTTATAAAAAGAATAAATCATTATAGATTATATCATAGATAACTGAAAATACTTATTGTATTTATTATAACAGTCTATTGATTTCACATTTTAATTTCTTCTCCCCATCTTACTTCTAAATACTTCTTTATACCACCACATTGATTATCGAATTCTATTCTAGACTCTCCCTTTAGTGATATTGTCAGTTTATCCCATTAGATGTATTCTTGTAATTTTACTAAACAATCATCGACTGATGGTTCTTTTTCACTTTTCCATTCTCTTCCTATTTGATTTCTAGCTGCACCTAAAATATAAAGACATATTCAAGTCTCTTGTCTTGCTTTCCCCTTTATCATGTTTAACAAGTAAATTTCTGGTTTTAATTCTATTTGGATTTTCAAATTCTTAGTCAATATATAATCAATTTCTCTCCAAAATGTGTTTATCACCTTACAACTCAACCACATATGATAAAGTGTACCCTTTTCTGATTTACATCTCCAACACTTATTTTATTTGATTTTGTTATTCTTGCTAACTTCTCAGGTGTTGTATACCATCTACATAGCACTTTCATAAATTTTTCTTTAAATCAGTACTTGAAATTAATTTTTTGTTTTCATTTTATGCTCTGTTCCAGTCATCAAGTTGTATTGGTTTTCCTATATCTTGCATCCACTTGATCATATATTCCTCAAATATCTCTTGCTCCATTACTCTCTGTAATAAGAGTTTATATATTTTTGAAAGTTGATGTTCTTCTTTTCCCCAAATTATCCTGTTTAGATCTGAGGTCCCTTTGTCAAATCCTGTTAGTTTACTGTCCATACTCATCCTTTGCAAAAGTTGTCTACGAGGGAACAAATGACATAAATTCCATCTTAAGCTAATTCTTTCCTTGTTTTTAATCTTAATTTGCCTTCTTCGGAATTTAGCAATAGTTCCTTATATGTCAGCCATTTCTCTGATGTTAATGTCTATTTGCTTCTCAAGAGTCTCATGCAGAGCCATCCCACAAAGGTATTCCTCTACAAATTTTTAATTTATATTTTTCCGAAATCTTAATCAAGGCTTTCCTTAACAAACTGTTTTCAAAATCCTTATTTTTTATCATACCATAAATATGCATGGATTCCAAATCTTAGATCTTTTTATCCTAGTGTCAGTAGTTTCACATCTTCAGAATCAATTTAATTTCTTGTCACTGCCAACAAGACAATTTAAGTTTTATATGATACCATTGAGATATCATCCTGTTGAGTGACTGGCTACAAGATATGTATCTTTAAGTGTGATTTTTTTGAAAATGTACAATTGCATCATGTTGTATATAAAATAGAAATCCCTATTCACCCACTTTAAAATGACACCTGTCCTAGGTTTGTACCTATCACAGGTATCTATTAAATGACATTTGAAATTGTGGTGGTGAGTGAATTTTGGCATTTTTCCAATTTTGAAAATGCAATATCTCAGAAAGGGGTGGACCAAAAAATCTGATTTTTTTTTAAAAAAATCTCATGGTAAGTTACAAATGTATCAAAAATGAACCAAATCCATGATAGCAAATTGGATTTTTCATTGGTTGATTTGACATGGAATGACCCTATTTTCTTCATTGTCAGATTCCTCAAGTTCTTCTCATTCTTCTGGTCTTCTGAATCAGGATACAGTAAGGTTTCCTTTTCTAATACTGGTTACTCCCTCTTTCTCACTTGTGTTACTCAAGTCCCCCTCTATCTCATTAAGTTGTGTCCCATATCTTTGCAAGAACTCCTGCCTTCTGCACTGAATTGATTCTATATCTTCTTTGCCTGTACTGAAATGATAATACCTCAATAATTTCCCAATTATACTTAATCTCATTACGCTGCAAAATTTTGGATAAGAAGCAATCATCTCTTCTTAATTTTAAGATTTTCGATGGGATATCTTTGAATATTTCTACTTCTTTTTGTTCTATTTCTAATTTCTTATGATATCATTCATGGATGACTCTGTCTTTAGTGTCTTCCTTTAGAAAACAGATCACTACATCTATTGACAGGTTTTTTTCCCCTTGCTATCAATGAGTTTAACCTGAAAATCTTATATACTTCCCACTGAAAATCTTTTATTTTGATTTTAATAATGTTTGCCAGTGCTGGGATTATCATTTTATATAAATCTTCCTGAAATCCTTCTCCTACTTCTAGATGCTTCTGATTTTTAAACATTTAGCTCTTTGTCTCAATCCTGATCTGTTTTATTATTATTATTATTTTATGAGATGTGCTGGAAAAAGCATACAAATAATATTTTAGTCCTCAAACCCAATGAATATACCGTTGGTCTTTCAACACTTTCTTACCCCAAACCCTTTGAAATGAACCAAAATGGCCCAAAACAGCAGCAGCAGCAGCAGCAGCAGGAGCAACAACAACCACCAGTCTACAAAAGCAGCTTTTTCTCTGTTCCCAAAAACAGTTTGTCAAACTCAATTATCTGCATGTAAAACCTCTCTTTCTTATCTTTAGCAAACCTTTAGAAGGAGGATATTTTTACCATATATAGTGGATATGTGATATAGCAAAACAATATTGGAAAATGGTACATAAGATCTTGTATTCCTGCCAAGATAGGGGTGCAACTCAGGAAGTGTGGCATCAAGTCCCTGGCTTCTGCTTTGGATTGCCACTAGAGCACACATCTTAGAGGCAACATTGATTATATGCCATCAAATCAACTCCAATTTTCTTTTATTTATGTAAAGTGCTCAGAAGTGCCTTACCAGTCCCTTCACCTGGGGGGGGCGCTCTTGGCCCAAGGCTACAAGGGTGGTAACTCATGGTGGTGAAAGGAAATATCTAACTATAAATATAAATATAAAAGTGGGATTGGGGCATGGTGACTCAGCAGTTCCGTGCACAGAATTGTCTTTGGCCATGCTGGCCACAAGGCCACGGACTTGCACAACACTGGCTGTTTGATTTAGACACAGAGATGAGTGCTTCCCCCATAGTTGGACAAGACTAGCATGCATGTATGTGAGGGAACCTTTACCTATACCTTTACTATAAAACTGAAAGAACATAGCAGAGAAAAGCCATGTGTTAATGTAGATAATAGCTGCCTAGATGCCCTAAGCACATCCGATCTCACCTGATTTTGGAAGCTAAGCAGGGTCAGCCCTGGTTTTTACTTGGATGGGAGACCTCCAAGGAATACCAGGTGCTGTAGGCACCTGGACTAGGAACTGGCAAACCACTCCAGTATTCCTGCCAAGAAAACTCCATGGATATGAAGTCACAAAGACTCGGTAATGACTGTAACGATACAACACACAATGTAGATAATAGACTGTTTTTTCCTTTGAATTTTGTGATGAGAGATGGGCTTGGAAATTAGGAAGAAAATAATAGTGGCAGTACAGAAGTAATATATTTGGCAGTGACTTAAGAAACCTAAATTTATATTCAATCCATTTATATGGGTGTCCATCACATATAAATTTAATCTCAGCTGTTTCCCTCTGCATTCTTGATTTGTAATTATTCTATTCTAAAGCAGTGACTTTTAAATTTTCTCTCAAACTACTTATCTTCTCTGTGCTAATAGGTGGTTTGAGATAGGAATCATGCTGCCCTTTCATCAATCCCTAGATAAATTCAAACCACTTTATACCTCCTCCAGGAAGGTAACTGCTAATGACCTATACTGGCTGCCTGTCCCACTCGAAATGGTTTGGCAGTCAGTGGAGCTGCTGTATCAGCCGGGTTATGTGATTGCTTTAACCAGCCAAGAGGCTGTAGCCATGATGATGGTGGGAGAAGACAGATGATGGTATATTCCAAAGTGTGGCATGGATGATGTGAGTAGTGGCATTGCGGCTATAGATAAAGGAGTTCCTGTCCATTTGACTTGCTATGTACAAGGGGAGGGTAAAAGGTAGAATAGATGAATAAGGGGAAATGAGGGGGTTTTTCATAAATAAAAATGAGTAATGCCTGAAGAAAATGTTAACAACATTGATAGCATATAACAAAAGTCTTGTACTGCTTATTGGCTTTTGCAGACCCTTCCGAGAAGATTACACTTTCTGGAATGCCCCTGGGATATACCTAGTATAACAAGCTGCTATGGCCATTCTAGGGAAGCTGCTGGAAGCTGATGTTGGAAAACAGAATGCGTATTTTTTTTAGACATCAAGAGGAGATGGATGAGGCAGAGGATAATATTCAGCCACTTCATATATTTGCCATGGTGACCTAAGTCCCAAGTGACCAATTTGCCTTAGAACATACCATAGAGATTTTCTTTCCTCCACCCCACCCCACCCCAATGACAGAAAAATGCCCTCAGTTTCATAGATGGGAAGAGTGGGAATTTCACAAATTTCAGACGAAGTTCAACAGTATATAGTTTTAGGTTTCTCATTTTAGAATAAGCTCTGGTAGAGTAATATGCTCCTTTGTAAATCGTTTGAATGGCTCTGGATGCAAGCTTAAGAAAGGAGACCAAGTGCAGCAGGTGGAATTAAAAATAGTTCGACCTGAAGGTTTCTTTCTGTTTTGTCAAAGCCATTATAGTCCCCAACTTTTTGCACTGCACTGTTACATCTATCTGTAGGGAAAACCACAGAGAGTGGAAAATGTACCTGTAATCCATAAGCCTGTGTGGGAACATTTCCAAAATCAATTAAGCATTCAAAAGAAGACTAAAACAACCTGTCATGCATTTTCTCTGAATTGTTATTTTTTCTCGAATATTTTCCCTATAAAGCATACCATCAGTTTGAGAGGATTTAAGGTTAGGGAACTAGATGCCCTGAGCACATCCAATCTCTCCTGATCTCAGAAGCTAAGCAGGGTTGGGCCTGGCTAGGATGGGAGACCACCAGGAAATACCAGGTGCTGAAGGTGCCTGGAGTAGGAACTGGCAAGCCACTCCAGTATTCCTGCCAAGAAAGCCCCAAGGAAATGGGGTCACAAAGAGTCGGTCATGACTGTAACAGCACAACAGCAGCAGCAGCGGCGGCGGTGGCGGCAACAACAACAACAACAACAACAACAACAACAACAACAACAACAACAACAACAACAAACGTTAGGGAACAACCTTCCAATCCTGGAGATGGTGTCACGTGACTACAGATAAAAACAGAAATCCCCTTCCAGTGTTGAAGGCTTATTTTATCACCTGGTAGAGTGAAAAGAATTTAGATCTGAATCCACAGACCTCCCCCCCTCCAATCCCAACCATACATCCAAGGACTTCTAGGTAGCACAGTGGTTTATGGAACCAGGGGTTGCAAACTCAATCACCCATTGTGCCTCCTTGACAGGGCTGCACTCATTGACTCAGCTATGTAGTTACAATATTATTTTGATGGTAACATAAAGCAATATTCAGTTTGCAAAAATAAATTCTGTCCTTTTCTTACAAATGGACAGAATGCTTCACTTTTTACCTTTTTTTTAAAAAAGCTAAACAAAATGGAGAATGACCAAATTAATTTCATCAGCACTTCTGCCTTACCAGCAAAAAGCCCAACTCCATTTTGCATAGAACTAAGGCTCTAATATTTAATAGCTCTTTTTTTGCTTCTTCTTTTTTGGTAACATAGGACAGCTCTAGAAGGAAGACACATAGCTTCCAACTATTTCTAGTGGAATCTGGCACTGCTTTGCTAGTTCCTGAAGTAAGATCTGAAGTAGACAGTGGAAATGACTTGTCTAATCCTATACTATATAAAGTATAAATATAGAGAATGTGTTGAGCATTGGAATGTATTTCAGCAGGATGTTCTAACTTGTACCAGTTGAGATAAGTAAACCCCACTCCATACATTTTGTCTCATCTGAACTGTTTTGTCTTCAATCACAGTTCATCATTATCTATTCTAACCACAATTATTGAAATAAAATAACATCTGGTGCTAGCAAAAATTCAGTGGTAACCTCAAGATACATGGCATTTCTCTGGAAAATGCTGCTTTCCCCCCAAAAAAGCCTTGGTATGGGCATATGGAAGAAACATTGTTTTATCAAGTGCTAGGTAGCAGGGGATAAGTTCTAGGACTAAATTATGCCATAAATGCATACCCGACTGTGGCCATTTCATGTCAAATTTAATATTCTGCATGCCTGCTTCAGGTTATTGTAAAATTGGTTATCTATTTATTGATGGGAAACATTTATTTCTACAGTTCACATCCTCCCACTCCATCTTCAGATTATTTTTTTCCTTTTCTTATTTGTGTTCTAGTAAATATTCATACACATGTCAATACTGTAAACCACAGCAGAAGAGAAAGTGACCCACATTATGAATTTCTGTTCAGTGATTTTTTTCAGTTCACAGGGCTAAATTGTCTAGTGGTTCCGATTGAAACAAACTGCTCAAGCAGTAACATCTATTTTTGCTAGACATTTTGAAAGAACATTCACCAATTGCTCTTTATTCACATTCAAGGCTATGTTCAAGTCTTTCACATTCAAGGGCAACTTGAAAACAAACCCCGGGACATAAACAACAAACAACAAACCAAATGAAAAAAAAATCACATTAGCAATCACCTTATGCCTCTTTAAAGAGCAAGGTCTTAATTGCTCTTTTAAAAGAAGCCAGATGGGTAGTTTGTTCCATAAAGTAGGGCCACCATTGAGAAGGCCCGATACTTCCTGTTTGACTCCCACCATCCATTACAGCACAAATTAGGAGTTATCAGGACCCTAAGCCACAGAGCAGAGAGCATCCCCACCTCCACAGAAGCCAAGAAGAAGGAGGACAGGCACCTGAAGATCGTACTTAAGGCCTGTGGATATCCCAAGTGGGCCTTCAACAAAGCAGTGTCCTGACCCAGAAGAACAAGGGATCAGCCTGAGACCCAGAGCTGATGGAAGAACGTGGTAATTCCCTACATGGCTGGAGTGTCTGAGAAGCTTAAAAGGATTTTTGGCAAACACCACACCCCTATTTATTTCAAACCTACACACTAAGGCAGAGACTAATCCACCCAAAGAACCCGATACCAAAACAAAAAAGGAGCAATATAGTATATAGTATGTGGTTCAATGCAGTGATGAATGTGCAGACCTCTACATTGGATAAACTAAATAGCCATTAAACAGAAGGATGGCCCAACATAGGAGGGGTAACAGTTCAGGACCAGAATCAGCATTGTTTGGGTTTTGGGGGTAGTAGTGGGGAGCGAGGAGGGAGGGGGAGGGAAAGAGGAGAACAAGGAAGGGATGGAAGTGGGTGGGGGGAAGAGGGGAAGAGTAAAACTAAAATCAAACAACCTTACTGTATTAATTTTGGAGATATGGAGATAGTAGTTATTAAATATAAATGTGAAGATAAGAAAAGAAGCAAAGCAAATACGATAGTTAATGCTGGAGTATAATTTCATATAACACGAATTGTTTGGGGTCAGCACCAAAGAGACACAGAGTCGTGAAAACTATTCAAAATATGGGGGCTGATGTGATTTTGTTGCAGGAAACACATTTGAAAAAGCATGCACAATATGTTATTAAACATCCAGCTTTGGGTGAACAATATATGGCAAATGGAACAAATAAATCAAAAGGAGTAGCCATCATTTTTAAGAGCAATTCTAAATTTGAAGTAATGGATCAAATGAAAGACTCAGAAGGCAGATATATACTTGTGAGAGGGAAATTAGAAAATAGATTGTTAACTATTGGCTCTTATTAGGCCCCTAACACTATGCAAGGCATATTTATGGAAAAAAAATATATTGAAGAAAGTTAAAAAAATTTGCATGGGGAGAAATCATATTAGGGGGTGACACAAATTGTATTTTAAATAAAAAAAACTGACACAACTTCTAAAACTAGAAAAATATCAAGAGAGGGTATAAAAATTGGAAAATTACTGAAAAAAGAAGGTCTAATTGATGGGTGGAAATATTTAAATCCTAAAGAGAAAGACTATACTTATTTTTCTAAGAAATATGCAACCTATTCAAGAATAGACCATATATTAATGTCGGATTCATTAACACAACAATTATATAGAATAGATTTTGGTCCAATTATAACGGATCACGCACCCATAAAAGTGGTATAGAATGAAAATGTCTTAAAGATTTGGAGGACAGGATCTAGTATGTTTACCAACCCACAAATTATTAAAAGAATTACAAAGGACATTATAAATTTTTATGAAATTAATGATAATGAAGACATGGATCCAGCATTACTATGGGATACCTTTAAATGTTATTTAAGAGGCAGATTTATAATGGAAGGAGCAAAACTGAAAAAGGAAAAAGAAAGAATACAAAATCAATTAGAGGAAAAAATTAAGAAATTGTTAAAAGAACACAAAAGGACAGGATCGAATAGGATATTGATGGCGCTAACAAAAAGTAGAGCCGAATTAGAAGCATTGGATATAAATAAAACTCAGATAGCAATGAATTATCTGAAAAGAGATTATTATGAATATGGAGATTAAAAACTCAAAATTGTTATCTAAAGCTATAAAAAACAGATCTATAAAGAAAACAATCGTGAAAATTAAAACTAAAAAGGGGAAATGGTAACAACACAACACCAGATTGTAACAACATTTAGGGAATATTATAAAGAATTATATGAAACAGAAATAACACCGGAAGCAGATATTAAAACTTTTGTTAATTCACTAAATATTAGCCCTATTATAGAAGAACATAAAGACCAACTTAATTCACAAATAAGGATCGAAGAAATAAAATAAGTTATTAAAAGACTAAGGAAAGGGAAGTCTCCAGGATGTGACGGTTTTACATCCCAATTTTACAAAACATGGCAAGATGAGGTGGCTAAACATCTTTTGAAGTTATATAATTTAATATTGAATGGGGGGATGATACTTGAAACATGGAAGCTAGCAAGAATAATAGCAATCCTAAAACTAGAAAAAGATAATATACTTCCATCAGATGTTAGGCCAATAACACTACAAAATTGGGATCAAAAAAATCTTCTCATCCATATTGGCACAAAGAATTAATAATTTTATCACAAACTATATTCATACCGATCAGTATGGCTTCATGCCTGGGAGACAAATGTCTGATGCAATCCGTCGCGTGTTAATAAAAACAAAATGATAATATCACTTGATGCTCTTAAAGCATTTGATCGTGTAGAATGGCGGTATTTATACGATCTACTGGGTGATAATTTTATTAAAATTTTGAGAAATCTATATGAAGGAGCTAAATACTCATGATAAATGGAATAGACTCAGAGAGATTTGAGTTACATAGGGGAACAAGACAAGGAGACCCCTTGTCTCCATTAATATTTGCTTTGCATTGAACCACTGGCAACAAAGATTAGAGAAAATAGCAATATCACAGGTATGTCATTAAATAATAAGCAACACAAAATTAATCTATATGCAGATGACATGCTTTTATTTTTGGAAAATCCATTGAAAAGTATAGAAACACTAAGGCAGATTTTAGATGAGTTTAATCAATATACAGGATTAAGAATTAATTATCAAAAATCTAAACTGTTATGTATTAACACTCCCACAACAGAACAGAAGGAAATAAAGGCAATCCCAAAGTTGGACTTATGTTACTCTAGTTTTAAATATTTAGGGATAAGGTTGACAAAAAATATAAATCAATTAGTATATAGAAACTATAAAAAAAAATCAAAGAAAAAAATTAAAAATGGGAGAAATTGAATCTATCATTATTAGGGAGAATAGCAACAATTAAGGCTTACATACTACCAAAAATTTTCATTTTTATTTCAAAATATACCTCTGCAACTAGAAAAGAAAAAGATACAATTATGGCAGAAAAAATTGGAAACATTTATTGCAGGGAAGGGAAGATCTATTAGATTTATAAAGTCTGTAAAATACCGGCCAGATTCAAGAGGAGGATTAGAAATACCACATCTACTGGGATATTATGAAGCTTTTCAAATAGCACAAGTGACTAATTTTATAAAAGAGGGGAATACCCCAGAATGGGCTAAGATGGAAATGGAAAGGAAAATGGATTTAATCAATCTACACTTATTTACACCTAGGTTGGTAAAAAAATATATATTCAAATACAAAACCATTTTACTGAGGAAGCTATGAGAATATGGAGGAAACATATGAAAATATTTGCTCCACCAATATCCCCTTTATGTCCTTGTTCAGAACATCCACAATTAAAACCTAAGAATCAAAACATCTTCAAATAGAACGTTGGAAGAACATTGGAATCTATAGAATAAAGGATCTGTTTGTACAAGGAAAACCAATTACAATTAAAGAGATACAAGAAATAAATAAAGGAAGAACAGATAATTGGTTGCTAGCCTTCCAAAAAGGAAGCATCGCAAACCAACTATATAAGAAATTAGAATTTAATAGACCATTAACACATTTTGAAAACTATTGCACAGGTAGTAACTGTCACGCCTTAGGGGCGTTTAACACATGCCATTCTTCCGCTGCCACCAAAAATATAATAATTTGGGGTCTCGGCACGCCCCAGGACGATTCAGGAAGGGTTCCTCAGTTTACCTAGCGACACAACTCATACGGGGAAAGGTGAGCCGCTGTCCCGTTGTGCCCTAGTAAAAAGGGAATTGTCTCCCCTGAAAGCCCTCCACCTGGGAGCCTCAGAATTCCAAGTCCCATAGAGCTCAATCAAAAGAAACTTCCTTGCTCACAGAAAACTCAGTAGCACCCAGCCTTGGCCAAGACCCTGGGTAATTTAGCAATGACTTCCCTCCTCTCAGGCACACACACAAATTCCAGTTAAAAAGGTAAAGAAGAAAACTTTATTTTAAAAGGAAAAGCAAGAGTAAAAACAAAACAAAAATCTCTTCTTGCCAGCATCATTTGGCAAAAGGTACAGATTCTGGAGCTTAACAAACAAAAGCAGATTTCTAAAACAAACTTATAAAGTAGCTTTTAAAACAGAAAACCAGTCTCAAGAAGATAACGTGAAATCTTGCATCCCAGAAATAAAATAATAACGCACACTAATTCTGGCTAGTATACTCACACTCAGAAAGATCGCTTGACTTTCTCCTGGCTTCGAGAAGCCAGGCCTGACACAGGAGTTACATGGCTGCAAAACTGTTTCCCCAAGAAGCTCTCTACCTGGATAAACCAGCCAATTCTTATAGACCCCGAACCTGCCTTTGTTCTTCAGAAAATGCAAAATAGGCTTCAGGCAGGTGTAGACTTTCTCATCGATTAGCATAATTACCCAGCAATACCTTCTACTTTGATAGGGAACAAAAGGCGACACATGCCTATTGATCTCAAGCAGGGGTGACGAACACGAGGCTCTCGAGCCGCATGCGGCTCCCGGCCAAAATGAATGCGGCTCTTTGCCTCTTATCATTATTTTGTATACTGTGGCTCTTTGCCAAGTTTGGATTTTGTTATGCTGTTTCTGAGGAGGGACCTCTGAGGAGAGATCTCCGAGCGCGTAGTCCCACCCCCAGGCTGCATCATCACGTCTCCCATCCCCCGGAAACAACTGCACGGGCCAGAGAGCGGGGGGACCCGTGTGTCACATGTTGTGTCACATCTTGCCGTTAGTTCTTAGTGTGGAGGACGCAGCACACCCTCACCATCACTGCAGGATTTTTACCCTCACTCAAAATGGCAAAATGCAAAGCTAAACGAAAATATGAAGATGAACACAGGACATTTTTGGAAGAATGGGAAGATGCTTTCTTCTTTATTGAACGGAATGGGAAAGCGCTGTGTTTAATATGCAATACTATGATATCACATTTCAAGGCTTCAAATCTTCAGTGTCATTTTCAAACTCTCCATGCTAATATTGACAAGGAATTACCCAAAGGTACTGAACTACGCAAGCAAAAATTGAGCACCTTGAAAAGCCAGGTAAAAAGACAGTCTCAAATGTTTCAGCAATTAACCAAGCATGGAGAAACTGTGACCCTTGCATCCTATAAAGTGGCGTGGAACATTGCCTGTGCTAAAAAACCATACAATGAGGGGGAGTTTCTAAAACAGTGTTTTGCGGATGTAATTGAAACCTTGGCTCCAGACAATAAAAAAACTCAAAGATTCCATCAATGATCTCCAGCTGTCACGGCACACAGTTGAAACCAGAATAGCAGACATAAATAATGTGATTGAGTCAGATCTACATGCAGACTTGAACGCATGTGCTTATTTTTGTGTTGCATTAGACGAGTCATGCGACATACAAGACAAGCCACAGTTGGCAATATTTGCGCGAATGGTTTCTGAGGACTGCGTGATTAAAGAAGAGCTTCTCGACATTGTCGCATTAAAAGATAGAACTCGCGGTACTGACATAAAAGAGGCAATGACTGCCGTTTTTAAAAAAGCAAATATGTCTTTTGAAAAACTCACCGCAATAGTCACGGATGGAGCACCGTTGATGATTGGCTCAGTAAATGGACTTGTGGGTCTTTGTAAAGGTGATGACGCCTTTCCTGAATTTTGGAACTTCCCCTGCATCATCCATCATGAGCAACCTGTGTCCAAAACACTGAATTTAGACCACGTTATGAAGCCTGTGATGTAGATTGTGAACTACATCCGTACGCACGCCCTTAATCACTGGCAATTCAAGAACCTCATTGCAGAACTTGACGCAGACTTGCCCGGTGACCTGCCACTGCACAGCGCAGTGAGATGGCTCTCAAGAGGCAAAGTAGTTTCGTGCTTTTTTGAGCTTTTGGAAATAGTAAAATTGTTTATGGCAGAGAAGAACAAAACGTATCCTCTGCTTTCAGACCCCGAGTGGCTTATGGATTTGGCATTTTTAGTGGGCATGCTTTCACACTTGGATAAACTAAACGTGGACCTGCAGGGGAAATTAAAAACTCTTCCTGAGCTGACACAAAGTGTATTTTCCTTTGTAAACAAGTTGAAGCTTTTTAAAGCACACATTCAAAACAGCAATCTATCCCATTTTCCTTCTTTGCGGAGCACCCTGCAGAAGACCGGTGTTAAAACAGATATAGCTGGATACGTGAAACAACTTACACAACTGCAAGAGAAGTTTACTTTCCGGTTTGAGGACTTGGACCAAAAAAGACCACAGACAACTTTTCTCATCGACCCGTTTAATGCTGACACTGACTGCCTGAAAACCCCACTTGTTACTGATGAGGCAGCAAGTGAACTAGAAATGATTGAGCTACGCAAGGACGATAGACTGAAATCTCTTTTGAAGGAAGGCCATGTTACGTTTTGGAGAGCAGTGCCAACTGAAAAATACCTGTGTGTAAAAAGAGCCGCTCTCAATCTGCTGTCTATGTTCTCATCAACATATGTCTGTGAGAAGCTGTTTTCTACTTTGAAACACGTGAAATCAAAGCACCGGTCCATTCTGACTGACACTCATGTAAAGGAACTACTCCGAGTGGCTACAACTGAATACAAACCTGATTTGCAGAAGATTACTGAAAACAAAAGATGCCAGAAATCCCACTGAGATTATCATCCCATCACTCCAACAAGGTAACAAAAAACACCTGACTGAGCATGTTATATTATGTGTTTAATATATTATTGCTAAAATTATATGCTTTTGTGTGAGTGTTTGTCTGTTTTGGCAGGTCACTGCGTGGTATGGCTCTCTGACTCTCACAGTTTAAAATTTTTGCTCTTTTTGTCGAACTTGTTCGCCACCCCTGATCTCAAGTGTTCCATCATCTGAATAGGATGTGTATTCTGACAAGTGGGTCCTTTAACAGACAGGAGTCATCTGTTGACATCTAAGTGTAACCCTTTGAGGCCCAGTGACTCCTTTGATATAAAGGGAAATACATTGTAAAAACCTTGTTTCCCCATTTGCTATCCCTTCATAACATCTTTGATGAAGATAAACTTTGATATTCAAAAGAGGTAGTACAGGGTAATACATAGTATCTCCCATTTGCTATTTTACAATCACATCAAACATTTTGCCAATCACATCAAGCATTTTGGCTGATGAGAAAACACAATATTTGTGCTCCCAGTTGACTTAGCATTGGTCTGTGAATTACCAAGAGAGTCAGTGTCTTTTCCCAACTCAGACTTCAAAGAAATGATAGCGTGTGACAAGACATGGCCAGGAATCTACAGAGTATATAGGTAACAGGACAGATCTAAAAATGAATTTTCTAGAATTCATCACAGTAACAAAGAGAAAAAGGGGTTAGTTTCACTAATTTATAAAAATATTTTGGAGAAAAATTATGATAGTAATGCTGGATCTAGGATAATTTGGGAAACAAACCTAAAAATCAAAATACCAAAAAACATATGGGAAAAAATATGGGCTACTCAACCATATAAATCAATATCCGCAAAATCTAAGGAGACGGTGTTAAAGGTAGTATATAGAAGGCATTTATGTCCTAACAGGTTGCACAGAATTAATAGAGAAATATCAGAATTATGCTGGAGAAAATGTGGGCAAAAAGGAACATTAGAACATATGTGGTTATCTTGCCCCAAAGTCCAGAGATTCTGGTTTGAAGTGATTAGTTGGCTGGAAAAAATAACAAAACAGAAAATAATCCCAAATGAAATGCTATTATTGTTCTCACTTTTCACTGTAGAGAATGAAAAGCTATTGAATAAAGAAATTGTGGCAACCCTCATAGGTGTAGCTAGGAATGAAATAGCCCAATGCTGGAAATCAGCACAAAATTTAAATATGGAAAAAAATAGGACCAAAGTATGGGCAATGGCAGTAATGGAAAAATTGACTTATCACGTTAGATTGTATAAAGGGGAAATTAAACAGGATCACTTTATGGAAATATGGCACCCACTGTTAAATTCAGATACTGAAACTAGTGATAGATTAAGCAAGATGGAAAATGGATTATACAACGTGTTGTTATAAACTGTTATAAATTGTGCTAGCAGAAATTATAAGGAAAATATTTTTTTTAAAAAAGGCACTCATTCAAAGATGATGATGTACACATATTAGACAGAGAAGATAGGTGGTTTGAGAGAGGGGTCAGGGAAGCCACTCATGTGAGCATTGAAAATCCCCCTCTCAACCAGGCACAGTCTATCTGCTTCTTATCAGGCTGTGCTTTCAACAATACCCAGATAAGAGGTTCCGGTACTGGTTTCACTGCAATTAGACGCCTCAATAAGCTCTCCAGTTTATCAAGCTGAATTCCTCCAGATAAACAGGACCTGAAAGAGTAAGTCTCCCTTGGAGGGGTGGGGTGAAGAGAGGCAGCATCTGGAGGCTGCAAATAATTGCAGCGGCAAGCTTTGTAGCTTCAGAAATCGTCTTATCTCCTCTTTGGGGGAAGTCTGTCTGCCATCTGTCATGGTGGCAGTTCAAATGCTCCAGACAATGTAAATAATTGTAGATATTTTGGAACTTTACTGCTGTAACTAATACTGTATGTTTTCTCCTCTTTTTTGTAAGCTTCATCTTGGACACTTTCTTGCTTCAATAAGTACTCATTCCCCCTTCCTGAAAAGGCAGCTACAAGTGTGTGTTGGGAGATTAAATTTTAAGACAGTATTATTTTGAAGCTCTCACATCCATATATACAATTTTATGGAGTCATTTGCCCAGCTGAGAGAAGAAAAAGTAAACAATTTGACCTTCAAAGTTTCAATTCTTCCAAAACAAACTTTCTGGATAACAGACTTGGATTTTTTTTCTCCTTCGCTCCTTCCCATTCTTGCTCTCCTTTTTACACCCCCTCCCTTCTGGAAGTGATTAACCCTTTGAATTGGGTTAAAATCGAGTGAAACCAGAACAATGAGCTGGGAACCAATATCAGATGAGCAATGTATGGATATGCTTGATAAACCTCAGAATATTGTTGATTCTCTTTAGTCTGAGCTTTTTCCTGAACTCAATCCAGAAGCAAATAAGAGTCCCGGCTTTAATCTAGATCAGAATGTTGAGCCTGATATACAAGTAATAAGAAATATTCAGAAGGAATACTTGGAGAATGCAGAATCTAGCACTGCTTGGGAGACTAAAGCTTTTTCCAGAAATAGAGAAAAATCTCAACTTTAATCCTGATTTGAGTATCAAGCTGGAACAGACCACTCACTCTAATCTGCAAGCATATAAACTATTTGCTTGGGAGACAGAATCCTCTTCAGAAGCAGAGGAGAGTCTCAATCCTAACCTTGTTAGGAGCACATGATTGGAACAGAGCATTTCCCCCCAATCTACAAATCTCAACAAATATGCAGGGGGAATGCTTGGAGAGCTCTGAACTGGAAGTTTCTGCATCATGGGATGGACCAACAGCTTAATGAATCAATCACACAAAAAGCTGTTAATGGATTACAATGAACTATAATGATATGGAAAATGGATAACAGAAATCTGCAAGCCAGCCCAAAACAAAATGGATGTTCCAGTTAGACATAATCACGTGATAGAAAACTGTTAAAATTATCTACCTATTATGAAAAATACAAATATAACAGTTGAGATGTCCAATATGTAGTAGTTTAATTAAATAAAGTAGATTAGCTATTTGAAAATTTATTATTAGGATTGAATGCTCTGTTAATATTTGATGGTCTTGTTCAATGTTGTTCAATGTTGAAATTAATTGTTAAATGTGAAAATAGTCTTCAATATCATTTATTTACTAAATTAACTAGAAACTATTTTATGAGGACAGTCAATTCACTGTGAAGACCAGTTAAGACCACTGTTAACTATAGTTAACTAGACAGGCCAGTTTAACATCTTTGTTTATGGAACATCTAATTAATTGAATATTTGAGCATGAAAAATGAAATATGGAATATGGAAACCAGCTTGAGATGTCAACTTATTAGATCTTTAAATGTTAGCCAGGCAAAGAAAGAGGGATTTTTCCTTTTAATACAACAAGAAACAGAGAGATCAAGATGTAATCATTTTTTCCTTTTAATAACCCATTAAGTATTAATCTTAGACATATAAGGTTTTGAAAACTTGGTAAAACTTATAAGAACAGAGAAAATATAATGAGTTGATGATGTCTATTATATATCTAAAGTTGTAGATTAGACAAACTAGCTTAACTTTGTATTTCACTATCTTAACTTCTTGTATTAGACTATTATATATCAAAATAGTTAAATATTATCTAAGCTATTTAATTAAACAAAGAATTACGTTTTAGGATTGGGACTATTGCTAAGACTAAACCAGCTAATATTGTAATCTATTATCTGTATTTTATGTACTAGATGAAGACAGAGATAAATAAAGACAAACATGATATTGATGGGAAAACATTAGAATAATATTAATGGTAATATTTATTAAATTTGGAAACATGAAAATAATCTTGTTTAAGATGAGAAGAGAATCATGAAATAACCAGGCAGATCTGAGGTCAAAGTAAACTATAAGATGGAGGACTCGCACTTGCTTTATTCAGACAGATGAAGCTGTTTGGATGAGCAGTGAAATGTTTCTCTCTCTCAAGAAAAAGAAGCCCAGTTGCCATGACTCAATTTCCAGATAAACTCACCTGGATGACTGAGAATCTTCACAGACATGTTGTACATGAGTTGTATCTAACCTTACATCATATATTGATTTTATTCAAGAATTATGGCTTATCCAACTTCAAAGTTGTTTTCTTGAGTCTCTAACATTCGAAAAATATCTTGCGAAGTTCTGTGAGTTTGCATCATAATCCTAGATTAGACATGGTCTCTTGTGATTTTCTTTACAACAAAACACAATACAAAAAGTGCTAGAAAATCATGTAAACCTTGAAATTAGTATATTTGAAAATAATAATTCAAACCCAAACCTGTTTATTAAATCAAACTATTTTAAGACATTTAAAATGAATCATCTTGTATAACTTGCTAAGACTGGCTTTAACTTACTCCTTGTAGTGTCATTTTATAAATGCAATGGTACAAAAGGAAAAAAGTCATGAACATTAAAATCTTTGCATATTGTCAATGATTAATCCTGAATATAGACAGATTGTGGTATTACTGCCATGTTTTTTATTTAAGAAAGTGGAATAAATTGGGAAAGCCGATTAACATTTAAACATGGATGGAATAACTATTTTCAAAAAATCACCTATCTAGAGATGGATAGATTCTCAACAGTGGCATAATCGCTCAGTAGAGTGTGTGTCAGACTCTCATATATTCTCCCAAATGCTGCCTGCTGAATTTATATATGATTGCCAGAAACAAACACACACATACATAGTACACCATTCCATGAAATGAAAGAAAAGAAGTGGAGCATCTGTGATGCCACAGAAGAATGTACTTGAGAAAAATTATAGGGACAGTGCCTTGTAAAGCATTTAAAATTATGTTAATATTTATTTATTTATTTATTTATTTATTTATTTATTTATTTATTTATTTATTTATTTATTATGAGAGCTTCTATACCGCACATCTTCCTAATGGAACTCTGGGGCTGAACCAGGTCAGCCTAGTAATACAAACAAACAGACAATGCAATACAAACAATTTAAAACAAAGTATGCACCCCAGCGTAAAAGAACAATAACTAATTAAACAGCATTAAACTAGGTCACCAAAGGCCTCGTGAAAGAACAGGGTCTTTAAAGTTCTGTGAAAGGCCAGCAGGGACTGTGCAAGGCGCACTTCGCTTGGAAGATGGTTCCAAAGAGTCGGGCCAACCACTAAAGAGGCCCGGTTACGAGTCGAAGTTTTTTTTTTTCTTTTAATCCACCGATTTATTTATTCTTGGAAATTACTGTTTTAGCTGTTGTATTGACTTATTGTTTTATCTTTATTGTTGTAAACCGCCCTGAGTCCTTTTTATGGGAAATAGAGCAGTATATAAGTGCAAAAATAAATAAATAAATAAATAAATAAATAAATAAATAAATAAATAAATAAATAAATAAATAAATAAATAAATTGGCAACTGTGCAGGGACTGTGGAGGCAATCAGGGTATTTACTCTGTGGTATTAACTCCCTAATTGCCTCCACTCTCCCAGCACACTTTGCCAGTTACGACCCCCAACCCCTTTAGAGCTCCACCAGTATACCATATATACTCAAGTATAACGGGGTGGGGGACACTTTTGGCTTATACTCAAGTCAATAAGTTTTCCCAGTTTGGGGGGATAGAATTAGGCCCTTGGCTTATGCTTGAGTCAATAAGTTTTCCCAGCTTGGGGGGGGGGTAAAATTAGGCCCTCAGCATATACTCGGGTTGGCTTATATTTTAGTATATACTGTACATAAAACTATTCAAATAAAATGGACTTGGAGAAATGGAAACATCTGCAACTGTCAATGTTAGGAAGGATTGCAACTATCAAAATGAATATCTTACCATAATTACTATTCTTATGTCAAACAGTGCCAGTGAAAATAGAGATGAAATATTTTAAGGAATTAAATATACTGAGATCTAAATTCATCTGACAAGGATAGAAAATAAGAATTAAATTGAAAGTGTTGCAAGAATCTAAGGAAAGGGGAGGTATTGGCCTATTGGACCGGATGTTGTATTATCAATCATGTATAGTAATGTAGCTGAAAGAATGGATATTCTTGAGTAACAAAAGACCTTTTTGTTTCTCAAACAAAAAAGGCACAATCTTTAATTGGTCTGGCATGTTTTTTATGGTATGAGAAAGCTAAAACTCATAGATATTTTCAAAATCATTATCTTATGAACTTGTTTATAAAGGTATGGGAAAAAATAAAAATGAAAATGTACAAAGTAGATATAAAGGAGATCTGAAAATGTAGGGGTTTTATAATGATCAGACAACATTTGATAACATACTGTTGATTGCAGATGATAAACTAATTAAGAAAATGTACAATTTTCTATTAAAAGCGGAAATGGAAGATGAAGAAGTGAAAGAAACAATGGTACATTGGGCAAAGAACTTTGGCTATAATATTGAATTAGAGAAATGGCAAAAACTTTGGAATGGAAATTGTAAACTAACAATAGTAACATCTTAGAAAGAGAATTTATATAAAAAGTTTTATAGATGGCATTTACCACCTGCTATAGCTAAAATGTTTTCAAATGTGTCCAGTAAATTTTGGAAATGTGAGGGGAAAATGGGGATATATTATCATGTATGGAGGACTTCTGATTAAGCTAAAGATAGATTAAAATTCATACTTGGCTTGTTAAAATGCTAAAAAGCACATAGATTTCAAACCAGAATTGCTTCTATTAGGTATAGTACCAGAAAACTTACATAAGAAAAACATTTATCTAATATTACATATTCTGACAGCAGTGAGGATTGTATGGGCAGAACACTGGAAAAATAAAGAAATATCAAGGGATGAAGGAATAATTAAGAAAATTCTGGAATGCAAGGAAGTGGACAGACTGACAATGAGAATTAAAGAAAAAGAGGACTCGCAATATTATCAAACATGAAATCTGTTGTATCAGTGGTTCGAAAAAAGAAACAAAGAATAAGGCTTAAACTTGCTGTAATGTGATTATGACTGGAACCCATGTAACATAAAGTTTATTAAGCTCTGTTTCTTTTTGGTTATGTTGAAAATGAATAAAATGTGGTGTGTGTGTGTGTGTGTGTGTGTGTGTGTGTGTGTGTGTGTGTGTGTGTGTGTGTGTGTGTGTGTGTGTGTGTGTGTGTTCCTGCCAACCTACCAGTTCAAAAGCATGTAAATGCAAGTTGATAAATAGGTACCACCGCAAAAAGTGGGAAGGTAAAACAGTGTTTCCTTGCAGCAATGCTGGCCATATGTCCATGGACTTGCACAACACTGGCTCTTTGGCTTGAAGAATCTTACCGTATGTACTTGCTTCATGATGGGTATATGCACAACCTTCATTCCAATATTTTAGCTAAAGAGAAACTAATGCAGTTTATTTATTTATTTATTTATTTATTTATTTATTTATTTATTTATTTATGACTGCCCAACTTTCCTGAGGGAATTCTGGGCAGTTCACAACATAGAGCACAACAAATAAAGTAAATTATCTACATGGAACAAAAGACAAATAAAACCACATCATTAAATGACAACGAACAATAATATATCATTAAAATATAAAAATAAAAGGCAAAAGGTGTAATATGGTGGCAAAGTAGTCAGGGGGAGAGCAAAAAAACAATAAAACATTCCACCACCTAGTCACTGAAGGCAGCTTTAAACAGCCATGTTTTAACACTCTTAAAAAAATTGTTTGATGAAGCTTCATACAAAATTAATTTGATAAATATACTGACAATTACTTTGCTATCCCATACTAAAACAGGTTTTGGAATATGGAAAAGAAATTTGGAAATTTAGAACTCTTGCTTCAGCAAAACATCCACAATAGGCACTAGAGATGGGCACGACTCAAAAAAATAATTTTTCGTTTTTCGTTTTTCGTTTAGGGGGTCCGTTTCGGTTCGTTTTCATTTTTCGAGGGTTTTCTTGCACATTTTTCGTTTTCGTTTTCGTACGAAATGAAATGAAAAAACATAAACGAAAACGAAAAATTTTCGTTTCGTTAGCATTCTTTTCAATGCAATGTGTCTGCCGTAACGAAAACGAAAAACACGGCAAAATTTTTCGTTTCGTTTCCGTTGTCGTTTTGCTTCTGAAAATTTTTTCGTTTTCGTTTTCGTTGCGAAACGAAATGAAAAAACGAAAACGAAAATGAAAATTTCGATGAGTCGTGCCCATCTCTAATAGGCACAACACTTTCTATTTGGAAAGTTTAAGGTTATTGTCTCAGGGGGCATAATCCCGCTCTTTTCCTAAAGCTAACCACTGCCAGGCGTTCACCTGGTCAGTGCTTGGAAGAGAAACCTCTTCAGGATCCCATTTAATTCCTTCAAGGAAAACAGTCAAGATACAAAAGTATAAGGCCAAGGATAAAAATACCCTACATGAAACTAGTTAAGATTTTGTTGGAGGGATTTCTCACATTGTGGGAATCCTGTTTCTCAGATGAAGAAAAAAATAGTTTATCAATCCAATTTTGCTATCTCCCCTTTTAGAAGTTCAAGTGTGAATCCAAGGCAGATGAAATAATTAGTCTCTCAGTGACCAACATGGATAGAATGTGGGCCTATATCTCCCTTAATATCATGCTGAAACAAAGTTTGATGCATATTTGTAGGGAGAACTGTTCTTGAAGAAAAATGTGCATTCAGATGAAATATAGAATGTGTCTCAAGTAAAGCAGTGAGGTCAGTGACGAGAACACAAAAATCTCTGTGAGGAAGAATATGGTCTGCCCAACAAGTCAGAGAAGCTGCCAGCCTTCTCTGGGAATATATGTTATAAGAAGTGAGCAATTTTCAAGTCACAAAGCTGCAAAGTGAAAGCAATCCTGCTGTATCAGATAATCAGGGTGCCTCTCTGAATCTTGCAGAGAATGAGATGTGAGGCAAGCAGGGGCTGGTTCTGTCAGGTATTTCTCGTATCGGCAGCTTTTTCATTAAACAGTGTTATAGTAAGCCCACATGTTTTGATAAAAGTGTGAACTCCCAGTGTTTAATGGAGAGTACAGAACTAGCACTTATCAGACAGTTGCAATGTATGCCTTCATAAAATTGACAGGGGTTTGCACATTTGCATTAGATTATTTTCACCTTGAATAAGAGACTGTACAAAAAGAAGATGATATACCTCAGGATTTGGTACAATTGAAAATAATATGCTCAGTAAAACCAAGCACAATTACTATGTACTCAGCCAACTGGCTCCTGGTATTATTGTTGTCTTTTGTTTAACCAGTTCTTCTTTTACATAGCACAGTACAAATAGGTTTAAATGGACAACGTGCCAAAAAAGGAGTACATTTGATAAATATGGTGATAGCTTCCTCATAATGGAGGTCCCCCAGCCCAGTAATCATTTTAGTTGCTCTGTTTTGCATCTTTTCCAGTTCCACTATGTCTTTTTTGAGATGCCGTAACCAGAATTGTACACAATACTCCAGGTGCAGCCTTACTATCATTTTGTACAATGGAATTATTTATAATGTTGGCAGTTTTATTTTCAATCCCTTTTTTGATAATCTCTAGCATGGAATTGGACTTCTTCAGCACTGCCACACACTGGGTAGACACCTTAATTGAACTGTCTACCAGCACACCAAGATCTCTTTCCTGATCCATCACGGATAGCTCAGAACTAGAGATGGGCACGAATAAAAAAAATGGCATTTCGGTTTTTCATTTTTTGTTGAGGGGTCCGTTACAGTTCCTTTTTTTTCTCGTGAATTTTTGAAAAAAATTGTTTATGTTTTTTCAATTGTTGTTTTTCATTTTTACCTGCTTTTTTTGCGCAAATTTTAAAGCATTTCCGTGCATGGTCATCCCCCAACCCCCCAGACCAGAGGGAAAACACTAAAAAAAATGATGCTGGCAGAGACACAGTATGGACTAGGTACTCAGGGAGGCTGCAAAGGCAGCAGCGGGCATTGCCCAGGGTGCAAGGCAGCCACAGAGCGACTGCACTGCGGGGCAGGGGAGGGTACTCACCGAGAGGTACGCAGCACGCACGCACACAGGGAGGCTGAAGGACTGAAGCTAGAGAGAAATCTCTTCTTTCTCTCCCCTAAGAGCCAGGCTGAAGCCGGCAGGAACACAGAGACACACACCTGCCCCGCTGGCCTAAAGTGAAAATAACGAGTCACAGAGATAGCAATCCCACCCAGGCTCCCACCAGAGACTGCAAGGAGGACGGGGGCTGCCAGAGCTTTTTATGCCTTCTGTGGCTACCAGACCTGCCCAGTCGTCAACCTGGGCATGCTATTGGTTGAAGTTTTTCAAGAATTTACATGATCCCATCACATGGCTTGCCTCCATTTTGTGGCTGGTGACATCAATTTTGTCTCTTAAAGGGAAAAGAAAAATACATCGTGATGGGAGAAGACAAAAACAAACGTTTTAAGGACCCCCCCTCCAGAAGGTATTATCAGACAGTATAAATAATTATCGCTGCATTTTTACGGATGTCCAGGGTGTTTTTTAACATTTTAAACAGCTCATTTCATTGCAGGTCGCCATTAACGAAAAAAGAAACGTAACAAACCTAATTTTCGTGGTTCTGTTCGGTTCATTCCAATTTCATCACAATGTTCGTTATTCATTTCGTTATGTAATGAAATGAATAACAAATAACGGAAACGAAAAAAAGTTCGTTTCATGCCCATCTCTACTCAGAACCCATGAGTTGATAGATAAAGTTTTGATTTTTTGCCCCAAACGCATTACTTTACATTTCCTGCATTGGAACACATTTGCCATTTTGCAGCCCATTTCCCCAGTCTGGAGAGATCCTTCTGGAGCTCTTCACAATCTTCTCTGGTTTTTGCCACATGGAAAAGTTTCATCTCATCTGCAAACTTGGCCACCTCACTCCTTATCCCTGTCTCCAAGTCATTTATGAACAGATTGAAAAGCACCGGTCCCAGGACAGATCCCTGGGGCACACCACATTTCACCTCTCTCCATTGTGAAAATTTCCCATAGACACCTACTCTTTGTTTCCTAGATCTCAACAAGTTCTCAATCCATAAGAGGACCTGCCCTGCTATCCCATGACTGTGCAATTTTCTCAGCAGCCTTTGGTGAGGGACTGTGTCAAAAGACTTCTGAAAATCCAGACAGACAATATCCAAATCCACATTCCTGCTTACCTTTTCAAAGAATTCTAAAAGGTATGTCAGGCAAGACTTACCCTTACAGAAGCCATGCTGATTTTCCTCTCAGTAAGGTTTGTTCTTCTATGTGTTTTAAGATTTTCTCTTGGATGAGGCTTTTCACCATCTTCCCTGGGACAGACATAAGGATAACCGGCCTGTAGTCCAGTCCTCCGGCACTGTGGCCATTTTAAGAGACAAGTTGCATATTACCGTTAAGAGATCCACAATTTCATTTTTCAGTTCCTTAATAACTCTTGGGTGGATGCCATCTGGGCCCGGTGAATTGTGGATCTTCAATTTATTAATTAAACCTAAATCATCCTCTCTTTTAACCTGTATGTGATATAATTCTTTAGTCAAAGGGGGCCATTCAGTCAGCGGAATCTGCCTAAGGTGTTCTGTTGTGAAGACAGATGCAAAGAAGTCATTTTGCTTTTAATTTCTCTGCAATTTCCAAGTCCTCATTTACCTCCCCTTAACCTCCCTCACATTCCACAGGGCCAAGTGGTTCTCTGGCAGATTTTTCTATTTCTAAGAAGATTTTATTATTTGCCTTCATATTGCTAGTCATACGTTCCTCAAAGTCTTTCTTTGGCTCACTTTATCAACTTCTATTTCTTTTGCCAGAGTTTGTGTTCCTTTTTATTTTCCTCATTTGGGGAGGATTTCCATTTATGGAAAGACCTCTCCTTGTGCTTTAGAGCCTCTCTAACTCCACTCGTTAACCATGCCGGCGCCCTCTTGGACTGTTTTTGGGCGGGTTCCATGACAAGTTGCTCTAAGGCACAGTCATTCAGCATGTCAAGAAACCTGGTTTCTCTTTCTTGCCCTGAGCTCACATTTGCCCAGTCAATGTGACAATAATTGAAGTCCCCCATGATTAGTATCCTGTCCCTCTTAGACACCTCCATGATTAGTCTCCTCATTTCAAGGTCCCCTTCAAGTTTTTGATCTGGTGGATGATAGCACACCCCCACTATCACATCACTCTTTGGACCTGGTAGTTTAACCCACAGTGATTCTACAGTGGAGTCAGACCCACCATCAATCTCCATTCTGCTGGATTTTACCCCTTCTTTGACATAGACGGGGCCACTCGACCTCCCCTCTCTATCCCTCCTATTGACTTCATAGCCTGGGATTGAGGTATCACACTGGTTCTCCGCATTCCACCAGGTTTCTGTTATGGCTATTATATCAATGTTATACCTAGCTACCAAATGTTCAAGTTCTCCCAACTTTCCCCTGCAGCTTTTAATTCCAGTAGACAAACTACCACATCCCTTTATGGTTTCATCCCTTTATGGTTTCACCTGATGATCTTTCCCTCATCACAATTGATGAGATACAGGAAGTCAAACTACAGGAAAAAATTGAAGTCTCTCCCTTAATATAGTTGTGGAACAGGCAGATGAACAGGCTGCATGAGAGAGGCTCCTTGTACTAAGTGATTCACTTATTAGAAATACAGAGGGATGGATTTGTGATGCACACAATAACTGTATGGTGACTTGCCTGCCAGGTGCAAAGGTTGCAGACATAACCAGACATCTAGATAGCGATCAGTACTGGAAGCCAAATTCAGATTAATATTAGAGATGTTTACATTTGACCTTTAAGACAGGCTTCTTCACTCTTAATTTATGTTACAGAGGTCATTAATTCATTGGGGAGCCATAAATTGGAAGTGACTTGGTGACACACAACAATACGATGGAGATTGCTGCCTACATTTTCAGATACATGAAAGTATGCCCAGAATTATATAAGTATCTGAGATCCTTGGTAATGTTTCTGTGAAAGGCTCCAGAACCAGAGCCAGATGGCAATAAAGATGACATGGATATATCATAGGAAGATTAATATTTGACATGCCAGAAGGGTAGAATGCAATTCACAATTTAAGCTATTCCTCTTGAAAAATTAGCAACACAGAGGAAGCTAGTTCCTTCCTGGAGGGCAAATTACCACAAATATTCAAGTTCAGGTACTTCAAAGGCCCTTTGAAGTGACCTGTTGCCAGATCCCCATGAAATGCACATAACCAGAAAGTGAAAGCTCTAAAGAAAGGGCCAGGGGAAGCTTTAAAATGTCTCTCAGAGATAGGAAGGGAGTACAGAGAAATAGCCTGAGTGAAGAAGATGGATCCTTAGGGGAAAGTAGTATTCAGTGAAATAAGTGTATCTATTGGTGTTATTTGCTTCTTCATAGTTTGTACGCCTTTCTTAGTGAATCCTTAAATGTAATGTTCACAATCTAAATGCTTTTAACTCCTTTTCTTAGTATTTTTACTTTTTGTAATTAAAGTTATAATTATTTTAAACAGAGAACTCACTTGATGTGGAGGTTGAATTTCTTGCAAAGCTGTCTTTTGTAAAACTGACCAAGAAAGCCCAAACTGTTGTTTCACATTATCTGAAAAAAACTATAAAGGATTGCAAAGTACTGGGATTGCACCCACATAATTAATCTATGATTGAGTATTAGATCACTTATTCTAAGAGGAGGCTGGTAGCAGCTAGATTGAGAAGAAAGGGAAATGTGTGGCCTAAAGCTAAGTGTGTCTGGTTCTAAAAATAACTCACAAAAATTCCAGAAGTTAGGGAAAATAAAGGTCACAACTTTATTGGATACAGAAAACAGTACTCTGGCTAGGCATTGGGTAGGATCCAAGGCATCAGGGGACCTGCTTGCCCCCAGATGCACCACCTCTCTGCCCTTTAAGGGACAGAAACCATGACAATTACCTGGAACCCTGTGGGGTGCATGCAGTTTTGGAGTTCCCTGCCAATCTGGGGAAATGGGCTGTCGACTGTTCCACCCAATCTGGTCCAGTTCATGGCCCCCACCCCATTGACGTGATGATGTTTGCTCTCACCCAGTCCAAGCAGGTATCTGCCTGCTGCCACCTTGAATCTGTCCCAATGCCACCAAATCACCACTGGAGCAGAGCTACAGTATACTCAGTTCCTGCCAGAGAGCGGCAGCTGTAACCAATTTAATTGCACCTGTCCATCCCTCAATTCCTGTATCTGATAGATGTACCCCATCAGGACAGTATATATCCTGGGCTCTCAATGAAATGGTGGGATGACTGATCCAATCAACCACCCCACTGTACCATGAGGTTCCCTATAACTCTGTTTATCTTACGTCTGGCCAGGTCAACCTTTCTTGGCTGATGGGTGCCCCTCCAAAGCCTCCTTTGTGGGAGTTCGGAACAAAATATTTTGAGATAGGGATATGAATTGTTAATGACATCAAGCATGACTGACATAGTGGGCATAACATCTATCCCTTTGAAACTAGAAATATCATTTTCACCCAACTGTATGAGAAGCGCCTGTGTGTGGGGGGGGGTTTGTCTGATCAGCCTCCATAACATCAGCAGCAGATCATTCCAGTGCATGGCCCTTGAGACCCAAGTGTTGCCCAAGCGAATAACTTGCAGCCCAGGCATTGGACTAATAAGCTATGTGCATCTATCCAGAAATTCATGCCAGGACCTGAGGATAAAACTAACAGAAAATTGCTGTCAGTGGTGACTTAGCTATGTATGCTCTAGACTTCCATCAGTCTACCACACAATCTAGCAAAATAGAAGCCCTACTGCTGCTGCTTGTGATGCCACCCAATATGGAAGAACTGTGTGCTGAAGTCCTTGAGTGGGAACACAGCCCTTTGCAATGTTTTGCTCATCACACTTGCAAACTGATAACTTGTGAGTGGCAGGCTATGCTTGTGCATAAGGAGGGGGCCAGGCTTGCCAGGACAGCAGGACAGGAAAACCCTAGTGGTTCTAACTGGGCAGAGGACTGGATCACACTGAGCCTACAATGTAATGTGTTCCCCACCCCTTTTAGTCTGTTTTATTGTTGCTGTTGTGTCGTTACAGTTGTGACTGACTTTTAGTGACCCCATGTTCATGTAGTTTTCTTGGCGGGAATACTGGAATGGCTTGCCAGTTCCTCCTCCAGGCATCTACAGCATCTGGTATTCCATGGTGATCACCCATCCAAGTACTAACCAGGCCTGACCCTGCTTACCTTCCAAAATCAAGTGAGATTAGATGCTTTATTTAGAAGATTTTAAAAGAATTAAGAGCTTTTTATGATATATAAACATGTCCTCATAATGCAGTGCATGAGTGGTGGTGTCCCTCCTAGAGTTGGCTGTTGGCTCCCCAACCTGGACAGTTCCATAAAAAGCCAAATTAAAAGAAAATTTAAACAGGACCACCTCATATGGTGACCAACACACTTCTGTCAGGTTTCTCAACATTGCATGGAGTATATGTTATCCAGCCCCTTAGAGTGCCTGTGCTCCTAGCCCCTCATTGCTCTTTTTATAAGTGGAACCTTGCAAGGGACATTTCCACCCTGGAATTCACTAAAGAATAAAATTGCTGCCAAGTGTGTGCAGAGTGACCACGTGGAATTTCCCTGCTTGAGGAGGAAGTGTAAGTACTTCATCACCCCAAATTGAGATAGCAAGGTGTGCCTGGAAATGCCTGCATTGCCAAGGAAATCAAAGAATGATTCCCAGGCCAACAGGGTGTAAGCCCACAGGGTGGCCGGTGCAACAGAATTAAGCACTCTTTGGATCACGTCCTGTTTCTAATACCCCAGAGGTCTTTGGGAAGAGTCTGGATCGATTTTGGCTTCCAGTGCCAGCTGGTTAAACCTGTCAGTTTGGAAATGAGATAGCGCATCTGCAATCCTGTTATCTAGCCCTGGGACTGCAGTGGAATTCAAGAGCCTTAACCCTGCAATGCTCTGTCTTCAATTTCTACCCAGAACTTTCTACTGTAAATCTTCCTCAGAAGTTACATGCAGAAGTCTGGTGATCATTAGACTTGATGTAAGTTATTTTTAAAAATGACTTCAGGCCTGTTATTGCGGTGAATTTCTTAGAAGACTTACCAACACAGATTCCAAGCACCTGCTATAATTAAATGTGTTTATTAAAGCATATTGAGGTTTACAAAAGGTATTTGCTACTATCTGAAAAATGACAAAGCTAGTATTTACTACACTACTACTTCAAAGAAGACTAAGGCTAAAAGCCCCTAAAATACTTTTTAAGCTACATCTTGCCACTGCTGTGTAATTGGTTCCTAGGCGAAGAGAAGCATACCCAAAACCCCAAAACTTTTCATTATTTCTCAGGTCGGCTCAACCTCCATTGTCATGGGAAACAGTCACGTGTAACCTTTTGTCTAATAAGCCTTCTCTCTTGGATCTTCACCTAGCCTTTGTTGACAGTTTCTACAGATAAGAGTAGAACTACAGAACTAAACTGTCCTTTAATATTAATGTTTTTATGGTCTAGCTAAAGTGACTCCAGTGTAATTCTAATTCCCTTACAGGGACAAATTTCACTGTAAAGGTGATATTTGCTGAAAGACAAAAATGCTAGCCTGAGGACAAGCCTCATTACATTCAGACCTGGATCACTGACGATTAACAATAGCAACTACCGCTTAGCTGTGGCACCAAAACCTTACCCATTTATTCTGGAAAGACTCTTGTCATATGTTGACTGCCACTACTATAGGAAAAAGCTTAAGGAATGTTAAATCACATGATAAATGAGTTCCCAACCATTCCCTAGGCACCTTTTGGTGCACCACCGTCCGCAGCATCCAAGTGAATTTTTAAGGTGTTGCCTGGGTCCCATGGCTGTTGCCATATTGCTGAGACATTGAAATTTCTTTATTTATTAAATTTATATACTGCTCCATCTAGCTACATGGCTACTCTGGGTGATTTATAAAATTGAGCAAATACATAACATAACCATTCATTTTCCCCCTTAGAAATTGATGTGTTATACAAATATAAATATAAATAAAATAAAATAAATTCATTCTAGGTATTAATAATTTCTTGAATGCTTTGTAAAATTCTGATCCTTTCCCATCAGTTCCTGGTGTTTTGCCTATTTTCATCTTGCTCATGATTCCCTCAATTTCTTCATCAGTTATTAACTGATTCATCTTTTCTCTTCATTCTCAATCCTTATTTTAATATTTTCTTTCACAAACTCATAAATTCTACTTGTAGATGGGCTATTACTTGCATAAAGATTCTTATAATACTCTTGGAATGCCTCCAACTTTTCCTTCATTTTATTACAAATTTTGCCCTTCATATCTTATATTACCCCTATCATTTTTATTTATGTCATTCTTCCAATAACTTAGACTTTTTATTATTACTCTCATAATATTTTCTTTTCAGATACAGTAATACCTCAGATAAAGAATGCCTCTGATAACAATTTTTTCAGATGACAAATGGAAATTTCTGGGTATAGGGCTGCCTCAGATAACATATGTTCCCTATGGGCTGCCTTAGATAACAAATGTTTCATAATGCCTTGCAAAAAAGTGTACCCAGGATGTATTACACCTCCTGTAGTTTGTGGAGGGGTGGGAGGAGTTAGAGTGTTTTTTATGGTTTTCTGGAGCCATTCTGGACATGTTTTACTGAGGGATTTGGATCTTTTGAACTTGGAAAAGTAGGGAGCTAGCTACCCATCAAACCATTTACATTTAAGTTCATTTACCCCATCCTTATTCTCATCAGTTTTCTGTAAAAAGACTATATCAGCCTGACTTTTATCCAATTTGCTTGGACTTTAGCCCTTTTTATTACAGATTCTAGGCCATTCACATTCCAAGATGTTACAGTATCTTAAGTTGCTTAACCATTGTATATAATTAATTTAAAAATTGTCAGCCGAAAGTTAAGTGCATAAAATACAAATAAAACAGCAACAAAACCCTGACATAACCCCTTTTCCCTTCTCCCTTCCTACCCCACATTCAAACTAAAACCCAACACATATAGAGTTTAGTATCCCCCTCTTCAGTAAGCAAGTCTGCTGACATCCAGTGGGTGGAGGTGTGACCCAAAATCCTGGCCATGATTTTAGTAGTGCCATTGGTCCAGTCCATTATTAAGCATAGCTCTAATACTGCATTATAGAATATTCTTACTTATATACATTCACATCTCCTACCTATTACACTTTACTATTAACTAAAAAAACTATGTAGAAATAAAAAAACTCTATAAACTATATATTATCTATAGTGGGCTTTCATAATTTTATGGAACTATCATGCTTGGAGGTTAATCGGCTATTATTGAGAAATAACCATTTCTCAATATTTATTTATTTATTTATTTATTTATTTATTTATTTATTTTATTTATTTTTGCATTTGTATACTGCTCCCATTTCCCAAAGGAACTCTGGGCGGTTCACACAATAGGCTTAAAAACAGACAACAATAAAACAATATAAAATAGTAAAATAGTGCTGGGCAAGAGGCAAAAACTTAATGACCATGAAAAAAGAAAAGGGAAAACAAGAGCAACTTGGTAGCACATTAGCAGTCGCCAAAGGCATCCCTGAACAGCCAGGTTTCAAGGGCTTTCCTGAAGGATGCTAATGAGGGAGCCTGGCGTATCTCACCGGGTAGCTTGTTCCAAAGCGATGGACCAGCCACCGAGAAGGCCCATTTTCAAGTTACTACCCTGTGGGCCTCCCTGGGGGTGGCCACCCGGAGTGAGAAAGCCATAGAGGAATGGGTGGGTTGGACCAGCTCTAATCGTAGGGAGATATGCTCTGCCAGATATTCAGGACCCAGGCCATGGTTTGTTTTGTAAACCAAAACCAACACCTTGAATCTTATACTGGAGGCAATGGGTAACCAATGCAGGTGAGCCAGAATGGGGGTGATGCGGTCAAACCTGCCCGCACCAATCACCAACCTGGCCACCACATTCTGTACCCGCTGCAGTTGCCAAACAAGGTTCAAGGGGAGCCCCATGTAGAGAGTGTTACAATAGTCTATCCTCGATATGACCAGCGCCTGCACCACTGTCCTCAGGGAGTCCCCATCGAGGTATGGGCAAATCTGGGTGATGGTAAAAGGCCGACCTGGTCACGGGTGCCACCTGGGATTCCAGGGATAGATCCGGATCCAGGACGATGCCCAGACTCCTCACTCGTTCCGCCAGCTGGAGGGCGGACCCACCCAAGCTGGGAAGAGGGCCACAGTATCCGTCCGGGCCACCCCCGAAAAACAGAACCTCAGTCTTTCCAGGGTTAAGCCTGAGCCTGTTAGTCCTGGTCCAGCCCAATACTGCACCCAAACAGTGATCAAGGGTCTGGATGGCCTCCACTGCAGAGGTGGAA
The DNA here is from genome assembly GCA_037367245.1 of Phrynocephalus guinanensis. Classification (NCBI taxonomy): domain Eukaryota; kingdom Metazoa; phylum Chordata; class Lepidosauria; order Squamata; family Agamidae; genus Phrynocephalus; species Phrynocephalus guinanensis. The sequence goes on from CM074735.1 coordinate 5,875,929, forward strand.
AACAAGAGATAGAGCTGCGTACTGGTGACAGCAAGCTCCAAAACTCCGGATGACCTCAGCCAGCGGCCTCATGTAGATGTTAAAGGGCATTGGAGAGAGAGCTGTCCCCTGAGGCACCCCACATGAGAGTGTCCAGGGGAACGACAAAACACGCTCCAAGCTCACATGCTGAGTATGGCCCTCCAGGAAGGAACGGAGCCAGCCAAAGGCCAGACCCCCAATCCTTACCTCAGAGAGCCTACCCAGGAGAATACCGTGGTCAACGGTATCAAAGGCCGCTGACAGGTCAAGAAGGACCAACAGGGTAGAGCAACCCCTGACAGCCCTCCTCAACAGGTCATCCTGCAGTGCGATCAGGGCAGTCTCAGTCCCATGATTCGGCCTAAACCCAGATTGGAAAGGATCCAAAACATGGTTCTCCTCCAGGAACGACTGGAGACGCAGGGCGGCAACCCGCTCGACAACCTTGCCCATAAAGGGAACATTGGCTATAGGACAATAATTAGACATATCGTCTGCAGCCAACTCCCATTATATCTGGACCTACCCTTTTGAAAAGAACCCCCGACATAAATAATTTAACCAATTAATTCTGGTTCAGTTTATATACCCCAAACAGTTACTGAACCATTTCTACCACATGTCCCCCTATCATTATAATCTTATGTTTATATATATATATATGTGTGTGTTTTCGTAGATTTTCACGGGTATAGGTATGCATGTTAGGGTGGATTCGGGTTTCTTCCCGTGTAGAAATCTGGTTGTTTTGGCGACGTTTCGACGAGGTCTCACTCGTCCTCTTCAGGCTGGTGTTCTGGCTTCTTTCTTCTTGAAGCAAAGCGTGATCTCAGTTGAAGTCCTTCTATAAATACTGCTGGGGGTGTGTGGTTTGCTTGCTCTGTTGCTGATTGTAGGTTCGTTTGTTCTTTTGTGATCTGCTGTGTGGCTGAGGCGATCGTTAAGGGCTTAACTGCTGGTGGGTTAGATGGCTGTTTAGAGACATCATGTGTGGGTGAGGTGCTGGATGTGTGTCTATTAGCCTTTTGTTTCTTAACGACCTTGGTGATGGGCGTTCTGGCAGCATCCTGGGCTTTGGTGGAGTGGGGTCCTGTGTCTTGTGAATTCATTTTGGTCTGGCTGCGTGTCTGTGGTCTCCCAATGTTTTTTTGGCATGTGTAAGTGTGCTCCATGTGGTGGCTGGAGTGGGGAGTAGCGGTAGATGGTGCAGTCGTGGTTTTGTTATTGGATGGTGGTTTCGTTTCATCTGTGGGAAGGGTCTGGGTTTGTGTTTGGTGTGGATGGAAGGTGGTGGCATCTTGTGTCCTTTTGGACCTGGTGTCAGTCTTTGTGACAGAGGCTCGTCTGTTGACCAGGGCTAGTTTCCAGATGTCAGGCAAGCGGGAGGTGTCATCACGTTTATTCATGTTGTTTGGGTGTTTCTCTATTTCAATGGCTTCCATGATTATTCGACTGTTGAAGTGTTCAGTTTTGGAGATGAGTTTGGTTCTTTTAAAATCAATTTCATGACCTGTTGTTTTTTTATGTGCTGGAAGAGAGAGGAAGATTTTTCTTCTTTTTTGGCTGCGTTCTTGTGTTCTGCGATGCGTGCGCTTATTCTCCTGTTTGTCTGTCCGATGTATGTGGCTGGGCAGACTTTGCATGGTATTTCGTAGACTCCTTGGTTTTCTAGCTCAATCTTGTCTTTGGGATTTCTTAAAATGTTGGCTATTTTTTGTTCGGTGCAAAAGGCTGTCTTGATATTGTGTTTGTGGAGAATTTTGCTGATTTTGTCTGTGGTGCCTTTGATGTAAGGGAGGAGGGCAGTGCCGTTGTTCTCTTCTGTTTCTTGGTTCTTGGGGGGTGTTTCTTTTTGGATTAGTTTGGTGATGATGTTTTTTTGGAATCCGTTCGCAATTAAAGCATTCGAGAGAGTGTGTAATTCAGTTTTTAGGTGGTCTTTGTCAGCGAGGCGTTTGGTTCTGGAGATGAGGGTTTTTGCTACGGAGTTGATCTGTGCAGGGTGGTGGTGTGATTGTGCATTTAAGTAGCGGTTTGTATGTGTTTTTTTTCCGGTAGATGGTATGTCCTAAGGAGCCGTCGGGTTTTTTGTAGATTAGGACGTCCAGGAAGGGAAGTTGGTTGTTGGCTTCTATTTCCATAGTGAATTGTATTTTGGGGTGTAGGCTGTTGAGATGTGTGAGGAAGTTGTTCAGTTTGTCTTTCCCGTGTGGCCAGATAACAAAGGTGTCGTCAACATATCTGAGCCAGAGTTTGGGTTTATGTTCGGACTTCTGTAACGCGTTGGTTTCAAAGTGTTCCATATATAGGTTTGCGATGACCGGTGAGAGGGGTGATCCCATGGGTGCTCCTTCTATCTGTTTGTATCTTTGTCCATTGTGGATGAAGTATGTGTTGGTTAGGCAGTGGTTGGTCAGATCTAGGATGTGCTTGGGGGGGGTTGTATTTGTTGTGGATAGCTGTCAAGGCTTCTTGAATGGGCACTTGTGTGAAGAGCGAAACAACATCGAAGCTCACGAGTAGGTCATTGGGTTGTAGGTCTTGTTTCTTTATAATTTCTATGAAGTGGAACGAGTTTTGTACGTATGAAGAGATGGATTCTGCATAGGGCTGGAGTTGTTTGGCAAGAAATTTGGCGAGGTTTTGTAGGGGTGAGCCTATGGAGCTGACTATGGGTCTGAGAGGTGTTCCTTCTTTGTGAATCTTGGGGAGGAGGCCGTAGAGCTTGGGGCATCTGGATGATTTCTCTCTGGGGATGATGCTTGGCTTGATTTCTTCACATAAGGGTGAGGCTTTTATTTTGGCTTTGGTGGTTTTTTCCAGGTAGGTGGTGGGGTCTGCGTTCAAAGGTATGTAAGCAGGGTCTTGTAGTAGGTTGGATAGTTTGGCTTGGTAGTCAGATGTGTTCATCACCACTGTGGCATTGCCTTTGTCTGCTGGGAGAATGATTATGTTGTTGTCTTTCCTCAGGTTGGTGAGGGCTTTTTGTTCTTCTTTGTGTAAATTGCTTCTGGGTGGTTTGCTGGAGCAGAGGATATTGGTGACTTCGAGTCTGATTTTGTTGGCTTCATCTGGGTTGATTTTGGTTAGGCTGGCTTCCACTCCGCATATGATGTTTTCAGTGGGGATGTGTCTGGGGGCGACTGCAAAGTTGAATCCTTTGGACAGGACTTTGGTCTCTGCGATGGTGAGTGTCCTGTCTGATATGTTGTGAACTGTTTGTTTCATGGGCTGCTGTGGGGGGTTGGGCTTCTGGCGTTTTTCCAGTTTGTGGAGTTTGTTGGTGTGTATGTCTGTCTTGTGGGAGGTCTCTGTTTCAGCTCTCCAGGCGGCGAGTTGCTTGGATTTGTTCCAGAGTGTTGGGTGGATTTTGTTGCTGAGTTTGAGGTGGAGAGTGAGTAGGTCTCTGTTGGTTTGATCTAGTAGGTATCTTTTCTTGTGTAGTTCGTTTCTGATTAGGGCTAGTTCTGTTCTTTTCAGGATCCTTTCGCTGGATGGGGTTTTTGAGTGGAATTTCAGTTGGAAGCTTGTGGGGATCACGTTTTTATCTCGGCAGTTGCGTAGGAATGCAATGTCACATAAGATGGTGGCTCTTCGGACTTCTAGTTTCTCGTAGGTTCTGGTCAGCTGGAAGGTTTCCTCCCCGTAGAGGTCGGATATTTGTTTTCGTAGATTTTCACGGGTATAGGTATGCATGTTAGGGTGGATTCGGGTTTCTTCCCGTGTAGAAATCTGGTTGTTTTGGCGACGTTTCGACGAGGTCTCACTCGTCATCTTCAGGCTGGTGTTCTGGCTTCTTTCTTCTTGAAGCAAAGCGTGATCTCAGTTGAAGTCCTTCTATAAATACTGCTGGGGGGGTGTGGTTTGCTTGCTCTGTTGCTGATTGTAGGTTTGTTTGTTCTTTTGTGATTTGCTGTGTGGCTGAGGCGATCGTTAAGGGCTTAACTGTTGGTGGGTTAGATGGCTGTTTAGAGACATCCTGTGTGGGTGAGGTGCTGGATGTGTGTCTATTAGCCTTTTGTTTCTTAACGACCTTGGTGATGGGCGTTCTGGCAGCATCCTGGGCTTTGGTGGAGTGGGGTCCTGTGTCTTGTGAATTCATTTTGGTCTGGCTGCGTGTCTGTGGTCTCTCAATGTTTTTTTGGTGTGTGTAAGTGTGCTCCATGTGGTGGCTGGAGTGGGGAGTAGTGGTAGATGGTGCAGTCGTGGTTTTGTTATTGGATGGTGGTTTCGTTTCATCTGTGGGAAGGGTCTGGGTTTGTGTTTGGTGTGGATGGAAGGTGGTGGCATCTTGTGTCCTTTTGGACCTGGTGTCAGTCTTTGTGACAGAGGCTCGTCTGTTGACCAGGGCTAGTTTCCAGATGTCAGGCAAGCGGGAGGTGTCATCACGTTTATTCATGTTGTTTGGGTGTTTCTCTATTTCAATGGCTTCCATGATTATTCGACTGTTGAAGTGTTCAGTTTTGGAGATGAGTTTGGTTCTTTTAAAATCAATTTCATGACCTGTTGTTTTTATGTGCTGGAAGAGAGAGGAAGATTTTTCTTCTTTTTTGACTGCGTTCTTGTGTTCTGCGATGCGTGCGCTTATTCTCCTGTTTGTCTGTCCGATGTATGTGGCTGGGCAGACTTTGCATGATATTTCGTAGACTCCTTGGTTTTCTAGCTCAATCTTGTCTTTGGGATTTCTTAAAATGTTGGCTATTTTTTGTTCGGTGCAAAAGGCTGTCTTGATATTGTGTTTGTGGAGAATTTTGCTGATTTTGTCTGTGGTGCCTTTGATGTAAGGGAGGAGGGCAGTGCCGTTGTTCTCTTCTGTTTCTTGGTTCTTGGGGGGTGTTTCTTTTTGGATTAGTTTTTGGTGATGGTGTTTTTTTGGAATCCGTTCGCAATTAAAGCATTCGAGAGAGTGTGTAATTCAGTTTTTAGGTGGTCTTTGTCAGCGAGGCGTTTGGTTCTGGAGATGAGGGTTTTTGCTACGGAGTTGATCTGTGCAGGGTGGTGGTGTGATTGTGCATTTAAGTAGCGGTTTGTATGTGTTTTTTTCCGGTAGATGGTATGTCCTAAGGAGCCGTCGGGTTTTTTGTAGATTAGGACGTCCAGGAAGGGAAGTTGGTTGTTGGCTTCTATTTCCATAGTGAATTGTATTTTGGGGTGTAGGCTGTTGAGATGTGTGAGGAAGTTGTTCAGTTTGTCTTTCCCGTGTGGCCAGATAACAAAGGTGTCGTCAACATATCTGAGCCAGAGTTTGGGTTTATGTTCGGACTTCTGTAACGCGTTGGTTTCAAAGTGTTCCATATATAGGTTTGCGATGACCGGTGAGAGGGGTGATCCCATGGGTGCTCCTTCTATCTGTTTGTATCTTTGTCCATTGTGGATGAAGTATGTGTTGGTTAGGCAGTGGTTGGTCAGATCTAGGATGTGCTTGGGGGGGTTGTATTTGTTGTGGATAGCTGTCAAGGCTTCTTGAATGGGCACTTGTGTGAAGAGCGAAACAACATCGAAGCTCACGAGTAGGTCATTGGGTTGTAGGTCTTGTTTCTTTATAATTTCTATGAAGTGGAACGAGTTTTGTACGTATGAAGTGATGGATTCTGCATAGGGCTGGAGTTGTTTGGCAAGAAATTTGGCGAGGTTTTGTAGGGGTGAGCCTATGGAGCTGACTATGGGTCTGAGAGGTGTTCCTTCTTTGTGAATCTTGGGGAGGCCGTAGAGCTTGGGGCATCTGGAAGATTTCTCTCTGGGGATGATGCTTGGCTTGATTTCTTCACTTAAGGGTGAGGCTTTTATTTTGGCTTTGGTGGTTTTTTTCCAGGTAGGTGGTGGGGTCTGTGTTCAAAGGTATGTAAGCAGGGTCTTGTAGTAGGTTGGATAGTTTGGCTTGGTAGTCAGATGTGTTCATCACCACTGTGGCATTGCCTTTGTCTGCTGGGAGAATGATTATGTTTTTGTCTTTCCTCAGGTTGGTGAGGGCTTTTTGTTCTTCTTTGTGTAAATTGCTTCTGGGTGGTTTGCTGGAGCAGAGGATATTGGTGACTTCGAGTCTGATTTTGTTGGCTTCATCTGGGTTGATTTTGGTTAGGCTGGCTTCCACTCCGCATATGATGTTTTCAGTGGGGATGTGTCTGGGGGCGACTGCAAAGTTGAATCCTTTGGACAGGACTTTGGTCTCTGCGATGGTGAGTGTCCTGTCTGATATGTTGTGAACTGTTTGTTTCATGGGCTGCTGTGGGGGGTTGGGCTTCTGGCGTTTTTCCAGTTTGTGGAGTTTGTTGGTGTGTGTGTCTGTCTTGTGGGAGGTCTCTGTTTCAGCTCTCCAGGCGGCGAGTTGCTTGGATTTGTTCCAGAGTGTTGGGTGGATTTTGTTGCTGAGTTTGAGGTGGAGAGTGAGTAGGTCTCTGTTGGTTTGATCTAGTAGGTATCTTTTCTTGTGTAGTTCGTTTCTGATTAGGGCTAGTTCTGTTCTTTTCAGGATCCTTTCGCTGGATGGGGTTTTTGAGTGGAATTTCAGTTGGAAGCTTGTGGGGATCACATTTTTATCTCGGCAGTTGCGTAGGAATGCAATGTCACATAAGATGGTGGCTCTTCGGACTTCTAGTTTCTCGTAGGTTCTGGTCAGCTGGAAGGTTTCCTCCCCGTAGAGGTCGGATATTTGTTTTCGTAGATTTTCACGGGTATAAGTATGCATGTTAGGGTGGATTCAGGTTTCTTCCCGTGTAGAAATCTGGTTGTTTTGGCGACGTTTCGACGAGGTCTCACTCGTCATCTTCAGGCTGGTGTTCTGGCTTCTTTCTTCTTGAAGCAGAGTGTGATCTCAGTTGAAGTCCTTCTATAAATACTGCTGGGGGTGTGTGGTTTGCTTGCTCTGTTGCTGATTGTAGGTTTGTTTGTTCTTTTGTGATTTGCTGTGTGGCTGAGGCGATCGTTAAGGGCTTAACTGCTGGTGGGTTAGATGGCTGTTTAGAGACATCATGTGTGGGTGAGGTGCTGGATGTGTGTCTATTAGCCTTTTGTTTCTTAACGACCTTGGTGATGGGTGTTCTGGCAGCATCCTGGGCTTTGGTAGAGTGGGGTCCTGTGTCTTGTGAATTCATTTTGGTCTGGCTGCGTGTCTGTGGTCTCCCAATGTTTTTTTGGCGTGTGTAAGTGTGCTCCATGTGGTGGCTGGAGTGGGGAGTAGTGGTAGATGGTGCAGTCGTGGTTTTGTTATTGGATGGTGGTTTCGTTTCATCTGTGGGAAGGGTCTGGGTTTGTGTTTGGTGTGGATGGAAGGTGGTGGCATCTTGTGTCCTTTTGGTCCTGGTGTCAGTCTTTGTGACAGAGGCTCGTCTGTTGACCAGGGCTAGTTTCCAGATGTCAGGCAAGCGGGAGGTGTCATCACGTTTATTCATGTTGTTTGGGTGTTTCTCTATTTCAATGGCTTCCATGATTATTCGACTGTTGAAGTGTTCAGTTTTGGAGATGAGTTTGGTTCTTTTAAAATCAATTTCATGACCTGTTGTTTTTATGTGCTGGAAGAGAGAGGAAGATTTTTCTTCTTTTTTGACTGCGTTCTTGTGTTCTGCGATGCGTGCGCTTATTCTCCTGTTTGTCTGTCCGATGTATGTGGCTGGGCAGACTTTGCATGGTATTTCGTAGACTCCTTGGTTTTCTAGCTCAATCTTGTCTTTGGGGTTTCTTAAAATGTTGGCTATTTTTTGTTCGGTGCAAAAGGCTGTCTTGATATTGTGTTTGTGGAGAATTTTGCTTATTTTGTCTGTGGTGCCTTTGATGTAAGGGAGGAGGGCAGTGCCGTTGTTCTCTTCTGTTTCTTGGTTCTTGGGGGGTGTTTCTTTTTGGATTAGTTTGGTGATGGTGTTTTTTTGGAATCCGTTCGCAATTAAAGCATTCGAGAGAGTGTGTAATTCAGTTTTTAGGTGGTCTTTGTCAGCGAGGCGTTTGGTTCTGGAGATGAGGGTTTTTGCTACGGAGTTGATCTGTGCAGGGTGGTGGTGTGATTGTGCATTTAAGTAGCGGTTTGTATGTGTTTTTTTTAGGTAGATGGTATGTCCTAAGGAGCCGTCGGGTTTTTTGTAGATTAGGACGTCCAGGAAGGGAAGTTGGTTGTTGGCTTCTATTTCCATAGTGAATTGTATTTTGGGGTGTAGGCTGTTGAGATGTGTGAGGAAGTTGTTCAGTTTGTCTTTCCTGTGTGGCCAGATAACAAAGGTGTCGTCAACATATCTGAGCCAGAGTTTGGGTTTATGTTCGGACTTCTGTAACGCGTTGGTTTCAAAGTGTTCCATATATAGGTTTGCGATGACCGGTGAGAGGGGTGATCCCATGGGTGCTCCTTCTATCTGTTTGTATCTTTGTCCATTGTGGATGAAGTATGTGTTGGTTAGGCAGTGGTTGGTCAGATCTAGGATGTGCTTGGGGGGGTTGTATTTGTTGTGGATAGCTGTCAAGGCTTCTTGAATGGGCACTTGTGTGAAGAGCGAAACAACATCGAAGCTCACGAGTAGGTCATTGGGTTGTAGGTCTTGTTTCTTTATAATTTCTATGAAGTGGAACGAGTTTTGTACGTATGAAGAGATGGATTCTGCATAGGGCTGGAGTTGTTTGGCAAGAAATTTGGCGAGGTTTTGTAGGGGTGAGCCTATGGAGCTGACTATGGGTCTGAGAGGTGTTCCTTCTTTGTGAATCTTGGGGAGGCCGTAGAGCTTGGGGCATCTGGAAGATTTCTCTCTGGGGATGATGCTTGGCTTGATTTCTTCACTTAAGGGTGAGGCTTTTATTTTGGCTTTGGTGGTTTTTTCCAGGTAGGTGGTGGGGTCTGTGTTCAAAGGTATGTAAGCAGGGTCTTGTAGTAGGTTGGATAGTTTGGCTTGGTAGTCAGATGTGTTCATCACCACTGTGGCATTGCCTTTGTCTGCTGGGAGAATGATTATGTTTTTGTCTTTCCTCAGGTTGGTGAGGGCTTTTTGTTCTTCTTTGTGTAAATTGCTTCTGGGTGGTTTGCTGGAGCAGAGGATATTGGTGACTTCGAGTCTGATTTTGTTGGCTTCATCTGGGTTGATTTTGGTTAGGCTGGCTTCCACTCCGCATATGATGTTTTCAGTGGGGATGTGTCTGGGGGCGACTGCAAAGTTGAATCCTTTGGACAGGACTTTGGTCTCTGCGATGGTGAGTGTCCTGTCTGATATGTTGTGAACTGTTTGTTTCATGGGCTGCTGTGGGGGGTTGGGCTTCTGGCGTTTTTCCAGTTTGTGGAGTTTGTTGGTGTGTGTGTCTGTCTTGTGGGAGGTCTCTGTTTCAGCTCTCCAGGCGGCGAGTTGCTTGGATTTGTTCCAGAGTGTTGGGTGGATTTTGTTGCTGAGTTTGAGGTGGAGAGTGAGTAGGTCTCTGTTGGTTTGATCTAGTAGGTATCTTTTCTTGTGTAGTTCGTTTCTGATTAGGGCTAGTTCTGTTCTTTTCAGGATCCTTTCGCTGGATGGGGTTTTTGAGTGGAATTTCAGTTGGAAGCTTGTGGGGATCACATTTTTATCTCGGCAGTTGCGTAGGAATGCAATGTCACATAAGATGGTGGCTCTTCGGACTTCTAGTTTCTCGTAGGTTCTGGTCAGCTGGAAGGTTTCCTCCCCGTAGAGGTCGGATATTTGTTTTCGTAGATTTTCACGGGTATAAGTATGCATGTTAGGGTGGATTCGGGTTTCTTCCCGTGTAGAAATCTGGTTGTTTTGGCGACGTTTCGACGAGGTCTCACTCGTCATCTTCAGGCTGGTGTTCTGGCTTCTTTCTTCTTGAAGCAGAGTGTGATCTCAGTTGAAGTCCTTCTATAAATACTGCTGGGGGTGTGTGGTTTGCTTGCTCTGTTGCTGATTGTAGGTTTGTTTGTTCTTTTGTGATTTGCTGTGTGGCTGAGGCGATCGTTAAGGGCTTAACTGCTGGTGGGTTAGATGGCTGTTTAGAGACATCATGTGTGGGTGAGGTGCTGGATGTGTGTCTATTAGCCTTTTGTTTCTTAACGACCTTGGTGATGGGTGTTCTGGCAGCATCCTGGGCTTTGGTAGAGTGGGGTCCTGTGTCTTGTGAATTCATTTTGGTCTGGCTGCGTGTCTGTGGTCTCCCAATGTTTTTTTTGGCGTGTGTAAGTGTGCTCCATGTGGTGGCTGGAGTGGGGAGTAGTGGTAGATGGTGCAGTCGTGGTTTTGTTATTGGATGGTGGTTTCGTTTCATCTGTGGGAAGGGTCTGGGGTTTGTGTTTGGTGTGGATGGAAGGTGGTGGCATCTTGTGTCCTTTTGGACCTGGTGTCAGTCTTTGTGACAGAGGCTCGTCTGTTGACCAGGGCTAGTTTCCAGATGTCAGGCAAGCGGGAGGTGTCATCACGTTTATTCATGTTGTTTGGGTGTTTCTCTATTTCAATGGCTTCCATGATTATTCGACTGTTGAAGTGTTCAGTTTTGGAGATGAGTTTGGTTCTTTTAAAAATCAATTTCATGACCTGTTGTTTTTATGTGCTGGAAGAGAGAGGAAGATTTTTCTTCTTTTTTGACTGCGTTCTTGTGTTCTGCGATGCGTGCGCTTATTCTCCTGTTTGTCTGTCCGATGTATGTGGCTGGGCAGACTTTGCATGGTATTTCGTAGACTCCTTGGTTTTCTAGCTCAATCTTGTCTTTGGGGTTTCTTAAAATGTTGGCTATTTTTTGTTCGGTGCAAAAGGCTGTCTTGATATTGTGTTTGTGGAGAATTTTGCTTATTTTGTCTGTGGTGCCTTTGATGTAAGGGAGGAGGGCAGTGCCGTTGTTCTCTTCTGTTTCTTGGTTCTTGGGGGGTGTTTCTTTTTGGATTAGTTTGGTGATGGTGTTTTTTTGGAATCCGTTCGCAATTAAAGCATTCGAGAGAGTGTGTAATTCAGTTTTTAGGTGGTCTTTGTCAGCGAGGCGTTTGGTTCTGGAGATGAGGGTTTTTGCTACGGAGTTGATCTGTGCAGGGTGGTGGTGTGATTGTGCATTTAAGTAGCGGTTTGTATGTGTTTTTTTCCGGTAGATGGTATGTCCTAAGGAGCCGTCGGGTTTTTTGTAGATTAGGACGTCCAGGAAGGGAAGTTGGTTGTTGGCTTCTATTTCCATAGTGAATTGTATTTTGGGGTGTAGGCTGTTGAGATGTGTGAGGAAGTTGTTCAGTTTGTCTTTCCCGTGTGGCCAGATAACAAAGGTGTCGTCAACATATCTGAGCCAGAGTTTGGGTTTATGTTCGGACTTCTGTAACGCGTTGGTTTCAAAGTGTTCCATATATAGGTTTGCGATGACCGGTGAGAGGGGTGATCCCATGGGTGCTCCTTCTATCTGTTTGTATCTTTGTCCATTGTGGATGAAGTATGTGTTGGTTAGGCAGTGGTTGGTCAGATCTAGGATGTGCTTGGGGGGGTTGTATTTGTTGTGGATAGCTGTCAAGGCTTCTTGAATGGGCACTTGTGTGAAGAGCGAAACAACATCGAAGCTCACGAGTAGGTCATTGGGTTGTAGGTCTTGTTTCTTTATAATTTCTATGAAGTGGAACGAGTTTTGTACGTATGAAGAGATGGATTCTGCATAGGGCTGGAGTTGTTTGGCAAGAAATTTGGCGAGGTTTTGTAGGGGTGAGCCTATGGAGCTGACTATGGGTCTGAGAGGTGTTCCTTCTTTGTGAATCTTGGGGAGGCCGTAGAGCTTGGGGCATCTGGAAGATTTCTCTCTGGGGATGATGCTTGGCTTGATTTCTTCACTTAAGGGTGAGGCTTTTATTTTGGCTTTGGTGGTTTTTTCCAGGTAGGTGGTGGGGTCTGTGTTCAAAGGTATGTAAGCAGGGTCTTGTAGTAGGTTGGATAGTTTGGCTTGGTAGTCAGATGTGTTCATCACCACTGTGGCATTGCCTTTGTCTGCTGGGAGAATGATTATGTTTTTGTCTTTCCTCAGGTTGGTGAGGGCTTTTTGTTCTTCTTTGTGTAAATTGCTTCTGGGTGGTTTGCTGGAGCAGAGGATATTGGTGACTTCGAGTCTGATTTTGTTGGCTTCATCTGGGTTGATTTTGGTTAGGCTGGCTTCCACTCCGCATATGATGTTTTCAGTGGGGATGTGTCTGGGGGCGACTGCAAAGTTGAATCCTTTGGACAGGACTTTGGTCTCTGCGATGGTGAGTGTCCTGTCTGATATGTTGTGAACTGTTTGTTTCATGGGCTGCTGTGGGGGGTTGGGCTTCTGGCGTTTTTCCAGTTTGTGGAGTTTGTTGGTGTGTGTGTCTGTCTTGTGGGAGGTCTCTGTTTCAGCTCTCCAGGCGGCGAGTTGCTTGGATTTGTTCCAGAGTGTTGGGTGGATTTTGTTGCTGAGTTTGAGGTGGAGAGTGAGTAGGTCTCTGTTGGTTTGATCTAGTAGGTATCTTTTCTTGTGTAGTTCATTTCTGATTAGGGCTAGTTCTGTTCTTTTCAGGATCCTTTCGCTGGATGGGGGTTTTTGAGTGGAATTTCAGTTGGAAGCTTGTGGGGATCACATTTTTATCTCGGCAGTTGCGTAGGAATGCAATGTCACATAAGATGGTGGCTCTTCGGACTTCTAGTTTCTCGTAGGTTCTGGTCAGCTGGAAGGTTTCCTCCCCGTAGAGGTCGGATATTTGTTTTCGTAGATTTTCACGGGTATAAGTATGCATGTTAGGGTGGATTCGGGTTTCTTCCCGTGTAGAAATCTGGTTGTTTTGGCGACGTTTCGACGAGGTCTCACTCGTCATCTTCAGGCTGGTGTTCTGGCTTCTTTCTTCTTGAAGCAGAGTGTGATCTCAGTTGAAGTCCTTCTATAAATACTGCTGGGGGTGTGTGGTTTGCTTGCTCTGTTGCTGATTGTAGGTTTGTTTGTTCTTTTGTGATTTGCTGTGTGGCTGAGGCGATCGTTAAGGGCTTAACTGCTGGTGGGTTAGATGGCTGTTTAGAGACATCATGTGTGGGTGAGGTGCTGGATGTGTGTCTATTAGCCTTTTGTTTCTTAACGACCTTGGTGATGGGTGTTCTGGCAGCATCCTGGGCTTTGGTAGAGTGGGGTCCTGTGTCTTGTGAATTCATTTTGGTCTGGCTGCGTGTCTGTGGTCTCCCAATGTTTTTTTGGCGTGTGTAAGTGTGCTCCATGTGGTGGCTGGAGTGGGGAGTAGCGGTAGATGGTGCAGTCGTGGTTTTGTTATTGGATGGTGGTTTCGTTTCATCTGTGGGAAGGGTCTGGGTTTGTGTTTGGTGTGGATGGAAGGTGGTGGCATCTTGTGTCCTTTTGGACCTGGTGTCAGTCTTTGTGACAGAGGCTCGTCTGTTGACCAGGGCTAGTTTCCAGATGTCAGGCAAGCGGGAGGTGTCATCACGTTTATTCATGTTGTTTGGGTGTTTCTCTATTTCAATGGCTTCCATGATTATTCGACTGTTGAAGTGTTCAGTTTTGGAGATGAGTTTGGTTCTTTTAAAATCAATTTCATGACCTGTTGTTTTTTATGTGCTGGAAGAGAGAGGAAGATTTTTCTTCTTTTTTGACTGCGTTCTTGTGTTCTGCGATGCGTGCGCTTATTCTCCTGTTTGTCTGTCCGATGTATGTGGCTGGGCAGACTTTGCATGGTATTTCGTAGACTCCTTGGTTTTCTAGCTCAATCTTGTCTTTGGGGTTTCTTAAAATGTTGGCTATTTTTTGTTCGGTGCAAAAGGCTGTCTTGATATTGTGTTTGTGGAGAATTTTGCTTATTTTGTCTGTGGTGCCTTTGATGTAAGGGAGGAGGGCAGTGCCGTTGTTCTCTTCTGTTTCTTGGTTCTTGGGGGGTGTTTCTTTTTGGATTAGTTTGGTGATGGTGTTTTTTTGGAATCCGTTCGCAATTAAAGCATTCGAGAGAGTGTGTAATTCAGTTTTTAGGTGGTCTTTGTCAGCGAGGCGTTTGGTTCTGGAGATGAGGGTTTTTGCTACGGAGTTGATCTGTGCAGGGTGGTGGTGTGATTGTGCATTTAAGTAGCGGTTTGTATGTGTTTTTTTCGGTAGATGGTATGTCCTAAGGAGCCGTCGGGTTTTTTGTAGATTAGGACGTCCAGGAAGGGAAGTTGGTTGTTGGCTTCTATTTCCATAGTGAATTGTATTTTGGGGTGTAGGCTGTTGAGATGTGTGAGGAAGTTGTTCAGTTTGTCTTTCCCGTGTGGCCAGATAACAAAGGTGTCGTCAACATATCTGAGCCAGAGTTTGGGTTTATGTTCGGACTTCTGTAACGCGTTGGTTTCAAAGTGTTCCATATATAGGTTTGCGATGACCGGTGAGAGGGGTGATCCCATGGGTGCTCCTTCTATCTGTTTGTATCTTTGTCCATTGTGGATGAAGTATGTGTTGGTTAGGCAGTGGTTGGTCAGATCTAGGATGTGCTTGGGGGGGTTGTATTTGTTGTGGATAGCTGTCAAGGCTTCTTGAATGGGCACTTGTGTGAAGAGCGAAACAACATCGAAGCTCACGAGTAGGTCATTGGGTTGTAGGTCTTGTTTCTTTATAATTTCTATGAAGTGGAACGAGTTTTGTACGTATGAAGAGATGGATTCTGCATAGGGCTGGAGTTGTTTGGCAAGAAATTTGGCGAGGTTTTGTAGGGGTGAGCCTATGGAGCTGACTATGGGTCTGAGAGGTGTTCCTTCTTTGTGAATCTTGGGGAGGCCGTAGAGCTTGGGGCATCTGGAAGATTTCTCTCTGGGGATGATGCTTGGCTTGATTTCTTCACTTAAGGGTGAGGCTTTTATTTTGGCTTTGGTGGTTTTTTCCAGGTAGGTGGTGGGGTCTGTGTTCAAAGGTATGTAAGCAGGGTCTTGTAGTAGGTTGGATAGTTTGGCTTGGTAGTCAGATGTGTTCATCACCACTGTGGCATTGCCTTTGTCTGCTGGGAGAATGATTATGTTTTTGTCTTTCCTCAGGTTGGTGAGGGCTTTTTGTTCTTCTTTGTGTAAATTGCTTCTGGGTGGTTTGCTGGAGCAGAGGATATTGGTGACTTCGAGTCTGATTTTGTTGGCTTCATCTGGGTTGATTTTGGTTAGGCTGGCTTCCACTCCGCATATGATGTTTTCAGTGGGGATGTGTCTGGGGGCGACTGCAAAGTTGAATCCTTTGGACAGGACTTTGGTCTCTGCGATGGTGAGTGTCCTGTCTGATATGTTGTGAACTGTTTGTTTCATGGGCTGCTGTGGGGGGTTGGGCTTCTGGCGTTTTTCCAGTTTGTGGAGTTTGTTGGTGTGTGTGTCTGTCTTGTGGGAGGTCTCTGTTTCAGCTCTCCAGGCGGCGAGTTGCTTGGATTTGTTCCAGAGTGTTGGGTGGATTTTGTTGCTGAGTTTGAGGTGGAGAGTGAGTAGGTCTCTGTTGGTTTGATCTAGTAGGTATCTTTTCTTGTGTAGTTCGTTTCTGATTAGGGCTAGTTCTGTTCTTTTCAGGATCCTTTCGCTGGATGGGGTTTTTGAGTGGAATTTCAGTTGGAGATGGAAGCTTGTGGGGATCACATTTTTATCTCGGCAGTTGCGTAGGAATGCAATGTCACATAAGATGGTGGCTCTTCGGACTTCTAGTTTCTCGTAGGTTCTGGTCAGCTGGAAGGTTTCCTCCCCGTAGAGGTCGGATATTTGTTTTCGTAGATTTTCACGGGTATAAGTATGCATGTTAGGGTGGATTCGGGTTTCTTCCCGTGTAGAAATCTGGTTGTTTTGGCGACGTTTCGACGAGGTCTCACTCGTCATCTTCAGGCTGGTGTTCTGGCTTCTTTCTTCTTGAAGCAGAGTGTGATCTCAGTTGAAGTCCTTCTATAAATACTGCTGGGGGTGTGTGGTTTGCTTGCTCTGTTGCTGATTGTAGGTTTGTTTGTTCTTTTGTGATTTGCTGTGTGGCTGAGGCGATCGTTAAGGGCTTAACTGCTGGTGGGTTAGATGGCTGTTTAGAGACATCATGTGTGGGTGAGGTGCTGGATGTGTGTCTATTAGCCTTTTGTTTCTTAACGACCTTGGTGATGGGTGTTCTGGCAGCATCCTGGGCTTTGGTAGAGTGGGGTCCTGTGTCTTGTGAATTCATTTTGGTCTGGCTGCGTGTCTGTGGTCTCCCAATGTTTTTTTGGCGTGTGTAAGTGTGCTCCATGTGGTGGCTGGAGTGGGGGAGTAGCGGTAGATGGTGCAGTCGTGGTTTTGTTATTGGATGGTGGTTTCGTTTCATCTGTGGGAAGGGTCTGGGTTTGTGTTTGGTGTGGATGGAAGGTGGTGGCATCTTGTGTCCTTTTGGACCTGGTGTCAGTCTTTGTGACAGAGGCTCGTCTGTTGACCAGGGCTAGTTTCCAGATGTCAGGCAAGCGGGAGGTGTCATCACGTTTATTCATGTTGTTTGGGTGTTTCTCTATTTCAATGGCTTCCATGATTATTCGACTGTTGAAGTGTTCAGTTTTGGAGATGAGTTTGGTTCTTTTAAAATCAATTTCATGACCTGTTGTTTTTATGTGCTGGAAGAGAGAGGAAGATTTTTCTTCTTTTTTGACTGCGTTCTTGTGTTCTGCGATGCGTGCGCTTATTCTCCTGTTTGTCTGTCCGATGTATGTGGCTGGGCAGACTTTGCATGGTATTTCGTAGACTCCTTGGTTTTCTAGCTCAATCTTGTCTTTGGGGTTTCTTAAAATGTTGGCTATTTTTTGTTCGGTGCAAAAGGCTGTCTTGATATTGTGTTTGTGGAGAATTTTGCTTATTTTGTCTGTGGTGCCTTTGATGTAAGGGAGGAGGGCAGTGCCGTTGTTCTCTTCTGTTTCTTGGTTCTTGGGGGGTGTTTCTTTTTGGATTAGTTTGGTGATGGTGTTTTTTTGGAATCCGTTCACAATTAAAGCATTCGAGAGAGTGTGTAATTCAGTTTTTAGGTGGTCTTTGTCAGCGAGGCGTTTGGTTCTGGAGATGAGGGTTTTTGCTACGGAGTTGATCTGTGCAGGGTGGTGGTGTGATTGTGCATTTAAGTAGCGGTTTGTATGTGTTTTTTTCCGGTAGATGGTATGTCCTAAGGAGCCGTCGGGTTTTTTGTAGATTAGGACGTCCAGGAAGGGAAGTTGGTTGTTGGCTTCTATTTCCATAGTGAATTGTATTTTGGGGTGTAGGCTGTTGAGATGTGTGAGGAAGTTGTTCAGTTTGTCTTTCCCGTGTGGCCAGATAACAAAGGTGTCGTCAACATATCTGAGCCAGAGTTTGGGTTTATGTTCGGACTTCTGTAACGCGTTGGTTTCAAAGTGTTCCATATATAGGTTTGCGATGACCGGTGAGAGGGGTGATCCCATGGGTGCTCCTTCTATCTGTTTGTATCTTTGTCCATTGTGGATGAAGTATGTGTTGGTTAGGCAGTGGTTGGTCAGATCTAGGATGTGCTTGGGGGGGTTGTATTTGTTGTGGATAGCTGTCAAGGCTTCTTGAATGGGCACTTGTGTGAAGAGCGAAACAACATCGAAGCTCACGAGTAGGTCATTGGGTTGTAGGTCTTGTTTCTTTATAATTTCTATGAAGTGGAACGAGTTTTGTACGTATGAAGAGATGGATTCTGCATAGGGCTGGAGTTGTTTGGCAAGAAATTTGGCGAGGTTTTGTAGGGGTGAGCCTATGGAGCTGACTATGGGTCTGAGAGGTGTTCCTTCTTTGTGAATCTTGGGGAGGCCGTAGAGCTTGGGGCATCTGGAAGATTTCTCTCTGGGGATGATGCTTGGCTTGATTTCTTCACTTAAGGGTGAGGCTTTTATTTTGGCTTTGGTGGTTTTTTCCAGGTAGGTGGTGGGGTCTGTGTTCAAAGGTATGTAAGCAGGGTCTTGTAGTAGGTTGGATAGTTTGGCTTGGTAGTCAGATGTGTTCATCACCACTGTGGCATTGCCTTTGTCTGCTGGGAGAATGATTATGTTTTTGTCTTTCCTCAGGTTGGTGAGGGCTTTTTGTTCTTCTTTGTGTAAATTGCTTCTGGGTGGTTTGCTGGAGCAGAGGATATTGGTGACTTCGAGTCTGATTTTGTTGGCTTCATCTGGGTTGATTTTGGTTAGGCTGGCTTCCACTCCGCATATGATGTTTTCAGTGGGGATGTGTCTGGGGGCGACTGCAAAGTTGAATCCTTTGGACAGGACTTTGGTCTCTGCGATGGTGAGTGTCCTGTCTGATATGTTGTGAACTGTTTGTTTCATGGGCTGCTGTGGGGGGTTGGGCTTCTGGCGTTTTTCCAGTTTGTGGAGTTTGTTGGTGTGTGTGTCTGTCTTGTGGGAGGTCTCTGTTTCAGCTCTCCAGGCGGCGAGTTGCTTGGATTTGTTCCAGAGTGTTGGGTGGATTTTGTTGCTGAGTTTGAGGTGGAGAGTGAGTAGGTCTCTGTTGGTTTGATCTAGTAGGTATCTTTTCTTGTGTAGTTCGTTTCTGATTAGGGCTAGTTCTGTTCTTTTCAGGATCCTTTCGCTGGATGGGGTTTTTGAGTGGAATTTCAGTTGGAAGCTTGTGGGGATCACATTTTTATCTCGGCAGTTGCGTAGGAATGCAATGTCACATAAGATGGTGGCTCTTCGGACTTCTAGTTTCTCGTAGGTTCTGGTCAGCTGGAAGGTTTCCTCCCCGTAGAGGTCGGATATTTGTTTTCGTAGATTTTCACGGGTATAAGTATGCATGTTAGGGTGGATTCGGGTTTCTTCCCGTGTAGAAATCTGGTTGTTTTGGCGACGTTTCGACGAGGTCTCACTCGTCATCTTCAGGCTGGTGTTCTGGCTTCTTTCTTCTTGAAGCAGAGTGTGATCTCAGTTGAAGTCCTTCTATAAATACTGCTGGGGGTGTGTGGTTTGCTTGCTCTGTTGCTGATTGTAGGTTTGTTTGTTCTTTTGTGATTTGCTGTGTGGCTGAGGCGATCGTTAAGGGCTTAACTGCTGGTGGGTTAGATGGCTGTTTAGAGACATCATGTGTGGGTGAGGTGCTGGATGTGTGTCTATTAGCCTTTTGTTTCTTAACGACCTTGGTGATGGGTGTTCTGGCAGCATCCTGGGCTTTGGTAGAGTGGGGTCCTGTGTCTTGTGAATTCATTTTGGTCTGGCTGCGTGTCTGTGGTCTCCCAATGTTTTTTTGGCGTGTGTAAGTGTGCTCCATGTGGTGGCTGGAGTGGGGAGTAGCGGTAGATGGTGCAGTCGTGGTTTTGTTATTGGATGGTGGGTTTCGTTTCATCTGTGGGAAGGGTCTGGGTTTGTGTTTGGTGTGGATGGAAGGTGGTGGCATCTTGTGTCCTTTTGGACCTGGTGTCAGTCTTTGTGACAGAGGCTCGTCTGTTGACCAGGGCTAGTTTCCAGATGTCAGGCAAGCGGGAGGTGTCATCACGTTTATTCATGTTGTTTGGGTGTTTCTCTATTTCAATGGCTTCCATGATTATTCGACTGTTGAAGTGTTCAGTTTTGGAGATGAGTTTGGTTCTTTTAAAATCAATTTCATGACCTGTTGTTTTTATGTGCTGGAAGAGAGAGGAAGATTTTTCTTCTTTTTTGACTGCGTTCTTGTGTTCTGCGATGCGTGCGCTTATTCTCCTGTTTGTCTGTCCGATGTATGTGGCTGGGCAGACTTTGCATGGTATTTCGTAGACTCCTTGGTTTTCTAGCTCAATCTTGTCTTTGGGGTTTCTTAAAATGTTGGCTATTTTTTGTTCGGTGCAAAAGGCTGTCTTGATATTGTGTTTGTGGAGAATTTTGCTTATTTTGTCTGTGGTGCCTTTGATGTAAGGGAGGAGGGCAGTGCCGTTGTTCTCTTCTGTTTCTTGGTTCTTGGGGGGTGTTTCTTTTTGGATTAGTTTGGTGATGGTGTTTTTTTGGAATCCGTTCGCAATTAAAGCATTCGAGAGAGTGTGTAATTCAGTTTTTAGGTGGTCTTTGTCAGCGAGGCGTTTGGTTCTGGAGATGAGGGTTTTTGCTACGGAGTTGATCTGTGCAGGGTGGTGGTGTGATTGTGCATTTAAGTAGCGGTTTGTATGTGTTTTTTTTCCGGTAGATGGTATGTCCTAAGGAGCCGTCGGGTTTTTTGTAGATTAGGACGTCCAGGAAGGGAAGTTGGTTGTTGGCTTCTATTTCCATAGTGAATTGTATTTTGGGGTGTAGGCTGTTGAGATGTGTGAGGAAGTTGTTCAGTTTGTCTTTCCCGTGTGGCCAGATAACAAAGGTGTCGTCAACATATCTGAGCCAGAGTTTGGGTTTATGTTCGGACTTCTGTAACGCGTTGGTTTCAAAGTGTTCCATATATAGGTTTGCGATGACCGGTGAGAGGGGTGATCCCATGGGTGCTCCTTCTATCTGTTTGTATCTTTGTCCATTGTGGATGAAGTATGTGTTGGTTAGGCAGTGGTTGGTCAGATCTAGGATGTGCTTGGGGGGGTTGTATTTGTTGTGGATAGCTGTCAAGGCTTCTTGAATGGGCACTTGTGTGAAGAGCGAAACAACATCGAAGCTCACGAGTAGGTCATTGGGTTGTAGGTCTTGTTTCTTTATAATTTCTATGAAGTGGAACGAGTTTTGTACGTATGAAGAGATGGATTCTGCATAGGGCTGGAGTTGTTTGGCAAGAAATTTGGCGAGGTTTTGTAGGGGTGAGCCTATGGAGCTGACTATGGGTCTGAGAGGTGTTCCTTCTTTGTGAATCTTGGGGAGGCCGTAGAGCTTGGGGCATCTGGAAGATTTCTCTCTGGGGATGATGCTTGGCTTGATTTCTTCACTTAAGGGTGAGGCTTTTATTTTGGCTTTGGTGGTTTTTTCCAGGTAGGTGGTGGGGTCTGTGTTCAAAGGTATGTAAGCAGGGTCTTGTAGTAGGTTGGATAGTTTGGCTTGGTAGTCAGATGTGTTCATCACCACTGTGGCATTGCCTTTGTCTGCTGGGAGAATGATTATGTTTTTGTCTTTCCTCAGGTTGGTGAGGGCTTTTTGTTCTTCTTTGTGTAAATTGCTTCTGGGTGGTTTGCTGGAGCAGAGGATATTGGTGACTTCGAGTCTGATTTTGTTGGCTTCATCTGGGTTGATTTTGGTTAGGCTGGCTTCCACTCCGCATATGATGTTTTCAGTGGGGATGTGTCTGGGGGCGACTGCAAAGTTGAATCCTTTGGACAGGACTTTGGTCTCTGCGATGGTGAGTGTCCTGTCTGATATGTTGTGAACTGTTTGTTTCATGGGCTGCTGTGGGGGGTTGGGCTTCTGGCGTTTTTCCAGTTTGTGGAGTTTGTTGGTGTGTGTGTCTGTCTTGTGGGAGGTCTCTGTTTCAGCTCTCCAGGCGGCGAGTTGCTTGGATTTGTTCCAGAGTGTTGGGTGGATTTTGTTGCTGAGTTTGAGGTGGAGAGTGAGTAGGTCTCTGTTGGTTTGATCTAGTAGGTATCTTTTCTTGTGTAGTTCATTTCTGATTAGGGCTAGTTCTGTTCTTTTCAGGATCCTTTCGCTGGATGGGGTTTTTGAGTGGAATTTCAGTTGGAAGCTTGTGGGGATCACATTTTTATCTCGGCAGTTGCGTAGGAATGCAATGTCACATAAGATGGTGGCTCTTCGGACTTCTAGTTTCTCGTAGGTTCTGGTCAGCTGGAAGGTTTCCTCCCCGTAGAGGTCGGATATTTGTTTTCGTAGATTTTCACGGGTATAAGTATGCATGTTAGGGTGGATTCGGGTTTCTTCCTGTGTAGAAATCTGGTTGTTTTGGCGACGTTTCGACGAGGTCTCACTCGTCATCTTCAGGCTGGTGTTCTGGCTTCTTTCTTCTTGAAGCAGAGTGTGATCTCAGTTGAAGTCCTTCTATAAATACTGCTGGGTGTGTGTGGTTTGCTTGCTCTGTTGCTGATTGTAGGTTTGTTTGTTCTTTTGTGATTTGCTGTGTGGCTGAGGCGATCGTTAAGGGCTTAACTGCTGGTGGGTTAGATGGCTGTTTAGAGACATCATGTGTGGGTGAGGTGCTGGATGTGTGTCTATTAGCCTTTTGTTTCTTAACGACCTTGGTGATGGGTGTTCTGGCAGCATCCTGGGCTTTGGTAGAGTGGGGTCCTGTGTCTTGTGAATTCATTTTGGTCTGGCTGCGTGTCTGTGGTCTCCCAATGTTTTTTTGGCGTGTGTAAGTGTGCTCCATGTGGTGGCTGGAGTGGGGAGTAGCGGTAGATGGTGCAGTCGTGGTTTTGTTATTGGATGGTGGTTTCGTTTCATCTGTGGGAAGGGTCTGGGTTTGTGTTTGGTGTGGATGGAAGGTGGTGGCATCTTGTGTCCTTTTGGACCTGGTGTCAGTCTTTGTGACAGAGGCTCGTCTGTTGACCAGGGCTAGTTTCCAGATGTCAGGCAAGCGGGAGGTGTCATCACGTTTATTCATGTTGTTTGGGTGTTTCTCTATTTCAATGGCTTCCATGATTATTCGACTGTTGAAGTGTTCAGTTTTGGAGATGAGTTTGGTTCTTTTAAAATCAATTTCATGACCTGTTGTTTTTATGTGCTGGAAGAGAGAGGAAGATTTTTCTTCTTTTTTTGACTGCGTTCTTGTGTTCTGCGATGCGTGCGCTTATTCTCCTGTTTGTCTGTCCGATGTATGTGGCTGGGCAGACTTTGCATGGTATTTCGTAGACTCCTTGGTTTTCTAGCTCAATCTTGTCTTTGGGGTTTCTTAAAATGTTGGCTATTTTTTGTTCGGTGCAAAAGGCTGTCTTGATATTGTGTTTGTGGAGAATTTTGCTTATTTTGTCTGTGGTGCCTTTGATGTAAGGGAGGAGGGCAGTGCCGTTGTTCTCTTCTGTTTCTTGGTTCTTGGGGGGTGTTTCTTTTTGGATTAGTTTGGTGATGGTGTTTTTTGGAATCCGTTCGCAATTAAAGCATTCGAGAGAGTGTGTAATTCAGTTTTTAGGTGGTCTTTGTCAGCGAGGCGTTTGGTTCTGGAGATGAGGGTTTTTGCTACGGAGTTGATCTGTGCAGGGTGGTGGTGTGATTGTGCATTTAAGTAGCGGTTTGTATGTGTTTTTTTCCGGTAGATGGTATGTCCTAAGGAGCCGTCGGGTTTTTTGTAGATTAGGACGTCCAGGAAGGGAAGTTGGTTGTTGGCTTCTATTTCCATAGTGAATTGTATTTTGGGGTGTAGGCTGTTGAGATGTGTGAGGAAGTTGTTCAGTTTGTCTTTCCCGTGTGGCCAGATAACAAAGGTGTCGTCAACATATCTGAGCCAGAGTTTGGGTTTATGTTCGGACTTCTGTAACGCGTTGGTTTCAAAGTGTTCCATATATAGGTTTGCGATGACCGGTGAGAGGGGTGATCCCATGGGTGCTCCTTCTATCTGTTTGTATCTTTGTCCATTGTGGATGAAGTATGTGTTGGTTAGGCAGTGGTTGGTCAGATCTAGGATGTGCTTGGGGGGGTTGTATTTGTTGTGGATAGCTGTCAAGGCTTCTTGAATGGGCACTTGTGTGAAGAGCGAAACAACATCGAAGCTCACGAGTAGGTCATTGGGTTGTAGGTCTTGTTTCTTTATAATTTCTATGAAGTGGAACGAGTTTTGTACGTATGAAGAGATGGATTCTGCATAGGGCTGGAGTTGTTTGGCAAGAAATTTGGCGAGGTTTTGTAGGGGTGAGCCTATGGAGCTGACTATGGGTCTGAGAGGTGTTCCTTCTTTGTGAATCTTGGGGAGGCCGTAGAGCTTGGGGCATCTGGAAGATTTCTCTCTGGGGATGATGCTTGGCTTGATTTCTTCACTTAAGGGTGAGGCTTTTATTTTGGCTTTGGTGGTTTTTTCCAGGTAGGTGGTGGGGTCTGTGTTCAAAGGTATGTAAGCAGGGTCTTGTAGTAGGTTGGATAGTTTGGCTTGGTAGTCAGATGTGTTCATCACCACTGTGGCATTGCCTTTGTCTGCTGGGAGAATGATTATGTTTTTGTCTTTCCTCAGGTTGGTGAGGGCTTTTTGTTCTTCTTTGTGTAAATTGCTTCTGGGTGGTTTGCTGGAGCAGAGGATATTGGTGACTTCGAGTCTGATTTTGTTGGCTTCATCTGGGTTGATTTTGGTTAGGCTGGCTTCCACTCCGCATATGATGTTTTCAGTGGGGATGTGTCTGGGGGCGACTGCAAAGTTGAATCCTTTGGACAGGACTTTGGTCTCTGCGATGGTGAGTGTCCTGTCTGATATGTTGTGAACTGTTTGTTTCATGGGCTGCTGTGGGGGGTTGGGCTTCTGGCGTTTTTCCAGTTTGTGGAGTTTGTTGGTGTGTGTGTCTGTCTTGTGGGAGGTCTCTGTTTCAGCTCTCCAGGCGGCGAGTTGCTTGGATTTGTTCCAGAGTGTTGGGTGGATTTTGTTGCTGAGTTTGAGGTGGAGAGTGAGTAGGTCTCTGTTGGTTTGATCTAGTAGGTATCTTTTCTTGTGTAGTTCATTTCTGATTAGGGCTAGTTCTGTTCTTTTCAGGATCCTTTCGCTGGATGGGGTTTTTGAGTGGAATTTCAGTTGGAAGCTTGTGGGGATCACATTTTTATCTCGGCAGTTGCGTAGGAATGCAATGTCACATAAGATGGTGGCTCTTCGGACTTCTAGTTTCTCGTAGGTTCTGGTCAGCTGGAAGGTTTCCTCCCCGTAGAGGTCGGATATTTGTTTTCGTAGATTTTCACGGGTATAAGTATGCATGTTAGGGTGGATTCGGGTTTCTTCCTGTGTAGAAATCTGGTTGTTTTGGCGACGTTTCGACGAGGTCTCACTCGTCATCTTCAGGCTGGTGTTCTGGCTTCTTTCTTCTTGAAGCAGAGTGTGATCTCAGTTGAAGTCCTTCTATAAATACTGCTGGGTGTGTGTGGTTTGCTTGCTCTGTTGCTGATTGTAGGTTTGTTTGTTCTTTTGTGATTTGCTGTGTGGCTGAGGCGATCGTTAAGGGCTTAACTGCTGGTGGGTTAGATGGCTGTTTAGAGACATCATGTGTGGGTGAGGTGCTGGATGTGTGTCTATTAGCCTTTTGTTTCTTAACGACCTTGGTGATGGGTGTTCTGGCAGCATCCTGGGCTTTGGTAGAGTGGGGTCCTGTGTCTTGTGAATTCATTTTGGTCTGGCTGCGTGTCTGTGGTCTCCCAATGTTTTTTTTGGCGTGTGTAAGTGTGCTCCATGTGTGGTGGCTGGAGTGGGGAGTAGCGGTAGATGGTGCAGTCGTGGTTTTGTTATTGGATGGTGGTTTCGTTTCATCTGTGGGAAGGGTCTGGGTTTGTGTTTGGTGTGGATGGAAGGTGGTGGCATCTTGTGTCCTTTTGGACCTGGTGTCAGTCTTTGTGACAGAGGCTCGTCTGTTGACCAGGGCTAGTTTCCAGATGTCAGGCAAGCGGGAGGTGTCATCACGTTTATTCATGTTGTTTGGGTGTTTCTCTATTTCAATGGCTTCCATGATTATTCGACTGTTGAAGTGTTCAGTTTTGGAGATGAGTTTGGTTCTTTTAAAATCAATTTCATGACCTGTTGTTTTTATGTGCTGGAAGAGAGAGGAAGATTTTTCTTCTTTTTTGACTGCGTTCTTGTGTTCTGCGATGCGTGCGCTTATTCTCCTGTTTGTCTGTCCGATGTATGTGGCTGGGCAGACTTTGCATGGTATTTCGTAGACTCCTTGGTTTTCTAGCTCAATCTTGTCTTTGGGGTTTCTTAAAATGTTGGCTATTTTTTGTTCGGTGCAAAAGGCTGTCTTGATATTGTGTTTGTGGAGAATTTTGCTTATTTTGTCTGTGGTGCCTTTGATGTAAGGGAGGAGGGCAGTGCCGTTGTTCTCTTCTGTTTCTTGGTTCTTGGGGGGTGTTTCTTTTTGGATTAGTTTGGTGATGGTGTTTTTTGGAATCCGTTCGCAATTAAAGCATTCGAGAGAGTGTGTAATTCAGTTTTTAGGTGGTCTTTGTCAGCGAGGCGTTTGGTTCTGGAGATGAGGGTTTTTGCTACGGAGTTGATCTGTGCAGGGTGGTGGTGTGATTGTGCATTTAAGTAGCGGTTTGTATGTGTTTTTTTTCCGGTAGATGGTATGTCCTAAGGAGCCGTCGGGTTTTTTGTAGATTAGGACGTCCAGGAAGGGAAGTTGGTTGTTGGCTTCTATTTCCATAGTGAATTGTATTTTGGGGTGTAGGCTGTTGAGATGTGTGAGGAAGTTGTTCAGTTTGTCTTTCCGTGTGGCCAGATAACAAAGGTGTCGTCAACATATCTGAGCCAGAGTTTGGGTTTATGTTCGGACTTCTGTAACGCGTTGGTTTCAAAGTGTTCCATATATAGGTTTGCGATGACCGGTGAGAGGGGTGATCCCATGGGTGCTCCTTCTATCTGTTTGTATCTTTGTCCATTGTGGATGAAGTATGTGTTGGTTAGGCAGTGGTTGGTCAGATCTAGGATGTGCTTGGGGGGGTTGTATTTGTTGTGGATAGCTGTCAAGGCTTCTTGAATGGGCACTTGTGTGAAGAGCGAAACAACATCGAAGCTCACGAGTAGGTCATTGGGTTGTAGGTCTTGTTTCTTTATAATTTCTATGAAGTGGAACGAGTTTTGTACGTATGAAGAGATGGATTCTGCATAGGGCTGGAGTTGTTTGGCAAGAAATTTGGCGAGGTTTTGTAGGGGTGAGCCTATGGAGCTGACTATGGGTCTGAGAGGTGTTCCTTCTTTGTGAATCTTGGGGAGGCCGTAGAGCTTGGGGCATCTGGAAGATTTCTCTCTGGGGATGATGCTTGGCTTGATTTCTTCACTTAAGGGTGAGGCTTTTATTTTGGCTTTGGTGGTTTTTTCCAGGTAGGTGGTGGGGTCTGTGTTCAAAGGTATGTAAGCAGGGTCTTGTAGTAGGTTGGATAGTTTGGCTTGGTAGTCAGATGTGTTCATCACCACTGTGGCATTGCCTTTGTCTGCTGGGAGAATGATTATGTTTTTGTCTTTCCTCAGGTTGGTGAGGGCTTTTTGTTCTTCTTTGTGTAAATTGCTTCTGGGTGGTTTGCTGGAGCAGAGGATATTGGTGACTTCGAGTCTGATTTTGTTGGCTTCATCTGGGTTGATTTTGGTTAGGCTGGCTTCCACTCCGCATATGATGTTTTCAGTGGGGATGTGTCTGGGGGCGACTGCAAAGTTGAATCCTTTGGACAGGACTTTGGTCTCTGCGATGGTGAGTGTCCTGTCTGATATGTTGTGAACTGTTTGTTTCATGGGCTGCTGTGGGGGGTTGGGCTTCTGGCGTTTTTTCCAGTTTGTGGAGTTTGTTGGTGTGTGTGTCTGTCTTGTGGGAGGTCTCTGTTTCAGCTCTCCAGGCGGCGAGTTGCTTGGATTTGTTCCAGAGTGTTGGGTGGATTTTGTTGCTGAGTTTGAGGTGGAGAGTGAGTAGGTCTCTGTTGGTTTGATCTAGTAGGTATCTTTTCTTGTGTAGTTCGTTTCTGATTAGGGCTAGTTCTGTTCTTTTCAGGATCCTTTCGCTGGATGGGGTTTTTGAGTGGAATTTCAGTTGGAAGCTTGTGGGGATCACATTTTTATCTCGGCAGTTGCGTAGGAATGCAATGTCACATAAGATGGTGGCTCTTCGGACTTCTAGTTTCTCGTAGGTTCTGGTCAGCTGGAAGGTTTCCTCCCCGTAGAGGTCGGATATTTGTTTTCGTAGATTTTCACGGGTATAAGTATGCATGTTAGGGTGGATTCGGGTTTCTTCCCGTGTAGAAATCTGGTTGTTTTGGCGACGTTTCGACGAGGTCTCACTCGTCATCTTCAGGCTGGTGTTCTGGCTTCTTTCTTCTTGAAGCAGAGTGTGATCTCAGTTGAAGTCCTTCTATAAATACTGCTGGGGGTGTGTGGTTTGCTTGCTCTGTTGCTGATTGTAGGTTTGTTTGTTCTTTTGTGATTTGCTGTGTGGCTGAGGCGATCGTTAAGGGCTTAACTGCTGGTGGGTTAGATGGCTGTTTAGAGACATCATGTGTGGGTGAGGTGCTGGATGTGTGTCTATTAGCCTTTTGTTTCTTAACGACCTTGGTGATGGGTGTTCTGGCAGCATCCTGGGCTTTGGTAGAGTGGGGTCCTGTGTCTTGTGAATTCATTTTGGTCTGGCTGCGTGTCTGTGGTCTCCCAATGTTTTTTTGGCGTGTGTAAGTGTGCTCCATGTGGTGGCTGGAGTGGGGAGTAGCGGTAGATGGTGCAGTCGTGGTTTTG
Organism: Phrynocephalus guinanensis; assembly: GCA_037367245.1. Taxonomy (NCBI): domain Eukaryota; kingdom Metazoa; phylum Chordata; class Lepidosauria; order Squamata; family Agamidae; genus Phrynocephalus; species Phrynocephalus guinanensis. Next base: position 5,904,071 of record CM074735.1, read on the forward strand.
TTATTGGATGGTGGTTTCGTTTCATCTGTGGGAAGGGTCTGGGTTTGTGTTTGGTGTGGATGGAAGGTGGTGGCATCTTGTGTCCTTTTGGACCTGGTGTCAGTCTTTGTGACAGAGGCTCGTCTGTTGACCAGGGCTAGTTTCCAGATGTCAGGCAAGCGGGAGGTGTCATCACGTTTATTCATGTTGTTTGGGTGTTTCTCTATTTCAATGGCTTCCATGATTATTCGACTGTTGAAGTGTTCAGTTTTGGAGATGAGTTTGGTTCTTTTAAAATCAATTTCATGACCTGTTGTTTTTATGTGCTGGAAGAGAGAGGAAGATTTTTTCTTCTTTTTTGACTGCGTTCTTGTGTTCTGCGATGCGTGCGCTTATTCTCCTGTTTGTCTGTCCGATGTATGTGGCTGGGCAGACTTTGCATGGTATTTCGTAGACTCCTTGGTTTTCTAGCTCAATCTTGTCTTTGGGGTTTCTTAAAATGTTGGCTATTTTTTGTTCGGTGCAAAAGGCTGTCTTGATATTGTGTTTGTGGAGAATTTTGCTTATTTTGTCTGTGGTGCCTTTGATGTAAGGGAGGAGGGCAGTGCCGTTGTTCTCTTCTGTTTCTTGGTTCTTGGGGGGTGTTTCTTTTTGGATTAGTTTGGTGATGGTGTTTTTTTGGAATCCGTTCGCAATTAAAGCATTCGAGAGAGTGTGTAATTCAGTTTTTAGGTGGTCTTTGTCAGCGAGGCGTTTGGTTCTGGAGATGAGGGTTTTTGCTACGGAGTTGATCTGTGCAGGGTGGTGGTGTGATTGTGCATTTAAGTAGCGGTTTGTATGTGTTTTTTTTCCGGTAGATGGTATGTCCTAAGGAGCCGTCGGGTTTTTTGTAGATTAGGACGTCCAGGAAGGGAAGTTGGTTGTTGGCTTCTATTTCCATAGTGAATTGTATTTTGGGGTGTAGGCTGTTGAGATGTGTGAGGAAGTTGTTCAGTTTGTCTTTCCCGTGTGGCCAGATAACAAAGGTGTCGTCAACATATCTGAGCCAGAGTTTGGGTTTATGTTCGGACTTCTGTAACGCGTTGGTTTCAAAGTGTTCCATATATAGGTTTGCGATGACCGGTGAGAGGGGTGATCCCATGGGTGCTCCTTCTATCTGTTTGTATCTTTGTCCATTGTGGATGAAGTATGTGTTGGTTAGGCAGTGGTTGGTCAGATCTAGGATGTGCTTGGGGGGGTTGTATTTGTTGTGGATAGCTGTCAAGGCTTCTTGAATGGGCACTTGTGTGAAGAGCGAAACAACATCGAAGCTCACGAGTAGGTCATTGGGTTGTAGGTCTTGTTTCTTTATAATTTCTATGAAGTGGAACGAGTTTTGTACGTATGAAGAGATGGATTCTGCATAGGGCTGGAGTTGTTTGGCAAGAAATTTGGCGAGGTTTTGTAGGGGTGAGCCTATGGAGCTGACTATGGGTCTGAGAGGTGTTCCTTCTTTGTGAATCTTGGGGAGGCCGTAGAGCTTGGGGCATCTGGAAGATTTCTCTCTGGGGATGATGCTTGGCTTGATTTCTTCACTTAAGGGTGAGGCTTTTATTTTGGCTTTGGTGGTTTTTTCCAGGTAGGTGGTGGGGTCTGTGTTCAAAGGTATGTAAGCAGGGTCTTGTAGTAGGTTGGATAGTTTGGCTTGGTAGTCAGATGTGTTCATCACCACTGTGGCATTGCCTTTGTCTGCTGGGAGAATGATTATGTTTTTGTCTTTCCTCAGGTTGGTGAGGGCTTTTTGTTCTTCTTTGTGTAAATTGCTTCTGGGTGGTTTGCTGGAGCAGAGGATATTGGTGACTTCGAGTCTGATTTTGTTGGCTTCATCTGGGTTGATTTTGGTTAGGCTGGCTTCCACTCCGCATATGATGTTTTCAGTGGGGATGTGTCTGGGGGCGACTGCAAAGTTGAATCCTTTGGACAGGACTTTGGTCTCTGCGATGGTGAGTGTCCTGTCTGATATGTTGTGAACTGTTTGTTTCATGGGCTGCTGTGGGGGGTTGGGCTTCTGGCGTTTTTCCAGTTTGTGGAGTTTGTTGGTGTGTGTGTCTGTCTTGTGGGAGGTCTCTGTTTCAGCTCTCCAGGCGGCGAGTTGCTTGGATTTGTTCCAGAGTGTTGGGTGGATTTTGTTGCTGAGTTTGAGGTGGAGAGTGAGTAGGTCTCTGTTGGTTTGATCTAGTAGGTATCTTTTCTTGTGTAGTTCGTTTCTGATTAGGGCTAGTTCTGTTCTTTTCAGGATCCTTTCGCTGGATGGGGTTTTTGAGTGGAATTTCAGTTGGAAGCTTGTGGGGATCACATTTTTATCTCGGCAGTTGCGTAGGAATGCAATGTCACATAAGATGGTGGCTCTTCGGACTTCTAGTTTCTCGTAGGTTCTGGTCAGCTGGAAGGTTTCCTCCCCGTAGAGGTCGGATATTTGTTTTCGTAGATTTTCACGGGTATAAGTATGCATGTTAGGGTGGATTCGGGTTTCTTCCCGTGTAGAAATCTGGTTGTTTTGGCGACGTTTCGACGAGGTCTCACTCGTCATCTTCAGGCTGGTGTTCTGGCTTCTTTCTTCTTGAAGCAGAGTGTGATCTCAGTTGAAGTCCTTCTATAAATACTGCTGGGGGTGTGTGGTTTGCTTGCTCTGTTGCTGATTGTAGGTTTGTTTGTTCTTTTGTGATTTGCTGTGTGGCTTCCATCCACACCAAACACAAACCCAGACCCTTCCCACAGATGAAACGAAACCACCATCCAATAACAAAACCACGACTGCACCATCTACCGCTACTCCCCACTCCAGCCACCACATGGAGCACACTTACACACGCCAAAAAAAAAAAAACATTGGGAGACCACAGACACGCAGCCAGACCAAAATGAATTCACAAGACACAGGACCCCACTCTACCAAAGCCCAGGATGCTGCCAGAACACCCATCACCAAGGTCGTTAAGAAACAAAAGGCTAATAGACACACATCCAGCACCTCACCCACACATGATGTCTCTAAACAGCCATCTAACCCACCAGCAGTTAAGCCCTTAACGATCGCCTCAGCCACACAGCAAATCACAAAAGAACAAACAAACCTACAATCAGCAACAGAGCAAGCAAACCACACACCCCCAGCAGTATTTATAGAAGGACTTCAACTGAGATCACACTCTGCTTCAAGAAGAAAGAAGCCAGAACACCAGCCTGAAGATGACGAGTGAGACCTCGTCGAAACGTCGCCAAAACAACCAGATTTCTACACGGGAAGAAACCCGAATCCACCCTAACATGCATACTTATACCCGTGAAAATCTACGAAAACATATATATATATATATATATATATATATATATATATTATATATATATATATATATATATATATATATATATATATATATAAGCATACATACGCATACATATGCATACATATGCATATACCCATACATACAGATAATCGTGTACACACACACACGGCCACACATAAACATGCATGTCTAATAATTTTCTAATTTTTAATTCTCCATGAGGAGGGATAATATAACAAATCCTAACTTTGTTGAGTATATATGCCTTTAATCCATCCTACTACTCTCCAATGTTCTCAATTTACTCCATTTATTCTTCTCCCCCCATTCTTCTCATCAATATGGTCCCACATTTTTCACTTATCTACACAAAATTTGAATGTATATTAATTATTCCCACAAACCACCCTCAGAAGAAAAGAATTCACAAAACAACACACTACTTCTTATCTTGTCCAACTTAAATGCCACCAATGCCATGGTCCAACTGTGGCCTCCTGTTGGTCTCCACCCTATTTATACTCTCCCACTCCTCCCCAGTGGTCTGTGCCTGTGCAACCCAGAAATCTGGATGTTGTTCCAGGTTACATGGTACATACCCGCTTCCCATTGGCCAAACCCCACTGTGTGACTCAGGCCATGGGAGACCTGTATTTGACCACACAGCCACAAGGAGACCTGTATGTAACCATCATTTTTGCAAGCCAGGAGTCTGACCCAACTGTTTATCCAGCCACAATCCTGGGCCCTGGTGAGTTGTGTTCCTTTCTTTCTGAGATTACTCTAGGTCTAGGATGTAAAAGTCAGTGTGGGCTACCTCCTCCCTAGCTCAGTAAGTCTGAGTCTGAGACTTACTCTTTTGACAGTTTCCTGAATTCAAATACAGAGCAATATCGCATGACACCTTCTGCTATGTTAAATTTATTAGGCTTAAAATGCTACATTCTATGGGAGCTTATCATGTCTACTTTAAAATGATTAGAAACAAATGCAAACACATAAAACTAAGAGAAGCAACAACAAAGCAATAGTGAAGATGCATTGTTTACAAATGTTCCATTACATAGAGGTTCATTTCTTTACAAGGTATAATCTCTGTGATCCTTCCATGACATCACAGATGTTCACTAAATCTGTACCAAAGATTCCACTGCAGTCATAACAAACCTCTGAACTTTAACACAGATGATATCTAGATTTTCATTTTCATTTCTTAGGCCACTACTATATATAAAACATTACAATGATTGTACTGTACCTACTGTATCTCCCAGATATATTTCCTTCCTTAATTTATCCACCTTAAAAACTTCTAAGATAACCAGAAAGTCTTAACTCATGACTAAAGATGGGCACAAATTTAACAATAAACAGAAAATTCATTCACAAATCCCTGTCATTTCACATTAATACAAATTGATAACTTCCAACAAATAGAAATGGATGAATTTTAGTGGGGGGTTTTTGTTCAGCATTTTGTCAGGCTATAAATGGTCCCCCAGGCACCTAGAGCATATTAAACCAAAACTACATTGAACATCCCCTTGACTTTCCTCTACAATCCTTCCATGCTTGGTGAAGATTGGGTTTTTCCAAGCTAGTGGCTAAAGGGCACTTTTTGGGGTGGGGGATTTGTGGAATTTAAAGCTCAGATATCTGAAACAAAATTTTCACCAAAGTTGGAGAAATGGCAAAGGAGAGGACCTGGAAGACACTTTGGGGGGGTGTGTGTTGGTGGATACATACATTGGACATCTGGAAATCAAAATTCTCAAAATTTGGCATACTTGTAGAAGAACGTTGGAGGAAGCTATCCTACAATTTAAGTGTCACTAGTGAGTTAAAGACCATTTTATTTATTTATTTATTTATTTATTTATTTATTTATTTATTTATTTATTTGGTGCATTTATATACCACAACCTTTTTCCATAGAGGAACTCAAGGCGGTTTCCATAAAAACAGATTAAAACACAGAAAAACAGCAGGAATGATAAAAACATTTTAAAAGGGTCAAAAACAAATTGACAAATAATTCATTAAAATATATAAATTCATGATTTGTGATTCATCAGCCTTAATGAATCATGAATCACAATTTTTCTGATTCATTTTCATCTCTACTAATTTCCATGTTAATTGTGCTGTCATCTATTTCATCCACCATTATCACTAGAAAGGAACTGTTGGGAGCTGTCATCTATTTCATCCACCCTAGAAAGGAACTGTTAGGATTTTCAGCAGATGCCTGTGGTATTAACATCAACAGCAAGACTTCTTTCCACTGTACTGAATTTATACAAAGCACTTTCTGAATTGGACATTTGTGTACAGGAATTGTTGTCCTCATATACAGTTATTCGTCGTCTTATTTGTATTTGTAGATCCTTCAATAATTTCTCATACCACAATAATTCTGATATTGTGTCAGATAATGCTCCAAATTTGGCCTCTGTACTGGAGATTGGACAGCCATCTGTCCCGGATGGTATGAGGTCTCCTGCCTTGGAAGGATCGTCCAACCCCCTGCCCAAGGCAGGAGACCTCATATCATCCTCCACATAACTTTAAAGCAATTGTCCTTAATTCTTACTGACATATTTTTTCATTATTCTTTCCCTCCATATCACATTCCAGATGTCTTCCTTTCTCTCTTCATTTAAATCTCCTTGCCAAACCAGTTTTAGTGCTGCTAAAACTAACATCCTATATATTACACATATTATACCTTTTCCTTGATACTGATATTCAAACTTTTCCTTTTTTCAATAATTTCTTCAAACTCAGTCATTGCCCTACATTGCCCTTCATTTTTATACAAACCATATGCAAGTTATCTAGCTGCCCTATGCTTAACCAGTTAAGACTCTCCTTCCTTAATACTTTTTTTATTCTCACTGTATCAAAGGTTTTTACCCAGCTGTGAATGGACATTTATTTATTTATTTATTTATTTATTTATTTATTTATTTATTTATTTATCTATTGGATTTCTATCCCACCCATCTTCCTGTAGGAACTCTGGGCAGTTAACAGTGGGCTGATAAGTTCAGCCGGATAATACAAGTAACATGACACAACACAGACAATTTAAAACATAGTGTGCACCCTTGGAATAAACTTCTAAACTAACTAAACAACTGAACAGATGACGGGGGGGAAACAAAACAAAACGGAAAAAAAACTAAGCTAGGTCACCAAAGGCCTCGCAAAAGAGCAAGGTGTTTACAGCTCTACGAAAGGCCATCAGGGACTCTGCAGAGAAGGACCGGTTCTGGGTGGAAGTTTTCCGGGCTTCTCTAGGGGTGGCCCATCTCTCTGGAACCACCTACCTAGCGAAGTGCACTCTGCAGAATCCCTGATGGCCTTTCGTAGAGCTGTAAACACCTTGCTCTTTTGCGAGGCCTTTGGTGACCGAGCTTAGTTTTTTTCCCCACGACTGCCGGATTGGACGGGCCTAGGTTGATCACTGGGTGATACGCTCTGACAGGTAGTCCGGTCCCAACCCATGGAGGGTTTTATAAACTAAAACCAAGACCTTGAATCTCATCCGGGAGGCAACGGGTAGCCAATGCAAGCGAGTCAGGACTGGGGTGATGTGGTTGTGACGGCGCACAAACGCCATCAGCCTGGCTGCTGCATTTTGCACCCACTGCAGATGCTGTAGGAGAGTCAAGGGCAGCCCCATGTAGAGAGTGTTGCAGTAGTCCAGCCTCGAGATCACCAGCGCTTGCACTACAGTTCTCAGGGAGTCACCGTCTAGATATGGGCGGATCTGGGCAATTTGGCGGAGATGGTAAAAAGCGGTTCGGGTCATGACAGCCACCTGGGCTTCCATAGAAAGGGCCGGATCCAGAACCACGCCCAGATTCCGAACCCTGTCCGCCAGCTGGAGGGAAACGCCCTCCAGACTGGGGAGAGGGCCTCCATATCCGGTCGAGGAACTCCCGAAGAACATAACCTCGGTCTTCTCGGGGTTGAGTTTGAGCCTGTTGTCCCTGGTCCATGCCATGACCGCATCCAGGCACTGGTCAAGAGTCCGGACAGCTTCCACTGCAGAGGTGGAAAAGGAGAGATAGAGCTGCATGTCATCAGCGTACTGATGGCAGCAGACTCCAAATCTTCTAATGACCCCAGCCAGCGGCCTCACATAGATGTTGAACAGCATGGGGGAGAGAGACAACCCCTGCGGAACCCCACAAGGGAGTGTCCATGGGGCCAACAACTCTTCCCCATGTTGCACATACTGGGGCCAGCCCCCCAAGAAGGACCGGAGCCAACTGCAAACAGTGCCCCCAATACCCACCTTGGAGAGCCGGTCCAGTAGGATACTGTGGTCGACGGTATCGAAGGCCGCTGACAAATCCAGGAGAACCAGTAGGGTAGAGCAACCCCTGTCAGCCCCCTGGATTACGTCATCTTGGAGTGCCACCAAAGCTGTCTCGGTCCCCCAGCCCAGCATGAACCCCGACTGGCATGGGTCAAGGCACTGTTGTTCCTCCAGAAAAGATTGAATCCGGACCGCGGCCACCCTCTCGATTACCTTGCCCATAAAGGGGACATTGGCAATTGGATGGTAATTGGCCAATTGGTCCGATGCCATGCCAGGTTTTTTAAGAATGGGCTTTACCACCATCTCCTTCAGACGGGAGGGGAAAACCCCCTCCCCGAAGGAGGCAGTGGCGATGGCAGAAGCTCATTCTGGCATACTCCCTCCAGCAGCTTTTATAAGCCAGGCAGCACAAGGATCGAAGGGGGTGGACGCGGGCCAGCAGTGGGCAATGGCCCTGGAGGCCTCCAAAGGGGAGACAGGCCCAAACTCAACCAATCGAGGAGAGTGAGGGGGTGCAGCGTCAGGTGATGGCGAGGGTGGACTAGTGCAACCAGGTTGGAGACCGGCCTGGATGGCCTCTATTTTTGATCTAAAAAAGACTGTGAAACTCTCACTACTGAACTCAGTAGGAGGAGGCCTCGCTAGACTAGGATTGGTGAGGTCCCGAACCACCCGGAAAAGTTCCGCCTGGCGGTTCGTGGCCTCACCAATTCTCAGGGAGTAGTAGGATATTTTAGCCTCCCTGATCGCTTGAGAATAGCGCCTAGTCTGGATAACAACTGCAGCCTTATTAAATGCCATCCGGTCTCTTCTCCAGGTGCTCTCCAGCCTCCTCCATTCCTGCTTCATCGCTCTCAGCTCCGCCGTAAACCACGGCGAAAATCAAGCTCTGCTGCGGAGGAGGCGCTTGGGGGCGATCCGGTCGACGGCACGGGAAGCTGATTCAAACCACTGGTCAACCGCAACCTCGGCCAGATCGTCAGCCAAGCCACCAGGAAGCTCCCCGAAGGCCTCTCGAAACTGAGCTGGATCCAGAAGCCTCCGGGGGTGCGCCCAAACAAGTGGCCGGAGGTCCCCGTGGGGAGGGGCCATGATCGAGAGGGAAAAGGACAGCATGTGGTGATCTGACCATGACACAGGCAGGGAAACAATGCCCCCCACCTCCAGATTCGAATCCCCCAACATGGAGGTAAACACCAAGTCAAGGGTATGCCCTGACCTGTGAGTGGGGCATAAAATATGCTGGGTCAGACTCATGGAGGCCATGGACTCCATGAATTCCAGAGCTACATCAGAGAGTCCACCACCTGCCTGCACATTGAAGTCCCCAACCACCAAAAGGCGAGGGGACTTCAATAGTGCCACTGCGATGAACTCCGTGAGCTCTGGGAGGGCTTGTGCTGGGTTGCGGGCAGCACAGTAACCCAGCACAATGCCAAATCTGTCCCACTGTCCCACCAACAGGTGAAGGCATTCTAACCCCGGACTGACAAATGTCGAGGCCTTGTCATGAAGTGTTTCCCTGTAAACGATGGCAAACCCCCCCCCTTTTGACCCTCCGACCTGCCCACTCCCTGAACCTGAAACCCAGGTGGGCACAGCTGGGTGAGCGAAGCCCCCCTGCCCCCACCCAGGTCTCGGTGATGCAGGCCAGGTCGGCCCTCCCATCAGAGATGGCATCATACATGATGGGGATCTTATTATGGACCGACCTGGCATTCATTAACAGGCAGGACAGGTTGGAGGCGCTGGTGGGGTGGCTCTGAGACACGTGGAAGTGAGTTGAGGGGTCAGAACGTGGGACAGGGAATAGGAGTCCCTGCAGACATGGTGACCAAAAAACAAACAAACCCCTAACTAAATTAATAAACAACAATTACTACAAGTACAACTACAATACAAATTCAACACAATATGAAAAAGAATATATATAATATATAATGTATAATATATAATATATAATATAATTGTCTTATAGATAGATAGATAGATAGATAGATAGATTAGATAGATAGATAGATAGTAATAGATAGATAAATAAATCCAATTAAAAATAAATACAAACTGTTCTGTCAAAAAATATTCAGTAAAAATAACTTTTGTCAATGGGGAAATCTTTGGGCTTAGTATTCTTTTATAGATGCCAACATATTATTTAAGTATTATCAATACGTTTTAACAAAAAATTTAAATATAAATCCAAATAAAGATAGAATTCTAGATCACTCAATGTTAATCCCTCAATATTTATTAAAATAACATAGGGCAGAACAATTACCCTCTGTTCTGTCAAAATTCCTACTTGTATCTTCAAATTTTCTGGGAAATTCAGTCAAATTCTTTTAATTCTTCACATACTTTTGTCAATCGGGGCAAAAAATCTTTGTCGGCTTAGGGGGTAGCGGGCTCCTCTTCAGCCAGAGCCACAAGTTATACTGTTTGTGCCAACATGGCTAGTTACGGGTGAGGTTAGGGTGAGTATTATCTGGGTTTAAGTATGGATTATCAATACTTTGGGTTTGGGCTAACATTTCTTCTAAAATTGGTACATTGGTGGAAAATTTGCATATCATTGCAAACAGGTGTATATTAAAATCAACACTTTTTTTATCCCTAATTCCATTTATAGCTAAATTCAAGATCACGGTCGCCATTTTGGATGCATTAATCCCTCAATATTTATTATAATTTCAGCACCATGTCTCAATTGATATATAATATATCAACATCAGGAACACCCAATCCTGCTACTGTAAAAATTCCTAATTTCCGCATGTTTCTGTTGCTTTGGTGGGGTGGGCAAAGATACCACAATTTTTAATTTGTTCTTGCCCTTTTTATTTTTATTACAGTATCTATTAATCAACAGTTTTTCTTTTAATTCAGTTTTTTTTTTTACTTTTCTGTGCCGCTTGGCATTGCGCGATGCAATCTATCCTTATGGGTTACATCCAAAAAAGAAAGTTTGATTTAGGGATAATCTTCATTTTTACTATTGGCACTCTTCCAAACCATGATATTTTCAATCTACTACATTCTTGAATTTGCTCTTTAATTTGTTTCTTCACATTATCTAGATTAGTTTTGACAATTTCTTGCATTTCCCAAGTAATATTTATTCCCAAATACATAATACTTTTTTTTTGTATTCCCTTCAAATTTTGCTTCATTTTACGTCTATCACAGTTATTGCCATTTATTAACATACATTCTGATTTATTCCAATTTATCTTCAACTCTGTAACCCCTCAAATACCTTTAAATGTATCTTAATATTATCTAGAGCTTTTATTGGTTCCTCAATTGTTAACAAGGTATCATCTGCAAATAGGCAAACCTTAAACTCTTTAGTATTCCCTATTCCTTTTATTTTGGTATCCTCTCTAATTGCATTTGCTAGTAATTCTATTACCCAAATAAACAATATTGGGGATAATAGGCATCCTTGTCTTGTTCCAAAACCAAGCATTATATTTTCAGTCATTCCATCATTTACTAAAACTGTAGCTGTATTTTGAGAATAAAGCTGCTGTATAATGTTTCTAAAACATATTCCGAACCCTAATTATCTTATTAATATATTTAAAACTGTCCAACCCACCGAATTGAAGGCTTTAAAGATGTCCAGTGATAATATCCCTGCTTTTATCTTTCTCTTTTTAGCCATATGCATTATATTAAGTACTCTACACATTAAATCTCCCATTTGTCTGCCTTATATAAAAACATTCTTGTCCTTACTTATATACTTATCTACAAATCCATTCAACCTATTGGCTATAGCTGCTGTAAAACATTCTGAGTCTTAGTTAATTAGTGAAATTGGTCTATAGATTCGATATTCATAGGATCTTTATTTGGTTTCAAAATTAATATTATCATTTAATGTTTCCATGACTTTGAGATTTCTTCCCCCTTTAATATTTTATTAAATAAATTCTTCATTTTTGGTAATTTATTTATTTATTGTTATATTTATATCCCGCTTATCTTCTAAACAGAACTCTAAGCGGCGAACAAACGGGCGAGCAAGCACCAGAACAAACAATAATAATATGTAATACAATAATAGTCAAATAGAGACAACAATGAAATAAAAACACATGTAACACATAAAATCCCAGTGCATCCCAAAAACGCCGGCAAGGTGTAAATCCTAGCAATTAAATATTAAAACCACGAATGGTCAGCGATCAGTAAAAATCAGTAGCGATGGCAGGGTTAAAAAAAAATTAAAGCTCGACCAAAGGCCTCTCGAAATAAGAAAGTTTTTAAAGCTTTTCGAAAGGCCTGCAGGGACTCTGCAGAGTGCACTTCGCTGGGGATGGAATTCCATAAGGAAGGGGCTGCCACAGAGAAAGCCCGGTTCCGGGTAACCGTCTTCCGGGCCTCTCGTGGAGTGGCAACCCGCAGCAAGTGCGCTCGCAACTGCCGAACAGGACGGGCCGAGGTGGATCGCTGGATGATACGCTCTGCCAGGTAGTCCGGTCCCAAGCCATGGAGGGTTTTATAAACTAAAACCAAGACCTTGAATCTAATCCGGGCTGCAACGGGCAACCAGTGTAGGCGGGCCAGGACTGGGGTGATGTGGTCATAACGACGCACACCAACCACCAGCCTGGCCGCCGCATTCTGTACCCGCTGCAGACGCCGGAGAAGCGTCAAGTGCAACCCCATGTAGAGGGCGTTGCAGTAGTCCAGCCTCAAGATCACCAGTGCTTGGACCACTGTTCTCAGAGAGTCAACATCCAGGTACGGGCAGATCTGGGCGATCTGACTAAGATGGTAATAGGCGGCCCTGGTCACCGACGCCACCTGGGCCTCCATGGTCAGCGCCAGGTCCAGGACCATGCCCAGATTCTGCACCCTCTCCACTGGCTGGAGGTAAAAGCCCCCCCCCCCCAAACAGGGAAGAGGGCCACCGTACCCAGATGGTGAGCTCCCAAAGAACATGACCTCCGTCTTCTCGGGGTTGAGCCTAAGTCTGTTCGCTCCGGTCCAAGCCAGCACGGTGTCCAGGCACTCATCAAGGATCCTCACATCTTCCACTGCAGAGGTGGAAAAGGAGAGATAGAGCTGCATGTCATCAGCGTACTGGTGACAGCAGACTCCAAATCTCCTAATGACCCCAGCCAGCGGCCTTACGTAGATGTTAAACAGCATGGGGGACAGCGACGACCCCTGTGGAACCCCACAAGGGAGTATCCAAGGAGCCGACAACTCCCCCCCATGCTGAACATACTGTGGACGGCCCTCCAGGAAGGAACGGAGCCAACTGCAAGCAGTACCTCCGATTCCCACCTCAGAGAGCCAATCCAGCAGGACACCGTGGTCGACGATATCAAAGGCCGCTGACAAATCCAGGAGAACCAACAGGGTAGAGCAACCCCTGTCGGCCGCCCGGATTAGGTCATCTTGCAGCGCGACCAAAGCTGTTTCGGTCCCCCGACGAGGCCTGAACCCGGACTGGCAAGGATCGAGGCACTGCCGATCCTCCAGGTATGACTGCAGCCGGACCGCCGCCACCCTCTCGATCACCTTGCCCATAAACGGGACATTAGCAATTGGACGATAGTTTGCTAAGTCGTCCGGAGAAAGGCCCGTTTTTTTTTAAGAATGGGCTTTACCACCGTCTCCTTCATACGGGAGGGAAAGACCCCCTCGCTGAATGAGGCGGTGGCAATGACCGAAGCCCACTCGGCCATAGTCCCGCTGGCAGCTTTGATTAGCCAAGCAGGGCAGGGATCGAAAGGGGTGGACACCGGCCTGCAATGAGCCATAGCCTTAGAGGCCTCGACAGCAGAAACAGGCCCAAGCGCATCCAACCGAGGCGACGAAGGTGGACCAGCAGCCGGGGATGCCGGGACAGTGCTACTGCAACCAGAGTCGAAGCCGGCCCGGATGGCCTCAATTTTAGATCGAAAAAAGGCTGCGAAATTCTCACTACTGAACTCAGTAGGAGGAGGCCTGGTCAGACTAGGATTGGTGAGGTCCCGAACCACCCGGAAGAGCTCCGCCTGGCAGTTAGAGGCCTCATCAATTCTCAGGGAGAAAAAAAGATCTCTGGGCCTCCCTGATCACGTTGGAATAGCGCCTAGTCTGGGAAACGACGCCAGCCTTATCAGTAACCATCCGGGCTCTTCTCCAGCTGCGCTCTAGCCTTCTCCTCCCCTGCTTCATTGCTCGAAGCTCAGACGTGAACCACGGCGAGGGCCAAGCTTGGCACTGGGGAAGGCGTTTAGGGGCGATCCGGTCGATGGTATGGGCAGCTGTTTCAAACCAATGGTTGGCCACAACCTCAGCCAGTGCGCCAGTCAGTTCTCCAGGAAACGCCCCGAAGACCTCCTGGAACCGAGAAGGGTCCATAAGTCTTCGGGGACGGGCCAAAACTGGAGGCCGATGGTCCCCGCAAGGGGGGGCGGAATCGCCAGGGGGAAAGAGAGCAGGTGATGATCTGACCATGACACAGGCAGAGAGTCAATGCCCCCTACCTCCAGACTCGAAGTCCCCGACATGGAGGAAAATACCAGATCCAGGGTATGGCCTGACCTGTGAGTGGGGCATACAACATGCTGGGACAGACCCATGGAAGCCATGGATTCCATGAACTCCAGAGCTACACCGAAAAGTTCACCGCCGGCATGCACATTGAAGTCACCCGCAACCAGAAGGCGCGGGGACTTCAATAGGGCAGCCGCGATGAACTCGGAGAGCTCCGGGAGGGATTGTGCTGGGTTGCGGGGAGCACGGTAACCCAGCACAATGCCAAATCTGTCCCGCTGTCCCACTAACAGGTGAAGGCACTCTAACCCCTGGCTAACCAATATCGAGGCCCTGCAAACATAAAGAGAATCCCGGTGAACGATAGCGACCCCTCCTCCCTTCTGACCTTCCAACCTTCCCACCCCCTGGACCAGATACCTGGGAGGGCACAGCTGGGAGAGCGAAGACCCCCTCTGCGCCCACCCAGGTCTCGGTGATAAGAGCCAGGTCAGCCCTCCCATCTAAGATGGCATCGTATATGACAGGGATTTTATTGTGGACTGACCTGGCATTCAACAGAAGGCAGGAAAGGCTGGAGGTGCTGGGGAAGTGACTCCTGGACACGTGGCAGCGAGCCGAGGGGTCAGAACGTGGGACAGGCACGTTCTTCTGGTCTGACGAACCCCCCGGCTACAAGCGTACCACCCACAGCCCGACACAGTTGGTATGTGAGTCCCTGCAAACATGGCGGCAACCAAAAAAAACCAACACCAAACACAATTCAGTTAATGAGAATACAATATAGGACCCACTGAGCAGAGCTCTAACAGGAGCAACTAAGTAAATACAAATAACTGCCAATAAGATAAACTAAACATAAACACCAATTATAAGAATATAAATAAAATATTAAATATAAAGAATATAAATATAAAAAATGTATATATAGCCACAGAACAGATGGGAATGGCATGAGGAGGGGAAGATGGAATCTAGGGACCGGGAGAAAAGAGGGGGGGTCGCCTGGTAACGCCGGCAAGAAGGAACCGCGGAAGTAGAGCCACCCGCAGAGAGCCAGCGGCCAAAGCGCCTGGACGCAGCACTGGCGGCCGAGTCGCCACCCGAGATGGGATTGGCAGGCAGCCCACCATTCAAGGTGGATTGGGTGGTGCCCCAATAACGCCTAAGATGGAGCCAGGCGAATCCAGGAAGCGGAGCACCACCTTGGTCATCGCCGGCGGCCGCCCTGCCACCCGAGTTGGGAAATAAGGGCCAAACACCTAGAGCTAAAAAAACCCCAGGACTGCACCGGCAGCCGACATGCTGCCTGAGAAAGGGCCGGCGGCCCGACGCCGCCGAAGATGGCGTCTGTCCCTGGCCCGTCACCATGTTGGATTAGGGCGGCGAGGCATCGCCCGGGAAGCGCCGGCAGCCGAAGCGCTGCCCGAGAGCATCACCAGCAGACCGCAGCAGCTTTCTCATGCCAGGAGGCAAGAGGGACATCTCCACCCGGGTGAAGCGGAGACTGGAACGCACCCTGAGCCGCTCCGGCGGCCGGCATGCCGCCCGAAAAGAAACCGGCGGCCAGAACGCCGCCAAGACGGCGTCGGCTCCTGAGCGCCGGCACCCGAAGCGCTGCCCGAGAACGAAACCGGCAACCCGCGATAGCCTCCTCACACCAGGCGATCCGCAGGGTCTCGGGTAGAGCTCGGTGACAACCGTGGCCAACGACTTCCGAGTCTTCCAGACCGTCGGGGGGGGGGCAACCTGAGTCTTCAACAAGCCCTTCCCCAAGCAGCCCTCACCGGGAGCAAGGCGCCGCCGGGGGCGAGGTGGAATACCGCCGCCAAGAGCAAGGCGCCACCGGGGGCGAAACCCCCAAGGAAGAAAACAAATAAAGAAAAAAGTAGGAAATGGGGGGGAGAAAAAGAAGGGGGGGAAGGAGGGGAGGGGAGGGGAGGGAACATTCAGCCTTACCGGACATGAATAGAGGTGGAACTTCAAGCCGGTCTGCTCGTCTAGTCAACGAGCCTCGCTGAGCCCCTTAAAACCCCTTTAGGCCCCCCTTGGATCCCTCAGCCCCTACTAGCCCCTTACTAGCCCCCCACCAAGTCCTCTGGCGGGACAAAGATTTAAAAAAAGAAAAATGAGAAAGGCAGGGGTATCCCAAAAAATAACAGAGCGCTGGGATGCAAGAGCGCACGGGGAACGCTGCCACCCGCCATCTTTAAATTCTGGGCCTAATCCATCTGAACCTCGTGTTTTAACTTTTCTTTTAGTTTATTTATAGCATCTACTATTTCTTCCTCAGATATTTCTTGTTCCATTTTTTCCATATCTTCTCTTTGTATCTTCTTATCTATATTATTTTGTATATAAGTAGTCATTTTTTCTACGGGAGCCTTACTCATAGCACTGTATATCGTTTCTTATAAAATTCTTGAAATTCTTTTATTTTATCCCTCATTTTATTACATCTGATACCTTTGTTATTTTCAATAGTACGTATTGTGTTTTTAACTTTTTTTAAACCTGAGTAAGTCTTGCTAAAAGCTTAGAATTTTTATTAATTAATTAATTAATTAATTAATTAATTAATTAAAAAAATAAAATCCCTTTTTTCTTGTATATTAAATTCATTTAAAAAACACATGTGGTGTTTTTCTCAAAAAAGATTCTCAGTGCCTGATAGACAACACCTCCTTCAAGTTTCCTGGTTTTTTAAAAAGCTTGCTATTGAATGCTTATTCATATTCATTATTCTGTAGAAGTTAAAATACCATCATGTGGTGTTTTCCATCTCACCAAAAGATTCTCAGTGCCTGATAGACAACACCTACTATCAAGACTGCATCTCTGGTGCAATGCTTTGATAAAGATAGCAAGTTGCTATTGAATGCTTAGCTCATATTTTTCTTTTAGCAGTGACCAATAAAGGTATCACCTAACTTCCTTTTGAATTCATTATTCTATTGTCTCTCGATAAAATAAATAGCTTTTCTAATTCCTTTATGCTTTCTTCTAACTCTCTGCTCCTTTTCCCTTGCTCATTCTTTAATTTACATGATTCACTAATACCCAGATCACTGCTACACTCTTCATAGCATCCCATAACATTCCAGGCAGACCTCGTCCTTGCTCATTGATTTTCCATATCTCTTCTAAATTATTTTTCATATTCTCAACTACTTCTTTAAATCTAAATATTGGTATCAATTCTCCATCTTGTTGCTTCTCTGTAGTCAGGCTTTATATTAAACTCTATATTAATTTTTGCATGATCAAATACTTGTATAGTTTCTATATCTATATTGCTTACTCGTGAGAGTAAATCATTTGAAACATATATATAATCAATCCTGGATAATGTTTTATGCACCACAGAGAAATATGAGAATTTTCTTTCATCTCCTTTTAATATTCTCCATGTGTCCTTCAAATCAGTGTTAGTAATTAATTTATTTAGTATTGTTTGCCCTGATTTCATTTCATTTTTTTGAAGTTTTGTATTATTTAAGATTTATTCATAACCATATTAAAGTCTCCATTCATAATAACATAACCTAAATGAATTTTATTCATCTCTTCTTACACTGTAATAAAAAACAAATTCCTGGTTCTCATTTGGTAAATATGCATTCACTGGTGTACATTCTTCTTCTTCTCTACTTCTTCCTTGTAACATTATATACCTACCTTCTTGGTCTTTTTTTCTACTAATTTTGTTTTAAACTCACAATTCTTTAATATTAATATGGCCACTCCTCTAGATTTTGAATTCTCAAATGATTTTTCATAAATATCAATCCATTTAACTTTAACTTCATTTTCTCCCTCTTTTTCTGATGAGTTTCTTGTAGAAAGAATATATCAGCACACCCTTTGTTTATCATCCTCTGTTCTTGCCCTGTCTGTCTGCTTTAAGCTGTCCTGTCTTATGCTGAGATTTTCCAGTTGCCTCTGTTGTTATTATTATTAATTCTCTCCAATATTAAATTCCTTCCAAGTATTTTTTATCTCACTAATAGCTTAATTTCTCCTTTAGAAATCTCAATGCCAAGCAAAGTTCTTATCCACAGCGAGTTTTACTCCTCTCAGATTTCTAATAACAAGGCATGGAGAGACAGATATGGCACAGTCCATTTATCTTCAGCACTGAGTTTCGTTTGTCCAGTCCCTTAAAAAGGCTCTCTAATTCCTCTTTGTCTTCACCTATGCCCCTTAGGTTTTTCAACAATAATAAACTTATTGTTATTAACTCTTCAGGAATCCCATTCAGCAACTGATTAGGGTATACAAGTTTCTTCAGCAGGCAGACAGCGTTTTTGAGGTTAGCCCTCCGCCATTTCCTGGCCCCCACCACCACATCTTGGTTCTGATAACATGACAACAAACTAGCTGAGGAAATCACTTGTGAAATATATTGTTATAATACTTCTCAATGGAATAGCATGTTCAACATGGGCATCTTTGAGGAACATGAAAGGAATTTCCTTGAAGATGCATTTTTCCCTAGCAGTTGGGCATCCCTCGGGCAACTGTGCTCACCACTAGAGATGGGCATGACCAGAAAAAAATGACGTTTCGATTCTTTGTTTGTCGGAATGGGTCCGTTTCGTTCCGTTTCCATTTGTCGCTAATTTTTTGAAAATTTGTCATTTCGACGTTTCGTTCGTCATTTGTTGTTTCTACCACGATTTAGCGTGATTTGACTTCTCAGAGCATGGGGGCATCCCGCAATGACCCAGAGCAGGCGGAAAACACTTTAAACTGGGTGATGAATAATATATTTAATAACTATATCATAGCATATGCAATAATGCAAACAAAGTGGGCAGAATGCAATATTCTTTTTTTCTCTTGGTCAATGCTGATTGAACTGGCCACCCTACTTGGTCTGGCTGCCTGTTATACTTTTGTTTTGTTTTGTTTTGAAGCCTTTATCCATCCCATTTCCCCTCCACCTCTCAGAGGCAGTAGGAGACACAGTATTCCGTTCCTCCCCAAATCTGGATGAGGGTCTACTCCTCTCAATGTCCCCTCCCCATGACACTCCTTGTAAAGCCAAGCAAATGCCACCCTGGTCAACTAGCGGTCAGAGATTCAGATGCTCCCCCCCTACTCATCTTGTTGAGTGCCCCTCAACCTCTTGGGGAATCATCGCCAGCTGGATTATCCCAAGGAGCTCACTGGCAGAATCTCCAAGGATCAAATTCAGGACAGAGAGAGCACCCGGTGGGAACACCCTGGAAACGCCATACCAGCGTGGCCCAGCCGAGCTGCCTGCCCAGCCTTTGCCTGGGCAGGTTTGTCCTTTGCCTCAGAATCAGATTCTTGGCCCCAGCGCGATGACCGAGGAGCCCGGTTCGTTCATGGAGTGAGCAGACCTTATCTCTCCTTCACCAGGTGGTGCATTTCCAGGCCCATCTCCAGGGCAGAGACCCTCCACTGCCCTCCACCCCGTCCAGCTTTCCTGCCGTGTTGCTGGAAGTGGCCTAACCCTAACCCTAACCCTAACCCTAACCCTAACCTTAACCCTAACCCTAACCCTTTAACTGTTTTCATTGGGGGCCGACTTGCAAGAAGGGCCGCCTGGGAAGAAAAGGACCCCCCCCCCGGGACTGTGAGCCAAAGGGACCATGGTTTTTCAAGAACTGACTTTGCAAAGGCAGCCATTCAGACAGCAGGAAGGACGGGTGGTGAGGCCTGCTGTTTGGCCTGCAGGCAGCTGAGCCCGATTCGTGACAGTCCACGCAGCAAAGCCTCGAAGCCAGAATGGCAGGGAAGTTCGGGGAGGGATTCTTTCAGCCGCCTACTTTGGAGGCCAGTTTTTCCAAACCAGGAGACCAGTTCCACCAACCCAGGGGAGACACAGTCTACGGTCATCATTGGGCCTCTCGCTTCAGACGGTCCCCCCGAGAGAGGCCTGCAAAACGAGTACTCGCGGGCGGGCCTTCTCGGTGGTGGTGCCGTCATTATGGAATAATCTACCCAGCGAGTTGAGGCAGGCTCCATCGTTGGCATCCTTTAGGAAAGGTCTGAAGACCCTCCTTTTTAGGGATGCCTTCAAAAATGACTAAAGGCTTTCCCCCCCCTTCTTGACCCATATGCTGTAAGTTTGTTCCTGCCGCTGCCATAGTCTTTGCCTTTTTGTGATTTTATGTGAACCGCCCTGAGTTCCCGCTCGGGAAGTAGGAGCAGTATATAAGTGTGAAAAATAAATAAATAAATAAATACGCACGCATGCAGCAAAGCCACTAAGCCAGAATGGCAGGGAAGTTCGGGGAGGGATTCTTTCAGCCGCCTACTTTGGAGGCCACCAAGCCAGAGTTTTACCTGCCAATTGGAGATGCAGTCCACCCAGAAAAGCCATGAAGCCAGATCTTTGGAGGCCACCAAGCCAGAGTTTTGGAGGTCACCAAGCCAGAGTTTTGACTGCCCAGTGGAGACACAGTCTATGCACGCACGCAGCAAAGCCGCGAAGCCAGAACAGCAGGGAAGTTCAGAGAGGGATATTTTCAGCCGCCTACTTTGGAGGCCAGTTTTTCCAAACCAGGAGACCAGTTCCACCAACCCAGGGGAGACACAGTCTACGCACGCACGCAGCAAAGCCACGAAGCGAGAACGGCATGTAAGTTCGGGGAGGGATTCTTTCAGCCGCCTACTTTGGAGGCCATCAAGCCAGAGTTTTGACTGCCCAGTGGAGACACAGTCTACGCATGCATGCAGCAAAGCCACGAAGCCAGAACGGCAGGGAAAGTTCGAGGAGGGATTCTTTCAGCTGCCCACTTTGGAGGCCAGTTTTTCCAAATCCGGAGACCAGTTCCACCAACCCAGGGGAGACACAGTTTATGCACGCACGCAGCAAAGCCACGAAGCCAGAACGGCAGGTAAGTTCAGGGAGGGATTCTTTCAGCCACCTATTTTGGAGGCCACCAAGCCAGAGTTTTGACTGCCCAGTGGAGACACAGTCCACCCAGGAAAGCCATGAAGCCAGAGCACCAGGGAACTTGAGGGAGGGATTGTTTCCGGCCTGGTACTTTTCTCTCTCAATGAAGTTTTCAGGAACGAAGCCAGAGTTTTGGAGGCCACAAAGCCAGAATTTTGGAGGCCACTAGGCCAGAGTTTTGAAGGCCACTAGGCCAGAGTTTTGCCTGCCCAGTGGAGACACAGTCCACCCAGGAAAGCCACGAAGCCAGAGTGCAAATGTTAGGGAGGGATTGTTTCTTCCGACTTTGGAAGCCAGAATGCTAGTTGGAAGGAATCTCCTCTCCTTCTGCAAAGGGTTTTCCGAACCTGGACTCTAACCGGTGGGAGTGAAACCCCCCCCCATGTTGGAGGAGAGAGTACCGCAATTCTAAACCAAATAGTTGATGATGACTGTCCCTGTTAAAGTTGGTCTCCTCAAGTGATTTTCTGCCTAGAGGCTGGGGCTGCCGGGGTTGCTGCCTGGGGAAGTCGAGGAGAGTGGCCGACAGGGCGCATGTTGGCTTGGAGGCTGAACTTGAAGCACTGAACCACTGATAGGCTGAAGGAGAAGCACCTGGAAGGCCTCCTCCAAGCCGGGAGTCCCGGGAGCCTGACAGGCAGGCAGGTAGGCAGAGGGGCGGGCAGGCAGCCAGCCAGGCAGGGAAGCAGGAAGTCTGGCTTACAGGTAGGAAGGCAGGCTTGCAGGGTAACCACCCAGGCTAGGGAAGGCACAAAGCCAAAGTGCCACAAGGGATGATTGTTTCTGCCTTTGGAGGCTGAGTTTCTCCACCCAGGAGACTGAGTTTCGTCAACCCAGGAGACAGAGTGGATGCAGGAGAACAGGGCTATTTCTTTAAGGCTGTAAGGAGAGCTAGGCCCCTGCTAATCAGTCTTTGAGGTAGGTTGTTGTAAAGTGCATCTCGACCACTTAGTAAGCAGAGTGGCTCCAAAACCCCAGGGAAGGGAGGAATGCATCGAGGAAGGCAGGTATTGGGGTGTACTACACTCAGACCAGCCATGGCTAACGGGCACTGACCCTAGAAAAAATATTTCTGGGCTGCTATAAACATCGAGTGGTCCCTGGTTTGGAGCCAGGCAAGGGCTAGAGAAATTGGCCCTAAAGATAGAGATTCCCTTCAAATGACACATTGAGTGGTCCTCCCTGGTTTGGAGTCAGGCAAGGGCTAGAAAAATTGGGCCTACAAATACAGTATGATTCCCTTCAAATGACACATTGAGTGGTCCTCCCTGATTTGGAGCCAGGCAAGGCCTAGAAAAATTGGGCAATAATCGAACCCTTCAAATTGAGTGGGAATGCAGGAAGGCAGACAGACAGGAAGGCAGGCAGGCAGGCAAGCAGGCAGGCAGTTAGGCAGGTAGGCACAGGGCCAGCCAGGCAGGTAGGCAGGTAGGCAGGTAGGCAGGCAGGCATGAAAGCTGGCAGGAAGTTGGGCTTGCAGGGAGGAAGCCAAGCTGGGAGGCAGGCATAATTGCAGGCAGGCAGGCATAAGTGTTTCTCTGTTAGTGTATGTTAGAGCAAGGGAGGCCTGTTTGGAAGGAACCGGTGGAAGAACGACTGTGGACCTAGGTCTTGGAGTGTTGGGGTAATCCCAACGTGGAAAGGTTGAAGCGGAGGAAAGTCAACCTTTCCACGGTCTCTGGGTCCAGTCAAGAGTGGCGCGGCCTCAGGACATCTCCCATGTGGGAGAAGACACGCTCACTCTGGACACTGGTGGGTGGGATGGACAAGAAGTCCAATGCCAGAGTTGAAAGACTGGGCCAGATGTCTGCCTTTCTGGCCCAGTAGTGGAGTGGGTCCAAGTTGAGGGGTTGGAGGGGCTCGGCAATGTACTCCCTCACCATGGTCAGAGCGGGGTCCGGTTCTTCTTCCTCCCTTGCCTCCACTGAGGAGGAGACTGCCATGGCTAGGGCAGAGGCCAGGTAGTTGGCTGCTGGTACGGAACCTGGTCTCTGGGTGTACACTCCTCCAGTAGAGGAGGAAGAGGACCCTTGCGAGGATTCCTCTTCTGCATCGCTCTGGCTTCCGTGCGCCCTTGGAAACGCCTGGGCATGATTCGAGGCAGCCATGTGGAGTTGACGGCATAGCTCCATCTTCCAGGAGTTTAGGTCGGCAGCCCTCCCCACCAGGGAACCCTTGACGCGAGGGTCGCACAGGCATGCCATCTGGTACACCTTTCCCCTCCTCAGTGGGCTAAGGCGGGTATCCACGCCGGTCAGCAGCCTGTCTGCCAAGGCCCTCCTCTTCGGGAGATTGGCTTCTTCCCGGATACTGGCCTCTAGGCGTTGGCGAAGGGCATTTACCAGGGGGAGTACGTGGCCCAGGCTGGTGTTGTAGTTGCTGAGGACGTGGGTGGTCTCCTCAAACGCCTGCAGGATACCCACCATCTGGGAGAGTGCGAGCCACTCGGTAGCGCCAATGTCCATCTCCCTCCCCTCATGCAGGACTGGGGTGGTTGACATGACGTATTCCACCACTTGCCTCTGCTCCACCAGGCATTTGATCATTTCGTAGGTTGAGTTCCACCGGGTGGTCACATCCTGGATCAGGACGTGCTCTGGTCGGCCCGTCTCCGCCTGCCTCTCACGCATCATCCTTGATGCCTTGATGCTGCGTGAGAAGTGCCCGACTATTTTCCTGCACTTGTCCAGCAAGGCCTTGGTCTCCAGGGTCCCCTCATCCCAGGAGTCCTTTGGTGCTCCCAGCCCAATGGCATCGCCTACCACTAGGTGCAGTTTGTGTGCTGCGCACACGATGCCCTGGAGCACTGCCCTATCAACCATGTTGATCATGTTACGGCCTGCGTCAGTAACCATGAATCTGCGATTGACCTGCCACTCGGGTGCCCACTCTCGCAGTGCTGTCTTGAGGACCTCTGCAGTGTGGATGACTTTTGCACTGTCCTCCAAGCTTTGTGCCTGGAGAAGGACCACCCTGTACCCTCTTGGGGTGCTCCCTTGTGGCTCCCCATGCAGCTCTTCTTTTGATGCCCTAGTGTCAAGGACCTCCTTGGGTTGCCACCAATGAGCCGTCAGAGAGAGGTATCCGTGATGCCCACCTGTCCAAAGGTCGGAAGTGAAGTGGATCTTCCTTCCTCTGGCCGCCTGCAGCAGGGCCCGGACCATGTCCCTGACGGACTCATAAAGGGAGGGAATCACCCACCTGCTGAAGGTACGCCGGGATGGAGGCTCGTACCATGGAGCCACATGCTTCATCAGGTGCCTGAATCCCGATGACTCCACAAAGGAGAGGGGCAACCCGTTCATGGCCACCATTTCACCAACCACATGAGTGGTGGTCTCCTGTGCCTTGGCCCTATTACGTTGGCTGTCAAGCCCCGCACACAGAACACAGAGCAAGCCAAGTTCAGTTCTTTGCCAGATAAAGTACAAAGTACAGTCCGAGTCAATCCAGAATAACTTACAGAGCCAAATGCCAAGTTCAAGGGAAACAGAGAAACGTCGTAGTCAGGAAGCCGGTCCAAGGTCAGGAAACAGAGAACGCCGTAGTCAGAAAGCCGGTCCAAGGTCAGGAAACAAAGTCAGGATAACACACAGGAACGTGGTGGCAAGGTAAGTGACGCGTTGCTCCCACAGAGGGTTCAGGGTAAACTTGCTAGCTTTATCCTAAAACAGGGAGCACACCCATATCTCTGGCAAGGCTCCTCCTAGAACTCAGGATTTTCAGATCTAATTCTACGCCTATCATTAAAGATCCTTTCCCTAGCTCTCCTCTTAGTTCTCCTTTGCAGGATCCTGCTCCTAGCCCTTATAGGAGGAGGACATGTGCCCTCAGCTGCGTCCTCAGACTCAGCTGCCTGCTGAGTTGAACTACAAGGCTCCTCCTGCTGCTCTCCAGCATTTAACCACATTCGGGTTCCATGACAGGCAGGGTCCTGGCACTATCCCCCTCCCCATGGTCCCCCTCTTCCGATGGGCCAGGTTTATCTGGATAATTATCATGAAATTGCTGAATCAACTCCGGCGCATGTAAGTTAGACACCGGTTCCCAAGATCGATCTTCTGGTCCATACCCTTCCCAGTCCACTAAGTATTGCAAACCCCCCCCCCATGTATCTGGGAATCCAAAATTTGGTGGACCTCATACTCCTCTTCTCCTTCTACTAAGATAGGTGGAGGAGGTTCAGGATTTGGTGGTCGGTTGGGGTCAGAATCTTTGGCTGGGACCAAGAGGGAACGATGGAACACGGGATGAATATGGAGGGATGCAGGTAATTGTAGACGGAACGCCACTGGGTTGATTTTTTCTAGGATGGGGTAAGGGCCGATGAATCGAGGATCTAGTTTCCGGGATCACCCAGGATGTCTCAAATATCGGGTAGAGTGCCAAACTTTCATGCCTGGATTCAACTGTGGACCTTCTTGTCTTTTCTGATCCGCTGCTTTTTTATATGCTTCCTTGGCATGATTGAGTTGTTCTTTCAATAATTCTTGAATGCCATGAAGTTCTTGGATATAAGCATCGGTAGCTGGCACAGAGGTGGAAGGAAGGGTGGTTGGAAAGTACCGAGGATGATACCCATAG
The DNA here is from genome assembly GCA_037367245.1 of Phrynocephalus guinanensis. Lineage (NCBI taxonomy): Eukaryota > Metazoa > Chordata > Lepidosauria > Squamata > Agamidae > Phrynocephalus > Phrynocephalus guinanensis. Next base: position 5,929,725 of record CM074735.1, read on the forward strand.
TTGGCCATGAATGGGGTTTGACGAGTGGATGAATGTACAGCATTGTTGTATGCATACTCAGCTAAAGGCAACAAATCCGCCCAATTGTCCTGTTGATAACATGTATAACAACATAAATATTGTTCTAAAGTGGCATTGGTGCGCTCAGTCTGACCATCTGACTGTGGGTGATAAGCGGATGACAAGTGAACTTGGGTTCCTAGTGCCTTGTGCATTGCTTGCCAGAAACGAGAGGTGAATTGGGGTCCACAATCCGAAATAAGGTGTTCAGGTAAACCATGAAGCCTGAAGAGGTGTTGTAAATAATGATGAGCTGTTTCTGCTGCGGTAGGAGTTTTAGGACAAGGAACGAAGTGGGCCATTTTGGTGAACAAAATCTACAAAGACCAGGATGCAGGTAAACCCTTTTTAGCGGGGAAGATCCGTGATAAAATCTAGGGAGACAGCATTCCAGGGACCAGAGGGTGTTGGCAAAGGATGCAACAGACCTGAGGGTTTAGCCACCACATCCTTTGCTCGCCGACAAACTTCAGAGGAACCCACATATCGGGTAACATCAGCACGGACCTGTGGCCACCAGAACTCTCTTGTGAGCAGATGCAGGGTTTTGTAAAGTCCAAAGTGTCCAGCAGGTAAAGAATCATGAGATAGATGCAATACCTGGTTACGAAGGGGACCAGCAGGAACATATAACCTCCCTCGATGTAGTAATAACCCTTGTTGTGCAGAAAACTCTCCATGCTCCCCATTCTGAAGTTCTTGTAGACGTTGCTGAGTCCATGGATCTCGAGCTTGAGATTCCCGGATTTCTTCTGCCAAGCTGGGACACGGATTCGTGGCTGCGAACACAGAAGGAGGCAAGATGGGTGCCACTAAGGTCTCTTTCACTGGTGCCACATATTCAGGTTTTCTAGATAATGCATCAGCGTTCTTATTCTGAGCCTCAGGAATATATTTGATACGAAAATCGAACCGGGAAAAGAATAAAGACCACCGGATTTGTCGCTGAGACAATCGCCGAGCTGTTTGTAAATGTTCCAGGTTTCTGTGATCAGTTAACACTTGCACAGGGTGTCGAGCTCCCTCAAGGTAATGCCTCCATACATCAAAAGCTGTTTTGATGGCCAACAGTTCACGCTCCCAGATCGTATAATTCTTCTCTGCGGGTTTTAATTGCCGAGAATAGTAGGCACAGGGACGCGGGGTTTGGGAGGGATCCTCTTGTTGAGATAATACTGCTCCCATGGCAACACTAGATGCGTCAGCCTCCACTATGAACGGCAGTTGTGGATCAGGGTAGCGAAGTAAAGGCTCTGAGTTAAAGCGGGTTTTCAAGGTAGAGAAAGCCTTCTCTGCATCTGGAGTCCACCGGAAAGGCTCTTTGGGACAAAGGAGACGGTTCAAAGGTGCAGCAATATCGGCGTAAGCAGGAATAAACTGACGGTAGTAGTTAGCGAAGCCAAGGAACCGTTGCAAGTCCTTACGATTTTGTGGGTGCTGCCATGACAACACAGCCTCTACTTTCTTGGGGTCCATGCGGATTCCCTGGGGAGAAATGATATGCCCTAGTGAAAAGAGAGTAGTGGTACTATGTCTCCCAGGAAAGATATTGGGGTGTAAATGCAATATAGTTTAGTAGTTGTAGTCAGGGATAGAGATGGGCACGACCAGAAAAAAAAAATCTGAGTTGTCGTTTTTCGGGACGGGTCCGTTTCGGTTCGTTTCCGTTTTTTGCGAAATTTTTCAAAAATTTGTCATTTCGTCGTGTTGTTTGTCGTTTGCCGTTACCGCCGCGATTTAGCGCAACGTGACTTCCCAGAGCATGGGGTTAGGGGGTAAGTGCTAGGCTTAGATTAACGGTTAAGTTTAGGGTGGGTTAGTGGGCTGTACCTCTGGGTGCCTCTGGCCCACTAAGAATACAGTGTACTGGCGTATGGGTTAGGGTTAGGATTAGGATTAGGGTTGGTGGGCTTTTTATGCCCTCTCTGGCACATCCAGAAGTCTCAGCAAAACCTGGCCATGCGATTGGTGGAATGGCTCCAAAAATTTGCATGGTCCCATCCCATGGCCAGCCCATCATTGCGCAGGTGTTAAAAAAAAAAAAATAAAAATAAAATAAAATAAAATCAATGGAGACGTTTTGTTGCAAGAAAAACCCACTGTTGCTACTGTCAAAATTCAAGCATTTAAAATAGCTAATTTTCGCATGTTTCTGTGGTGCTTTGGTGGGTTTTTGGACCACGATTTCAAAAAAAATATTGCGGTCGCCATTTTGGATCCCCCCGCACTGCATGGCATATGGAGACGCCAAGGATGCCCCCTCCCAGCCTGGTACCAGCAAGTCTCAGCAAAACCTGGCCATGCAATTGGTGGAATGGCTCCAAAAATTTGCATGGTCCCATCCCATGGCCAGCCCATCATTGCGCGTGTGCAGGTGTAAAAAAATAAAAATAAAATAAAATCAATGGAGACGTTTTATTGCAAGAAAAACCCACTGCTGCTACTGTAAAAATTCAAGCATTTAAAATAGCTCATTTTCGCATGTTTCTGTGGTGCTTTGGTGGGTTTTTGGACCACGATTTCAAAACAAATATTGCGGTCACCATTTTGGATCCCCCCGCACCGCATGGCAAATGGAGACGCCGAGGATGCCCCCTCCCAGCCTGGTACCAGCAGCCCAGGACAGGAGGGGGGGAAGGATGGAGTGGGGACCCCCCCCAGAAACCACCCCTCTGGTAGGTGCCCTCAGGCAGGCATATTTTCGCCTGCTTTTTTGGCCGGGAATTGGTTTTTTTATTTTTTTTAAACTTTTTTTCTGTGCCGCTTGGCATCGCATGATCGCCACGCGATGCCAGGAACGACAACGGCAAATCAGACCCAATTTTTCTTTTGTCAGTTCGAGTTCGAGTTCTGGGGGAGTAACTGTTGTTACCATTTCCGTTGCGTAACAGAAACGAGTAACGGAAACGGAAACGAGAATTTCACCAAGTCGTGCCCATGTCTAGTCAGGGAATAAAATAAAACTAGTTTTCTAAATTCTTCTGATCCACTTAAATCGAATGTGTCTCTGTGTTCAAGTGCACACACAACACAACAAATATAAAAACAAACAATGAAGTAAGTAATTAGTAAACTAAATAATATTGTAAAATATTCTCCACTTAGGATAGAGGTTTTGTTCTTGGCTTGCACCCCAAATGTGTGTGTGTGCAAGCAAATTGAAGTTGGGAAAAATAGAAAATAAATGGTATAATATATTTTATAGTAAATGGTATAATATATTTTAAAATAAATCCACACCTCCCACTCCCAGTCAAACCTCCCCCTTTATCCAATATCAGAAAAAAATCCTCACAAACTACCAGAGAAGAAATAAAGAATAAACTGCTATTCCCTTCAGCAGACAAAGCTGCAGGGAATCAAAGAAATTATTTTCTAATAAAATCAATTCCCTCCCTGCCTGCCTAACTTAAAAGCCTAAAGCCTCTACCCAGGCCTCCCTCCTCCAATATTAATCTCGATCGGATAGCCAGCAGCAGCCACAGCCCTCCACCCACCACATCCACATACCAACTGCGATTTCTGGAAGTTGCCTCGGCTTTTTATGCCCTCCGAGACATCCAGAAGTGTCAGTCAAAACCTGGCCATGCCATTGGTGGAATTGTTCGAAAAACTTGCATGGTCCCATCCCATACCCAGCCCAAATGGGCAGGTCTAAAAAAATAAAAAATAAAATAAAATAAAATAAAATAAATGGGACGTTTTATTGCTATAAAAAAACCCCACTGCTGCTACTATTAAAATCCAGGCGTTTAAAATAAATAAATTTCATATGTTTCTGTTGTGCTTTGGTGTGTTTTTTGACCACGATTTCAAAAGAAAAATTATGGTCGCCATTTTGGATCCCCCCCCTACCGCATGGCATTGGCGAGTCAACGAGGATGAACCCCCCCAGTCTGGTGCAAGCAGCCCAGGACAGGAGAGGAGGGGGGAAAGGCCGGGGACCCCCCCCCCCAGAAACCACCCCTCTGGTAGGTGGCTAAGCCTCAGGCAGGCATATTTTCACCTGCTTTTTCGGCCGGGAGTCGGGGTTTTTATAAAAAACTTTTAAAAACGTTTTCTGTGCTTCACATTGTATCGCGCGATCGCCGCAATGCCACAAACGGAAACGAAAAACCCAACAAAATTTTTCTTTTTTCGGTTCGGGTGCGAGTTGTAATGGCTTAATTACCGTTACCGTTTCCGTTACTTCCAGAAATGAAAACTGAAAATGGAAACGAAGATTTCGCCGCTCCGTGCCCATGTCTACTCACCACCAACTAACCCTTTCAGTCCAAAAGCACCTTTTCTGATGAGCAATAACTGTGACTAAAAACAACCTTAAACAATGGCCCTTCAGGGCCTGAACTGAAAGCACTGTCCGTGAACATAGAAGGAAAATCCTCAGCCAAAAAAGCCTGCTTCAAGGACTTTGTAATAAAGATAAATGTGACCTTCTATGCTTGCAAGTAACCAACAATGCCCTGACCTTGCCAGAATGCAACAGATAGCTGAACAATGCCACTGGCAATACAGAAGTGCAGTTCGCCAAAATAGATCTCCACATCCTGTCTACAGCAATGACAAAGATTAATGTTGAAAAATAACAATTGAACTCAGTGACATCTGTTTACAAACCACCACTTATAAAATTTTCCTTCACTGAACCATCAAACTTCATAATAAACCAATAAGGTTTACAACAGGCAACTTTAACAGCCACAATAGCTTGTGGGGATATGAAAACAAAAGCAGAAGTGGAGAAACTGTAGTAGAATGGGCAGAATCTTACCAACTATCACTCAACCATGACAGAAAATTACCAGTGTCCTTTAACAGTGGCAGATGGAGGACAGGCTATAATCTGGACCTCATTTCCATAAGCGAGAATGTAGTGCATCAATGGCTAAAATCAGTAGGGATGGGGGCGTGGCTTGCAAAATGTCTGCATAGCATAACTTTTAAGGTCTGACCTCTGGAGCATTTCAGAACAGAATAATAAACAAGAATTCTTCAGAGATGCATCTGGGTGAGTAACTAACACATTATTTAAAGCTTGGAACAGTTATCAGCTGTTTTTGGCAGCTCAGCAGCTTGAAATGTGGCTTATAATGTGAATTGCTCTTCCCAGTGTAAAATTGAAAGTATTAAAAGCTTTTGTCCATCGGAGCATTGAAAGAGTAATAAACACAGCTTCTGAACTCCAGGTCACTGGTATTGCTAATTGGATGCCTTTGGGTGCCTTCTGTTTTCCCCCTAAGACTTATTTATTTATATTACTGATAAGGAGTGACTGATAGAGTTGGAAGAATTTTTTTATTGTTCAATTAAATTTGGGTGTCAGTGTCCTCATTTCTTCTTGGAGAAGATACTGGCTACATGCTTGTTTTAAGATAGTAACTTAAAACACAGCAATTTAAGGAGGTGAAAAGACTCTGAATTTTATTTTACTTACAGTAGATAAAATGGCATTCTGAAACAATGAAAAGTAAACAGATGGATATTGCATCAAGGGAAGAGGAGCTCCATCTGCTGGTCACTAATGAACTGTGTGGAGCTTTAATTTAGCAACAACAACAACGAAGTTTATTTATGGTCACAGACCCAATCAAATAAAATAGAAAATATATAGATGTAGTTTTAAAAAAGATAAAAGAATAAAACCATCATAAAAATTCAAGATAGTTAAAACACATTAGGTAATAAAAATGAAATGCACAAACACCATTTGGGAGGAAAACATGATTATATTAAGAGCTAACAGAGACTGAAGTTGTCTTCCATATTGTTTGGGCAGAGAAAAGAAACTTAGCCTCTGATTCAGTGGTTTCCTTGTTTGTGTCACTTAATAAATATTTTAAATACCAGATCAAAGTCCTACCTGCTAAGGCACTCATTATAAGCTTGAGTAATTTAATACACTCATTTCTATAAAGAGGACATTATTCAATGTTTCAATGTATTTGTTATTACAAGGGCACAATCAATTTTTGTAAGGGTCGCCAGAGCAGTGCTCATCTAAAATTGCAGATTGAAGGCAGTTAAACTGAGTTCTTGCGAAAACATGCTGGTATTTGGGGATAGTCAGATTTTCCAGATACCTAGCACTTTGGAAAAATTTAAAGTTTAGTCCAAAATACAATATGGAGCAAGTTTTGCAGGCAGTTGAGGTAGGGTGCTGAAAGTCAATATCCCTAATCTGCTTTTCTAGGATAGACTTGGCTTCTTTGGGCTCATAGGCATAAAGAAAATCAATAGATATCCCTAATAAGTGCAGTTTAGTTAGAAAAGCTTTAAACCATGAGGTATTGTGGACATCTTAAGGAAATGCTTTGCAAAGTGAAGCTACACCTGGACTTCAGAAGAGTTAATGACTAGAGGTGGGCACAAAACAGAAAATTGATGGTTCAGTTCATTCTGTTTCGGACCCACCCTCGGTTCGGTTCAGTTCAGTTTGTATGAAATTTTAAAACAAAAATTCGTATGAACCAAACCAAGCCGAACTGATTCGGCTTATCTGGATGGTGGTGGCTGCAGTGATCCTGGTGTTTGTTTGTTAAATGGTGGTGGTGGTGGTGGATGCAGTGATCCCGGTGGTGGCAGCAGCTGTGCCAGATGGCAGGGCTCCTGAGCCCTGGCAGCGCCTGCACCAGGTGGCAGTGGACCATCCTGCTGCTGCCTCCAGAGGCCCAGCAGTGGCCACACCAGGCAGCGGGAGGCTTCACCGCCATCTCCGGAGCCCCTGCCATGGCTGCGCTGGGCAACAATGGACTGCCCCGCCATCGCCTCCAGAGGCCCACACTTGCTTTATTTATTTATTTATTTATTTATTTATTTATAATTTTTTACAGCACTGACCATGTGGCCCTAGGGGCCAGGTCAGCGCTTTTTAATTTAATTTAATTTAATTTAATTTTTCATTTTATAGCGCTTGCCACGTGGCCCCAGCGGCTGCATGGTCTGCGTTATATACCCGAATCCACCCTAACATGCATATATATATATATATATATATATATATATATATATATATATATATATATATATATATATATATATATATATATATATATATATATATATATATATATATATATATATATATATATATATATATATATATATATATATATATATATATATATATATATGCATGTTAGGGTGGATTCGGGTTTCTTCCCGTGTAGAAATCTGGTTGTTTTGGCGACGTTTCGACGAGGTCTCACTCGTCCTCTTCAGGCTGGTGTTCTGGCTTCTTTCTTCTTGAAACAAAGCGTGATCTCAGTTGAAGTCCTTCTATAAATACTGCTGGGGTGTGTGGTTTGCTTGCTCTGTTGCTGATTGTAGGTTCGTTTGTTCTTTTGTGATCTGCTGTGTGGCTGAGGCGATCGTTAAGGGCTTAACTGCTGGTGGGTTAGATGGCTGTTTAGAGACATCCTGTGTGGATGAGGTGCTGGATGTGTGTCTATTAGCCTTTTGTTTCTTAACGACCTTGGTGATGGATGTTCTGGCAGCATCCTGGGCTTTGGTGGAGTGGGGTCCTGTGTCTTGTGAATTCATTTTGGTCTGGCTGCGTGTCTGTGGTCTCCCAATGTTTTTTTGGCGTGTGTAAGTGTGCTCCATGTGGTGGCTGGAGTGGGGAGTAGCGGTAGATGGTGCAGTCGTGGTTTTGTTATTGGATGGTGGTTTCGTTTCATCTGTGGGAAGGGTCTGGGTTTGTGTTTGGTGTGGATGGAAGGTGGTGGCATCTTGTGTCCTTTTGGACCTGGTGTCAGTCTTTGTGACAGAGGCTCGTCTGTTGACCAGGGCTAGTTTCCAGATGTCAGGCAAGCGGGAGGTGTCATCACGTTTATTCATGTTGTTTGGGTGTTTCTCTATTTCAATGGCTTCCATGATTATTCGACTGTTGAAGTGTTCAGTTTTGGAGATGAGTTTGGTTCTTTTAAAATCAATTTCATGACCTGTTGTTTTTATGTGCTGGAAGAGAGAGGAAGATTTTTCTTCTTTTTTGACTACGTTCTTGTGTTCTGCGATGCGTGCGCTTATTCTCCTGTTTGTCTGTCCGTCCGATGTAGTGGCTGGGCAGACTTTGCATGGTATTTCGTAGACTCCTTGGTTTTCTAGCTCAATCTTGTCTTTGGGGTTTCTTAAAATGTTGGCTATTTTTTGTTCGGTGCAAAAGGCTGTCTTGATATTGTGTTTGTGGAGAATTTTGCTTATTTTGTCTGTGGTGCCTTTGATGTAAGGGAGGAGGGCAGTGCCGTTGTTCTCTTCTGTTTCTTGGTTCTTGGGGGGTGTTTCTTTTTGGATTAGTTTGGTGATGGTGTTTTTTTGGAATCCGTTCGCATCACCAAAACAGTGGTGATGAACACATCTGACTACCAAGCCAAACTATCCAACCTACTACAAGACCCTGCTTACATACCTTTGAACACAGACCCCACCACCTACCTGGAAAAAACCACCAAAGCCAATGCACAATCACACCACCACCCTGCACAGATCAACTCCGTAGCAAAAACCCTCATCTCCAGAACCAAACGCCTCGCTGACAAAAACCACCTAAAAACTGAATTACACACTCTCTCGAATGCTTTAATTGCGAATGGATTCCAAAAAAACACCATCACCAAACTAATCCAAAAAGAAACACCCCCCAAGAACCAAGAAACAGAAGAGAACAACGGCACTGCCCTCCTCCCTTACATCAAAGGCACCACAGACAAAATCAGCAAAATTCTCCACAAACACAATATCAAGACAGCCTTTTGCACCGAACAAAAAATAGCCAACATTTTAAGAAACCCCAAAGACAAGATTGAGCTAGAAAACCAAGGAGTCTACGAAATACCATGCAAAGTCTGCCCAGCCACATACATCGGACAGACAAACAGGAGAATAAGCGCACGCATCGCAGAACACAAGAACGCAGTCAAAAAAGAAGAAAAATCTTCCTCTCTCTTCCAGCACATAAAAACAACAGGTCATGAAATTGATTTTAAAAGAACCAAACTCATCTCCAAAACTGAACACTTCAACAGTCGAATAATCATGGAAGCCATTGAAATAGAGAAACACCCAAACAACATGAATAAACGTGATGACACCTCCCGCTTGCCTGACATCTGGAAACTAGCCCTGGTCAACAGACGAGCCTCTGCCACAAAGACTGACACCAGGTCCAAAAGGACACAAGATGCCACCACCCTCCATCCACACCAAATACAAACCCAGACCCTTCCCACAGATGAAACGAAACCACCATCCAATAACAAAACCACGACTGCACCATCTACCACTACTCCCCACTCCAGCCACCACATGGAGCACACTTACACACACCAAAAAAACATTGAGAGACCACAGACACGCAGCCAGACCAAAATGAATTCACAAGACACAGGACCCCACTCCACCAAAGCCCAGGATGCTGCCAGAACGCCCATCACCAAGGTCGTTAAGAAACAAAAGGCTAATAGACACACATCCAGCACCTCACCCACACAGGATGTCTCTAAACAGCCATCTAACCCACCAACAGTTAAGCCCTTAACGATCGCCTCAGCCACACAGCAAATCACAAAAGAACAAACAAACCTACAATCAGCAACAGAGCAAGCAAACCACACACCCCCAGCAGTATTTATAGAAGGACTTCAACTGAGATCACGCTTTGCTTCAAGAAGAAAGAAGCCAGAACACCAGCCTGAAGATGACGAGTGAGACCTCGTCGAAACGTCGCCAAAACAACCAGATTTCTACACGGGAAGAAACCCGAATCCACCCTAACATGCATACCTATACCCGTGAAAATCTACGAAAACAAATATCCGACCTCTACGGGGAGGAAACCTTCCAGCTGACCAGAACCTACGAGAAACTAGAAGTCCGAAGAGCCACCATCTTATGTGACATTACATTCCTACGCAACTGCCGAGATAAAAATGTGATCCCCACAAGCTTCCAACTGAAATTCCACTCAAAAACCCCATCCAGCGAAAGGATCCTGAAAAGAACAGAACTAGCCCTAATCAGAAACGAACTACACAAGAAAAGATACCTACTAGATCAAACCAACAGAGACCTACTCACTCTCCACCTCAAACTCAGCAACAAAATCCACCCAACACTCTGGAACAAATCCAAGCAACTCGCCGCCTGGAGAGCTGAAACAGAGACCTCCCACAAGACAGACACACACACCAACAAACTCCACAAACTGGAAAAACGCCAGAAGCCCAACCCCCCACAACAACCCATGAAACAAACAGTTCACAACATATCAGACAGGACACTCACCATCGCAGAGACCAAAGTCCTGTCCAAAGGATTCAACTTTGCAGTCGCCCCCAGACACATCCCCACTGAAAACATCATATGCGGAGTGGAAGCCAGCCTAACCAAAATCAACCCAGATGAAGCCAACAAAATCAGACTCGAAGTCACCAATATCCTCTGCTCCAGCAAACCACCCAGAAGCAATTTACACAAAGAAGAACAAAAAGCCCTCACCAACCTGAGGAAAGACAACAACATAATCATTCTCCCAGCAGACAAAGGCAATGCCACAGTGTGTGATGAACACATCTGACTACCAAGCCAAACTATCCAACCTACTACAAGACCCTGCTTACATACCTTTGAACACAGACCCCACCACCTACCTGGAAAAAACCACCAAAGCCAAAATAAAAGCCTCACCCTTAAGTGAAGAAATCAAGCCAAGCATCATCCCCAGAGAGAAATCTTCCAGATGCCCCAAGCTCTACGGCCTCCCCAAGATTCACAAAGAAGGAACACCTCTCAGACCCATAGTCAGCTCCATAGGCTCACCCCTACAAAACCTCGCCAAATTCCTTGCCAAACAACTCCAGCCCTATGCAGAATCCATCTCTTCATACGTACAAAACTCATTCCACTTCATAGAAATTATAAAGAAACAAGACCTACAACCCAATGACCTACTCGTGAGCTTCGATGTTGTTTCGCTCTTCACACAAGTGCCCATTCAAGAAGCCTTGACAGCTATCCACAACAAATACAACCCCCCCAAGCACATCCTAGATCTGACCAACCACTGCCTAACCAACACATACTTCATCCACAATGGACAAAGATACAAACAGATAGAAGGAGCACCCATGGGATCACCCCTCTCACCGGTCATCGCAAACCTATATATGGAACACTTTGAAACCAACGCGTTACAGAAGTCCCAACATAAACCCAAACTCTGGCTCAGATATGTTGATGACACCTTTGTTATCTGGCCACACGGGAAAGACAAACTGAACAACTTCCTCACACATCTCAACAGCCTACACCCCAAAATACAATTCACTATGGAAATAGAAGCCAACAACCAACTTCCCTTCCTGGACGTCCTAATCTACAAAAAACCCGACGGCTCCTTAGGACATACCATCTACCGGAAAAAAAAACACATACAAACCGCTACTTAAATGCACAATCACACCACCACCCTGCACAGATCAACTCCGTAGCAAAAACCCTCATCTCCAGAACCAAACGCCTCGCTGACAAAAACCACCTAAAAACTGAATTACACACTCTCTCGAATGCTTTAATTGCGAATGGATTCCAAAAAAAAACACCATCACCAAACTAATCCAAAAAGAAACACCCCCCAAGAACCAAGAAACAGAAGAGAACAACGGCACTGCCCTCCTCCCTTACATCAAAGGCACCACAGACAAAATCAGCAAAATTCTCCACAAACACAATATCAAGACAGCCTTTTGCACCGAACAAAAAATAGCCAACATTTTAAGAAACCCCAAAGACAAGATTGAGCTAGAAAACCAAGGAGTCTACGAAATACCATGCAAAGTCTGCCCAGCCACATACATCGGACAGACAAACAGGAGAATAAGCGCACGCATCGCAGAACACAAGAACGCAGTCAAAAAAGAAGAAAAATCTTCCTCTCTCTTCCAGCACATAAAAACAACAGGTCATGAAATTGATTTTAAAAGAACCAAACTCATCTCCAAAACTGAACGCTTCAACAGTCGAATAATCATGGAAGCCATTGAAATAGAGAAACACCCAAACAACATGAATAAACGTGATGACACCTCCCGCTTGCCTGACATCTGGAAACTAGCCCTGGTCAACAGACGAGCCTCTGCCACAAAGACTGACACCAGGTCCAAAAGGACACAAGATGCCACCACCCTCCATCCACACCAAATACAAACCCAGACCCTTCCCACAGATGAAACGAAACCACCATCCAATAACAAAACCACGACTGCACCATCTACCACTACTCCCCACTCCAGCCACCACATGGAGCACACTTACACACACCAAAAAAACATTGAGAGACCACAGACACGCAGCCAGACCAAAATGAATTCACAAGACACAGGACCCCACTCCACCAAAGCCCAGGATGCTGCCAGAACGCCCATCACCAAGGTCGTTAAGAAACAAAAGGCTAATAGACACACATCCAGCACCTCACCCACACAGGATGTCTCTAAACAGCCATCTAACCCACCAACAGTTAAGCCCTTAACGATCGCCTCAGCCACACAGCAAATCACAAAAGAACAAACAAACCTACAATCAGCAACAGAGCAAGCAAACCACACACCCCCAGCAGTATTTATAGAAGGACTTCAACTGAGATCACGCTTTGCTTCAAGAAGAAAGAAGCCAGAACACCAGCCTGAAGATGACGAGTGAGACCTCGTCGAAACGTCGCCAAAACAACCAGATTTCTACACGGGAAGAAACCCGAATCCACCCTAACATGCATACCTATACCCGTGAAAATCTACGAAAACAAATATCCGACCTCTACGGGGAGGAAACCTTCCAGCTGACCAGAACCTACGAGAAACTAGAAGTCCGAAGAGCCACCATCTTATGTGACATTACATTCCTACGCAACTGCCGAGATAAAAATGTGATCCCCACAAGCTTCCAACTGAAATTCCACTCAAAAACCCCATCCAGCGAAAGGATCCTGAAAAGAACAGAACTAGCCCTAATCAGAAACGAACTACACAAGAAAAGATACCTACTAGATCAAACCAACAGAGACCCTACTCACTCTCCACCTCAAACTCAGCAACAAAATCCACCCAACACTCTGGAACAAATCCAAGCAACTCGCCGCCTGGAGAGCTGAAACAGAGACCTCCCACAAGACAGACACACACACCAACAAACTCCACAAACTGGAAAAACGCCAGAAGCCCAACCCCCCACAACAACCCATGAAACAAACAGTTCACAACATATCAGACAGGACACTCACCATCGCAGAGACCAAAGTCCTGTCCAAAGGATTCAACTTTGCAGTCGCCCCCAGACACATCCCCACTGAAAACATCATATGCGGAGTGGAAGCCAGCCTAACCAAAATCAACCCAGATGAAGCCAACAAAATCAGACTCGAAGTCACCAATATCCTCTGCTCCAGCAAACCACCCAGAAGCAATTTACACAAAGAAGAACAAAAAGCCCTCACCAACCTGAGGAAAGACAACAACATAATCATTCTCCCAGCAGACAAAGGCAATGCCACAGTGGTGATGAACACATCTGACTACCAAGCCAAACTATCCAACCTACTACAAGACCCTGCTTACATACCTTTGAACACAGACCCCACCACCTACCTGGAAAAAACCACCAAAGCCAAAATAAAAGCCTCACCCTTAAGTGAAGAAATCAAGCCAAGCATCATCCCCAGAGAGAAATCTTCCAGATGCCCCAAGCTCTACGGCCTCCCCAAGATTCACAAAGAAGGAACACCTCTCAGACCCATAGTCAGCTCCATAGGCTCACCCCTACAAAACCTCGCCAAATTCCTTGCCAAACAACTCCAGCCCTATGCAGAATCCATCTCTTCATACGTACAAAACTCATTCCACTTCATAGAAATTATAAAGAAACAAGACCTACAACCCAATGACCTACTCGTGAGCTTCGATGTTGTTTCGCTCTTCACACAAGTGCCCATTCAAGAAGCCTTGACAGCTATCCACAACAAATACAACCCCCCCAAGCACATCCTAGATCTGACCAACCACTGCCTAACCAACACATACTTCATCCACAATGGACAAAGATACAAACAGATAGAAGGAGCACCCATGGGATCACCCCTCTCACCGGTCATCGCAAACCTATATATGGAACACTTTGAAACCAACGCGTTACAGAAGTCCCAACATAAACCCAAACTCTGGCTCAGATATGTTGATGACACCTTTGTTATCTGGCCACACGGGAAAGACAAACTGAACAACTTCCTCACACATCTCAACAGCCTACACCCCAAAATACAATTCACTATGGAAATAGAAGCCAACAACCAACTTCCCTTCCTGGACGTCCCTAATCTACAAAAAACCCGACGGCTCCTTAGGACATACCATCTACCGGAAAAAAAAACACATACAAACCGCTACTTAAATGCACAATCACACCACCACCCTGCACAGATCAACTCCGTAGCAAAAACCCTCATCTCCAGAACCAAACGCCTCGCTGACAAAAACCACCTAAAAACTGAATTACACACTCTCTCGAATGCTTTAATTGCGAATGGATTCCAAAAAAAACACCATCACCAAACTAATCCAAAAAGAAACACCCCCCAAGAACCAAGAAACAGAAGAGAACAACGGCACTGCCCTCCTCCCTTACATCAAAGGCACCACAGACAAAATCAGCAAAATTCTCCACAAACACAATATCAAGACAGCCTTTTGCACCGAACAAAAAATAGCCAACATTTTAAGAAACCCCAAAGACAAGATTGAGCTAGAAAACCAAGGAGTCTACGAAATACCATGCAAAGTCTGCCCAGCCACATACATCGGACAGACAAACAGGAGAATAAGCGCACGCATCGCAGAACACAAGAACGCAGTCAAAAAAGAAGAAAAATCTTCCTCTCTCTTCCAGCACATAAAAACAACAGGTCATGAAATTGATTTTAAAAGAACCAAACTCATCTCCAAAACTGAACGCTTCAACAGTCGAATAATCATGGAAGCCATTGAAATAGAGAAACACCCAAACAACATGAATAAACGTGATGACACCTCCCGCTTGCCTGACATCTGGAAACTAGCCCTGGTCAACAGACGAGCCTCTGCCACAAAGACTGACACCAGGTCCAAAAGGACACAAGATGCCACCACCTTCCATCCACACCAAACACAAACCCAGACCCTTCCCACAGATGAAACGAAACCACCATCCAATAACAAAACCACGACTGCACCATCTACCGCTACTCCCCACTCCAGCCACCACATGGAGCACACTTACACACGCCAAAAAAACATTGGGAGACCACAGACACGCAGCCAGACCAAAATGAATTCACAAGACACAGGACCCCACTCTACCAAAGCCCAGGATGCTGCCAGAACACCCATCACCAAGGTCGTTAAGAAACAAAAGGCTAATAGACACACATCCAGCACCTCACCCACACATGATGTCTCTAAACAGCCATCTAACCCACCAGCAGTTAAGCCCTTAACGATCGCCTCAGCCACACAGCAAATCACAAAAGAACAAACAAACCTACAATCAGCAACAGAGCAAGCAAACCACACCCCCCAGCAGTATTTATAGAAGGACTTCAACTGAGATCACACTCTGCTTCAAGAAGAAAGAAGCCAGAACACCAGCCTGAAGATGACGAGTGAGATCTCGTCGAAACGTCGCCAAAACAACCAGATTTCTACACGGGAAGAAACCCGAATCCACCCTAACATGCATATATATACCCGTGAAAATCTACGAAAACAAATATATATATATATATATATATATATATATATATATATATATATATATATATATATATATATATATATATATATATATATATATATATATATATATATATTATTTTGCAGCACTGACCATATGGCCCCAGGGACCAGGTCGGTGTTTTTTTATTTTATTTATGTTTAAAAGTCCCCAACCTCCCCCCCCCCCAATAGCTGAGAGGCACTGGCTTAGGGCTAGTGCCTCTAGAGGCACTAGCTTCCCTGCACCTGGGTTTTATTTTTAATATTTTTTCTTCCTGGCCCACTGGCTAGCGTGCCAAACCAGCTTGCCCACAAGCCGAACTGGCTGGCCCATGGGCCAGACCGGCTAGCCCACAGGCTGAAGGGACTTTTTTATTTTTTTATTTTTAATTTTTTTAAAAAATTAAAAAATATATATTTTTAAAAGTCCCCAGTGCAGGGCTTTCCCCCCCTCCTGGCCCATGGTGGCTGTCAGAGTTCCAGGCGAGGAGGCTGGTGGTGACAAGGTAGGAGACTGGGACGGAACGGAAAATTAAATGAAACAAAACGGAAATTTCTGTTTCATTTAGTTTCATTTTCCTTTGATAGGTTGGTTTGTTACAAATAATGAAACAATTAAAATTTCATTTAGTGCCCATCTCTATTAAAGACATGAAAAATGCATCGAATACTGGGGGGGGGTTACCATTGTTCAAGGCAACTAGTGAAAAATGGTGTGGAGTTTTAGAGCCGATGAGCAGGAGCAAATGGGAATTCAGATGCTTTTCAGTGAGGGAACAATGTTGGCAATTCAAGGGTGATTGTTAGGTTGCTGAGACGCACACTTGCAACAAGAAATAGCACTGCTCAGTCGTTGTGCAAATGCAGTGGTGTGGAAAAACTATGCTTGCTGCTGACACCTCCCAGCAACTCCACGTGGCCCACACCAAAACAGTTTTTTTTTTTAAAAAGTAACAAAGGAAACAGATCAAGTAAAGGCCAGTGCATATGACGTAGGCTTGCCACCATATCAATATTCAAAACCACATTTTTTAAAAAGTGGGGGTAGTAAGCACAATAGGGGTCTAGAGAAAAAAATAACATCATTTCAGAGTCCCCACTTAAGTTTGTGTCAGCTAAAAAGGCACATCAGAAGTGACTCCAAAAGCCAACTACCCCCAGAGGTGGTAGTTGGAAGACCTACTGGGATGCAATTAAAAGCCAGCTGCCCGTGGGGTCATGATGTTTGGAGATCTGAAGGATGCAGTGGAAATAACAGAAGCCCACGCTGGCATGCTCCCTCTAGTGGATTTAATAAGGCAAGATGGGCAAGGTTCAAAGGGGGAAGCCGCCAGCCTGCAATAGGCCAGTGCCGTGAAGGCCTCAGCTAATGACACAGGTCTGGACTCAACCATACAAGGAGACCAAGGGGGTGCAGTGCTCGGGATAATTGAGGGGAGGTTAGAACAAACGGAGTCTAGACCAGCTCAGATGGCTTCAATTTTGAATCTAAAAAAGGCTGCAAAGGACTCACTAATGAAATCACTAGGAGGAGGTCCAGATTGACCAGGATTGGTGAGCTCTTGAACCACCTGGAACAACTTTGCCTGGTGGTTCAAGGCTGCACCAATTCTCTGGGAGGCATATGATATTTTGGCCTCCCTGACCACCCAAACATAGCACCTGGGCAGTAAACAGACAGCAGCCTGAATGAATACTGACTGATCCTTTCTCCATCTGTTCTCAAGTCTTCTACATTCTTGCTTCATCACTCTCAACTCAGCCATGAACCATGGTGAGGAGTGAGCTCTACAGTGGAGAAGATGCTTGAGGACGATCCATTCAATAGCCCGGGTGGCATCCTCATGCCAACTCTCCACTAGGGCTTCTACCGGATTGTCAGCCAGACTATCAGGAAGCTCCCTGAAGGCCTCTAGAAACTGATCTGGGTCCAGAAGCCTTCAGAATTGAGTCCAAACAAGAGGCCAAGGTTCCCTGTGGGGTGAGACAGCGATCGACAGGGAAAAGGACAGCAGATGATGATCTGACCATGACACAGGCTGAGGAACAATGTCTCCAACCCTCAGATTATAGTCTGCCGATGTGGAGGGGAAAAAACAGGTCCAAGGTATGCCCTGCTCTATGGGTGGGACAAAGAACATGCTGGGACAGATTCATGGAGCCCCCCACGGACTCCATGAAGTCCAGAGCTGCTCCTGAAAGCCCTTCCTCAGCAAGCACCTTGACGTCATCTACCACCAAAAAGCAAGGGGACCTCAACAAAGCAGCCGAGATGAACTCGGTGAACTCAGTGAGTTAATCCTCTAGTTTGTTCCTGCATTTTTCATAGGAGAAAATTATCAGAGACATGTGCTAGGAATTTTTCCGAAGGGATATATTTGGCACAATTTGCCTCCCAACAGATATCAGGATCAATGAAATCATCCATTGTTATTACATCATGTCTCTTTGAATTTATTAATTTGTTTATTAAACATTTCACCTGAAGCTTCTCCTTGATAGTGGACCCCAACTACCACATTTATTTTGCTTTTTGTCCTTGTTATATTAGCTGATGCTCTCATTGGGACAACCAATTTCATTTGTTTTATTTCTGTGCCAAGATAAGCATTTTGACACATGCTTTACTCCACCCTTTACTCCCTTTCTATTCTATTCTGTTTGTTTGTTTGTTTGTTTAACATATATGCTGCTGATCTGACAACAAGGTCACTCTGGGTGGTTTGATCTTTCTGTTCTTTCTGAACAACTTATATTTTTCAATGGAAGAAGCCTCGTGGCACAGTGGTTAAGTAGCAGTACTGCACTCAAGACTCCACTCATGACTTGCGTCTGATTCAAGACTCAGGTAGCAGGCTTGAGACTGATTCAAATTTCTGTATTTCTGAAGTTGGTAAATTGAGTAACATGGCTCTCACGGTGGGCTGGACATGTCAATGTGTAGCCTTCATGATTAAATTGTAAACTGCCTTAAAAGAGTTTTAAGTAATATGGGGTGGCATATAGGCAGCGCATTGAAGTGCATGAAATTGTGTTTAATAAAACTGGCCAAACAACAACAACAACAACAACAACAACAACAACAACAACAACAACAACAAACAACATGTAAGGTGTCACAGGATTCTTTATTGCTTTTGTTACAACACAGCTTGGATTAAAATGGCTATCAAATGCAGTTTTTCAACAATCCTCACTGCACCACTGAACACTCTGTAAAACTGAGCACTTCTGAGGTAACACCTCTCAGTTTTAACAATTGTGGGGAAGCAGTAGCAGCAACATGAAATAATTAAGGTTGTTAACTTATTGCCTGTATGACCGGTTCCTTTGGAATTATCAGAATGAAGTTAAAAACAGAAAATTAATCAAGGCCTGGTCAAAAGCAATTGGCTTGAGATGTTCAAATTAGTGTTTTGTTAGTTTTCATTTTACTCCAAGTCAGCATTTCATTTGATCTTAAATTTGTTGTATTGCTTTCCTGTCCCTCCTCTGAACTTCACTCAGCTCATTCATCCATCTAAAGGTTTCCTGTTGCCTCAGAAGATTTCTCACATGCTCATTCTCTGACATTTGGGGGCTGGTGGCAGCAAATGTTTTTATGCCTGACATTTTAGCAAATAACACTCTATGTATGGCCTTAGCTCTCCCTCATTTGTGTTATGATCCTTTCCCTGACTCATGAATCATGGTGGGAAATTTTTACCCATTAGTCATCTCTCTCCACATGGCACATCATTTCAAATATGTTTCATAATATGGCTCACGCTCTATCACATTCATTTTTTCCTATTCTGGACCTTGCTTAAGAATCAGAGGTGGCAAACAATAAGGGTAACTCTCAAATAATGTAGCTGTACTTTCCATTTTCTCACCACATGGCTACATTTAGTCTTTAATCATTTTTCATTAGCTTACATAAAGCATTTACTGATAGAACACCATAGTAACAGCCACTCCAATTACTAAGGCTGGAAACAGTAACAACATTTCTAGAGTTATCAATTTATTTACATTTTTCACTGATGTACCTCTAACAAGCTTAGAGTAGCTCACATATGTTTCCAGGCAGTTTCTAATCACTCTGCCTTGGTTTAGCAGCTGAACATACAACTTAATTCAGACTGCATCTACATTTTCAGAGCTTCAAAGAGTTCAGATTCTGTGGTTCAGTTGTGAGGATGGTCCTGGCTGATAAGGGACTGTACCTGGAAAATCAGCAGTTGGTTAAATAGGAAAGAGTCAAGCAAAACCTATACAGTCATATTTTGTTTATTTATTTATTTATTTATTTATTTATTTATTTATTTAAAGCGTATCTATCCCAACTTTTCTACCAAAGGACCAAAGGTGGCTAAGAGATAATGATCTCCAGTGAAGTTGTGGCCTGTCCATCAGAGGAAGAATATCATTGAGGGCAAAAAAATCTGAAGGCAAGCATATTTTGAGAGATAGCCAACTTTGTTGATACCAGGAACCATTTTTTTTACCTCCAGGCCCTCTGATGTTTCTGTCAAGTGCCAAAACTGCCAGTTAGCATATTGAAAAATGAAGCCTTATTTAGACCTAAGGAGATGGTCTAGTTAAAGGATGAAAGAAAAGCAATATGCCTTTTTAAAAATCTTTATTCAAATTAACAACCGTACTGTAACATGATATAGTACATTGTTTTCCTTATAATTTATGCTAGTGCAATTTATAACAGTTTATAACAGCCCACTGTGTAACCCATTTTCAATCTTGCTTAGTCTATCACTAGCTTCAATATCTGAGTTTAACAGTGGGTGCCATATTTCCATAAAGCATCCTGTTTAATTTCCCCTCTATACAATCTAACTCGATAAATCAATTTTTCCATTACTACCACTGCCCATACTTTGGTCCAGTATTTTTCCATATTTAATTTTTTTGCTGATTTCTAGCATTGGGCTATTTCATTCCTAGCTACCTCTATGAGGGTTGCCACCATTTCTTTGTTTAATCGTTTTTCATTCTCTCTGGTAAAAAGTGAAAAAAATGATAACATTTCATTTGGGATTATTTTCTGTTTTGTTATTTTTTTTCCAACCAACGGATCACTTCAAACCAGAATCTCTGGACTTTGGGGCAAGATATCCACATATGTTCTAATGTTCCTTTGTGTCCACATTTTCTCCAGCATAATTTTTGATATTTTTCTATTAATTCTATGCAACTTGTTAGGACATAAATGCCATCTATATACTACCTTTAACACCATCTCCTTAGATTTGGGTTGGTAAAAAAAAAAATCCAAATACAAAACCCTTTTACTGAGGAAGCTATGAGAATATGGAGGAAACATATGAAAATCTTTGCTCCACCAATATCCTCTTTATGTCCTTGTTCAGAACATCCACAATTAAAACTTAAGAATCAAAATCTTCAAATAGAACGTTGGAAGAACATTGGAGTCCATAGAATAAGAGATCTGTTTGTACAAGAAAAACCAATTACAGTCGACCCTTGTATAACAAACAGCTTGTATAACATAAAATCTGTACAACATAAAAAATTCCGGAGATAGGGGAAATTTGCTTAACATACTCGCCTATGGGGAAAATCCGTACAACATAAAAATAGGATTACTCCGTTTTCAATGCATTCCTATGGGAATTTGTATAAAGTAAAATTTGCTTAACATAATTTCATTTGGAACAAATTAATTCCTTTATACAAGGTATCACTGTACAATTAAACATATATAAGAAATAAATAAAAGAACAGATAATTGGTTGCAAGCTTTCCAGATAGGAAGCATCGCAAACCAATTATATAAGAAAAGTAATATGCATAAGACAAGAACCCGATACACACAAACACAAAGACTTTCAATTGCAAGGCAGAAATTTTGCCTTCCCAGCCTAAAATAATGAGGTGAGATGCAGACAATGAGTAAAACTAGGGCTTCAGTTTATTTATTCGATACATGACTTCTATAATGTGAACATTAAACCTATCCAAAAGAAGTAAGGGGCCTGCTGTACTGCAGAATGACCTGTAGGGAACAAGAGATCACATAACCAACCAACCATGAGCACATTCCAAGCCCTGAAGTTGGTCTGTCCTTAAAATAGGCTGGCTCCAGCCAGCAATGGCCCAAGCCCCTTGTTCTTAGCTAGCCAGTAGTCCAGGAAGGCACCCAGCGCATACAGCAAACCTTTCTCAGCAATTCAAAAGCCAAAGACTTGTCATATAAAAACCAAGTATGACTGGGAAATCCACATAGTTGCTATAAATCAAGTACATGAATTGGACTATGGTTGTATCTTAACAGTGACTCCCATGTAAAGGAAGAACCCTGGAAGCCAATTGATCCAAGTCTGCTCATTCCTGCCCAGGTGGCAGCTGTTTCCAGGGTGGCCTTCCTTCATTTTAGGCTTATCACCCAGATTTCCCTGGACCTGGAAGTGGATTCCCTTAGGATGGTAGTGAAGGCATAGGTGATCTTGAGGATAGATTACTGTAACACTCTCTACATGGGGCTTCCCTTGACCCTTGTTCGGTGACAACACCAGGTGCAGAATACAGCGGCCAGGCTGTTGGTTGGTGCGGGCAGGTTTGACCGCATCTCCCCCATCCTGGCTCAGCTGCATTGGCTACCCGTTGCCTCCCGAATAAGGTTCAAGGTATTGGTTTTGGTTTACAAAACCCTTCATGGCTTGGGACCTGACTATCTGGCAGAGTGGATCTCCCAGTGGTCAACTTCGTCCTGACTGACCAGAGTTTCAGTCACCTTCTCTCTCCAGGTGGCCACTCTGATGGAGAGCCAAAGGGTTTCTACCTGCAATCAGGCCTTCTTGGTGTCTGCCCTGGCACTCTGAAAAAAAACTGCCCATGGAGATTAGGCTGGCGGAGTCTCTGCTGACTTTTAAGAGAGCTCTAAAGACCTGGCTCTTTATGGAAAGTTTTGGTGATCACTGGTGTGTACATCTGCGTGTTGTGAGTTGGTTGTATTGTTTTGTCCCAGCCCTTTTCTTGCCATATTTTATGTTGTTGTATTATTGTTGTTGTTTATTTTTTTCATATTTTTATTATTTGTTTACTATGGGGAATATGTTTGGGCATATTTTCTTACAATATGCTGTACACTGCCCAGGGTTCCTGAGGAAATGTCTGGTAGTTAAGTACAAATATAAATAAATAATAGTGCATAGTCGCCAGAAGGAAGAGCCTTCAGGAGCACCAAATTAGATTCTGTGCAAGACCCCCAACCCTGTTAAAGTACCAGACAGTTCTGCCCTGGAATGCAATAGTGACTTTAAATGGTCACTGATCTTTTTTGTTGCACATGATGCTTCATGTTGTACATCATTTTGTTGCAGACAAATCATGATTCCACCCCAGCAACACAGTTTTGGAGGACAGAAGCCACTCTCTAATCTGAAAAAAAAAAAAGAATTTGGAGATAATGGCTTCTTGGGTGTTGCTCACTTCTCAGGCTGCTTGCTTTTACTCTCTTCCTTCTGTTTTTAATTTTTAAATTATTATATTTATAACTCTGTCTACCTAGCTAACTATATTTTTTCTTCTCACTTTCTTCCTTTTTTTTTACATGTTTATGTGTGTGTTAGAGATGGGCATGGAATGAACATTTTTTCGTTTCCATTACCGTTTGTCATTTCCATTACGTAACAAAACGACAAACGAAAATTGTGATGAAAATGAAATGAAACGAACAGAACCACGAAAATTGTGGTTGTTACGTTTCGTTTCCGTTAATTGCGACGCGCAATGAAATGAGCTGTTTTAAATGTTAAAAAACACCCTAGACATCCGTAAAAACGCAGCGATAATTATTTAAATTGTCTGATAATACCTACCAGGGGGGTTGGGGTCCTTAAAACGTTTGTTTTTGTTTTCTCCCATCGCGATGTATTTTCTTTTCCCTTTAAAATGGATGTCGCCACCAGCCACAAAATGGAGGCAAGCCATGTGATGTGGAATCATGTTCAACCAATAGCATGCCCAGGTTGCAGACTGGGCGGGCAGGTCTGGCAGCCACAGAGGCCATAAAAAGCTCTGGCAGCCCCCATCCTCCTTGCAGTCGCTGGTGGGTGTTAGGGTGGGATTGCTGTCTCTGTGACTCTAGCTTCAGTCCTGCAGCCTCCCTGTGTGCGTGCGTGCTGCGTACCTCTCGGTGAGTACCCTCCCCTGCCACGCAGTGCAGTCACTTTGCGGCTGCCTTGCACCCTGGGCAATGCCCGCCGCTGCCTTTGCAGCCTCCCTGCATACCTAGTCTATACTGTGTCTCTGCCAGCATCCATTTTTTTAGTGTTTTCCCTCTGGTCTGGGGTGTTGGGGGATGCCTACGCACGGAAATGCTTTAAAAATCACGCAAAAGCGGGTAGAAATGACAAACGAAAAATGAAAAATGGTAACGAAATTTTTCAAAAAATTCCCGACAAACGGAGACGAACTCTCAACAACAAACAACAAACCGAAACGCCATTTTTCTGTTTCATGCCCATCTCAAGTGTGTGTGTATGAGTAGAGTGTTTGGGACATGTACATTTTTCTGACTTTCAAAATTCAGAAATGAGGGGCTAAAATGTTGCGGCTCAATGAGAGAATTTAAAAAATCATTTTGCTAAATTGATTTAATTTGGTTTTGTTTGATAAATCAGCATGTAAATACAGTTTTTCCTACATTTTAAGCAATTTCTGATTAATCTGCATGCTGTTGATTTTTTTAGAAATGATATGCTCTTTATGAAAATATCTTACGTGAACCTATCTTAAAAAGTAACTTTTTTCCCTCGCAGGTGACAAAACTTAAAAAATTGGTGTGACTGTATTCCTATCTTAATTGTGAATGTTAAAATGTTCCAACCCCCCCCAAAAAAAAAAACTAGGCAAGGAACATTCACTCATGCAAGAAATTTCATTGGAACTAGTGAAGACCTCTCACCTTTTGAACTACCAACTCTGTGAGATGTCCTGAGATATGGATGATTCCTATGAGAACAAAGTGGTGCGAAATGCTAAAAACTATCCAGCAAGCAGTCTTGCAAAAGACATTGATCCCAAAGTGACTGAGAAGTGGGAACTTGCCAACAGTGCTTTTCTATTCCCTGTTATAAATTGAAAAACTACACTCTTACAAAAGTTTCAAGACAGCTGGGAGCAAGCTAAGAAGATAACTATCATGGGCAGTCTGTAGAAACAATTGTCAAACAAGTCACAGAGGCAGCAGGCAAAGTATATATAGCTGGAAAATGTGAAGGAAATATAAGAGGTCAAGAAGCAAGTCATATGTTGATGTCCAAGAATGAATCAAAACCAGACTTAATGAAACATAATAAAGCTGTACCTGTTACCCGTTCCTTTTAGTTACCCTTTATGTGCAGACAAAAGCATCTCTTCAATTTGGGTTTCTCTATGTGTCTGGAGATTATTTTCTGAAGGGAGCCTTGTGGGAGGTGTATAATATGAACATCTGGAACATAAACTTCCCCAATCTTGCTGGGTTTGCAGAGGAGAGTGATGGAAAGTTTCTCTCTGATTATGGTGTCTCTAGGAGCTTGGGGGTGGCATTTTATGGAATTTCAAAGGGGAAAATGAGTCAATAAATAGATACATAATTTTATCAGGAAAAAAATCATAAATTTGTTATTTGTGATTCACTGAGTTTGATTA
The DNA here is from genome assembly GCA_037367245.1 of Phrynocephalus guinanensis. Lineage (NCBI taxonomy): Eukaryota > Metazoa > Chordata > Lepidosauria > Squamata > Agamidae > Phrynocephalus > Phrynocephalus guinanensis. The sequence continues at coordinate 5,955,233 of CM074735.1, forward strand.
GTTATGAAGCAAATTTAGTCATATTTCTAATTCATGCCCAATTGTCCATCTCTAGGCCAGGGACATTTGGAGCCACTACTGCTCATCTTATTTCCACATGGAGACAGGTATAGTTTTCCTATTTATGCTGCTAATTTGAGCAGCTTTGAAAACTGACTGTAGAGTTTAAGAGCTTCATCATTACTCTGAGAAACTTTCAAGAGAAACCATTTAAATTCCTCTGCTGAGGAATTTAACCAAAGTGCAAAAGTCTGTAACAGAAATACATAGGCTTCAGGAAAGTAGTGAGAAACATGGGGCCAGCACTAATCTGTGCACCCTCTTGTTGCTGCTAAGGCAAGTTCCCCTTGGTTTGGGATGCTGAGGCAGGCATAAAGTCAGCCACACGGTCCAGAAGGAAATTACCAGAAATTCCCCCTGCTGATTCCTTATTGACTGGCATAGAGCAGGGTTCCCTTCCTGGCCACTTGGCGAGGAGGGGAAATCAACTAGTGCAAATATTGTGGGGCAGGTATACCAGAAAAGAAGGGTTTTCTACTGTAGTCTGCTTACATTAAAAGTAGAAGGTGCAGCCACAATCCCCATCCTACCCATTGCTCACCAGCCCACATGTACAGCTTCTCCCCACTCCCTAGCCAGCTGCCCCACTATTGTCTAGTGCAGGCCAATGTGGTTTCCCAAAGATGCCTTCTTTCAAAGGAACTGTGTGTTCTGAGTTTCTTCTGTATAGTTTAGAGATCTGGGGGAGTGGGACTAAGTGGAGATCTGGCTTGCAAACCTGAGTTATGTAGTTGACTCTATCTTGAATGAAAAATCAATAAAAGGCTACTGGGAATGCAAACATCTAAGTGATTAAGGATTTCTCAGCTTATTCTTCACAATTTCTAAGCAATTACATTCATAAAAGAAGGAGAGGCAAGCTTTAAGTAAAATGAAAAGGGAACTGCCCCTACTGGACCAAGTAATTGGAGTTAAGATAAAGATATTTTAAATGTGCAATATACATTAAATTATTTGTTTCCTTGTACAAATACTGAGAATTGAACTGCAGAAGTTTGTGTATTTAATTAAACTTGGTTTCAGCTCTTAAATTACCTATTGCAGATTGTTTCACAAAACACAGCATTGTTATGTGAGAGTTCTGCAAGTCACTGCATGAGGATTAGGGTTAGAGTTAGGGTTAGGGTTAGGGTCAATCTGATTATCATCTAATATTAATGTTCCAAAATTTGCTGTGTCAGCAAATGAAGAGCTGCTAGGGATGAGAAAATTCAGGTGTGTATACTGCCTTTCTGACTAGAGAACCTTGGTGTTTCTTAGATTGCAATCATGGCTTGATTAGTGAAAAATTTATTGTGTGTGTTGTGTCATTACAGTCGTGACTGACTCTTTGTGACCCCATGTCCATGGTGTTTTCTTGGCAGGAATACTGGAGTGGCTTGCCAGTTCCTACTCCAGGCACCTACAGCGCCTGGTATTCCCTGGTGGTCTCCCATCCAAGTAGTAACCAGGGCCGACCCTGATTAGCTTCTGAAATCAGGCAAGATTGGATGTGCTTAGGGCATCTAGGCAGCTGAAAAATTTATTAATATATAACAAAAACAAAGGTATTGTGGCACTTTTATGACACATGTATTTTAATATGAGCTTTTGCTAATTATAACTCATTTCCACAGACACAATGAATAAAGTTTTAGGTAAAATATTTAAGTGCAACAATTAACAATATGCCATCAAGCTACTTTTCAATTACAACGATCCTCCTAGGTTTTTCTCGACTTTCTAGATCTACTTTACAAGTGCCTCCTTTTAGTGATAGTCGGGGGCTGTTCAGCTTCCCCAAGACCACACTGGTGCCACAACACTTACCTATGCATGGTCTTTCTGGAGTATCCTCATGTACCCTCTTGTACCAGAAGTAGCAGAGATTCAATTTGCCAATCCCTTGAATTTGGCCAAGTGGTCTGAGCCAGAAGATGAATGAAAAAAACTATCCTGATTTACAGTTTTGCATGTGGAGAATATAGCTGTGTTTCTTTTTTGTTTTACTGCAGGAATTAACCCAAACAGGGACAGCATCTGCAACAAGAGCAAGAGGAATTTCCATCACTACATTAAGGACTCTATATTCCTCTGCTTATTATGTAGCATCAATAACCCGGCTTCAATTCACGGTTTCTGCTTCACATGCCTTCTATAACTGTCAGTTTTTATATGGATAATAATCCCCTCTTTTTCTTGGTAATTTTGCTCCCAGTTCTAACCACAACTCCTGTACTTTGACTCAAGACAATGTAGTGTTTACTGAAAGTATTGCTGTTTTATATACAGAAAGGGCAAAAGGGGTAGGAATAAAAAAATATTAGAAGTAAAAAGGAAACTGAAAGTGGGTAAATCTCTTGGGATGAATGGCTCAAGCTCAGAATATTATAGAACCTTTCAGAATTTATTGGTTCCAAAACTAAAAGTATTATTTAATAACATATTAGATGGAGGAGAAATCCCATCTTCTTAGATCATAATTTTAATACTAACACCAAATAAGGATGCTACAGATCCAGGTGCCTATAGACCAGGCATGTCCAAACTTTGGCCCTCCTGATGTTTTGGACCACAACTCCCAGAATTCTAAGCTTCGATTGCCAATGACAAAGAACTGTGGGAGTTGCAGTCCAAACCATCTGGAGGGCTGAAGTTTGGACATGCCTGCTATAGACCAATATCATTAATAAATCAATATACAATGATATTTACAGCAGTACTGGCAAGAAAAATGAGTACACATATAGATAAATACATAAAAATGATCAATGTAGATTTATAGGTGGTAGACAAATGTCGGATTTGGTTAGAAGAGCTATGAATGTAAGCTATCTCATAGAGAAAAATAAATTAAAAATGGGTACATTAGTGGCTATATTCAAAGCCTTTGATTGTGTGCAATGGCCAACATTAAACAAATTGGTAAAAGAAATGGGATTTAGAGTAAAGTTAAATACTATTATTCAACAATAATATTCTGACAATAAGGCAATAGTGATAGTGAATGATGGAGCTACAAAAATGATAAATTTAATCCAAGATAGAAGACAAGGATGTCCTCTATCCCTGATATTATTTGCATTAATAATTGAGTTATTAGCTAATGCAATAAGAAATGATGAAACAATAATAAGCCTTAAAGACCTGGCTTTTCCGCAAGGCATTTGGCAACTATTAATTTTAATTCCCCCCCCCCCTCCATCCTGCCCTCTGGCCAGTGAATTTTGTTTTGTTCTTTTGATGTAGTTTTTCATGATACATACATCATGACTATTGCTTTTTACTTAGTTTTGTTATTATTTTATTGCTGTAAACCACCTGGAGTTCCTCCGGAAGTCAGGCGGTATATAAATATTAAAATAAAATAAAATAAATAAATAAATAATAGGTATATGAACCCAACAGAAGGGTAAAATAAGCTTATTTGCAGATAATACATTGTTTACAATAGAAGGCCTGATAAAAGGTTTATATAGGATACAAAAGCATTTAAAGGACTTTGAGGTGATAAGTAGAATAACAATTTAATTATTAGAATGATCCCTATGAAGGGATCATTCTAAGGGATAATTTTCTTGGCCGTGAAAGCCTTTGAGCATACATTGATCCCTGTGAAATTTTTAGAGAAAGAATTAAGAGTTCCAACAAATAAGAAATGAATTTTGCAATGGAGGGAAGAGAGCCAGGATTAATAAAATGATGTGGTATTTAACACAAAAAGGGAGGGCTAGAAACACAATATATTAATAAATATTATATAGCAAACCCGTGAAGGATTATTCCAGATATCATAATACAAAATACTGAGATAATGTGAAAGAATATTGAGTTACAAGAACTATATTAAATGGGTGAGATAAAAGAAAACTGTTGGTTTTTTTAAAAATTGAAAAAACAATTGAAAAGATCCAGCATCCTTTTATAAAGAATGTAACAGGGTTATGGAATAAATGGAGACCATTATTAAGTCCCGGAATATCCCTTTTAACCCCAGGACCAGAATTGGAGAATTTCCCAAAGTATGGAAAAGAATGTGATAAGTATTGAAAAAAAATCTACAAATGGGAAGTAGACATGGGCACGGAACGCCAAAATTTCCGTTTCCGTTTCCGTTTTTTCGGTTTCCGTTACATAACGGAAATGGTAACGGTAATTAAGCCAGCCCCGCTCGAACCCGAACCGACAAAAGAAAAATTTGGTCGGGTTTTTCGTTTCCGTTTGTGGCATCGCACGATGCGAAGCCCAGGAAAAAAGTTTTTTAAAAAGCTTTAAAAAAAAACGATTCCCGGCCGAAAAAGCAGGCGAAAATATGCCTGCCTGAGGCTTTGCCACCTACCAGACGGGTTCTTTCTGGGGGGTCCCTGGCCTTTCCCCCCTCCTCTCCTGTCCTGGGCTGCTTGCACCAGGCTGGGGGGGGGTCATCCTCGTCGTCTCGCCATGCCATTCGGTGGGGGGGGGAATCCACAATGGCGACCACAATTTTTCTTTTGAATCATGGTCCAAAAAACACCAAAGCACAACACAAACATGTTGAAATTTATTTATTCTAATGCCTGAATTTTAATAGTAGCAGGTAGTGGTTTTTTATTGCAATAAAACATTGCATTTATTTTATTTTATTTTATTTTATTTTTATTTTTTTTTAGATCTTTTTTAATGGGCTGCCCATGGGATGGGACCATGCAATTTTTTTGCTCCATTCCACCAATGGCATGGCCAGGTTTTGACTGACACTTCTGTATGTGCCAGAGGGTATAAAAACCCGAGGCAACTTCCAGAAATTGCAGTCGGTGTGTGGTGGTTGAGGGAGGAGGGCTGTGGCTGCTGGTGTGATCTGATCGAGACAGACGAATATTGGAGGAGGGAGCCCTGGGTGGCTGTAGGCTTTCAGTTAGGCAGGGAGGGAGGGAATTGAATTTAGAAAAGTATTGTTTTGATTCCCTGCAGCTTTGTCTGCCGAAGGGAAGCAGTTATTCTTTTTTTTTTCTTTGTTCTCTTCTCTGGCTGTGGGGAGAGGAGGATTTTTCTGCTATTGGATAAAGGGGAGGATCGACTGGGAGTGGGGTGTGTGGATTTATTTTAAAATATACCATTTATTTCCTACTTTTTTCCAAGTTCAATTTGCTTGCACACCCACACACAATTTGGGGTGCAAGAACAGAACACGCAACAAGAAGTTCTCTGAGTTTTCTGATTAATATATTATATATTGGATTAAAAGGGACTTCTGGATTTAGTTTCAGTTTCAAATAGTACCATTTGTTTTTTTCAACGTTTTCCTACCTGAGAGAAAATAATAGAGTTTCAAATTCATTTAGCTGCACTACACAGTTGATGTACAACTGATCTTTTTTGGAGGCATCTAGTACCCCTACTCTCTTTTCAGGGTTACTTTGGGGTGTGGCTGGCAAGCCACCCTTCCAGAACAGGAGACCAGTTGCAGCTGGTGCTGCTGCCAGGCCAGGCTATTACATTTAATTACATCAACCTAATCTGTGTGGGGGGGGGCATTCACCCTCCCTCTAACAAATCAAGTTCATTTACTGGGGGGCTGATTAATAAGGCAACCTGATTAATATATTATATATTGGATTAAAAGGGACTTCTTCTGGATTTAGTTTCAATTTCAAATAGTACCATTTGTTTTTTTCAACGTTTTCCTTCCTGAGAGAAAATAAGAGAGAGAGTTTCAAATTCATTTAGCTGCACTACACAGTTGATGTACAACTGAACTATATTTTATTTACCCAATACAATACAATATCTTTTTTGGAGGCATCTAGTACCCCTACTCTGTTTTCAGGGTTACTTTTGGGTGTGGCTGGCAAGCCACCCTTCCAGAACAGGAGACCCGTTGCAGCTGGTGCTGCTGCCAGCCCAGGCTATTACATTTTATTACATCAGCCTAACCTGTCGGGGGGGGGGCATTCACCCTACCTCTAACAAATCAAGTTCATTTACTGGGGGGGCTGATTAATAAGGCAACCAAAGTGATTTGCTGCTGCTGCTGCTGCTTAATTTTTTTTGGGGGGGGGGAGGGGGAAATACAACACTACCTTACCTCTCAGTCTCATTGAACAATTCCACCACTCCAGTTCAATTACAGGGAGAGGCCAACAAGTTTGCTTGCACACACATTTTGGGGTGCAATAACAGAACTTGCTCTGAAGATCTATTCCTAACGGGACAAAATATACATATATATTTTACAATATTATATATTAATATTTACTCATTGCTCCAGCTCATTGTTTGTTTACACTTGTGTTGTGTTGTGTTGTGTGCACTGACTGTACACAACTATTTGTTTGTTTGTATTCCCTGTGGTCTGCACTGCACAGTTCTGCTGACTGAGTGCTGAAGGGAAGAGCAGTAATCTTCTCCTTCTGACACTGTGCATTTATTCAACTCAACCACAAGTTCTCTGCTGAGTTTTCTGATTATATTGGATTAAAAGGAACTTCTTCTGGATTTAGTTTCATAGTACCATTTTTTTTCAACGTTTTCCTACCTGAGAGAAAATAAGAGAGAGAGTTTCAAATTCATTTAGCTGCTGCACTACACAGTTGATGTACAACTGAACCATACTTTATTTACCCAATATCTTTTTTGGAAGCAACTAGTACCCCTACTCTCTTTTCAGGGTTACTTTTGGGTGTAGCTGGCAAGCCACCCTTCCAGAACAGGAGACCCGTTGCAGCTGGTGCTGCTGCCAGCCCAGGCCATTACATTTAATTGCATCAGCCTAATCTGGGGGGGGGGCATTCACCCTACCTCTAACATATCAAGTTCATTTACTGGGGGGCTGATTAATAAGGCAACCAAAATCATTTGCTGCTGCTGCTGCTTAATTTTTTTGTGGTAGGAGGAAATACAACACTACCTTACCTCTCAGTCTCATTGAACAATTCCACCACTCCAGTTCAATTACAGGGAGAGGCCAACAAGTTGTTGTGTTGTTGCGTGCACTGAACACAGCCACACTCCATTTCAGTGGATCAATTTGAATTTAGAATTCAGAAAATTATATCAAGGGCCAGCAGGGCATCATTGAAAGCTTGTAAAAAAGAACACAGTGTGAGAGTAAGCTTGTGGGCCAAAAAGGATAAGTTTATTTGTTTACTAAACACAAATATAAGAAAATATATTTCATAAGAAAATATATCTCTACTTTTCTACATATTTGAGAAATAAAAAAAAATGAGGAGGGCTGGCAGAGCCAGAGGGAAGGGAAAGGGGACCCCCCACTAAAATAAATAGGGCCACATTTCTGAAGGAAGGCACAGGAAGCAGTGCAGATAGTGATATTGCTGGTAACACTCCCTCTCCAAGCAGCAGCTGCACAACCAGCACCACCGGACCATCTTCTGTCACTGAGGGAAGCATGGATGACTGCATGCGATCCCCATTGCCAAGGTCTCACACTCACACACACCCCTTGTATTGGGAGGAAGATGAGTACTCAGAATCAGAAAGCTCTGTTCATCTGCATCTGCCAGATTCTGAGGACCTGTTGGCAGGAAAAGACGAAAGGCAGGTTTTAGGCAGTGATGGAAGGAGCAGCCCTCCTTCCACCCAGGACCAGAGTACCACCAGTGACAGCAGCAGTCAATTGTCCCAGCAGGGTACAAGCCACACCACCACCAGCACAGCAGCGGCAGGCAGTACCAGAGGGGGCAGTACTTTCCATAAGCCTTGCGGCTCTCTCTGGGAGCATTTTGAGAACAGCCCAGAAGACTCGAGGCTTGCGGTGTGCAAGAAAGGTGGGGTAGTCGTGCGCAGGGGGAATGACCCCAAACACCTCTCCTCAAGTGCCTTGCATAGCCACCTCATGCGAAAGCACCCTGGGACTCTGCCTGGGACAGTGTCAGGCCCTGGTACCTCAGGGAGGAAGAGGGGGGAAGCAGGCATGGGGAAGGAGGACTCCAGAGACAGCTCCGCTGAGAGTGGGAAGAGGCAGGCCACTCTGCAGGAAGTGGTGCCACTGTGTGGGAGTTTTGTCAGCCAACGTAATAGGGCCAAGGCACAGGAGACCACCACTCGCGTGGTTGGTGAAATGGTGGCCATGAACGGATTGCCCCTCTCCTTTGTGGAGTCATCGGGCTTCAGGCACCTGATGAAGCACGTGGCTCCATTGTACGAGCCTCCATCCCGGCGTACCTTCAGCAGGCGGGTGATTCCCTCCCTTTTTGAGTCCGTCAGGGACATGGTCTGGGCCCTGCTGCAGGCGGCCAGAGGATACCTCTCTCTGACGGCTCATTGGTGGCAACCCAAGGAGGTCCTTGACACTAGGGCATCCCAAGAACAGCTGCAGGGGGGGCCACAAGGGAGCACCCCAAGAGGGTACAGGGTGGTGATTCTCCAGGCACAAAGCATGGAGGGCAGTGCAAAAGGCATCCACATTACTGAGGTCCTCAAGACAGCACTGCGAGAGTGGGGATGGGGACCAGAGGGGCAGGTCAATCGCAGATTCATCATCACTGACGCAGGACGTAACATGATCAACGCGGTTGAAAGGGCAGGGTTCCAGGGCATCATGTGCACAGCACACAAATTGCACCTAGTGGTGGGCGATGCCATTGGGCTGGGTGCACCGAAGGACTTCTGGTGTGGGGGGACCCTGGAGACCAAGGCCTTGCTGGACAAGTGCAGGAAAATAGTCGGGCACTTCTCACACAGCGTCAAGGCATCCAGGATGATGCGTGAGAAGCAGGCGGAGATGGGCCGACCAGAGCACGTCCTGATCCAGGACGTGACCACCCGGTGGAACTCCACCTACGAAATGGTCAAGCGCCTGGTGGATCAGAGGCAAGTGGTGGAATACATCATGTCCCACACTCCCGTCCTGCCTGAGGGAAGGGTGTTGGACATTGGTGCTACCGAGTGGCGCGCCCTCTCCCAGATGGTGGGTATCCTGCAGCCTTTTGAGGAGACCACCCACGTCCTCAGCAATTACAATGCGAGCCTGGGCCATGTACTCCCCCTGATACATGCCCTTCGCCAACGCCTAGAGGCCAGTATCTGGGATGAAGCCGATCTTCTCCCAAAGAGCAGGGCCTTGGCAGACATGCTGCTGACCGACTTGGATACCCACCTTAGCCAACTGAGGAGGGAAAAGGTGTACCAGATGGCATGCCTGTGCAACCCTCGCGTCAAGGGTTCCTTGGCAGGGAGTGGTGCCGACCTGAACTCATGGAAGACGGAGCTATGCCGTCAAGTCCGCAGGGCTATCTCAAATCAGGTCCAGCCGTTCTCGAGGGTGCACGGAAGCCAGAGCGATGCAGAAGAGGAATCCTTGCAAGGATCCTCTTCCTCCTCTACTGCAGGAGTGTACACCCAGAGACCAGGTTCCGTACCAGCAGCCAACTACCTGGCCTCTGCCCTAGCCATGGCCGTCTCCTCCTCAGTGGAGGCATGGGAGGAAGAAGAACCAGACCACGCTCTGACCATGGTGAGAGAGTACATGGCTGAGCCCCTACAACCCCTCACCTTAGACCCACTCCACTACTGGTCCAGAAAGGCAGACATCTGGCCCACTCTTTCGACTCTGGTGTTGGACCTCTTGTCCATCCCACCCACCAGTGTCCAGAGTGAGCGTGTCTTCTCCCACATGGGAGATGTCCTGAGGCCGCGCCGCTCTCATCTGGACCCGGAGACCGTGGAAAGGTTGACTTTCCTCCGCTTCAACCTTTCCACGTTGGGATTACCCACACACTCCAAGACCTAGGTCCACACCACAGTCGTTCTTCCACCAGTTCCTTCCAATCAGGCCTCCCTTGCTTTAACATGCCCTACCAGAGCAACACTTATGCCTGCCTGCAAGTATGCCTGCCTCCCAGCTTGCCTTCCTCCCTGAAAGCCCGACTTCCTGACAGCCAGCCTGCCTGCCTGCCTGGCCCTGTGCCTGCCTGCCTGCCTGCCTTCCTACATTCCCACTCAATATGAAGGGTTAGATTAGATTACTCCCCATGCCCAATTTTTCCAGCTGTTGCCTGGCTGAAAACCAGGGAGGACCACTCAATGTGTCAGTTAAAAAGAAACTGTATCGGACTCGGTACGCCCAATTTTCCTAGCCCTTGCCTGGCTCAAAACCTGGGAGGACCACTCAATGTGTCAGTTGAAGGGAACCTGTATTGGTATGCCGAATTCTCCTAGCCCTTTCCTGCCTCAAAACCAGGGAGGACCACTCAATGTGTCAGTTGAAAATAATCTGTATCGGATTCGGTACGCCCAATTTTCCTAGCCCTTGCCTGGCTCAAAACCAGGGAGGACCACTCAATGTGTAATTTTGAAGGGTGTAGGCCCAATTTTCCTAGCCCTTGCCTGGCTCAAAACCAGGGAGGACCACTCAATGTGTCAGTTGAAGGGAACCTGTATTGGTACGCCCAATTTTCCTAGCCCTTTCCTGCCTCAAAACCAGGGAGGACCACTCAATGTGTAACTTCAAAGGGTCTCTGTAGGCCCAATTTCTCTAGCCCTTGCCTGGCTCCGAACCAGGGAGGACCAATCAATGTTTATAATTTTGACCCAGATAACACTGTGTTGGGTTTGCAGCCATGCAACTTCCCCTAACCCTCCCAAACCCCATCAAACCAATGCCTGTATGCCTCCCGTCCTAACATTCCACACCAGCACAATGCAGTTATGCCTGGCTGTCTGCTCTGTCTGCATGACTGCCTGCCTGAATGCCTGAATGCTTCGCCTGCCTGCCTGCCGTCCACCCTTGCCTGCCTGACTGCCTGTAATTCCGCTGCATGCATAGATCTAATAAGGGCTACATACTTAGGCCAGCTGTTATAGGGCTTCCCTGGTCTTTATAGCAGCCCAGGAAGATTTTTTTCTAGGGTCAGTGTAGGCCCAATATTTCCCCGTTGGCCATGGCTGGTCTGAGTGTAGTACACCCTAATACCTGCCTTCCTCGATGCGTTCCTCCCTTCCCTGGGGTTTTGGAGCCACTCTGCTTACAAAGTGGTTGAGATGCACTTTACAACAACCTACCTCAAAGTGTGATTAGCAGGGGCCTAGCTCTCCTTACATCATTAAAGAAATAGCCCTGTTCTCCAGCATCCACTCTGTCTCCTGGGTTGACGAAACTCGGTCTCCTGGGGTGTAAACTCACTCCTGCCTCTAACAGGCCGAAAATCCCTAGGACAAGGAGGGGAGAATCCTTCCTTGCACTCCACCCTCCCTGCATGCATCCACTCTGTCTCCACTCTGGGCTGACGGAATGAATGGCCAAGGGAGGCAAACTTCATCAGGGACATCAACTACCTGAAACTAACCAGGGATTCACAGAAATCTTTCTTTTCTTTCAAGGTTGCGTCTGGCTGCCACCAAAAACGCAACCAACATTATTATTATTATAAAACCGCTCACAGGGAAGGCATCCCGGTCTCCTGGGTAGGCAAAACTGTGGCCTCTGAAGTAGGTGGATGAAACAATCCCTCCCTTAAAGAAATAGCCCTGTTCTCCTGCATCCACTCTGTGTCCTGTGTTCTCCTGCATCCACTCTGTGATGCAAACTCGTGTCCTCCGGTTGATGAAACTCGGTCTCCTTGGGTGGAGAAACTCTGCCTCCAAAGGCAGAAACAATCCTCCCTTCTGGCACTTTGGCTTTGTGACTTCCCTTGCCGGGGTGGGTACCCTGCAAGCCTGCCTTCCTACCTGCAAGCAAGACTTCCTGCTTCCCTGCCTGCCTGGCTGCCTGCCCGCCCCTCTGTCTACCTGCCTGCCTGTCAGGCTCCCGGGACACCACGGCTTGGAGGAGGCCTTCCAGGTGCTTCTCCCTCAGTCTATCAGTGGCTTAGTGGTTAAAGTTAAGCCTCCGAGCCGATATGCATCCTGTCGGCCAGTCTCCTTGACTTGCCGGGGCAGCAACCTCGGCTGCCCCCACCTCTAGTGCCTCTGGGCAGTAAGAGGCGGCAAATCACTTGAGGAGACGAACTTTAATAGGGACACCAACTATTTGGAATTGGGGGACTCTGTCCTCCGACAGGGGGGTGGGGAAAAGTCACTCCCACCGGTTACAGTCCAGGTTTGGAAATCCCTTGAAGAAGGAGGGGAGATTCCTTCTTGCTAGCAGTCCGGCTTCCAAACGTGGCAGAAACAATCCCTCCCTAGAAAACTTTCCTTACACTCCGGCGTCATGGCTTCCCGGCATTCACTCTTTCTCCTGGGTTGGCGGAACCCATTCTCCAGGGTAGGCTAAACTCTGGCCTCCAAGGTAGGTGGCTGAAACAATCCCTTCCCTGGCACTCTGGCTTTGTGGCTTCCCTGCGCGGACTCTGCCTCCTGGGCGAAACTCGGTCTCCTGGGAAGGCTAAACTCTGGCCTGCAAAAGGGGGCATCATGGCATTCACACAGGTTAGCATTGGCACCCCATGGCATCTGCTGCAGCAGCTTGCCCCTGCCGGATTCAGCAGCCTCAAGTAGTACCCTATCCTCTAGTGCCCTATCTATCCTATAGTACGTTAGTATCCTCCAATTTTCTATTTCTGTTTCTAGCACCCTATTTCTATTTATCTTTCTATTTCTATTTCTATTTCCATTTCTATTTCTATTTCAACAAGTACCCTATCCTCTATGAGGAGGATACGATTTTAATCCTGACCCTCTGGCTTCCCTGCATGGACTGTTTCTCCTCTGGTATGGAGAAACTCGGTCTCCTGCATGAGCCACCTTAGCATTACTGTTCAGCAAGAGGTAGAGGACATCTAGACTCACAGCACTCGTACTGTGTGTGTAGGACTAAAATGTTGCTGGTAGACAGACCACGGCAAAGAGAACTTCCCTGCCCCTGGCGCTCTGGCTTCGTGGCTTTGCTGAGTGCGTGGAATGTGTCTCCACTGGGTTGGTGGAACTGGGTCTCCAGGGTAGGCAAAAATCTGGCCTCCAAAGTAGGCGGCTGAAGATATCCCTCCCTCAAGTTCCCTGTGCTCTGGCTTCGTGGCTTTCCTGCGTGCGTGGACTCTTGTCTCCACTGGGTAGTCTAAACTCTGGCCTGTTGGCCTCCAAAGTAGGCAGCTGAAAGAATCTCTCCCCAAGAAAAATTCCCTGGCGCTCTGGCTTCATGTCTTTGCTGCATGCGTGGACTCTGTCTCCACTGGGTTGGTGGAACTCTTGTCTCCTGTCCTGGGTAGGCAAAACTGGCCTCCAAAGTAGGCAGCTGAAAAATTCCCCCTGGCCCCTGCGCAGAAAAGTCTTAGGCCCTGGCGCTCTGGCTGCCAGATAAGCAGCTGGCCCATGTACCCTATCCTCCAAAGAAGGTGGCTAAGTTTCCTGCATGGACTGTCTCCACTAGGCAAAACTTGGTAGGCAAAACTCTGGCCTAGTGGCCTCCAAAGTAGGCAGCTGAGCAGGCGGCTGAAACAAGTTCCCTGGTGCTCTGGCTTCCTGCGTGGACTGTGTCTCCTCCACTGGGTAGGCAGAACTCTGGCGTTGTGGCCTCCAAAGTAGGCGGCTGAAACAATCCCTCCCCAACCAAGAAAAATTCCCTGGCGCTCTGGCTTCATGGCTTTCCTGCATGGACTGTGTCTCCACTGGGTAGTGTTGGCCTCCAAAGTTGGCGGCTGAAAGAATCCCTCCCCAAGAAAAAATCCCTGGTGCTCTGGCTTCGTGGCCTTCCTGCGTGGACTGTGTCTCCTCGACTGGGTAGGCAGAACTCTGTCCTTGTGGCCTCCAAAGTAGGCGGCTGAAACAATCCCTCCCTCAAGTTCCCTGGCACTCTGACTTAGTGGCTTCCCTGCGTGGACTGTGTCTCTTGACTGTTTTGGCAGAACCCGGTCTCCTGGGTAGGCAAAACTCTGGCCTGGTCTCCAGGCTGTTCCTGAGCAGCAGCAGCAGCAGCATAGGTTGCTGCTGGTTCAGCCTTGTAATCTACCTCCCATTCTTCTCAGTACTCCGGCCTCGAAGAGGCAGGAAATCCCGAGGACAAGGAGGCACCAGGCTGTTCCCTACCCTACCCTATCCTACAAGGAGGGTTTGAAATTCACTCCGGCCTCCAAAGGCGGCAGAAACAATCCCTTCCCTGGCACTCTGGCTTTGTGGCTTCCCTGCGTGGACTCTGCCTCCTGGGCGGAACTCGGTCTCCTGCGTTGGGTGAGAACATGGCCATTGAGCCCTGTTTGGAATTTGGAAATCAAACACAGCTGCTCCCACAAAGAGTGGTGGACGGACCTCCAGGGTTTACTGGAGGGCCTCCATTGGCTCCTGAATTTGATCCTTGTGGATTCTGCCTGTCAGCTCCTTGGGATACTCCAGCTGGCGATGATTCCCCAAGAGGTTGAGGGGCACTCAACAAGATGAGTGGGGGAGGGAAGCATCTCTCATGCCTCTACTAGACTGAATCTCTGACCGCTAGTTGACCAGGGTGGCATTTGCTTGGCTTTACAAGGAGTGTCATGGGGAGGAGACATTGATAGGAGTAGACTCTCATCCAGATTTGGGGAAGGAACGGAATACTGTGTCTCCTGCTGCCTCTGAGAGGTGGAGGGGAAATGGGATGGATAAAGGCTTCAAAACAAAACAAAACAAAAAGTATAACAGGCAGCCAGACCAAGTAGGGTGGCCGGCTCAGTCAGTGTTGAACAAGAGAAAAAAAGAATATTGCATTCTGCCCACTTTGTTTGCTTTATTGCATAGGATGCAGTTTTATGCTATGATATATTTATTAAATATATTATTCATCACCCAGTTTAAAGTGTTTTCCACCTGCTCTGGGTCATTGCGGGACGCCCCCATGCTCTGGGAAGTCAAATCGCGCTAAATCACGGTAGAAACGACAAACGACGAACGAAACGTCGAAACGACAAATTTTTGAAACATTTCATGACAAACGGAAACTGAATGAAACGGACCCATTCCGACAAACAAAAAAAAGAAACATCATTTTTTCTGGTCATGCCAATCTCTAATGGGAAGAATGGGAGGGGGGAACTAAAGAACAAATTAGAAACACCTTTATAGAGGAAAAACTAAATTGGGTTAATTTAAGATTGTTGGAGAGGTGGTTGATAGAGTATGCAAAAATTAAAACTAGAGGATAAAAATTGACTGATTTTGAAGAAATTATTTTTAAAATTTGGAAAAAGAAATGGATGGAAAAAAGAGAAAGGAAGAATAGGAATAATTTATAAAACTTTGATATATCAATAGGAACAGCTAGAAGTTCTAAAAACAGTATGGGAAACAGACATAGGGAAGAAAGAGACTGGGAAAAATCTGGAACAGAAGAGTCTTTACAAATATGGCAGTTAGGATAAAAGAAAATGGATATAAAATTTAAGGAGATGGTATTTAACACCAGTGATGTTCAATATTATGGATACTCAATAATCTAAAAGTTGGTACGTATTTTCACATGTGGTGGAACTGTGAAGTAATACATAAAGCATGGGGGAAAGTATTTGAAGAAATTAGAGGATTGCTGGAAATGAATGTAAAAAAACAACATTGCCATTGATAATAATTGTGATACTAACAATACAAAAAAAGAAATGAAATGAATATGTTGACTGCTGCCTGGCTGTTTATAGCAAAAAACTGGAAGCAGAATTGGGACTTTCAGCTATAAGAGTGTTATAATGTTATATGCAATATATCGGTTAATAATAAATTGACTTCAGAAATTAAATTTAAAAGGGGGAAATAAAGATTAATAGATTTATTGAAGTATAGAAAGAATTTATAAAGGCTGTGTTACTTAAAGAGAAGGGGGAAACCAGTTAGTGGTTAAATGTACTTTTGGAAGGATTTCTGGGGTGGATAAAAGAGATAAAAAAAAACTAGAATAAAGAAAATGTATGCAAGGTCCCCTGGGGAGGTTAGCACTAATATTTTAAGTAGGATTTGGTTTTTGTATTGTTTTTATGTTTTATGTTTATGCTTATGATTTATGGTTATGGTTATGTTTAAAAATTAAAAAAATTAAAGCTAAATGAAACAGGTTTGCCCTTCAAAAATGAAATTTTCCAACTATGTAAAGAAACTGCAATATCTTGAAAGTCATAAAATCAAAACTGGAGCTGCTGACTTACAGTATAGAGGCAAATCTATTCAGATTTATCAATATCTGAGCAGTGAATCCTTTTTGTGGGGGGGAAACAAATGAAACCCATAATGTCAATTTTAATAAAGAATAGATTGAATTACAGCTGGGATTACCCAATTGTTCTTAAAATATGGTAAGATGGAGCCCTCTTTAGAATTTCTTCCATAGAAGAAAGGAACCGCTAGCTGTGTGGGGCTTTGGGCAAGAAGGTCAAGGTGCAGGCATGCTGACCAGCAAAAAGTAGATGTATGAGAGAGAGGAGAAGTTTGGCCCAAGAGGATTCATCCGTGTACTTGACATCTTTCCCCCCCTCTTTTCCCTCCTTTCTTTCTTCCTTTTTAAATCCCCTTTTTTCTTTTTCTTCCCCCCTTTTTTCGGATGAGAATGGAGGGTGGTTAGAGGGATAAGGTTAAGGGGAAGGATAAAAAAAAGAAGAAGAAGAAAGAGGGAGAAAAAAGAGGCAGAAAAAAGAGGCAGAAATAGATAGCAAGACTCTGACTGTGGTCCTGGCTGGGAGGGGTGGCGTGTTTCCCCCTTGAACTCACACTGAATTGTAGTGCAATATGCGTGTATAAGGGTAAGATAGGGGCTGGATTTTTTTAGTTTGTGATTATGTTTTATGTTTTTTTGTTTGTTTGTTTGTTTGTTTTGTTTATATGTATCACTACGGGACCTAAAATAGATGGAGTCTTAAGTCAATATGGGGGAAACAATATAAAAATAGCTACTTTAAATGTGAAAGGCCTAGGTTCTGTCAAAAAGAGAAGAATAGAAAAGTCACTAAAGAAGAGCAAAGTGAACATTAGTTTCATGTGGGAGACCCATGAATCAAAAAACAGGGTTATTGAACTGAAGCTGCAAAATGCAAATATTTATGAAAAAGGATACGAGACTTCAAAAACTAAAGGGGTGGCAATATTAATTTCTAAGCATTGTGAATTTGTGATAAAAGAAGTGGTAAAAGAGAATAATGGTAGATATTGTGAATACGTGGTAAAAGAAGTGGAAAAAGACAGTAATGGTAGATATATACAGGGATTAATGGGGATAGAAGATTATCCTTTAGTAAATGTTTATGCACCGAATGTAAAGCAAGGATAATTTTATGAATGTTTTTAAATAAATGGAAAAGGTCAAAAAGGATTGTTATTATGGCAAGATACTTTAATATGGTTTTAGATAAGGTGAAAGACAATTCTGTCCACAAAAAGATGTCCTGAACAAAAGAAGTACTGTACTGAGCAAGATGATGAAAGCTCTGGATTTGAAAAATATATGGAGATCAGATAAGATAAGATAAGATAAAACTTTATTGTCATTGTTTTATACAGAACAACAAAATTGAGAGAACAAAATTGAAAGATCTGCATCAGCTCAAAAACATCCGTACTAGAGATGGGAACGAAATGCAAAAATGGTGTTTCATTTTGTTTCATTTTGTGGCCCATCTCACTTTGTTTCTTTTCTTTGAAATGTTTTTTTCTTAAAAAAATTGTTTCGTTGTTTGTTTTGTTTCGTTTATGTTTACCCTTTTCTTGCCTTCACATGCAGAGTTGGGAATGAGGTCTCTTCTCCTCCATGGAGGATGACATCACCGGGCGCACTGTCATCCCCGTGGAGAAGATCCCTTTAAAGAGACCCCCGTTCCCACCGCATGTGGCGGGAACGGGGTCTCTCTCGACAAAGTTCTTCCCCATGGGTGCTGGTTACAGTGGGGCTGTCATCGCCGCCCACTGAGAAAACCCCTTTAGAGAGGGCCCCGGCCTTGGGTCCATGTGCGGAGCTGAGAACGGGGTGTCTCTAGACCATCCTCTGCTATGGGTGGGTGACAGCTGGCCCGGCTGTCACCTGCCCATGGCAGAGATCCCTTGAGAGAGCTGCAGCCTTGGCTCCGCTTGTGGAGCTGAGGCCGCGGTCCTCTCTCGACTGCCCTCCACCATGGGTGGGTGACAGCCGGGCAGGCTGTCATCTGCCCACGGGGAAGATCCCTTTAGAGAGAGCCCCAGTCCCACCTCCATGTGCGGAGGTGAGAACAGGGCTCTCTCTAGACAGTCCTCCCCCATGGGTGATGACAGCCAGGCTGTCATTGCCAGCCGGGAAGCATGAAACGAACCTAACTGAACCAATTTTTTTCAGTTTGGTTTGGTTCGTTCTAAAATCACTCTGGGGTTCGTTATTCAGTTCGTTACCTAACAACCAAATAACAAATAATGAAACAAACTAAAAGTTCATTTCATGCCCATCTCTAATCCATACAGAATACCCCACAAACATACCCACCCCACAGTTATACAGAAACTCCCTCAAAACCTACATTTCCTTGCATTCAAAGCCATAACCGCTTTCAGCTAAAAACTATTTCTCAAGTGGCTTAATGACCCTATACCTCCTTCTAGAAGACAAAAGCTGAAAAAGCTGAAAAAGGTCATTTCCTGGGTGTGTGGGATCCTGCACATATAATTGATATAAAGTAGGAAGAGTACACCCAATTATCCTCTCTGCAGTCTTCACAACTTTTGACGCCATTACCCTTTCCCTAACTGTACAACTCCCAAACCACACATAAAGATCATAGGTTAACACACTCTTTATGGTGCGGTGGTAGAATGCCAGCAGCAGATCTTTTGAAAGATTATTCCTCCTGAGAATTCTCAAGAAGTACAGTCTCTGCTGTGCTCTCTTCATTAAATCTTTGGAGTTTGCTCCCTATGCCAGTTCCTCTCTCAGCCCCATTCCCAAAAAATGAAACACTGAAACCTGTTCTACACAATTTCCTTCAATAATAAGTGGCTGGATGTTCAAGTTGCATTTTCTGAAATCCACAATGATTTGTTTTGTTTTTTTAAATTGAGGATTAAATTATTTTCTCTGCACCACTCCATCAGCATCTTCACCTACTTCCTATAGACTTCCTATCGGACTCCCCCTCCTCAGCAGTAATCAGATCAACCACAGTTGTACCCATTTGCAAACTTAATTATCTTATTACCGGGGTAGTTCGGAACACAATCATATGTGTAGAGCGTAAACAAATCAGTCTCAACACAAACCCCTGTGTGTTCCCACATTGATACTGAGATAGATGAAATATGAAAAGATATACTTTTTATTCCTCTATACAAAACAGCTATTCTACAATAGATTCCATATTTCTATCACAAAATTTAGTTTCTAAAATAGTAGATACTTGTATTAATGTAATAAAATGCATTGATGAAGGTTAAAAGAGATTACAGAGAGGCAAGAAAATGGAGAATAGGTTCTAATATTTTCCAATATACTGAGGTAATGGGTAAGGTAGAAAAGGAACGGATGGAAATATGGTCAATAAATGAAGCAGGTGGGAGTAAAATGGAAGTGATATGGGACACCATGAAATCAGTTATGAGAGAAATTGTCATAAGGAAATAATGGTAAATAAAAAATGAGAGAAGAAAATATTAAAAAATTGGAAGAAACAAGAAAAGATTTTGAAAGTAAATATTTTATAGACAGAGATAATATGAAATTATTTGAGATTCAACCTAAAAGGAGAGAAGTAGAAAGTATAGAATTAAAATTCAAAGAGATTTGATGTATTTTAAGATAATTTTTAATATAGTAATAAAAGTTTGAAAATTTTATCTAGACTATCCCAAATTAGAAGAGCAAAAAACATGATTAGAGTGATTAAAGATAAAATAGGAAAGAAGTTATTCTGATGAAAGAAAAATTAACAATATTACAAATTTATACAAGGGATACTGATGATGACATAGAAAGATATATTACAGAAAATGTGAAGAGTAAACCCAAAGAGAGTGATAACAAAGAATTAGCCAAAGGAATGAAGGAGGAAGAGATTGCAGAAATTAGTAAATTAATAAATGGTAAAATCACAGGTATTAGTGGACTTGGTCCAGACAATTACAAATTCTTTAAATCCATTTTAATCCCCAAGTTAAAAATGCTCTAAATTGGAATATTGGAAGGAGAAAAAAATACCATTATTTTGGAAGCATTTATTAACAATTCCTATTCCAAAACCCAACAAAGATTTAACAGACCCTAGCTCTTATAGGCCTATTTCTTTAATAAACCAAGATGCAAAGATTTTCACAGCAATATTAGCAAATAAATGGGTTTATTACAAACTATATTAAAGAGGATCAAAATGGATTTTAAAAGGGTAGAGCAATGGCAAATTTAACTAGGAGGGTTCTGAATATTATATGCAAGAAAACAAAGGACAGTCTTTTATCACTAGATATATACAGTGGTACCTTGTATAAAGGAATTAATTCGTTCCAAATGAAATTATGTTAAGCAAATTTTCCTTTATACAAATTCCCATAGGAAGGCATTGAAAACGGTGTGATCCCATTTTTATGTTGTACAGATTCTCCCCATAGGCGATTATGTTAAGCAAATTTCCCCAATCTCCGAAATTTTTATGTTGTACAAATTTTGTGTTATACAAGCTGTTTGTTATACAAGGGTCCACTGTACAAAGATTTTGATTGTGTAGCATGGTTAACATTAAAATTCTTTTAAACGTTTAGGGGTATAGAAAGAAATTCAGAGAGGTAATAGACCAACTATATTTGGATAATCCTCCCACAGTATTAGTTAATGATGGGATAACAGAACAGATACCTCTAGCTGAGGTACTAGACAAGGCTTCTTCCTCTCTCCAGTTCTGTTTTGCCTGATCATTGAAGTGTTAGTGAATGCAACAAGGAATGCTGATTTAATTAGTGGCATAGGTAGGGACAATAAAATAAAGATTTTTTTTTGCAGATGATTCTCTATTGACAATTAAAAACCTATTAGAAAATATGCATAGAATTTAAAATCATTTAGAAAAAATGGAGAAATAAGTGGATTATGTATAAATTGGCAAACATCAGAAATAATGCTGTTCAATCATAATCAATCAGAACAGGAAATGTTTGTTGGTAAATATGGCTTTAGGGGATATGAATCAATTAAATATTGTACAACAAGGAATGACCAATAGATATTGTAACAAAGGTTAAAAAAAGCCAGAATTAAAAAAAAACTGGTGTAGAACAAGCACAAAAGGAGGTATAGGGTTACCAAATGTTAAAAATTATTAGATGGCCAATCAATTAAGGTTTATTGGGGAAAGTATATATAGTCCAGAAAGGCTAATTTGGTGGGAAATTGAATAATCAGAAATAAAAGATAGTATAGAAAAAATTATATTTGGTACAAATTAAAAATATAAAATAAGCAAGATTAATAACCCCTTTGTAAAAAACCATGTTGCATGTATGGTATAAATATTTAAAAAATCTCTGTCCCCCTAGCTCACCTTTAAGATTAGTGACTGAAATAGAGAATTCCCCCGCTAATTTAAACATTTTTCTAAAATTATTTAGGGAAAAACAAGTGTCTAGTATTTTAAAAAAATGGATGGGTAAAATGAAGGAACAAATGAAACAAATTCTTCAAAGCAGGGACACATCATAATTATATTATGAAAATTAGAAAGAAAGACTAATGAATAGCAAAAATATAATAACAAATGTAGACAATGTATGAAATATGAACAATTTCT
Organism: Phrynocephalus guinanensis; assembly: GCA_037367245.1. Taxonomy (NCBI): domain Eukaryota; kingdom Metazoa; phylum Chordata; class Lepidosauria; order Squamata; family Agamidae; genus Phrynocephalus; species Phrynocephalus guinanensis. The sequence goes on from CM074735.1 coordinate 5,976,886, forward strand.
ATTATCATATGAAGACTTTCAGAAGGATAATTCAGTGAAATGTAGGATTAGTGAATTCTATAAATTAATTTTGGATTGAGGAAGAAGAGATTGGGGTAGAGGCTTGAAGGTAGCCTGGGAGCAAGATTTTAAAAACAAGAAATAAAAGAAGATAGGGAAAATGAGGATATTACAATCTATGTCTTGAGAATAATTTTTTTTAAAAAAGGTTTAAGATAGTATTTGACATGAGTAAAACTGAGTAAAATAATCTAATTTCGCAGTCTTCTTTAGATCTAAAATAGAGGCCATCCGTGCCGGTTTTGAATCCAGCTGCACTAGCCCTCCCTCACCCCCACAGCTCCTTCACACACCCCCGCTCTCCTCGTCTGGTCGAGTTTGGGCCTGTTTCTTCTTTGGAAGCCTCCAGGGCTATCGCCCATTGCCGTCCCGCGACCACCCCCTTCGATCCTTGCCCATCATGGCTCATTAAATCTGCCGGAGGGAGCATGCCCGAGTGGGCTGCGGCCATCACTACTGCCTCCTTCGGCGAGGGGGTTTTTCCCTCCCGTTTGAAGGAGATGGTGGTCAAGCCCATTTTGAAAAAAAAGGACTTGGCTTCGGACCAATTGGCTAACTATCGTCTGATTGCCAATGTTCCCTTCATGGGCAAGGTTATCGAGAGGGTGGCCGCGGTACGGATTCAAACATTTCTGGAGGAACAGCAGTGCCTTGATCCTTGCCAGTCCGGTTTCAGGCCTGGCCGGGGAACCGAGACAGCTTTGGTCGCGCTGCAAGATGACCTAATCCGGGTGGCCGACAGGGGTTGCTCTACCCTGTTGGTCCTCCTGGATTTGTCAGCGGCCTTCGATACTGCCGACCACGGTATCCTACTGGACCGGCTCTCGGAGGTGGGTATCGGAGGCACTGTTTGCAGTTGGCTCCGGTCCTTCCTTCAGGGTTGGTCCCAGTATGTGCAGCATGGTGGAGAGTTGTCGGCCCCGTGGACACTCCCTTGTGGGGTTCCGCAGGGCTCGTCTCTCCCCCCCCCATGCTGTTTAATATCTATGTAAGGCCGCTGGCTGGGGTCATTCGGAAATTTGGAGTCTGCTGTCATCAGTACGCTGATGACACACAGCTCTATCTCTCCTTTTCCACCTCTGCAGTGGAAGCTGTCCGGTCTCTCGACCAGTGCTTGGAGGCGGTCATGGCCTGGACCAGGGCCAACAGGCTCAAGCTCAACCCCGAGAAGACCGAGGTGATGTTCTTCGGGAGCTCCCCGTCTGGTTATGGAGGCCCTCTCCCCAGCTTGGAGGGTGTTTCTCTCCAGCCGGCGGAGAGGGTTCGGAATCTGGGTGTGATCCTGGACCCGGCCTTGTCCCTGGATGCCCAGGTGGTGCCCGTGGCTAGGACCGCATTTTTCCATCTTCGTCAGATCGCCCAGATTCGTCCCTACCTAGACAGTGACTCCCTGAGAGCAGTCATGCAGGCGCTGGTGATCTCGAGGCTGGACTACTGCAACACTCTCTACATGGGGTTGCCCTTGACTCTCCTTCAGCGATTGCAGCGGGTGCAAAATGCAGCGGCCAGACTGGTGGTGGGCACGCGTCGCTATGACCGCATCACCCCGGTCCTGGCTCGGCTGCATTGGCTACCCGTTGCCTCCTGGATCAGATTCAAGGTCTTGGTTTTAGTTTATAAAACCCTCCATGGCCTGGGCCCGGACTACCTGGCAGAGCGGATCGCCCAGTGGTCAACTCCGGCCCGACCGGTTCGGCAGTCGCGGGCGCACTCGCTGCGGGTTCCCACTCCCTGAGAGGCCAGGCGATCCCTTACTCGGAATCGGGCTGCTGCTCCACTTCTGTGGAACAGCCTACCCAGTGAAGTGCTCTCTGCAGAGTCCCTGCTGGCCTTCCGCAGAGCGGTGAAGACCATCCTATTCCGCGAGGCCTTTGGTGACCCAGCTTAACAATAGTTTTTTTTTCCCCCGCCATCGATTGCCTCTCTTGGGGTTTTGTTATACTAGCAGCGAGGTTTTTGAAACAAAGGGTGCTCTCTGGCTGCTTGTTTTAATTATATGTCTGGTCTGTTTGTTGTATTTGTATTGTATTGTGCATTCGCTGACTGATCAGCTTTGTAAGCCGCCCAGAGTTCCCTTGAGAAGATGGGTGGGGTATAAATCTAATAATAAAATAAAATAAAATAATAAAATAAATAAAATAATAAATAATTATCTGACAGTCTGTTGGAAATGTAATGAAGAAATTGGTACATATTAAAATATGGTGGAAATGCGCAAAATTTTTAGAAACTAATATTTCAGGAATTAAATGACACATTTGAAAGGTACATAAAAGGCCTTCCAGAAAGCTTTTAAGACCTGGCTTTTTAGGGAGGCATTCAGTGAACAGTAAGATTTTAAAATCTCATGTTTTCTATAGTTCTGTTGTGTGGGTTTTTTAAAATTTATTTTTATATTTTAGCTTTCTTACATCTACATTTTGTTCCTGCCACTAGTTCTTGGTTGCTGTGGTTGTTGTTATGTTTGTTTTTTCTTATGTATACCACCTTGAGTTATACATCTTAAAATAAATAAATAGATAGATAGATAAAGAGTGTAATCCAGAAATTGCTCGGTAATCAATATTTCATAAGGTATATTATGCTTCTAAAATTGAAGAGCTGATTACCAATTATTTACTGACAGCGGTGATATTAATAATCGCTAGGAAGTGGAAATCTAAACATGCATTTAATTTAGAAGGATGGTACAATGAAATATGGCATCTTGTGATAAATGAAAAATTGACTTGCAACTTAAAGGTTAAAAAGGGGGAGTTAGATATTTTTATTATATCTTGGGTAAATTTATTGAATATATACTACTAAGACAAAATAAGGAAAGCTAATAAAGGTTTCTCATGGACATCCAGATGGTGGAGGGGAGCACAATTGTTTTGCATTTTGCTTTATTTTATATATTATTGTGTCTTTTTATTTATTTTTGTGTGTGTGCGCACATATATAAAAATATAATACAGTAGGACCAACGTATCTGTGGGGGATTGGTTCCAGGATCCCCTGCGGATAGTGAAATCTGCAGCTAAGATTAACAACTCTTATCCAAGGATAATGGTGGCAGAAGGGGTGATGGGGTGCCAGGCTGAAAGCTTTCACCTCTGACACCCCTCCAAATGGCAAGGAGAGAAGAAAGTTTTTTCCCGTTTCTCCTTGCCGCTTAGTTGTGTCAAGGAGACAGAGGGGAAAACATTTCTTCCCTTCTCGCTGTCACCTCCAATGCCAGGCCAGCAAGGCACCCTCCAGAGGAGTGAGGTGGGGACTTTGAATTACCCACACAGGTCCCCTGGCAGGAGATCAGAAGGTTGAGCAGGAAGATAAAAACACAACTTATGAAGATAATGGACCCAGCAGAAAGATGATCCAGAAAGAGAATTCCTCGCTTAGTGAATCAATGGTGTAAAAAGTTTGTTCTTTGTATTTGATTGTCTAAAGCTATGAATTGATTGTCATGATATGGGAAATGGAAAATGGAAATGTGAAGACCAAATGGAAATATAGATAAATGTTAATCTGTTAGATCTTTAAAAGAATTGCGGTAGTTAGGTATAGATAAGAACTTTTATACATAAAGTATAAAACCAAGATGTAACTCTTTCATAATAGTCCATAAAGTACTAATTCGAGTTATAGAAACCTTTTGATATTCGGTATGTCTTAGAAGAATAGGTAAATATTGTATACCTTGTTGGTGACATTTATTATATATTAAGTCAGCTAAAAAGTATTCTAAGCTATTTGGCGAACTGAAGAAGTAAATATCAGGATTGAGTATACTGTTAAGATTAGACAGCCTAGTTCAATATTGTATTTTGCTATGTCTAGTGTTTGTATTAGATGGAAATAGATGTAAGTAAAGATAGAATATGGATGAAGAAGGCAGAAACATGGCTGTTGCCACCACGGCATAGAACAAGCGCCAGGGGGTGGTGGTAAAGTAGCCATCTGGGTGCTTGCCATGTAAGTGTGTTGGTGGGCAACCCACTCAATCAACCAGCAGCTAAGGCTGCAGAGCTAGTTGATTGAGGGGGTTTCCTGCCAACCCAGCAAAAGGGGAGGAGCAAAGCAGGGTTAGCACAGGCTTCCCACAAGAATGCATTGAAAGCCAATTCATCTGTTCCCTTTTTGCCTTGTTTACTGACCTCTGGAACAGATGAATTGGTTTTCAATGCATTCCTATGGGAAACCACATTTCCAATTATGAAAATTTTAAGTTAAGAAAATCCAATTGGAATGGATTAATTTTGTAATTGGAGACACCACTGTATCATTATTATCAATTATGAGTTTATTCTTGGAATGAAGCTGCAGAAATCTGTCTCTTGTGTCCCCCCCCCGCCACACAAAATGAATTAATATGTCTCCCAGCACATTATTATAAGTAGAGATGGGCACGACTTGAAAAAAAAAATTCGAGTTGTCGTTAGTTGGGCCGGTTCCGTTTCGGGTCGTTTCCGTTTTTTGCAAAAATTCGCAAAAATTAGGTTCGTTTTTTTTGTTTTTTTTTGTTTTCGTTAGTACTGGTTTTTGGGGGGGGGATCGGGCTCCTGGAGGCACCTCTGTGGGGTGGGTGCCTCCTCTGGCCCGCTATAAAGGGAAAGTGGGCTCCTGGAGGAACCCGTGGGTGCCTCCTATCCTCACCCACTAGGAAGGGGAAGCAGGTTCCAAGAGACCCCTCTACATGGGGGTCTCCCTTCCTCACCTGCTGCTGCTGCAAAATGGTATGCAATAGCCATATGGATATTGCATAACAGAATGTGCAGACAGTGACTGTGAAGACTAGTGGATGGCACTGAACCCAGAGCCATAGTGAGATGCCTAACTAAGGCTCTCGCACCACCATGTCTCACACAGAAGGGAATTGTACTTGCGTGTAGTGCAATGCAAGTACATCTGGCTTAGGGTTAAGGTGGGTTAGGGTTAGGGCTAGGGTTAGGCTAGTGACGGGTAAGGTTACGGTGGGCTAGTGGGTTGCACCTCTGGGTGCCTCTCTGACCCACTAAGAAGACAGTCTGTGACGTATGGGTACGGAGTCAAGGGTTGGGGTTAGGGTTAGGGGGCTAGGGCAGGTTTTAGGGGGCTTTTTGGCACAGCCCAGAAGTCTCCATGGCCAAGTGGCCATGCGATTGGTGGGATGGCTCCAAAAATTTGCATGGTCGTCCACTCCCACATGGCTGGCCACTCGGCCAGCCCATCATTGCGCAGGTGTAAAAAAAAAAAAAAATAAAATCAATGGAGGACAGAGGAGGAGAGGAGAGACATTTTGTTGCAAGAAAAAACCCACTGCTACTGTGAAAAATCTGGCAGTTTATAAATTTTCGCGTGTTTCTGTTGTGCTTGTGTGTTTTTGGACCACGATTTCAAAAACAATATTGTGTTCGCCGCCCCATTTTGGATCCCCCACCCGCACCGCATGGCATGGCGATTGGCGACTCGAGTCCGGCTGCCCAGGACGGGGGGGAGGCGGGACCCCCCCTCCAGAAACCACCCCTCCGGTAGGTGCCCTGCGCCCTTAGTCAAGCAGGCATTTTTCCGCCTGCTTTTTTGGCCCGGGAATGGGTGGGGGGAGAGTTTAAAAGTTTTTTGCTGTGCCGTCCATGCCGCTTGCTTGCGCTTTAATTGCGGCGGCCGGCGGCGAGACTGGGCTTTTTGCTGGCTGGCTGCGAGCCTGCGGCGACTGGCGAGTCCCACCAGAGCAGCCCAGGACGGGGGATGGGGGGGGGAAGGCCGGGGACCTCCAGAAACAACCCCTCTGGTAGGTGCCCTGAGGCATGGCAGGCATTTTTCCGCCTGCTTCTCGGCCGGGAACCAGTTTTTTTTAACTTTTAAAAACTTTTTTTCTGTGCCGCGTGGCATTGCGCGATCGCGCGATGCAAGGAACGAGCACGACAAATCAGACCAAAATTGTTCGTTCGTCGGTTCGAGCTCAAAGTCTGGCGGAGTAATTCCCGTTACCGTTTCCGTAGAGTAACGGAAACGACTAACGGAAACGGAAACGGGAATACCGCTAAGTCGTGCCCATCTCTAATTATAAGCAGTGGAGTGCAAGCTGACTCTAAAGACTATCTGTTTCAGCATCCATCTATTTTCTGTTATCTTGCAGAATGATGTCACCACTGTTTAAAGTCCAACCAAAATTTTCCTTTGCTAGGAAGCATGTGACACAATCCTGTTATTATACTTTGCTAAAAAATATTCATGTGTCTGATTGAACAAAGTATTCATTCTTTTTTTTTTCTAGAGATGGACAGATCGGTCCAGCTCACACCACTGTTACATGTCCACTACTAAATCCAGGCTATTTTGTTTCTCATTAAAGTGCAATTCAAAGAAAGGGAATGCATGAATATTTGCATTTAAATAAACATTTTGAATGTATTTTCTCTTGCAGTATTCACTTCTACCTTTATTTTAAATCAAAATATCTGCTTTAGAATGCTTTCTGCTTTCTGCTTTCTGCTTTTTATTTTGTTTTTATATTTTGTTTCGGCCTAAAGCTGCATCAAAGCATTCAAAATACAGTGAAACTGAAGACAAACTACATTTCAGTCTGCACATTTGCCATGATGATGTGGGTGTGGAACAGTTTGATCCTTATGAGAATTATGAAGGATCAGAAACCTCAGGCATTTGCTTCCGTCATGATCAGTCTCTGAATTTATATTCTACATTTATTGGAATGTAGATATAATTCCATTGAGCAGAACTGGATAAATCTGAATATTTACAGTTTATTTTAATGAGGAAATTTCCATTCCTTCAACACTGGATGTTCTTTCTTTTTTTACCAAATAATTCAAAGAAGGAACTTTTCTGCCCTGAGCTGTGATGATATAGCTTTTTTGGGGGGATGATTTTGATTGAGCTTGCATATGAATGCATTAGCCAGACCCTGCTTCTTTTCCACAGCAGAAGTCTCAGTCAGAGAGGGCCTTTTGGAGCCAAATGCAAGTAGGAGATGGGGATGAATTCTCTCTGGCCCTCATTGCTTCCATCGAAAGCTCTCCCAGTCAGTGATATACAATTCAACCCAACAACCACAACAAAGTCTGAACAAACTTGTTTTGCTCAGTATCGTGGAGACAAGTATGAAGCAGGCTATGCTTTGAAGAGATTATAACTGTAATATATTTGGGTGGAAGACTGAGCAGGTTTTCCCCCCAGTTACAGTTTTGTTGATAAACAAAAAGAAAGCAAATTATGCTCGAAAAGAAAGCAGTCTGCTTATTATATATCACACTAGCATGGTTAAAACATTCTCTGGCTGGTTCACAATTTAATTATGCAGACTATACGTTGCCACTCACCCAAATGAATTGGGTATACATTTTACTGACCTCCGAAGGATAGAAGGCTAAGGCAGCCAGGAACCCACTTCAGGGGATTGAGCCACCGGGTCATAAGTGCCCTTTTGGCTGCAGTTTAGCAGTTTAACCACTGCATCATGAAGCTCATTAACCCCAAACCCCGTGGCTACAAACTTGTTGTTGGTTCTGATTGGTATGACATTTCAAGGTATAATCTTATTATCTTGAGAAATTATTGGTAAGATACTTTTGTGTGAACCAACTGGTTAGTTGTATAAAGAGAATTCAGAGCACTCAGGAAAATGTATAAAGGTTGTCCTTTTAATCAAGAAGATTACCTACTTTGTGTGGAGGGGGAGGGAGGGAGGGAGGAAGGGAGGGAGGGAGAGAGAGAGAAGTGTAAAGAGCACACAACTCACATTCTTGCAATGTTCAATCATAAACACTGTTGTTTTGTACAGTTCAGAGCTCCAACAGCTGCTTTTGCATTAAGGTGCTAACAAGGTAATTATGGGCACATTCCATCACACCTCCTTAAAATTTTGTTCTCCTAAGTGTTCTAGTGATTCTGTGCTCTGGTACTGGGTTTAACCCTTCCATCTTTTAAAGAAACTGTTTGGAGACTAGATGTGTGGGGTTGAGAGCCACTGACACTCCCCCCCCCCAATAAGTGCTCTTTTTTGTCAGATTAGATTATCAAAATCAGCAAAAACAAGACAACAGCAATGTCAAACTGACTGGAACAAATTTAAGATCCCCTTGCCAGATGAAAACAAGATGCTTGCCTGTTCAAAAGAGTTGACTGTACTATGTGTGTGTGTATTCAGTCGTTCAGTCGTCTCCGACTCTTTGTGACCCCATGGACCAGAGCTCGCCAAGCCTTCCTATCCTCCACTGCCTCCCGGAGTTTTGTCAAATCCATATTGGTTGCATCAATGACACCGTCCAACCATCTCTTTCTCTGCCGTCCTCTTTTCCTCTTGCTTTCGATTTTTCCCAGCATCAGGGACTTTTCCAAGGAGTCCTCTCTTCTCATGAAGTGGCCAAAGTACTGGAGCCTCAGCTTCAAAATCTGTCCTTCCAGTAAACATTCGGGGTTGATTTCTTTCAGAATGGATAGGTTTGATCTCTTTGCAGTCCAGGGGACTCTCAAGACTCTCCTCCAGCACCACAGCTCCAAAGCATCAACTCTGTGGCTTCCATCAGCCTTCTTTATAGTCCAGCAATCACTTCCATAGATCACTACTGGAAAAACCATAGCTTTGACAATCCTCCTGACCTTAGTTGGCAAAGTGATGTCTCTGCTCTTTAGGATGCTATCTAGGTTTGCCATTGCTTTCCTCCCAAGAAGCAGGCGTCTTTTTATTTCATTGCTGCAGTCACCATCTGCAGTGATCAAGGAGCCCAAGAAAATAAACTCTGTCATTGCCTCCATTACTTCCCCTTCTATTTGCCAGGAGGTGATGGGACCGGTGGCCATGATCTTAGTTTTTTTGATGTTGAGCTTCAGCCCATTTTTTCACTCTCCTCTTTCACCCTCATTAAGAGGTTCTTTAATTCCCCCTCACTCTCTGCTATTAGAGTAGTATCATCTGCGTATCTGAGGTTGTTATTTCTTCCAGCAATCTGAATTCCGACTTGTGATTCATCCAGACCTGCCTTTCTCATGATGTACTCTGCATATAAGTTAAATAGGCAAGGTGACAGTATACAGCCTTGTCGTACTCCTTTCCCAATTCTAAACCAGTCAGTTGTTCCATATCCAGTTCTGACGGTTGCTGCTTGTCCCACATATAGATTTCTTAGGAGACAGATAAGGTGGTCAGGCACTCCCATTCCTTTAAGGACTTGCCATAGTTTGTTGTGGTCTACACAGTCAAAGGCTTTGGCATAGTCAATGATGCAGATGTAGATGTTTTTCTGGAACTCTCTGGCTTTCTCCATAATCCAGCGCATGTTGGCGATTTGATCTCTAGTTCCTCTGCCCCTTCGAAATCCAGCTTGTACTTCTGGAAGTTCTCTTTCCACATACTGCTGAAGCCTGCCTTGTAGAATTTTGAGCATAACCTTGCTAGCATGTGAAATGAGTGCAATTGTGTGATAGTTGGAGCATTCTTTGGCATTTCCTTTCTTTGGGATTGGGATGTAGACCGATCTTTTCCAGTCCTCTGGCCACTACTGGGTTTTCCAAATTTGCTGGCATATTGTATGCAGCACCTTTACAGCATCCTCTTTTAAGAGCTTAAAGAGTTCAATTGGAATGCCGTCACCTCCACTGGCCTTGTTGTTTGCAATGCTTTCTAAGGCCCACTTGACTTCACTTTCCAGGATGTCTGGTTCCAGGTCAACAACTACACTATCTTGGTTATCACGGACATCCAGATCTTTCTGATATAATTCTTCTGTATATTCTTGCCATCTCTTCTTGATCTCTTCTGCTTCAGTTAGGTCCCTACAATTTTTGTCCTTTATCATATCCATCTTTGCATGAAATGCCCCTTTAATATCTCCAATTTTCTTGAATAGATCTCTGGTTTTTCCTTTTCTGTTGTTTTCCTCTATTTCTTTGCACTGTTCATTCAAGAAGGCCACCCTGTCTCTCCTTGCTATTCTTTTGGAAGTCTGCATTCAATTTTCTGTATCTTTCCTTTTCTCCCTTGCATTTTGCGTCCCTTCTCTCCTCCGCTATTTGTAGGGCCTCGTTGGACAACCACTTTGCTTTCTTGCATTTTCTTTTCTTTGGAATATTGTTCATTGCAGCCTGCTGTACAATGTTACAAGCCTCCATCCGTAGTTCTTCAGGTGTTCTGTCCACCAAATCTTGTTCCTTGAAACTATTCTTCACTCCCACTGTGTATTCATATGGGATTTGACTTAGGTTGTACCTGACTGGCCCAGTGATCTTCCCTACTATCTTCAGTTTAAGTTTGAATTTTGAAATAAGAAGCTGATGATCTGAGCCACAGTCAGCACCAGGTCTTGTTTTTGCTGACTGTATAGAGCTCCTCCATCTTTGGCTGCAGAGAACATAGTCAATCTGATTCTGGTATTGTCCATCTGGTGATGTCCATGTGTAGAGTCGCCTTTTGTGTTTTTGGAAAAGAGTGTTTGCAATGACCAGCTTGTTCTCTTGACAAAACTCAATTAGCCTTTGTCCTGCTTCATTTGGAACTCCAAGGCCAAACTTGCCAGTTATTCCTTTCATCACTTGACTCCCTATTTTAGCATTCCAATCCCCTATGATGAGAAGAACATCTTTCTTTGGTGTCAGTTCTAGAAGTTCTTGTAAGTCTTCATAAAATTGGTCAGTCTCAGACTCTTCAGTACCGGTAGTTGGTGCATAAACTTGGATTACTGAGATGTTGAAAGGAATCGTACCAAAATCATTCTATCATTTTTTAGGTTGTGTCCCAGCACTGCTTTTCTCACTCTATTTTTGACTATGAAGGCTACTCCATTTCTTCTATGGGATTCTTGCCCACAGTAGTAGATGTGATAGTCATCTGAACTGAATTCACCCATTCCTGTCCATTTAAGTTCACTGATGCCCAGGATGTCAATGTTTATTCTTTCTATCTCACGTTTGACCACACCTAGCTTACCCTGGTTCATAGATCTCACATTCCAGGTTCCTATGCAGTATATTTCTTTGCAACATTGGACTTTTCTTTCTCTTCCAGGCACGTCTGCAGCTGAGCATCCTTTCGGCTTTGGCCCAGCCACTTCATTAGCTTTGGAGCTACTTGTACTTGTCCTCAAGTCTTCCTCAGTAGCATGTTGGACACCTTCCGACCTGAGGGTCTCATCTTCCAGCGTCATATCTTTTAGCCTTTTGTTTCTGTCCATGGGATGTTCTTGGCAGGGATATTGGGGTGGCTTGCCAATTCCTACCCCTGTACAATAGGCTTCACCATATTGGGCTTTACATTGAATAGTTGCTGGGTTCTCATTAAAATTCACCTGTGCACAATATGATGTAAATTGCAACCTCTAAAGTATATTCTATATGAGCAAATTTCCACATCATTAATCCAATCATAGCTTCCTAATCATGTTCAGATCTCCTTTCTTTTAAGATTGTTAAATGGATTGTTTGGCTTAATGAAGCACCAGGGAAGAAAGAATTTCAGTTCAGTTGAGATCTTGTATGAATTTATCAGATTCATCCAAATGTTTTGCTTGTTTTAAAAACTGAAAATTAGAAGACACCAAAACTGTCACATTGTTCTGTACAGGACTTGAGGTTTGAGTGATTTACTATTAAAAGTTTTGAATTTAGATATAGATTGGAGTCCTGTCTTAATATTCAACTGGGATTGCCACTTATTTATGAGAGGCTTCTGATTATTAACTCTAAATTGTAAAGTTACAAAATGGTCCCCTATGTGCTGGGAATAGTAGAACTATATTTAGTTTGCTATATATAAAAAAGCATTTACTAGTACCAAAATGTGTACAAGTATTTCATTTTCAGTGTGGAAAGAATTTAAACTTTTAAAATGGAAAAGTTGGAAAAATATTTTCCCTTTCATAATTTGAACACAGCACATGTTTAATGAAGTAGGATGATTTAAAAGAGAAAATGTAGGTACAGGTGGTGTAGTTTTATTTATGTTAAATAATAGGCAAAAAGATATTAAGCTGTATATTTATGTTTTGAAACAATATTATCTCAGAATTCTTGAACTCAACCCACATTTCTAACCCTCATCTAGGGTCCCCCCCCCCAAGATTGCCATTAGTCTCAATGCCATTAGCCCAGGGTTGGCCCTGCCATTAGACTTATCAATCTCAGGCCAGCTGAATCCATGGGACACTGAGGAAAACACATTTTGCACTCTCCCTTCCTTGCCAGAATTCCTGCTGTCACTATGAAGAGGTGCTGCAATACAGTTCTCCAGAGCTGACTTTCACAATGGCAACAATTTATTACTGCCTTTGCTTTCCTACTTCATCTTGAGTGTGAGAACAACAATGGTGCCAGGTCACATAAATCCTTACTGGTATATGCCACCTCATTCCCATCATGCATGAATGCCCTCTTTGTCAACTAGGAATATATGGAAGACACATACCCTGCTGTGCACCTCATTCTCTGTCACTATTGCATTTTCTTCTTACTTCTCCTGGGTTCATGTTATGCCCACTGAGAAATAAGCTTCCTATCCAATGAAGTGGAAGAGCTTGTGTAATGGCTGGGACATGGGAGGTAGTTAGGCTAACAGCAAGGGGCCAAGGACCAGGGTATTCCCAAAAGCCAGATGGGAGTTGAGACCAGGTACTAGATGTATTTATTCACATCTGAGCAGAGAGTCAGCCACCAAAATGCCCACATGACTAATTTAAATGTCTTAAAGAAACCCCAGTGCCCTACAGAACAGGTGTCATCATGACACTGCTGCAACACTTGCAGTGGAAGAGGACCCTCAGGGATATAAAGTTGGTTCTGTTGATAGAGGCAGCTATTCTGTACACGGAGTGACCTAGATGCAGTGTTGCCCAGACTTGAAGTCAGCCCATCTGTCACCCAAGGGTCAGCAAATGGGTCAGCCACCAGGCACAGGGTACTTGGTCCAGGGAGTCTTGGTCCAAACAAGAAACATGCCGATGGTAATAGCGCAGGTGGGTCAAGTTGTGCAGCCCTGATCCTTACAACTTGGGCCTAACCTGTGCTCCTAATAATTGAAGGTTCTGTTCCAAAAGTGAACAATATGGAACCTGCATCTAAAATGCACATACCATTAAACTACACATCACTTTAAAAATGCAACTGACATCTGCCATTCTTTTCTGCACTGAAAAGTAGGTACAAAGATATATTTCTTTCTGAAAAAGTAAATATAACTTTCTCACATGCATATTTTACCTGGCAGGCTTTTCATATGAAATATATTCATGCTTGAAATAATCTATAAAACTGAAATTGAATGTAAAAAGGTTTTCTGGTAAATAGAACATATTAAAACAATAGAGGAAACAAAGCACATTTACATCCAAAATAATCAAGATAAAATAAAAAATAAAGTATTTTATTTATCTATCTATCTATCTATCTATCTATCTATCTATCTATCTATCTATCTATCTATCTATCTATCTATCTATCTATCTATCTATCCATTTGATTTTTATACTGCACCATCTGACCAACGGTCACTCTGGGCAGTTTACAAAAGTAGGACATGGACAATACAATAAATGATACAATAAAAACAATATACAATGTATAAACAAATATAAAATTCAACCCATGAAACATAATTAAATCTAATAACGAAGCAAAAATAATAAATCAAATGCATATAAATACAAACTGAAGCGGATTAAAATGTAAAACCAGATTAGTGAGATGAGCGAGATGGCAAACAATGGTCAGGGAAATCACGTCTATACAGCCAGGTTTTAAGCTGTTTTTTAATAATTTGCAGCATGAATGCCAAACCAATCTCAGGAGGCAGTTGATTCCACAGATGAGGTGTGACCACCGAGAAAGCCTTGTACTAGGGGATTCTATAATTAGAAATACAGAGGGATGGATTTGTGATTAGCATGATAACCGTATGGTCACTTGCCTGCCAGGTGCAAAGGTTGCAGACATCGTGAGAAATCTAGATAGCTTGTTAGAGAAAAGTGGGAAGGAGCCAGTGCTCATGGTACACGTTGGTACCAATGATGTCGGGAAGGCCAAGTGGTCAGTCTTGGAAGCCAAATTCAGGTTGTTAGGAAAAAGATTGAAGTCCCAGACTTCCAACGTAGCATTTTCAAAAATGCTACCTGTTCCTCGTGCAGGACCCGCCAGGCAGGCAGAGCTCAGAAGCCTCAATGCGTGGATAAGGCGATGGTGTCGAGAGGAGGGCTTTAGCTTTGTCAGGAACTGGAGAACATTTTGGGACAAGCCAAACCTGTTCAGGAGGGATGGGTTGCACTTGAATCATGATGGGACCCGATTGCTGGCACTCAACCTCAAAAAGGCTGCAGAGCAGCTTTTAAACTGATAACTGGGGGAAAGCCGACAGGAGCTGAGTGGCATCCAGTTCGGAACACCTCATTGCCGTGGAATGAGGTTGGAGAGGGTAGTGAATCACATAGAGATGACATAGAAGGTAGTAGCACTGGGAGATTAATGGAATGTGATAGTTTGTCTAGTGAAAATAAAAGCTGTGGGGGGGGGAGAACAAAGCAGCAGCTGTTGTTGCAGGACCCACTGTACAGGTGCTTCTACGCTAATGCTCGAAGCCTCTGAGCAAAGATGGCAGCTAGGGATAACAGAGAAATGATAGCCATAACAGAAACCTGGTGGAATGTGGAGAACCAGTGGGATACAGCAATCCCAGGGATAGAGAGGTGTGGGTTGGAGGGGGAGTTGCCATCTATGTCAAAGAAGGGTAAAATCCAGCTGAATGGAGATTGACAGAGGGTCTGACTTCACCATAGAATCACTGTGGGTTAAACTACCAGGTCCAAGGAGTGATGTGATAGTTGGGGTATTCTATCATCCACCAGATCAAAAGTTTGAGTCTGTCCCAGGGAAAATGGTAGAAAGCCTCATTCAAGAGAAAATCTTAAAACACATAAAAGAAAAAACCTTGCTGAGAAAAAATCAGCTTGGCTTCTGTAAAGGTAAGTCTTGCCTGACAAATCTTTTAGAATTCTTTGAAAAGGTCAACAGGCATGTAGAATTGGGTGAACCGGTGGATATTGTCTATCTGGATTTTCAGAAGGCTTATGACACAGTCCCTCACCAAAAGCTGCTGGGAAAATTGCACAGTCAGGGGATAAGAGGGCAGATCCTCTTATGGACTGAGAACTGGTTGAGATCCAGGAAACAATTAGTAGGTGTCAATGGACAATTTTCACAATGGAGAGAAATGAAATGTGGTGTGCCCCAGGGGTCTGTCCTGGGACTGGTGCTTTTCAGTCTGTTTATAAATGACCTGGAGACAGGGATAAGCAGTGACGTGGCCAAGTTTGCAGGATGACACAAAACTTTTCCATGTGGTAAAAACCAGAGAAGATTGTGAAGAGCTCCAGAAGGATCCCTCCAAACTGGGGGAATGGGCTACCAAATGGCAAATCTGTTTCAGTGTATCCAAATGCAAAATACAGTAATGCATATGAGGGCAAAAAATCAAAACTTTATCTCTCAACTCATGGGCTCTGAGCTATCCGTGATGGATCAGGAAAGAGGTCTTGGTGTGTTGGTGGACAGCTCAATGAAGGTGTCTACCTAATGTGTGGCAGCAGTGAAGAAGGCCAATTCCATGTTGGGATTATCAAAAGGGGGATTGAAAATAAAACAGCCAAAATCAATATACAAAATGATAGTAAGGCCGCACCTGGAGTATTGCGTACAATTCTGGTCACTGCATCTCAAAAAAGACATAGTGGAACTGGAAAAGGTGCAGAGGAGAGCGACTAAAATGATTACGGGGCTGGGGGACCTCCCTTATGAGGAAAGGCTAAAACATTTGGGGCTCTTTAGTCTGGAAAAAAGGTGCCTGAGGGGGGATATGATTGAGATGTACAAAATAATGCAGGGCATGAGTAAAGTGGACAGAGGGACGCTCTTCTCCCTCTCACAAAATACCAGAACTAGGGGACATACATGCAAATTGAGGGCTGGGGGAGTAATATTTTTTCATCCAGAGTGTTGTGGAACTCCATGATAGAGGATGTGGTGATGGCATCTGTCCTGGATGCCTTCAAAAGGGGATTGGACAGGTTCCTGGAGGAAAAGTCCATGACAGGTGACAAACCACGATGGAGATGTGTAATCTCCAGGCTTAAAACTGGGGTACTTCAAAGACCAGATGCAGGGGAGTGGTATCAGGAGACAGATATCTAGTCTCATGCACTCCCAGACACATTTGGTGAGGCCACTGTCAGATTCAGGAAGCTGGACTAGATGGGCCTTTGGCCTGATCCAGCATGGCTATTCTTATATTCTTATGTTCTTATGTACAGATTCACAACTATATTGCAATTGTTTTCCAAGTTTCTTTTCTCAGCAACATCTTTTCACATGGATTTAGCTGCTGAGGATTCTGGGCATTTTCTAGAGTATGTCCTCATTTCCCTCCACCAATTACAATAGTTGTGAACAGCTACTAGGCTTATTTTGCATCTATTTATGCTCTAATTAAATTGCAACAGACTAATTTTTATTTTAATTTTAAGAAATTCATTGCCATGCAGTACCTGACCTTTTACCATTTTCACCTCAACGATTAATGACCATGTACATATGTTAATTATTTTCTATATATACAAGTTTAGAAGTATGGATTGTTTAACACTGAAGGTGAGATGGGAAGGAAGAGTTGTCGCTATCTCATCAGTTCCAGAACTAGTGTAGTGGCAATGATCATGTGGGTCATGTGCTACAGTTTTTTTGTTGCAGCAGGAAGCACATTTGCCTTTGCATGGTTTTTGCCACTCTCTTCTATGCACGTTATCACCCCCACACTCACAACCAATGACTTCTGCAAATTTGGAGATCCTCTGAGACAGTGTAAGATGTCATTCTGAAAGGCAGCCATTGTAAGGCATCTTGAGAAACAGAGATCAGATAAACATGATTTTTAAAGCCACTCCTTCAAGTTTAGGATTTAGAACAGACAATTTAGAGAGCTTTATATTTTTGGATGAACTACTAGATCGTTGTGAACAGCCTAAATTTAAATGGATTAGAACACTGATGGTATATGTGAAAATCATTTGAAAATGAATTCAACAAAGCTGTCATCTATGATCTAACTCCAAGTGTCAAACATGTTATCACAGATGCCTTCAGCAGCGGTATCATATTTGTACAATGTTCTCATTAGAACTGATTCCTGCATTAAAATCTTTTTGGTATTATGATGCAAACTTTTAATATTCTCCCAAGTACTAAAAGCTGCTTCAGTCCTTTTATATCTTTGCATTATTATCTTATTGTTGGTCTTAACATGGTTTTAGATACAACAAAGGTTTTATTCTTCGTGATCTATATCATTTCGGAGTCTTAATTGGTTTACTGTTGCTGTGTTTGGGAAAACTCCATGTTTCCTCTTTCCACATTACATCTCAAAGTTTTACAAAATCATACCTAACTCTCCGTGCTTGATGGGGGACACATAGAAGTACTCTGCACTTATCTATATATATATATAAGTCGGGTTTAAAATTCTGACAATACTTGTCAGCGGCTTTTCCCAGTGAAAGCTGCCCATAATACCTGATCCTCCCCAGGATAGGCATCTGAGGCAATTAACACCATGAGGCCTGAAAGGGAGAAAAAACAAAACAAAACAGAAATACTGTTGCCCTTTACTTGTAGAATAATCTTCCACCAGACATCTGCCTGACCTCATCAAAAATTATTGAAAACTTGGTTATTTAAGCAGGCATTTTCTCAAATGTAAATCTAGTGACCACCCATTAAAATATTATTTTAACTGATCTGCCTGCCATTAACATCATAGGTTTTAATGATGTGTTATTTTCATGTCATTTTAGTTTTATTTTCATTATATTACTGTATTTTGATGGGTTTTTATTTTATTGTATGAATTGTATGGGCTTGCTCTGTGTTGTTAATGTATTGCATTGACTCGCTGCCAGATGGGTTTTATAAAAATCCAATAAATAAATAAATAAATAAATAAATAAATAAATAAATAAATTTCTCATGCAGTTTCCTATCCACTCTAGTCTGCTTTTGTATTTAGATGAAAACCTTAAAATATTTCACACACTGAGATTTTATTAAACTAAAATGAGTAGAGATGGGCACGACTTAGCGGTATTCCCGTTTCCGTTTCCGTTACTCGGTTCCGTTACTCTACGGAAACGGTAACGGGAATCACTCCCCCAGACTTCGAGCTCGAACCGACGAACGAACAATTTTGGTCTGATTTGTCGTGCTCGTTCCTTGCATCGCGCAATCGGGCGATGCCACACGCGGCACAGAAAAAAAGTTTTTAAAAGTTAAAAAAACCCGGTTCCCGGTCAAAAAGCAGGCGGAAAAATGCCTGCCGTGCCTCAGGGCACCTACCAGAGGGGTTGTTTCTGGAGGTCCCCGGCCTCCCCCCCATCCCCCGTCCTGGGCTGCTCTGGTGGGACTCGCCGCAGGCTCGCAGCCAGCAAAAAGCCCAGTCTCGCCGGCCGCCGGCCGCCGCAATTAAAGCGCAAGCAAGCGGCACGGACGGCACAGGAAAAAACTTTTAAACTCTCCCCCCACCCATTCCCGGGCCAAAAAAGCAGGCGGAAAAATGCCTGCTTGACTAAGGGCGCAGGGCACCTACCGGAGGGGTGGTTTCTGGAGGGGGGGTCCCGCCTCTCCCCCGTCCTGGGCAGCCGGACTCGAGTTGCCATTTCGCCATGCCATGCAGTGCGGGTGGCGGATCCAAAATGGGGCGGCGAACGCAATATTGTTTTTGAAATCGTGGTCCAAAAACACACAAGCACAACAGAAACACGCGAAAATTTATAAACTGCCAGATTTTTCACAGTAGCAGTGGATTTTTTCTTGCAACAAAATGTCTCTCCTCTCCTCCCCTGTCCTCCATTGATTTTTTTTATTTATTTTTTTTTTTACACCTGCGCATTGGATGGGCTGGCCGAGTGGCCAGCCATGTGGGAGTGGACGACCATGCAAATTTTTGGAGCCATCCCACCAGTCGCATGGCCACTTGGCCATGGAGACTTCTGGGATGTGCCAAAAAGCCCCCTAAAACCTGCCCTAGCCCCCCTAACCCTAACCCTAACCCTTGACTCCGTACCCATACGTCACAGACTGTCTTCTTAGTGGGTCAGAGAGGCACCCAGAGGTGCAACCCACTAGCCCACCGTAACCTTACCCGTCACTAGCCTAACCCTAGCCCTTGCACTAAGCCACCTTAAAGCCAGATCTACTTGCTTGCATTGCACTACACGCAGCAAGTACAATTCCCTTCTGTGTGAGACATGGTGGTGCGAGAGCCTTGTGCAGGGAAGGCATGACGCTATCACTCTCACACTGGTCTCACTGTCTGCACATTATGTTATGCAATATCCATATGGCTATTGCATAGCATTTTGCAGCAGCAGCAGGTGAGGAAGGGAGACCCCCATGTAGAGGGGTCTCTTGGAGCCTGCTTCCCCTTCCTAGTGGGTGAGGATAGGAGGCACCCACGGGTGCCTCCAGGAGCCCACTTTCCCTTTATAGCGGGCCAGAGGAGGCACCCACCCCACAGAGGTGCCTCCAGGAGCCCGCTCC
Organism: Phrynocephalus guinanensis; assembly: GCA_037367245.1. NCBI lineage: Eukaryota > Metazoa > Chordata > Lepidosauria > Squamata > Agamidae > Phrynocephalus > Phrynocephalus guinanensis. The sequence continues at coordinate 5,996,491 of CM074735.1, forward strand.
CCCCCAAAAACCAGTACTAACGACAACGAAAAAATGAAAAAACAAACCGACTAATTTTTGCAAATTTTCACGAAAACCGGAAACGAGCCGAAACGGGACCGGCCCGACTAACGACAACTCGAAAAAATTTTTTTTCAAGTCGTGCCCATCTCTAATAATGAGTAATTTCTTGTTCCTGGTGGTTCCCTCCCACCTGAGCTTACTATAGTAAATATTAATAATGAATATTTTAAAGGCTGTATGCCTTTATCTAACCCAAAGTTTTAATAGAGTAGTATCTGTGCTTGCTGTCCAAAACAACCCTAAGACCTCAAATTGAAATAGGAAGTCAAATATCAAGCCAGGTGATTTACTTTCATTTTCCTTTGACTCTTAGATTGCTTCTGTAAAATCATACAAGTCCAACACATAATCATGGCAGATTTATTAAAGACAACTGATGTATTAAAGCTTGGGGAGGTATATTTTAAGTTAAAGGTAAATTAAAAACATAAATTTAAAATGGGTAGAAAAGAGCTTAGTCTTCAGCAAACACTTGTTTATTTAATTATTCTAGGATGGATTGCTTCAACTTGACCTATCAAAGTATATTCTGCCATCTTCCCAATGGCCTTATGCCTGACATTTTTCTCTTTAATGTAGAACTGCTTGACTGTTATTAAAATGAGATTATGGTGTCACTGCAGCATAACTGAACTGGGAAGATGCACCAGATGTCTCAGGCAGCCTCCAAAGCAGAGGGAGGAGAGAGAAATGGAGGTCTCACTTACATCAGCCAGGAACTTTTTCAAAAAGTAGTGCAGGCTAGGGTTTTGTTTTTCTTTATACAGTGATACCTTGTATAAAGGAATTAATTCGTTTCAAAAGGTATTATGTTAAGCAATTTTTCCTTTATGCAAATGTCCCATAGGAATGCATTGAAAATGGAGTAATCCCATTTTGATGTTGTACAGATTTGCCCCATAGGTGATTCTGTTAAGCAAATTTCCCCTAATTCCAGAATATTTTATGTTGTACAAATTTTATGTTATACAAACTGTTTGTTATACAAGGGTCCACTGTATTTATTTTTTAAAATTTGTTTTCAAACCATTTCTAGTCATGAGGAAGCTAGTCAAAGGTGAATAGGGTTACAAATTGCATTTTATTATTGTCACCTTAAAAACACAGAATAAAATCCAGTTGTTAATCCCAAACAGAGTTGATTCCACAGTCAGGTACCTAAACCAATATGTGCACATGGACTTCTAGCCAACTTCTTTTGTGAGTTTCGGCATTTTGTGTGTACAGTATGTGGTCAATGGGACCCCAGAATGAATCATCTGAGTTTCCATTATTTCTTATGGGGAAATTTGTTTTTATATAAGAGTGATGGTTTACAAGCATGTTTCTGGAATGAATTATGCTCGTAAACCAAGGTATTACTATACTGTAATGCATATTTTTTGTTTTAAAACATTGGCTTTCTTTACAGGGAGACAGGTGAGCTTTTTAAACCAAAGGTTATGAAGTCACTTCACAAGTCAGCCAAGTCAGTCTCTTGTGTCAGCTTTATTAGAAATATACATTGATTTAGTATGTTTATTGGTACAGGAGATTAAAACACCATCTGAGCATGTGTAATTTAGTAAACTCCACTCATTCCCAGACTATACTGATGCAAAACTGAATATCATTTTGATGATTCGAAGAAACTGGCTAGTAATTAGTAGTTGGCCACTATACATCATGGTTGGGCTAGGTTTGTTTTGGTGGGTAGGGTTGAGTTATGTCCTATTTTTGTGAAATTGCAACAATTGCTATTGTGATTTGCTATAGGAAGGATCCTCAAATAGTTCATTCACTATGAAATATAAAGTTATTACGACTGTGTAATTCTAAGCTTGCCATGGTAATCATATCAGATTTCTGAAAAAAATGAAGGTGGGGTATTGTTCCTCCAGTGCTGTGCAAGTCAGGTGAAATCAGATGCTGTGTCAAATATATTATTTTTTCTCCTCACTCAAATATACCTATTAGGTTGGTTCCAGTTCTGGATTAGAGTTGGGTGGTTTGGGATAATTTTTCAAGTTCTCATCCACTGGTCTGCTTTTCCACTTTGAGTCCCCTCCCTTCTTTTAAAAATATTATTTTATTGCAATTCTTTCTTGGATTAGTCCAGTTCCTTTTATTTGCATGAGCAAGCCCTCTCACCTCCCTTCAAAGGTGAAGAATCCCCCCAGTATATCAGCCACCACATTCTTCCTCTGGTAGGTTTGCAGCTGGAGATGGAAACACAACTTCCTCAGGTTCCTGAAAAAGAACTGCTGCTCTTCATTGGGGAATCTGAGGAATTAACAGTTTCAGAGGAACTAGATGTGCTAGGGCCAATTTTACCACCACCACCTCCTCTACTCCCAGACTCCTTTCCTAGCAGCATGACACAATCCTCCCAAATCATCACCATATAGACTTCCCACGTCCCCAGCAGACAGGGGTAGTCAGTGGATGATAGTTGTTTCAAACATGGCGGAGATACCATATTGGGCCATTTCACTGCTTTGAATGATGACTCACTCCTAGTGCACCCCAATATGTACCTTACTGTGATTTCCAGCATCTCTGACCCCAGATAGCTATCATCCACTTCCCTCCATCAACAGCTGGAGAGGTGCCACCCAAGGGTCCTCTCTACAAAAGTGTGTTTGTTGTCATTGTGATAGTACCAGAAGGTAACAGGACTAAATATCTGATTGGACAAAGATGCCAGATGAAAACCAATCATAACTTGCCAGGGGGGATAAGAACAGGTTGTGGGGGAGAGAGAGTAATGAATAAAGAGTAGGGAGGGCACCAAACAAAAAACAAAATGGCAGTTTGTCGGTTCATTTCGTAACAAAATGAAACAATACAAGACAAAACAAAACAAGGAACCAACATTTTGTTACAAATGAAACAAAATGACATTTTTTGTTTTTGTTAAAAATGAACCATTTCATTTCACTGTAAATCTGGAAGTTGAGTCATGGCTACTGGACTTCTTTTTTGAGAGATAGAGGCTATGGATACTATTAAGTATTAAGGCTATGGATACTATTGTCTCCCTAACAAGCCTATTCAGGCCTAATTCAGACTAGGGTGACAAGAGGTCAAAGCTGACTATAAGATGGAGTATTTGCACTAGCTGTATTCAGACCGATGAATCTGTCTGGATGAACAGCGAAATGTTTCTATCTCTCAAAAAAGAAGTCCAGTAGCCATGACTCAACTTCCAGATAAACTCACCTGGATGACTGAGAATCTTCACAGACATATTTCACTGTAAAATGGCTCCAAAGCATGCTGCAATCAATTATGTCTATTGTCTAGGTTTAAATTTATTTATTTATTTATTTATTTATTTATTTATTTTTATTTATTTATATACCATGCTGGCTTTCCAAAAGGAACTCTGGGCAGTTTACATAGAAATCAACACAAACACACATTAAACTCGCTCCTCTCAGGCAGGCCATCTGAACATGCCAACCCCAAGGGAAGCTCAGAAGAACGCTACCAGGAAACTTGGAAAACAATTGCAATATAGTTGTGATCTGTACATAAGAACATAAGAATATAAGAAGAGCCATGCTGGATCAGGCCAAAGGCCCATCTAGTCCAACTTCCTGTATCTCACAGTGACCCCACCAGATGCATTTAGGAGTGCATGAGACTAGATATCTGTCTCCTGATACCACTCCCCTGCATCTGGCCCTTGAAGTACCCCGGTTTTAAGCCTGGAGATTACACATCTCCATCATGGTTTGTAACCTGTGATGGACTCTTCCTCCAGGAATCTGTCCAATCCCCTTTTGAAGGCATCCAGGCCAGATGCCATCACCACATCCTGGGGCAGGGAGTTCCACAGACTAACAACACGCTGGGTGAAAAAATATTTTCTTTTGTCTGTTCTTACTCTCCTAGCCCTCAATTTGAGTGGATGTCCCCTAGTTTTGGTATTTTGTGAGAGGGAGAAGAGCTTCCCTCTATCCACTTTACTCATGCCCTGCATTATTTTGTACGTCTCAATCATATCCCCCCCTCAGGCGCCTTTTTTCCAGACTAAAGAGCCCCAAATGTTTTAGCCTTTCCTCATAAGGGAGGTGCCCCAGCCCAGTAATCATTTTAGTCGCTCTCTTCTGCACCTTTTCCAGTTCCACTATGTCTTTCTTGAGATGCAGTGGCCAGAATTGTACACAATACTCCAGATGCGGCCTTACTATTGTTTTGTATAATGGCACTATAATGTTGGCTGTTTTATTTTCCATCCCCTTTTTGATAATCCCTAGCATGGAATTGGCCTTCTTCACCACTGCCACACATTGGGTAGACACTTTCATTGAGCTGTCCACCAACACACCAAGACCTCTTTCCTGATCCATCACGGATAACTCAGAGCCCATGAGTTGATAGATAAAGTTTTGATTTTTTGCCCCAATATGCATTACTTTACATTTGGCTACATTTAAAATGCATTTGCCATTTCGCAGCCCATTCCCCCAGTTTGGAGAGATCCTTCTGGAGCTCTTCACAATCTTCTCTGGTTTTTACCACACGGAAAAGTTTTGTGTCATCTGCAAACTTGGCCACCTCACTGTTTATCCCTGTCTCCAGATCATTTATGAACAGATTGAAAAGCACCAGTCCCAGGACAGATCCCTGGGGCACACCGCTTTTCACCTCTCTCCATTGTGAAAATTTCCCATTGACACCTACTCTTTGTTTCCTGGATCTCAACCAGTTCTCAGTCCATAAGAGGACCTGCCCTCTTATCTCCTGACTGTGCAATTTTCTCAGCAGCCTTTGGTGAGGGACTGTATCAAAAGCCTTTTGAAAATCCAGATAGACTATATCCACCGGTTCACCCAAATCCACATGCCTGTTGACCTTTACAAAAAAATTTCTAAAAGATTTGTCAGACACGACTTACCCTTACAGAAGCCATGCTGCTTTTCTCTCAGCAAGGTTTGTTCTTCTATGTGTTTTAGATTTTCTCTTGGATGAGGCTTTCCACCATCTTCCCTGGGACAGATGTAAGGCTAAATGGCCTGTAGTTTCCCGGGTCCGCCCTCCTTCCTTTTTTAAAAATTGGTGTGACATCCGCTATCCTCCACTCTTCCGGCACTGTGGCCGTTTTAAGAGACAAGTTGCATATTACTGTTAAGAGATCTGCAATTCATTTTGTTACGTTATGAAACAACAAATGAAAATTGTGATGAAAATGGAACAAAATGAACAGAACCATGAAAATTGTGTTCGTTATGTTTCGTTTTTGTTAATGGCGACACGCAATGAAATGAGCTGTTTTAAATGTTAAAAAACGCCCTGGACAGCCATAAAAACGCAGCGATAATTATTTATACCGTCTGATAATACCTACCGGGGGGTTGGGGTCCTTAAAATGTGCATTTATGTCTTTTCTCTGATCGCTGTATTTTTTTCCTTTAAGGGGAGTTAGGGGACATCGACCCAAAATGGCTCCCAGACGCCTAATATTGATTTCTTGGGAATTAAAACGCCCTGGAATCCATAAAAATGCAGCGATAATGTGGTAATTATTTGAAATTAGTACCTACCAGGGGGTTGGGGTCTTTAAAACATTTGTTTTTGTCTTCTCCCATCGTGATGTATTTTTCTTTTCCCTTTAAGGACAAAATGGATGTTAGCTTCAGTGCTGCAGCTTCCCTGTGTGCGTGTGTGCGTATCTCTCGGTGAGTACCCTCCCCTGTCCCGCAGTACAGTCACTCTGCGGCTGCCTTGCACCCTGGGCAACGCCCGCCACTACCTTTGCAGCCTCCCAGAGTACCTAGTCTATACTGTGTCTCTGCCAGCATCAATTTTTTTTAGTGTTTTCCCTCTGGTCTGGGGCATTGGGGGACGCCCCCGCACGGAAATGCTTTAAAAATCGCACAAAAAGTGGGTAGAAACGAAAAACAAAAAACAAAACACGAAAATGAATTTTTTCCAAAAAATCACAAAAAAGGAAACGAAATGAAACGGCCCTCTCAACGACAAACGAAAAACCGAAATGCCATTTTTTGATTCATGCCCATCTCTTATTGCTAGCCATGCATTCCTCAAAGTCATTCTTTGACTTATCATCTTCTTACATTTCTTTTGCCAGAGTTTGTGATCCTTTTTATTTTCCTCATTTGGGGATGATTTCCATTTATGGAAAGACCTCTCCTTGTGCTTTAGAACCTCTCTAACTCCACTCATTAACCATGCCAGCACCCTCTTGGACTTAGATGAGCTGTTCTTTCTTTGTGGTATGCACTTGTGCTGGGCGTCTATTACAGTTGTTTTAAACAGGCTCCATGCACTCTGGAGTGATTGGATTCTTTTTACCTTCCCTTTCAATTTCTTTCTAACTAGTTTCCTCATCTGAGGGAAGTTTGCCCTTCGAAAATCAAGGGCTTTTGTGTCTGATTTGCTTGACACTCCTCCCCCACCATGCATGGCAAAGGAGACTGCAGCATGGTCACTGTCCCCCAGAGGCTCAGTGACATTCACATCCCTGACCAGGTCATGAGTATCACGTAATATTAGATCCAGAGTTGACTGTTCTCTGGTGGGCACCATGACAAGTTGCTCTAAGGCACAATCACTCAGCATGTTGAGAACCCCGGTTTTTCTTTCTTGCCCTGAGCTTGCATTGGCCCAGTCAATGTGGGGATAATCGAAGTCCCCCATGATTACTATCCTATCCCTCTTATACACTTCCATGATTTGTCTCCTCATTTCAAGGTTTCCCTCAAGTTTTTGATTTGGTGGATGATAACATACCCCAACTATCACATCATTCCTTGGACCTGGTAGTTTAACCCACAGTAATTCTATGATAGAGTCAGACTCACTGTCAATCTCCATTCTGCTGGATTTTACCCCTTTTTTGGCATAGATGGCCACTCCCCCTCCAACCCACCCCTCTCTATCCCTTCTACAGAGTTTATAGCCTGGGATTGCTGCATCCCACTGGTTATCTGCATTCCACCAGGTTTCTGTTATGGCTATTATATCAATGTTATCCTTAGCTGCTAAATGTCCAGGTTCTCCAATCTTTGCTCGGAGGCTTCGAGCATTTGTGTAGAAGCACCTATACAGTGGGTCGACCAAGAATGGCTGCTTCTTTGTTCTCCCCCCCCCACCACCCAGCTTTTAATTCCAGTAGACAAACTACCACATCCCGTTATTCTCCCAGTGCTAATACCTACTATGTCATCACTTGGTGGTTCTCTACTCTCTCCGACCTAATTCCACAGAGATGAGGTGTTCCAAACTGGATGCCACTCAGCTCCTGTTGGCTTTCCCCCAGTTATCAGTTTAAAAGCTGCTCTGCAGCCTTTTTGATGTTGAGTGCCAGCAATCTGGTCCCATCATGGTTCAAGTGCAACCCATCCCTCCTGAGCAGGTTTGGCTCATCCCAAAAGTTTCTCCAATTCCTGACAAATCTGAAGCCCTCCTCTCGAGACCATCACCTCATCCATGCATTGAGGCTTCTGAGCTCTGCCTGCCTGGCAGGTCCTGCATGAAGAACAGGCAGCACCTATGAAAATACTAGCTTGTACAGACAGGTAAATTAAACAGTCTCCAAGTATTAAAAAGCTAGTTTGACAATGTACGGACACCTGGCCATTTCATCAGTATATCAAATATTCCAAAGCCCTCAACATGACATTTCAAGATTTTTTTCCTAACCCAAATGTCAACCTGTCTATTCCCAAAGCAATCTGCAGTATAGAAAAATAGGGGGAAATTCCAAATGATTCAAATTCAAAAAGTTTTAAATTAACTTTGAAACTATCTAAAGCTGTGTAAGAGCTATAACTAAAACTAGGGATAGGCACAAAATTGAAAAATTGAGATTTCATGCCCCCTGTGTTTCATTCCATATCATAAATAACAATTGTTTTCAAAAGAATTTCATTACTTACGAATGTAAACAAAATGAAATGAGGTAAGGGAATCCCCTGGCAGGGGGCTGAGAGGATAGCCCTGATGTCACCCCCCCTTCTTAGCCCCCTGCCATGGGAGGTGACAGTGGCAGCAGAGGAGAGTTTCCAAGGAAGACTTGCCACTGCTGTGCCCACCTCCACTGCTGTGGAGCCTCACCAAGGCAGGCAAAGGAGCTAAGCTTGGAGGCAAGTCCTCCTCCAACACTTTTCTCTGCCACCGCTACCGCCTCCCTGCTGGGAGGTGGTGGGGATTCCCCTAGCAGGGGGCTGAGAGGGGAGTACTGAGCTGGAAACAACAATCTTCAGTGACGGGCATGTTTGGTGGCAGTGGCAGCGGCGGAGGCGACAGGGCCTCCCACATGGCCTGCTCTCCCTCTCCAGCTGGGCTGGGTTGCAAGCCCAGCAGGTAAGGGAGCCATTTTACAGCAGAACAATGCGGTTTGTTTTAAACGAAAAAAGCTGCCATTTCATTTCATTTGTAATGAAATGCTTCTTTGTTTTGTTTTGTTTCATTTTGTTTTGTTATGTAACAAACTGATAAATCAGTGTTTCATTTTTCATTTGGTGCCCATCCCTAGCTAAAACTATTCCACTCTCTACAAATGCTATCCTCCCCTCTAGATACCTATGAAAAATGAAGCAGACACCATTCCCCCAAATGTTTGTCATAGGCAGTCTGAAAAAATGCAGCTATCCTCATGTCTGGAGTTAACTAAATATTGGCTTGCAAACTGTCACAATGGATAGTGAATTTTTAATGGGTATCATTGTGTTTGGTTTATCTGAGGAGAAGTAACTTATATATGTGATAAATTCTAAAAATAAAGCTGATGCACATTACTGCACAGCTGATTTTGACACACACTTAGGCACTCACCTAAATAAGGATAGCTGAGGGTGTCCTTTAATTCATTTTTCAATTTTCATTTCTCGCAATTGAACACAAGGAAATGAAATAAGAGGGGTGGTTTTTTATTGTTTTAAATGAAATCTCTATAAAAGATGAACCTAAAATATCTATTCATGCAGATAAAGAATATGGCGGTGTGGTGCCATGGCACTTACAGTACCCTTCACTAAACTAGTGCAAAAAGCCCATCTGGTAGTTACCACTCCAGGGTGTTAGCTATTCCACCCTAAGTTTGTCATCCAGAAATTTGATTAGCATTCTTTATGTCCACTGAGCCAAGTAATTAATAGACTTCTTGAAGGGCACTGGCCTAGGATGAAGTCTTAATCTATTCCACTTCTTACTGATTTCTAATTTGAGAAGGAGTCCTTAATCATCACCCTCTGTAAATTATTCTGTAGCCAACTGTGTATCCACCTGACAGTTGTTCTATCAAGACCACACCTAGTTAGCTTGCTAATCAAAATATAGTGGGGCAATTTGTCAAAAGCTTCGCTGAAGTCAAAATATACTATGTCTACAGCATTCTCTTTATCTATCAGGAAGATTATGGGTTAAAAACAAGTGTGTGTGTGTGTGTGTGTGTGTGTGTGTGTGTGTGTGTGTGTGAGAGAGAGAGAGAGAGAGAGAGAGAGAGAGAGAGAGAGAGAGAGAGAGATCAGATTAGTCTGGCATGGTTCATTCCTGACAAATTGATGTTGGCTCCTAGTTATTTCTGCACTGTTTTCTAACTGGGATATAATCTGTTCCACGATTTCTCCCCTGGGATTGATATCAGGCTGACTTGTCTGTAGTCCTTAGGTGCCTCCATTTTATCTCTTTTGAAGGCAAGCAGAATATTAGTCCTCCACCAATCTTTTGATATCTTACTCATTTCCCATGATTTTAAAATAAACAATGGACAGTGGTTCTGAGAGATCTTCAGCCAGTTCCTTCAACACTCTTGGGTGCATTTCATCTAGCCCTGGAGATGTAAACTCCTTCAAGGAATACTAATAAGTATTCCTTGACTATTTGTATATCATTCTCCACCTTCAATCCTGTCCCCTTCACTTGCACTTCACATTTGTCTGGAGGATCATTTGACTTTTGGGGGACAATGAGCTAAAATAGTAGTTGAGCATTTCCCTGCTTTCTTTTTCATCTGTTATATTTTTTCCATCTCCACTGCATAGCTGAGCCATTGTTTCTTTTTCTTGTCCCTGGCTGCACACATACCTGAAGAATGATTGTGTTGTTGTTGCTTTTGGTGTCTCTAGGTAACGTAAGCTCATTCTCCACTTTTGCCCTCCTAATGCCATTCCTACATTTCCTTGCTCTTTGTGGCTTGACCCCCCCTTCCACTTCCTAAGCCACGCATTGAGGCTTCTGAGCAATGCCTGCCTGGCGGGTCCTGCACGAGGAAATGGCAGCACTTCTGAAAATGCTACATTGGTAAAATGCCAATGTACTAAAGGCACCTCTGCCAGAGATTGGGCACACCCATGCCAGGCACCATCAAGCAAGGCCAATGACCAAACTGGGCAGAGCCAAGGAGCACCGAGAAGTCGAAGAGCCGGGATGAATGCCGAAAAACAGAGAAGTTTGCCAAGCAGCCAAGGCATCACAGAGGAGCCTGAAATGATGAAAACATCCGCCACCATCACCACCACCACCATAACACACCTCAGCTGAGAGCCAGTAGACCACCGGGATTCCACAAGCTGGAATACAACCAGGACTACCATGAAACACCCTGCTGGAGCTGGAGATGGAGATGGAGATGAAGCCAGGAGCCACAGTGACACCGCGGCTGCCATAGCCACCTAACTTGAAAATCCCAAAGGATTACAGTGGGGACCGACCAGACCATGCGCTACCCATGCCAACTCCCCAGTGGGAAACAAGGCAGTGGACTCCACAAACAACCAAGCTGGGAGAGGAGGAGGAATAGAACGGGGGGGGGGGGAATGGGGTAAAAACCCTTCCCCCTCTCTCCCTCTTTCAACAGTTCACCTCTGTAGTTATGGCATAAAGGGTTGGCATATAGAACTAAACATAAAGATAAAAACAGCAAAATGGAAAAAGGAAAGAAATGAAAGAAACAGATAAATCAAACAAAACCCCAGCAGAGACAGAAAGCCAAGAATCAAGTTAAGGATATGGTAAGAAACATTTTTGCTACATTTTCCATATGTTTACCATGAGCTGCAGGAAAAAAAATTGCTGAGTTCTTCATGGGGGTCAGATGGGGGTAGAACAGTTATTGTTTGTTTGTTTTTTGACCCTCACAATTAAAAAACCCAAACACTGCAGAATTTGGCACAGAGCAAGAGCAGGCTTTCTGCTACATCTGTGCCACATCTGATGATGATCTGAGGTTCCTTCCATTTTATAGTGATATTTTTTGTTTGCTTCCCTGCACCCTTTCACTATGGATGGAAGAACACTATTTAGTCATTCCATGCAAAATATATGCTAACACTCCCATGGTAGCATAATTACATGACATTAAATGTTTCCAAATTAGGCAACTCTATTACTTAATTACTCCCAAAGGTTCATATCAATAGCAGTCCTACTCATGTCTTGCAAACTAAAGGCTATGACTTTCTTCAACGAACCAATTAATTTCATGTTAGGTAATTTTTTTCCTACTGTCTGCAGTTTTTCCTAGCTCTTTTCATCTTTTCTAGTGTGATTTATCTTCTCATGTTTTATCCAAATCATGATATCCACCACAACTAAATATAGCTTTAGTCATTGTTGCTGAGCCAAAAAAGCAATAATATACCTTAATACACCATTATTCTTGAGGAAAGGAATTCCAATAATTTTCCATGTATAAGACTATATTTTTGTCTGTAATTTTGGGTTGGAAAAGTGGGAGTTGTCTTATACGTGGGGGCATTTTATAGATGGAAAAATATCATAAGCTATAGTTCTGTACATGTAAACACTTACAAACATTTATGTTTTCTTACAGGGTATCTGTTCTGTCTTAGTATACATTTAAATTTAAAACCCAAACAAGAGACATGTGTGAAATAGGCTTGGACATTATGCTTAAAAAAATTGGCTAAATCATGAGATTGGGAAAGATAATGGCATAAGGATATAGGGCAGTGATGGAGAACCTTTCAGAGACTGAGTGCCCAAACTACAGTTCAAAAAACCCACTAATCTTTTGCAAATTGACGATACAGCAATTTAACCTGAATGCACGTGGCTGTGAAGGGATGATATTGGGTGCCCACAGAAAAGGGCTCCGAGTGCCACCCTTGGCATCCATGCCATAGGTTCGCCAACATTGCTGTAGGGCCATCTGTGAATATAGCACCATCTGTCTTGGACTCTGCTATATTTATTTTGAGTATTGAGGGGGGAGAGAAAAAAAATCAAAGTCAGATACATTGAGATATAGCATTGACTGTTTTATTTTTGGAAAGGCTAATTAACAGCAATATTTGCAAATCCCCTTGAACACCCATCACATTTTATTGATGTAGCTTAAGCAAACAGCCAAGCTTTATAATTCTTGGCATTAGAGACACAGTCTATGAAGAATTAATAGAGCCCCTTCTCTTTCTTCTGACCTTTCAAAGTTTCTTGGGAAATCACAGGAGTATCAGTTCCAATCCTTTCCAAAACTATGCCCTTTCTACACAAACAAGGAGCTTTTTCAATGTGCAGAAACCATAATGCTTCTCAAGTATTTAATTTTATTCTCTTAACTATTTATTATCCCTAGCTACAGTTCTGCTGTGGCGGTTTTTTGTGGAGACACCATACCAAACACTTGTCTGCTTTAATGTAAAGGATATCTTAGGAAGTCGAGTTCCTTTCCTACTAAAGATTTAGGCAGCCTCTCTAAGGAATGCTTGGTAAAATATATGTTTGCATCTCCGTGGATATTTCACATATTAGAAACCTCCAGTTCATGCTTGATATTAGGCAAAATATGAAGAGAGTACTAACTCCCAATGCCATATAATCATCAACAGGTAATTGGCAAGAGGTATAAAACAACTGATAACGAGCACAAACCTCAAGATGGGGAAGAACAATACACACCCCTAGTGATGGCCAAAAAAAAAACAGCTGTTCAAAACAATTTCAACACTTTAAAAGACAAGTTCAATTTTGGGGGGAAGATGAGGGCAACTGGGCAGCAGCAGAACAAGAAGGTTCTTCCTGCCTGGGCTTTTTAACGTGGAACCTTTCCATCATCTGCTGCCTCTGGCACTTTTTAAGCATCACTTTGAATAAGGACATGAAATCCATGTCAAAACTGCTGACATGGTTCTGGGTTTGTGCCTTTTCTGGGTGGTATTATTGGACAAAAGTCTGGAGCTTTCCCCACATTTCACAGGCCTCCATGAGTTCCTTGCTCATTTCCTCCTCCTCCAATGAGACCTGCAGTTGCTCCACAAACTTCCAAGAGGTCCTGGGTACTCAGTTCATGTTTGTGTCCTTCCACAAATTCAGACACATCCTCCTCGTTCACCTCGAGCCCCATTGTTCTCCTCAAAGAATCAAATTCCCGCACTACTGCAGACTCTGGTGCAGGTGCAGAAGCATGGGTGTCACAACACAGCCTGGCCACAGGTTGTGCCAAGCAGAACTGAGATTCTGCTAGCAGCCCTCATCCCAGGAAATGTTTATTCTCTGCACACAACTGACAATGTCAAAGTGGTCTCTCCAATATTCATGCAGGGTGAGTCTTGTTCTATCTGTCATCTCAAAGCACCAATGGAAAAGCCCCCCATTGTACAGTTTTTTAAAATTGGAGATGACCTGCTGGTCCATTGGCTGCAGTACTGGCATGGTGTTCAGAGGGAGAAACATCACCTTGATGAAGGTGAATTCCTCTAGCAAGTCTTCCTTGAGGCCTAGAGGATAAGCAGATGCATTATCCATAAACCGCAAGGCCTTGAGTGACAGGTTCTTCTCCAGCAGGTACCGTTCTACATCAGGACCAAAGACAAGACTGACCCACTGCATAAACAGCATGTGTGTCATCCAAGCCTTGCTGTTTGACCTCCAGAAAATGCCCAACCACTCCTTGTCCACTTTAGCTTCTTAAAGGCCTGTGGGTTTGTAAGGTTTCATAAGCTTACAAAATGATGAAATAGTGTGTCGTTTTCTGTAAGTTGACCATCCTTAGTTTACTCCCATAATGTATGTCACTTCAAGCTTAAGAATGTCCCTTTCAACCATTCCATTATTTAAACAAGTAATTTCTTTTTAAGTTTCAATTTAAAAACTACTTGGCTTTGATGATTTGGGCTTAAGACTAGTCCACTGAAAGAAAAGTGCAGTTTAAAGGTGATTAACCAGGTTTGGCTGTTTACTGACAGCAAATATTAGATGTGAAGTAAAGAAAATAATGATAATGAATGTAACAGAAATAAACCCTGAGTAAATTTGGAAAATCCCTAGAAACCAGATATCATTTCAACACTCCAAAATCACGAACGAAAGAAGACACTTTCAACTTGCTTTAATCATAACAGGCTGTTCTTTGATATTAATCTCTTCTCTGCTATTTTTTCTTTTTCATTCTAATGTGCATAGAGTGGCAAGGGCCATGCATATGAGCAAAGTTATACCGAGATAACCTATAGTGTTTTCAAGTGTTGTCTATGTTTATGCTCATAGGTACATTAGAAGTTTCATCCCTGAAAGAGAAAGAGATCAGGCTTCATATGTTAAATAACCATAAACAGGGCTGGTATTCATTCAATCAGATCTTTTGTTTCCCAGCTTTCTTTAAGTATGGCTGTTGTGTATCCTAAGCAACTTATGAGGAACGGCTTAGGAAACTGGGAATGTTTAGCCTTTCAAAAAGAAGACTGAGAGGGGATATGATAGCTATGTTTAAATATATGAAAGGATGTCATATTGAAGAGGGAACAGGTTTGTTTTCCATGGCTTCAGAGACTAGGACTCGGGGCAATGGTTTCAAACTACAGGAAAAGAGATTCCATTTGAACATTAGGAAGAACTTCATGACAGTTAGAGCTATTCGGCAGTGGAATATGCTGCCACGGAGGGTGGTGGAGTCTCCTTCTTTGGTGGTTTTTAAGCAGAGGCTGGATGGCCATCTGTCGGAAATATTGTGAAGGGGTTCCTGCATGGCAGGGGGTTGGACTAGATGGCCCTTGAGGTCTCTTCCAACTCTATGATTCTATTATTCTTGCTGTACACCTCCCAGAGTAGCCCAGAAGCTAGATGGGAGGTGTCTAAATCTAATAAATAAATAAATAAATAAATAAATAAATAAATAAATAAATAATCTACAAGCTGCACTGACATTTCCAGATCTTTGAGTGTTGTTAGAAGCTTCTGCAAATGCTTGGGCCTTCAAGGCAGTTCATTACCCTTCAAAAAAGTAGCCATGTTTCCAATAGCATTGGTCAAAATAGCACTCTCCTAGGGGAGAAGAATTTTATTAAAACAAAGTTTTGTTTCTTTCAAAAGACTCATATTGACCGATCCTAAAGTACGTTAAATGTTCATATTGATCCTGGGTGTAATATTTTTCTAATTAAAATCATTATTGTCCAATCAGTTCTTGAGAATGTCCCTAACGATAATGGAACTGACTTTGTACATGTCTATGTGAACAAGCAAATGTAACACATCATGGTCATGTGGTATATCAGGGTACTTATGGAAAAGAGGCTAAATTTCTTCATAACAGATTATATACATAAAATCACATAGGCTTTATGCCAGGAAAAGAGATCATGGAAAATATTTGTAACAAATCCTTCATATTATCTCAGACAACATGATTCATAAAAAGAATTATTCTTGATTTCACTTGATGTGGAGAAAGCATTCCATTCATTGGATACCTTTTAGAACATACAGGATTTATCCATAATTTCCATCCGGTCATAACTGCCATCTATTCCAAGTCTAGCTTTCAGGTAACAGTGAACATATGTTTCTCTTACCACTTTTGTCAGCCCACACATTACATTCTGAAACTTTGTTTACTTTTCTTAGAGTCCTTTGGATAATTCAGTTCTGTGCAGCATTTGAAATTTACTCAAAGTATATAATCAAAGTGCTGTATTTCTGTGTGAGTTGATTACAGATATTGTAAGAGTTTGTTTTCCAAAATGTGGGAGTGTGTTTTATAGTACTTGATATACTATGGTAATTGGTGTCATGTTTATGTCTTCTGTGTGCTATGAACACAAAAACCAGACAAGCTGGCAATAATGTTTTAGTAAGAAAACAGGTTTCAAAATACAGAAAATCAAGGTTCAGAATTATTTGTGGCATTTATCATACTTGAGCGATGAAATTTTCATGCTTTTTTTCTTGATAAAAAAAATTGGACCTCTGTCACTTAACCACTCTCATAGTTTTCCAGGCAAAGCCACAAGAACAGATAATGAAGCGACAGAACTGTGGAAGTTGCAAAACTAGAAGCCCTGAAACTGGCTATAGAAACTCTTTAACCAGATTGTGGGATAGAAAAAGATAACCAATTATTGGCAATGTAGCATAACACTGCCCATCTGAAAGAATAAGGGGAACCCTGCCAAATGCACTAACTACAGAACAATTAGATTACTTTCACATACTATTAAATTCTTTGAGTGAGTCATTGACACACAAATCCACACCATAGTTCAACTGTCAACCAAGCTGGCTTCGTCAAGAATTGTGGAATGATAGATGCACACCATGCTGCCTGGCTGTTATTTGAAAAACACATGGAGATATGGTAACCAGTGCATGCAGCTTTTCTTGACCTCGAGAAAGCATGATGTCTTCTGATACGCACTGTGAGTCCCAGAGGAACTTGTCAGTTGCGTCAAACTCCTCTATGAGGTGCCGAAGAGTCATGTACAGGCCACTGCTGGTACGTTGAAAGATTTTCATATCACAGTTGGGGTCCACCAAGGATCAGCACTTTCCACACTTATTTTCATTCTGGATATGAATGCAGTCACTCAAGATCTGCAGAATTCATTTCCTGGACACTCCTTTACACTGATGATGTCATGATTGCATCAGAGAGTAAGACAAATCTCGAGTGTGAAGCCCAAGTATGGAGTGACCATATGACAAGATTTGGCCTATGCTTGAATGTGAAGAAGATGGAATGTCTGATGACCAACCCAAATGGGTATGGTACAATCCAAATCGATAGTATTGATCTACCAAGAACTGAGAAGTTAAAATTACTTGGTTCCATGATCACAGCTGACAGGACCCTGAGTCTCAAGGTGACATTGAGGATCAACAGTGCCTGGCTAGAATGGCACACATCAAGTGTCATGTGTGACAAAAAGATCAGTGACCATTTAAAATCAAATATATATCACAATATTGTCCGACCTGTTGTGCTCTGTGGGGCAGAGGTCTGGCCAGCAATTAAAGAAATTGAACATCACCTTGGTGTCATGGAGATGAAGATGCTGCAAAGGAACTCTGGCCTCACACGAAAGGATCATGTGCACAATTATGAAATCAGAGCAAAATACAGCATTACACCTATTGCTGACAAGATGCTGTAGTGTTAACATGCTTACCCTCGGCAGTTTCATGGGCTATTGAGAAACATAGCTTCTGATATTCATATACTGCTTCCACCAACTAGCTTAGCTAGTAAATTAAAGCATTCAGACTTATTTTAAGTTGAATCAAAACAAATTGTAACATGGTAACATGTTGATGTACCTATATAAGCAAAGAGATGAATCTAGCTCAAACCACTCGGTTTGATACTAATAAAGATGACTAAATGCACACCCAGTTCCTAAGTTTAGTAACTCTAAGCACTGTGACATTTCCATAATCAAAACATCCTCAAACCTGGTTTTCAAGTCTGTGTGATGGACACTTAAATGTTGAACGTAGACCAAAACATCATCATCCTGAACATTTGTCAATAACAATTTGGGGAACTGGGAAAATTCACGCCATCCAATATTTTGGTCCATTAGATTAATTCTAGCAAGGAAAGCTGCAATGAGGGACTCTGTTTTTATTAAATTCAGACTGTCACCTTGTACCTGCAAGTTAACCTCATTAAATTTAGTAAACAATTCTGTTAAATAAGCAATGTCTGATTTCCATTTGATTAAATTTTCTTTCAAAATGGGATTTTTAGCATCCAAAATTTTTAAAACCATCTCAAAAAGTGATTATTATTTTTTTGGTCAAACATGAGCCTTTCAAGAGCCAGCATACTTCAGTATGAAGGAATAATCAATGAAAGCCCTGATCATTTTCTTCAGACAACTGTGTAAATAACTTAGAATTCAGTGCATTGATACAGATCTTGTTTACTTCATTTATGACAAATTGAAGAGACTGATGCAATCTGGCACTCAGATTTTTAGCTACTATATGTTGTTGATGAATGACACAGTGAATTGCAAACACCCCGGGTACAGTTTGTTTAAACTGGCTTATAAAACCACAACAGCAACCAAACATGGCTGGTGCTCCATCTGCTGCTGCTGATATTATATTATATCCCAACTCTCCAAGGGTGGAGAGCAGTGAGTTCCATTTCCTAGAATGGGAGGAAATGATTGTCATTCTCAGGAAAGGGCTGCTCTCCACGTGGCTTTCTCTCCCCTCCCAAAGCTCTATAGTTACTGGAAAGGGAGGAAAAAGTCCCCAAAAGGGGAGGGGGAACTGCTATAGGGGGCATACAATGAGGAAATGGTGGAAGCCCCCAAATCTCCCTGAGACACTTCCGGCCCTTGTATCCCATCCTCCTTTTCCTATTTTCTCCATGTCCTGAGGCTCAGCCAGCAAGAGCAAGTGTTCCCATCCTCATTTGGCCCCCACCTCTGCTGCCTCCTCCTCCCCATCCTTGCCTGGCTCCTTCCTTTGCTCTGCCTTTGCTGCCACTGCCATCAGGCACCCCGACAGCGGCTGAAGCCATGCACCACTGCTGCCTCCTCCCACATCTCACCTGCCCCCCACCTCTGCTCTGCCACCATTGCTGCCACTGGGCACCCCCAAATCCACGCACAACTGCCACTGTTGCTTTCTACCCCATTTTGCCTGGCCCCCATCTCTGCTGCATTGCCGTCGCTGCTGCTGCACCCCCCAAAAGCCATGCCACCTCCACTGCCACCTCCTCCACATCTCGCCTGGCCCCCACCTCTGCTCTGCCACTGCTACTAGGCACCCCTGAACCCTTGTGCCACCACCACTGCTGCTTCCTCCCCTAACTCACCTGGGCCCCCACGTCTGCTGTACCACTGCTGCTGCTGCTGCCACCGGGATGAAGGAAGTATCCCCCCCTCCTCCTATTTGCTCCATGTCCTGAGGCTCAGCTAGCAAGAGTGAGCGGAGCATTCCCTTCCTCATTCAGCTCCCACCTCTGCTGCCTCCGCCCCTCCTTACCCAGCTCCTTCCTTTGCTCTGCCATTGCTGCCACTATCACTGGGCACCTGATAGCAGCCAAAGCCATGCACCACTGCTGCCTCCTCCCACATCTCACCTGGCTCCCACCTCTGCTCTGCCACCGCCGCTGCTGTTGGGCACCCCTGAAGCCATGTGCAACTGCCACAGCCACCTCCTCCCCATTTTACCTGGCCCAACCTCACTCTGCCATTGACGCCACCACCGGGGGTCGCTCCTGCTGCACCCCCCCCAAAGCCACACCATCTCCACTGTCACCTCTTCCCCATCTCATCCAGCCCCCACCTCTGCTCTGCCATTGCCACTGCCACCAGGAACCCCTGAAGCATCACGCAACCGCCACTGTCATTCCTCCACTAACTCACCTGGGTCCTCCATGTCTGCTCCACCACTGCTGCTGCTGCCACTGAGAGGAAGGAAGCAGCTGGGAGAGGAGGGGGAGGAGGCTGCAGAGGTGGCTTTTCTGCCTTTTTTGTTTACCCTTTTTAACCTCCAGAATGCATTAGTTAGTTTCCCATTCATTTCAATGGGAAAACCTGTTTCAGATAACAATTTTTTTCTGAAAATGAATTGCCTCTGGGAACCAATTAAATTTGTTATCAGAGGTATCACTGTATTTATTGGCCAGCCCAGGTGTATGGGAAAGAATACTGGGCTCTTTGCACCCCAGTTGCTTTTTTATTTTTAATCCAAGAAAACAAGAGGCAATGGATGAAGCTTATTACTAGAAAATGAAAAAGTCCTTTGGAGACACTTACAATGTTACATATGCATATGCTTAAGCTATCTAAATCTTCTTCTTCATGTGCCATGCCCTCATAGAGTGTTGGAGATCAGTAGTCTGAACTGATTTCTATCTAAGGCTATTTTAAACAGATGTGTTGCACTCACTGGGGACCACTGGCTTACGTTCTTTAGCCAGAATATTTTTCTAAGCCCTGGGCCATGCTTCCCATCTATTTTTCCTTAAAGGGTAAATAAATAACTCTAAACAAACAAACAAATAAATAAAGGAATAACTTATCATCATAGGAAGGAATATCACAAGGTTATTATTAGCATGATTGTACTTATGGCAGAAATAGCAATGTGGCATTATAAGGAAATCCTTCCTAAGAAGTGAGAGTTGATTTTTTTTGCTAGTTTGTCAATGCAGTGCTTTGCACTATTCTATAAAGATAATTGGGCAAGATACATCATCAAACAGGCAGTGGTTCATAGTGCCGTGGATATGTCAGATTGTGTGCATGTGTTAGATTCCCGTACAGCTGCTTTAATCTTTCCAAGTTCTTTATAAGCAATCAAGTGATTGATTATTTACTTAGCTATTGATTTCCACCCTATTCATTTGAAATGTAAAATGATTATGACAGTTTAAAATAGATCAGTTTAAAATGCAAGACTAAAATATTAGTCCCACATCCAATATACAGTAGATCTGTTTTGAACTGTATCCTAGTTTTTCCTAAGCAATTAATTATTTATTTATACCACTATAAATCCGGAGTGTGGGATGATTGCAGCAATTAAATCAATCAATTTAAACACAAGGTTGGGATATTAGAACCACTGTGCTTAAACATGGGCACTCTGATTACAACCCCCTCTGTGTAATTCTTCCTTTCATATCAATAGGGATGCACCTCGATAAAATTTCAACTTATTTTCCTTATTTTTCCACAAATCACAAAATTCACAGTTTTTCCTGATGAAATGATAAATGATAAATTCAATTTTAATTTAGAAACCTCTAAACTGGACTCCAAGGCACAAACAGATTCTGTACCACATTTACAAGTAGGTTTGTCATGACACTGCTCTACAAGTTTGGTGACATTTGGCTTCCTGATGTCTGTGTTATGCACACCCAAAGAGATCCTCTCATGAGAGTGGCCCCAGGTACCTAGAGACATCAAATTTGCAGGAAAGTCTCTCATATCTCTTCTGTACTATCCTGCCAAGTTTGGTGACATTTTGATGTCAGACATCCAAGTTATATACCCACAAATTGGGCTTCCTTTAGGAAAGTGTTCTTTAGCAACTGGCTTGAGGAAACCCAAGCTTCACCCAACGTGGAGGGATTATAGACAGGAGACAAAGGAAGCTTCTTTGCAAATCTGGCATCTCTAGATACCTGGGAGGGATCTCTTCTGGGGGGCGCTATTTGGGGGTACATAAATTGAAAACCATAAAATCCAATCTACACCAAACATGGAAGGATTATAGAGAAGAGTCAAGGGAAGATCCCTTCAAAATTTGGTGCCTCTAAGTACCGTCAGGTTATTTTATAGCCCAACAAATCAACAAATAATAATCACTAACAATTTGTTAATTTGTATTTGTTTTGGGTATCTATTCATATGAATATGAATTGTCAAATTAGAATTTTTGAACAAATTTTGCAATTCATTTTTACATTTGTGTCTATCTCTAGTTATATAACAGAAGAGAGAACCAGTTTTTTTCTCATGGACTAGCACAACTGTTTTTGTCAGTACTTGCTTTCAAATGTCACAATTGTTCTTTGCTGAACATGTTCCAATTTGTCTGCATCTTTTTTGAACTGCACTGTCCAGATCAACCTTGGCCCGTCCAGTCCGGCAGTCGCGAGCGCACACTCTCCGGGTTGCCACCCCGAAAGAGGCCCAAAAGTCCATCACCCGTAATCGGGCCTTTTTGGTGGCCGCCCCTTCCCTTTAGAACAGAAGAGAAGGAGGAATAGGTATACCCAATATAAAAAATTATTATATAGCCAATCAACTTAGTTCTTTGGGGGAAATTCTTTTTAAACCACAGAAGCTAATATGGTGGGAGCAAGAGTCTTTGGATATAAAGGGGGAAATAAACACATTTTTATTCACGGAAGTTAAAAACAAAGTAAAGATTGACAACCCCCTATTGAATAGTTTAATTGTTACATGGAGAACATATAGGAAAATCTTGTCTCCGAAGGGATCCCCACTGGCTTTAGTTACTGACTTGGAAAGCTTTCCAGACAACTTGAAGCATTATTTGGAGTTATTTAAAATTAAGAAAATAGCTAGACTAAAGGATTGGATGCTCAAGATTAAAACAATTCAGGATATAAAAAATATTTTGCAACCCAGTGATTTAACATGGTTAAATTATATTCAACTAGGAAAATGGATGAAGGACTGGGGAAAGAGGAATAATCAAATCAGAGAATGCACAAAATTTGAACATTTCCTATTATCGCTTGAGTCTGAACAGGAAAATTCAGAGAAAGGAATAACACGTAAAATATATAAAATATTAGGGGAATTATCAGAAATGAACGAGTTAAACACCTTGAGAGAAGTTTGGAACCAAGACCTTAATGTACAGATAGAGAAAGAAGACTGGAAGAAAATTTGGAACATGAGAATTTTGAGATCATTATCGGTCAGGATAAAAGAAAACTACTTCAAATTGGTTTCTAGATGGTATATTAACCCCAGTAAGACTAAATAGAATGAATCCTGCTTACTCTAAGATATGTTGGAAATGTGAAAAAGAGCTTGGTACTTACTTGCATCTTTGGTGGGAATGTGAAATAGTCCAAAGGTTCTGGAAAAAAGTGTTTTTAGAGCTAAGTAATATGATTAAGATGGATATAGATTGTAATCCAGAGATAGCATTATTATCATTGTTAACAAGTAAAGATTATGTTGTTACAACAAAGGAACTAATAGCAAATTTTATGACAGCTGCTAGATTAATTATAGCAAAAAACTGGAAGTCAAAACTAGAATTCAAGATGGAAGACTGGTATAATGAACTTTGGGATATAGCTATAAACGATAAACTGTCCTGCAGTTTAAAGGTTAAACGAGGAGAAATGAAAAAAGACATTTTCTACAATATCTGGGGTAAATTTTTAGATTATGTACTAGTCGAAGGAAAAGGGAAAGAGTCCACGAATATTTCACAACAATTCTGGAGAAGAGAACTTTAAGAAGACTACTAGAAGAATAGAAGATGGAGCAACGAATAAGAATGTATGGATGGCCCCATGGGATGGGGGTGCACTTATATTGTTTGTTGTAGTTTTTTTTTTTTACTTTCATTTTCTTATGTTGTATGTAGTTTAAAATTTAATAAAAAACATTAAAAAAAAGAACAGTTTACCACCTGATGTGTGCTCTGCAGAGTCCCTGTTAGCCTTCCGCCAAGCTTTAAAAACCCTTCTCTTCAGCGAGGCTTATGGCAGCGCAACTTAACGTTTTCTTTTTCTTTTTCTTTTTCCCCTTTTCCTCCTGCCATCTACACGTTTGCCAACAATTACTGCTGCTGAGCTGTGACTATTAGTCAAGATCCTAAGATGCCCTGCTGTTTTAAAATGCCGTTTTATTGTTGTTGTTGTTGTTTATTGTACTGTTGTTCTATTGGTTTGTTTTATATTGTATTGCTCACTGACTCGCTCAGCTATTTGGAAGCCACCCAGAGTTCCGTCTCGGAAGATGGGCGGGGTAAAAATTCAATAAATAAATAAATAAATAAATAAATAAATAAATAAATAAATAAATAAATAAATAAATAAATAAATAAATAAATAAACCAGACACAGTACTCAAGATGAGTCCAAATCAGAGCCAAATAAAGGAAAACTAGTACCTTGTGGGGTTTGGTGACTATGCATCTATTAATGCAGTCTAAAATAGCATTTGCCTTTCATGTATCCACATCACACTGTCAGCTAATATTTAGCTTTTCATCTATAACAATTCAAATATCCTTCTTACTTACAGTATTGATCACTCAGCTATTCCCCATCTTTTAACTGTGAGGGATTTTTTCTATTTCTTAGGTGAATTTCATTTTCTTGTTTTCAGCCCACTGCTTCAGTTTATATATATATATATCCTTTTGTATTTTCTTTCTGTCTTCCAAACTACTGGTCATTCCACCCAATGTTGTGTCATTTGCACATTTGATTAACATTCTCTGCACCCCTGATCCATGTCATTAATAAAAATGTTGAAGATCACTGGGCCCAGCACTGAGCCCTTAGGTACCCCACTTGTTTACCTACTCCCAGTTTGAGAGTGAGCCATTAATCATCACTCTCTGAGTTTGATTCTGTAGCCAGCTGTGTATTCACCCTGACAATTATTCACTCCATCCCACAACTAGTTAGCTTGCTAATCAGAACTTCATGGGACAATTTTTCAAAGCTTTGCTGAAGACAAAATATGCTCTGTCCCCAGTATTCCCCTTTGTCTATCAGGGTATTTATCTGGCAATTTTTTTCTTGAAAAATCCATTTTGGCTTGTTTTCCTGGTGCTTGCATGGTGACTGCATTATAACCTGTTCTACATTTTTCCTAGGATTTATGTCAGGCTGACAAGTGTATAGTTCCCAGGTTCCTCCTTTTTGCCCTTTTTGAAGACAGGGACACTCACATTTTTCCATCCATCTATTTGGTACCTCATCATGTCCTATGATTTCAAGAAAATAATGCTTTTAGAAGTTCTTCAATCAGCAGGGAAGTAAACACCCAGTTTCCAACGTTAGCAAAAACTAGGAGGGCAGGGGAAGAGAAAAAGTAACAAAGTGTCTTTGGTCAAAATGAAATTAAACTTAAGAAATGAAGCAAAACTTGAGAACTCTTCTTACAGAGCCTACAAAAGAAGATTGCAGCCAGTTCCTGGAATCTGGATGACTAATTCAGAAATGGCTTTTGCAAAAATAGGTTACAGGTGATACCTTTATAGGCCACTATTAAAAATAACCTTGAGCCTGCTACCAGGGATTGCACCCAGGTCAGGCATTTAACCACTGCGCCACGAGGCATACTTCCGAGGTCGGTAAAATGAGTACCCAGCTTGCTGGGGGGGGGGGGCGCAATGTGTAGCCTGCACACTGTAATTAAAATTGTAAACCGCCCAGAGACTACTTGTAGTGCTATGGGGCAGTATATAAGCAGAACACTTTGCTTTTGCTATTAAAAATAAAAAAAGAACATTGCAAGCTTTCGAGTGTAAATTACCCTTCTTCAAAGCAGGTCCCAGAAGTTCAGACATGGTTAAAGATGTGCTTTATCAGGAGGTTACTTTTAAAGTCCTTGGTTAGATGGTGTTCTTAAAGTCCATGGCTAGGTGATGTTGCAGCCAGGGCAGGAGTCTTGTTAGAGGCAAGATAGGCAGTTGTAAAAAGCTGCTTCTTAAGTCACACCCCCGTTTTTAAAACAAAGGCTTTTCTTATATTTTCTGTTTTGGTAAGAAGATTTAACACCTCGATCAAGTTTTATTTTACATTTGGATTTTATTTGCCTCAGCTTGTAAATTATGGAGCATATTTGGTAGACATCTGGTAGATATTGCCATCTGAATAATGGCTGACTTTGTGAGTTCACTTATGCTGAAGAATGGTATTTACTCAACAAGAAAGAAGGTATTTGTTTACCTGGGGCCTTTTGTCACTCAAACCTGGATTGAATTTTTTTTCTGGCCTTGGCAGACAGGAAATGTAATGACACAAGAGAGAACAACGTTTGTCCAGCTCTAAAAGGCCAGTGTTCTACATGGCACCTAGAAGAAATAATGCATGACTAGGCCACTAATTCTGAGAACATTAAAGACTCTAGCTGGAATTTGTGACTTTTAAAATGTTACTTTAGGCAACTTAACCTTTTCAAATACAGATTTAATATTTTTAGACAAATTAGACATTCTCATTTGATATGTTCAGCTAGTGTTGATATTGTTCACAGACAGTGTTCAGGGACATTTTATCTTATCACACAGGGGAGTTATAAGTACTTGCCAGCTGCACAGTTAATGGATTCGATTGCATGCATGCATTTTCTGTCTTCTCCCCTTGTTTCCTTACCCCCAGAAAAGCATTTGATATTATCATGTTTATAAACATTTATAATGATATACAAAACAATGAACATGTATATTCATGTATGCACAATTATATATAGATAGTTTGATATAACTTTAATTAGCAAAAGTGATGTAACAAGATGTACAAAATTATAGATTTAAATGCATAATGAGTTGTTGCATGATGGCCTGTGTGTGTGTGTGTGTGTGTGTGTGTGTGTGTGTGTGTGTGTGTGTGTGTGTGTGTGTGTGTGTGTAGATATAGATATATAAACTTATTTATTTTATTATTTTCTTAACCACTATATAGATAGATAGATAGATAGATAGATAGATAGATAGATAGATAGATAGATAGATAGATAGATAGTGGTTAAGAAAATAATAAAATAAATAAGTTGATTAAAAACAGACTGTGCCATTCATCTCCTGCCCCTAGTAAGATTGAAAAGAGTGGTGAAGGGGGTGGGGGTGAGGGAGGCAGAGCACTCTGACAATTCCATGTCTGACACACCAGGAAAGATACAGGCAACCACTCCAACACTCTGTCCCCCACTCAGGATCCTCCTGGGCTGGCTCTCTGAGGTGGGGATTGGGAGTCTAGCCTTTGGCTGGCTACTCTCCTTCCTCGAGGGCCATGCTCAGTGAGTGCGCTTGGGGGGTGATCTGTCATCTCCCTGGACACTCTCTTGTGGGGTACCTCAGGGGTCGGCACTCTACCCCATGCTCTTCAATATCTATATGAGGCCACTGGCTGAGGTCATCTGGAGTTTTGGAGCTTGCTGTCATCAGTACGCTGATGACACACAGCTCTGTCTCTCCTTCTCCACCTCTGCAATGGAGGCCACCCAGACCCTTGATTGCTGCCTGGTGGTGGTACTGGAGTGGACGAGGATCAACAGGATCAGGCTCAATCCTGGGAAGACTGAGGTTCTGTTCTTCAGGAGTACTCCAGAGGGGACAGTGGCCCTCTCCCCAGTCTATATGGGACTGTCCTCCAGCTGGCAGATAGAGTGAGGAATCTGGGCATTGTCCTGGATCCGGCATTTTCCCTGGAGTTCCAAGTGGCTGCCAAGTCCAGGTCAGCCTTCTACCATCTTAGACTTATCGCCCAGATTTGCCCATACCTTGATGGGGGCTCTCTGAGGATGGTTGTGCAGGCACTGCTATGTCAACATGTCGAGGATAAATTATTGTAACACTCTCTACATGGGGCTTCCCTTGGCCCTTGTTTGGCAACTACAGCGGGTGCAGAATGCGGCAGCCAGATTGGTGGTTGGTGTGGGCCTCCCGAATAAGGTTCAAGGTGTTGGTGCTGGTGTGCAAAACCCTTCATGGCTTGGGTCCTGATTATCTGGCAGAGAATATCTCCCTAAGGTCAGAACTGCCGAGTCCCACCCGAGCCTACATAGCTCTCTCACTCCATGTGACCACCCCTAGGGAGGCCCACAAGGCTGCAACGTACAATTGGGCCTTCTCAGTGGCCAGCCCCACCCTCTAGAACAAACTGCCGACTGAGATATGTCAGGCTTCTTCCCTGACATCCTTCAAAAAAAGTTGTAAAAACCTGGCTGTTTAGGGATGCCTTCAGCAATCACTAGGGTGTGTATTCCCCCCCCCCCCCCCCCCCGTCTTGAAGCCTGTGCTTGTTATCAGTCATTTTATGCCTCTTGTCGATTACTTGTTTGTTGTTGTGTATCTTTTTTTCTTTGTTATTTTATGGTTTTTCTTGGATTTCTTATGTCTTGTATGCGAACCACCCAGAGTTCCCTTTTGGGAAATCAGTGTGGTATAAGAATAAATAAATAAATAAATAAATAAATATTATTCAATATAGTTTGCAGTCTGAACCAGTCCCAATCTTGTCTGAGATTTCTTCCAAACAATATGCAACTGAGAACTTTCCTTTGGTGGATTTCCTCTGTACTTTTATTTCTGCACTGTTTTCTCTTTGCAATCTCCCACAGCTCTGAATATTATCATATTTGGTAAGGGCCACCTTTAACACATTTTACCCATAATTAGCTGATCTTCTCTAATCTATCTCTTTTTTTTCCTCCCTTGCACTTTGCACTTTATGGAGATGGATGCCTGCTCTCTTAGTAAGGGGATTTCTATCATATGATAAATTATAGAAAGAGGAATATATAGTGCTGGCACACATAGCCCCAAAATAAAATAAAAGTTGACAGATATTTGAAAGCTGTCCCTGGTTCTGGTACCATCACCAGCTGTCAAGACAGAGGTAACCAGCTCAGCCAGTCTTCCACTCTGTCCTTGTTTTGTTAAATGCCAGATCTGTTTTGAACAAGGGGTGGGTACAGGGTGCTCTAGTCCTTTATCTAATTTGCCCATCCAGATACTCCATAAAACACAAGGGCAGATGAAAGGTTGGGCGGGGGAGTAGCCATTGTATATAAAATACCATAGAGGCTTTCAGGCTCTCTGCCCTTGTTATCCCAGTTCTAGAGGCTCTCCATGTCTCAATTTGGACTAGGAATGGTTTGGGATTATACTGGCATACCATACTCCCTGTGGTCCCTTTTGGAGCTGGTAGTGTTTGTCTGAATTGCACTGCTGAGGACTCCCAGACTTTGTGTTGTGGGGGACCTCAACATGCTGAGACATGGGCCACAGGCCAGCTCTAGAGTTTTTGGTAACTATGGATTCCTTGGACATGTCCCAGCATGTCAATGGTCCCATGTGGCTGCCCATTCACTAGCCCTCATGTTTTCTTAAGGGCAGGGGTAGAGTGGATCAATGGTGAGCAATCTTTGGATGGTCCTCTTGTCATGATCAGACCACCACCTGACAAAAAGCAATCTCTCGGTGGCACTCCCTCCCATGAGCAGCATGGACCCATTACGATGGTCCACTCTCACATTTTACTGGAACTATTGGATTCCAAGATACCATGCAGGGGACACTGACTAACATGGCTCTCCAAGCTGAGCATTGGTGGCCTCATTTTGGTGTGGCTCCTATCCTTCTTGTAGGACTGTCCTCAGAGAGTGAAAATTGATGAGGTGCAGTCCATCCCTTGGAACCTCAAATGTAGGGCTGGACCATCTCACCAATGATAGTTAACATTTATATGAGGTCACTGGGAGGAGTTATCAGGAGTTTTGGAGTCTTACACCATCAGTACAACTCTATATCTCCTTTCCACTTTCTGCAGTAAAAGCAAAGCAAAGTGTTCTGCTTATAAACCACCCCATACCACTTCAAGTAGTCTCTGGGCGGTTTACAGTTTAATTACAATATGCAGGCTACACAATTCCCCTCCCCCAGCAAGCTGGGTACTCGTTTTACTGACCTCAGAATGATGGAAGGCTGAGGCAACCATGAGCCTTCTACCTGGGATTGAACCCCAGGTCGTGAGCACAGTTTTACCTGCAGTACAGGCATTTAACCACTGTGCCACAATGCTGTCTCATCCCTTGATCATTGTCTGGACACCATGCTGGGATGGATGAGTATGAACAGACTGTGGTTGAACCTGGACAAGACAGAAACCCTGCATGTGAGAGCCCCTGGTGTCAGCAGGTTGGGAGGGTCCCTCACTTAGGGGGGAGTGACTCTTCCTGAGCAGAGTGAGGTTCATAGCTTGAGTATCCTGCTGGCCCCAATGTTATTCATGGCATCCCAGATAGTGGTGGTTTGCTCCCCTCACTTTATCCTCTGGTAGACGGCTCATTTGGGTCCCTATCTGGACACTGGGGCCCTCACTACTTTGGTTCATGCATTGGTAGTCATAAGACTTGACTGCTGTAATGCTGTTTATGTGAGTCTGCCCTTGAGGCTGATGTGGAGGCTTCAACTGGTCTAGAACACAGCAGCCAGAATACTGACAGGGGTTACAAAACATCAGCATATATCCCCCACTCTGGTCTCCTTGTACTGGTTACCAGTTCACTTCCACATCGCCTTCAAGGTATAAAAAGTTCATGCAAACACCTTAATGGTTCAAGACCTCATTACTTGGCAGAGCATCTCCTCCTGATGAGAACCACCTGTATTATGCACTTCTCCCAAGCAGAGAGAGGCATGTAAAGATAAAATGATTGTACAATAATCTTCCCTCTGAAATATGCCTGCTTCCTTCTTTGGGATCTTTTAAATACTCTTTAAAAACCTGGATGTTTATGTAGCCATTCCCAAATACCAGAGCATAACTGCAGCCCCTTATGTTCACCAATTTAAAATATCTGTGCGTTTTTTTTACTCTGCTCGCACATAGTTTTAAAAGTTGTTACATTGGTTTTAGCTGTCTTGTCAAACAGTTGTTTAATTTGTTTAAGTTTACTGTAGTAGTAGTAGTAGTAGTAGTAGTAGTAGTAGTAGTAGTAGTAGTAGTAGTAGTCATTGTGTCATTGTTGAAAGCATCCCAAAGTGGCCTTACTGCCAGATTGGTGGTATAGAAATCTAATCTTCTTTAGCATTTGTCCCATATGGTGTCAGTGTCTGCTGTTCTGGATAAAAGACACAATTTTTCTCTCTTGTCAGCTCGATGTAGGTGAGTAGTTTTCAGTTTGCTGTGTATCAGGTCAACTTTGCTTTGATGGGCCCTTCAATTGTTTGCAGTTGACCTACTCAAGGCCCTTCTTGGCTAGCATGTTGATGTCAGTGTGGAGGACATGGCCATACCATCATAGCTGGTCTTCTATCATCTTGCTGGCAATTGGAGAAGTGTCATACCGCTGCCTGATGTCATCTTGTAAATGTGGTAAAATAGAGTGTTACTGCTGATCCAGCACAGCATTTGTTTCCATGACACCAAGGCGACACTCAGTTTCTATTGGTGTATGAAAGAGTTAATTTGTCCTGTACTGGAATAGACACAACTGTGTCAGGTTGAACTTGATGAGATGTAATTAGCCAAACACCTGTGAAGTGAAATATGATGGTGGTGGTTGCACATATATAAGTCCTATGTTCTGTATAATCTTTCTCTCTTTGCCTATATTGCCACAAGGCTAATCACTCTGTCAGTTTGTTCAACTGTAAATATATTGTAAATAAATTACTGCACAAAGACTTCCACCTATGAGTCTGGATTCTTCGTGTGTGCTGTAAGTTAATTCTGGACAACAGAACGGAGTCTCACTGCTGGTGCTGACGTAGGGGCTATTATATAAAAAAAGATACCAACAATAGTAGTGGTAGCAGAGCATGGTTCCGAGCCCAGACAGGAAGCTAGTATGCTGTGGAAATGTGAAACCATGTGCCAGTGAAGAACAGCATTGGCACAAAACAACAAGAGACCATGAGTTATTGAATTAAAAGCACAAAAAGGATGCAGTCTGTAATGGCAGGAGAGGGTTTCCCTCACCTCAGAGAGGACAATTATATCTATTGGGCAGTAAAAATGGAGGTGTTGCTGAGAAGGGAAGACTTATGATCAGTAGTTCAAAAAAACCATGCTCAGCTGACAGAGGAGGAGATAAGAAAGGGTGAATGTGTGAGATCAATTATCATTCTTTCTATTGACTATTCGCAGCTCTCATATGTAAGAGGACTTTAGATTGAATGCTTCCTTCATCCTATAGGCCTATAACACTGCAAAATAAGAATCAAAATATTTTCTCATCAATACTGGCAATTGAGTAAGCAGCTTTGCTACTGAATATATTTATAAATAACAATAAGGTTGTATGCTAAAAAGAAAAATGTGGCATGCTATCCACAGAGTTCTGAATGCTGTACATATGGCTAGCAAAGAAAAATGAAATATAGCAATACTTTTGCTAGATTAACTTAAGATCTTTGACTGGGTGAAAAGGCATTTTGTTTGACCTTTTGAAAAAAATATGGGTGAAAATTGTCATTAATGCGATAAAATAGTTAGATATTGGGGCAGGGCCCACATTATTCATTAAAGAGTTAGAATCTAATGAATTTACACTTTTTAAAAGAAAAAGACAAGGTGACCACTTGACCCCTATACTGTTTGCTTTAACAATAGAACCTCTTTCTGCCAAAATAAGAGAAACCAGGAATACTAAAGGATTGATGCTTAAAAATAGGCATAATTAAATACACCTTTATGCTGTGCATCAGTTTTTGGAATATCCATAAAAGAGTATAAAATCTGCCAGCAGCCTTCCCACTTTTCTGAATGCGTGCTTTTGGGATTAAGAATGGCTGCCTTTCAGAAGGCCATAGCCAATTAAGCCAAAACTTCCAAACAAAAGAAGCCCAACTGGCAGCAGCCCACCCTGAAAATACTTTTCTGTTATTTGCAGCATATGAAGGTCACCTACTCTACAAACTAGAAAAGGCATCAAATGTGGTGCTGTTGTGTCTGTCATACGGCCCTGGAGTTCAAGATCCTCCTTGATTTGGGTGGCATTACACCCTATGTGCAATTTGAATGTGAGGCAGAAAGAATCACAGGGCCAGGATCCCCAAGAGGTGCAGATGCAGGATGTGGCCCATATATGCATTGGACCATAAGTGGTGACAAGCTGGTGCATGACCACAACCAGTCCTACTCTCTTGCCACTTTCTTGGAGCTTGAGAGTTGTTATTCACAGATCCAAATATTTGCATGTGACCATCATAACTGAACTGACCTGGTTGCTACTGCCACTTCTGTGTGTAATGTCACACTCCTTCTGTGAGATGGCCTCACGTTACTCCCTCTTCCCTCCAGCCTAGCTCATAATCAGTGGCAAGGATGGTGACTAGAGCTGTGCAGAGTTGTACTTTGGGCAACAGTTCCTCAGCTGTGCTTTCCATGGATCATGGGGACTCAAAGTCATCTGACTTAACTCAACACAACTCAACATTAGCCCTTTCAATTTCATTCTTCCTACTTTCTTACCTGGATGGGAAACAATCTGCATTTAGGTTCTCCCTTCCCTTCTTGTTCATGAGTGGACAGCCAGATTAGATCATTCCTACTCATCAGCTTTGTGGCTCATGATGAGGGCCCAGCTTGTATCCACTGAAATATCATCCCACCGAACCTCTGCCTCCTGGCTCATGACTGGGGGTAGCTTTATTCTCTCTCACACTTCTCGCTTTCTTCCTCATGAGTGGAGGGGCAGCTTGATTTCATCCAACCCCCACCCCTGCTTCCCGGGTCCTGAATGGAGGGTTAGGTTGATTCCACCCCCACCCACCCACCCCCACCCTCACCCTCCTTGTGATTGAAGGGGCAGCTTGAATTCATCCCACAATGTTGCTTCCTGATTAGGGGGACAACATGTATCCATGACAGTGTCATTCTAGCCCTCTCAGCCTCATTACTGGGAAGCCACAGTAGCCCACTGTCAACACTTTTCCTCATCCTATGATTTGGTGACAAAGAATTCTGCATTTGACTTCATTCCACATCCCCACTTGAAGGCAAGCCACAGTTTTCTTCCCACCCTGACATTATGAATGAAAATAGGCTTTATGTCCCTTCCTGTTTCCTACAGCATCCTTCCCTGGGAGAATGGCCCAGTGCTTCCTTGTATAATTACAAGAATAAAGAAACTTGACCCAGAGTTGTACATGGCATTTTACTGAGCAGGTTCAGATAGAAGTAGTTTATTAACAAGTGTGTCTGGGTAGCTTCTCCCCTCAGAAACAATATTCTGCTGGGTGGTGGAAGCCCCAGGCTCCTGAATGTATGTTTGCTGTACTTCTGGGAGACTCCACTGTTAGATACAAGGCAGAGGGATGCTAGAAAAGGGACCGTATATCCTTTAAAGTGTTTTGTTTTTTGTGCTAAGTGTTGTGCAGTGCCAAGTGCCATTTCTCATAGAGAGTCACTTCCACCAACAACACCCAAGAGTCTCCTTATGATGACTGCAAATTGTGTATGCTGTAAATCCAGAGAGATACTATCTCCTGACACATATATTGTCATCTTAGTGAGGGGTTCCCTATATGGGGTTTATATATTTGTGCTGGTGTGCTCTGATTGATTGATAATTGTGCTGTATCCTAATGTCAGCTGAGGATATCTTCCTGAGAGGTGAGAGGATTGGGACCTTAATTATTTTGGGAGCTCTCAAGGTGTTCCATGTTCTGGAAATAAGTTAAGACTACTGTTTTCTCAACCTAACTTGTGGTGGCACAAATGGTGTAGAGTTTGAGGTTTTTGTCCCTTCTCTCAGCTTATTTTATGCTGGCACAGAGACTTAGATTGGACTAAGAAAGTTTTGACTGGAAGAAGGGCAGTTGTGCTGGCACAAGGGACATATTTCCAATCCAAATTCTCCCTGGCCAGCCTATTTTAGAGCTTGGATTGTGCCCTAAAATGGGAAAAGATTTAGTAATTAAGATTCTTACTTCGTAGGTTACTATTTTATATTTTATTTTCTTTAGCTTTTTGTTTGTAACATCAATACTTATCAAAATAAAGGTTTTAAAACTGTCTACAGTGCAGCTGGGCATGAACACATGTCCATTAATGTAATACAGGCCATATTGTTTAAGATATGACTTTGTCTTTAATCATTTCTGTAAATGTAAAAATAGTGGGTTTATCCACAAATTTGTGAAAATGGGGGAAAGGGAAAATCAGTGAGGCTCTTATTACTCAGGCTCTTCTGAGCCATAAACATATTGAAAAATGTTCAGAAGCTGTGGCCTTCAGGCCAACTTCACTCCTAAAGACCTATAGACAGCATGTTGAGAGTGTTTGGAGGAGGTAGTTTCATAGACTGTTGCTGAGAGGTAATATCTTGTCAGATTTATTTTTCATTTTTCATCCCAAAGTATATATCATTGACAAATGAAAAAAAATCCTGCCAAACTAATTTTATCTCATTTGTATAGGGTAACCTTTGTTGCACACGATGTGAATGCTGTAGGTGTAGCAAACTTACATGGTGTAGGCTTGATAGGACAATTATCAGATGGATACACTGTTTGCTTATATCTATATGTATATAAATGTGTGCCACTTATTTCCCCAAATGGACCAATAGGTTACAGTTTCTCATTCATAGAGTGCTTATCAGTGTCTCCTCAAAGTGGAAAGAGGTAACAAATAACGTCAAACTTTAGTCCTGTGACGACTTCTTTCCAACATTTTTCTAATGACTTGGATTCAAGAGGATGCTCATCAGATTTGCAGATGACACAACATTGTATAGAATAATTTTAATAACAGAGATTAATAAGAAAGAAACACATGAAGAAATTCAAAGAGATTGTGATAGTTTCAACCTCTGGACTGAAAACAACAAAAGGAAATTTAATAGGGATAAGTATGGGGGTGGGGAATGGAAACCAAATGTGCATTTATAAGATTAGCTCAAGTGAGAAGGATAATGGATATCACAAACTGAATATGAGCCAACAGTAGTACAATATGACAGCAAAAAAGACAAACCCTATTTTAGGCTGCATTAGCAGAGGTATAAGGCCTGTTTATATTTCTCAAAAAAGTCTGTTTCCTACTGAGTAATTAAAAGGCATACCTTCTGCTGAAAATGTAATTGAATTGGGCAGCTATACCGTACACAGATTTTGCAACTGAAACAAGACTCTGATGCCATTTTTAAAATGTCCAGAAGATGGTGCACTCCGACACCATTTACTTCTATGTGTTCCTGAACTGCTCTTTTCAAGCTTTAGAGTTTTTCTGTCCCATACAATCACAGGGTTTGTGTGTGGTTACCTTGTAGTTACCTTCCAATCAGCACTGGTTAGATCTCATCTTGAGTACTGTGTCCAGGTCTTTCCAGGTCTTAAAATTCAGATATTGAAATTCCAGATCTTCAATACAGTGTTCACCACTTTTAAAAAGCTGCCCAAAACCTGGGACTAATTTTGGAGGAGGGCAACAAGGATGATCAGGGGACTGGACACAAATTCTGATGATGAAATATTGAAACAACTAGGCATATACAGCCTTGAAAAAAAATTGGATGCGATATGATAGCATTATTCTGTTAGAGTAGTGCCACAATGGAACCAATAACCTCAGTAATCCAACAGTGGAGACCTTCAAGAGAAAATGACAATCATCTATCAGATATAATTTGGTTAGGATTCATTCATGAGCAGAGGGTTGGACTTAATGGTCTTTCAGTTCCATTGCTCTGTGTTTCAGCAACCAATATGGGAGAAACACAGTGCATACTGATCTGATCAGGTCAGATCACAGGATTTGGCAGGCATGAATACAAGCTGTTTTGAGAAATGTGTTCCCAATAAAGAAATCTAGACATTGGGAAAGCATGGATCTATATGGTGGGGCTGCTGATGCAAGACTCATGAAGCCCTTGTTCATTACACATGCTGCAGAAGCTTGTATTAAACATAAGACAGATGAGCCTCATTCCCAGACCAGGCCTTCGTTGTCCTGCTCGTTCATGGACTTTGGATGCCCTAAATTTTGGACTCTGACTTCAGGAGCCCAGTGATCCCGAGAATCCAGGTTCATAATGTTCTCTTTTTTCATATTCATTAGTGAAACAGAAAGTCAACAAACACAGATTATTTAAACTGATTAGTAATTTGATGCAAAATCAGGGGGTGGGAGTTTGATTATACCTAGAGTCTCTCAGGAGACGAGCCAGCATGGATTGGTGGGAAGTTTCTATGTCCCTGCCTTTTTAAATGCCCTCCACAGAAATACCAGACTCTTTCTTGCCTAAACTGATCAAGATTTACTGTATCCTCTTCATTCTCATCTTCACAACAAACTTTGAATAATTTTTCTTTTTCCCACTAGAGGAGAGAGGAAAAGTTCTAAAATTGTGAAAATTAATGGGGAGGGGGCCTTGTAGGCTCTGGTATTGATAATATTGTGGGTATTTGGTAAAGTTGGGCTGCAGACTTTATAGGTTTGGAGGCATTAACCACCTGGCTGGTTGATATTGAGATAAGTGGGTTCAGGTTCACTGAG
This sequence comes from Phrynocephalus guinanensis, assembly GCA_037367245.1. Lineage (NCBI taxonomy): Eukaryota > Metazoa > Chordata > Lepidosauria > Squamata > Agamidae > Phrynocephalus > Phrynocephalus guinanensis. The sequence continues at coordinate 6,033,449 of CM074735.1, forward strand.
AAAATCAACGTGTACTGCTATACAATTTAACATAGATGGTTGATTGCATTGCTGGTTTGCTAAGTCTATTGGTAATTGATTTGCTGTAGAGATTATAGCTCAACATAACTCATTCTGATGTAGCAGGCAATAATCTTAACCAATAAGGAGGACCTTGTAAATGGGGTCAAAGTGGTGGGATCATTAGGTAAAAGTGACCATGCCCTCTTGGAATTTGTTATACAGTTGGAAGGTGAAGCTAAGCATAGTCAGACAAGAATCCTGGACTTTAAGAAAGCCAATTTTTGTAAACTTAGGGAATTATTGGCTGTGATTCCTTGGACTGAAACACTGAAAGAGAAGGGAGTCCAAGATGGATGGGAGTTCCTGAAAAGCGAGATATTAAAGGCACAATTTAAAACTGTTCCAACAAGAAGAAAAAATGGGAGAGGTCTAAAGAAACCACAGTGGTTTACTAAAGAACTTTCAACTCAGCTAACTATAAAGAAAAACAAGTACAAGGAATGGAAAAATGGGAAATGCACCAAAGAGGAATATAAACAAACAGCTAATATATGCAGTGGGATGGTAAAAAAAGCTAAAGCGCAAAACGAACTTAGACTTGCTAGAGAGATTAAAGATAGTAAAAAGGGTTTCTTTTGTTATGTCCGCAGCAAAAGGAAAAATAAGGAAATGATAGGCTCTCTGTGTCGCAATGATAACCAGTTACTAACAGGAGACAGGGAAAAGGCAGAACTACTCAACACCTTCTTTGCCTCCATTTTCTCCAAAAAGGAAGAAAGAGATCCGCTGGGACAAAGAGTAGATGAGGTAGGATGGGAATTGCAACATAGAATAGGTAGGGAGGTAGTACAGGAACATCTGGAAACATTAAATGAATTTAAGTCTCCTGGGCCAGATAAATTACACCCAAGGATATTAAAAGAACTGGCAGAAGTAATTTCAGAACCATTGGCAATAATCTTTGAGAAGTCCTGGAGGACAGGAGAAGTCCCCATCGATTGGAGGAGGGCTAATGTTGTCCCCATCTTCAAAAAGGGGAAAAAAGAGGAGCCAAATAATTACCGCCCAGTCAGCTTGACTTCAATTCCCGGAAAAATCCTAGAGCAGATTATTAAGCAGTCAGTCTGCAATTATCTAACAAACAATGCTGTCATTACAAGAAGTCAACACGGGTTTCTTAAAAACAAGTCATGCCAGACTAATTTGATTTCTTTCTTTGATAGAATTACAGGCCTGGTGGATGAGGGGAATGCTGTGGATATTGCTTATCTGGACTTTAGCAAGGCCTTCGATAAGGTTCCCCATGGTATTCTTGCTAAGATGTTAGTAGCAAGTGGAATAGATGGTGCTACTGTTAGGTGGATTTGTAATTGGTTGACTGATCGCACCCAAAGGGTGATCATAAATGGCCTCTCATCAGCTTGGAGAGACGTGACCAGTGGGGTGCCCCAGGGTTCTGTTCTGGGTCCAGTGCTGTTCAATATCTTTATAAATGACTTGGAGGAAAGAATAGAGAGTATGCTAATTAAATTTGCAGATGATACCAAATTGGGAGGGGTTGCTAATTCCCGAGAGGATCGGATGAAAATCCAAAAGGACCTTGACAGATTAGAATGCTGGGCCAAAGCCAATGGAATGGATTTCAACAGAGGGAAATGTAGGGTGCTACATCTAGGAAAAAAGAATGAATTGCACAGATATAGGATGGGGGACACTTGGCTAGAGAATAGTACCTGTGAAAGGGATCTGGGAGTCTTGGTGGACCACAAATTGAACATGAGTCAGCAGTGTGATGCGGCGGCCAGGAAAGCCAATGCGATTCTTGGTTGCATCAACAGAACCATAGTGTCTAGATCAAGGGAAGTAATAATGCCACTCTATTCTGCTCTGGTCAGACCGCACCTGCACTACTGTGTCCAGTTCTGTGCGCCTCAGTTTAAAAAGGATGTTGACAACCTCGAGCGGGTGCAGAGGAGGGCGACCAGGATGGTTGAGGTTCTGGAGGAAATGTCTCATGAGGAATGGCTTAGGGAACTGGGAATGTTTAGCCTTTCAAAAAGAAGACTGAGAGGGGATATGATAGCTATGTTTAAATATATGAAAGGATGTCATATTGAAGTGGGAACAGGTTTGTTTTCCATGGCTTCAGAGACTAGGACTCGGGGCAATGGTTTCAAACTACAGGAAAAGAGATTCCATTTGAACATTAGGAAGAACTTCATGACAGTTAGAGCTGTTCGGCAGTGGAATATGCTGCCACGGAGGTTGGTGGAGTCTCCTTCTTTGGTGGTTTTTAAGCAGAGGCTGGATGGCCATCTGTCGGAAATATTGTGAAGGGGTTCCTGCATGGCAGGGGGTTGGACTAGATGGCCCTTGAGGTCTCTTCCAACTCTATTATTATTCTATTCTTATTCTATGAGAATCATCAAACTCCAAATACTTGGATTACAATGCATATTTGGTTGCTGCAGCTAATGCTCTAATGCAACTTTTTAGCTCTACTGGGTTTGCAAAGAAATATATTTTGGATTTCTTGACAGCAAATCTGCACACCCATTAGGAATGTTCTCATAGGATCCTATATTTATGAGATCCTGCACTATATATGTGTTTCTTCCCTTTTCAGTAACCATCAAATATATGTTTTCCCCTTTTTGAGCTTTGAGTTTTGCCCCATATTTAGTCTCTATATTTTTCAAGGAAACTGCTTCTGGATATAGGATAGCAAAATCTATAATGGATAAAATACAGTAATACCTCAGATAAAGAATGCCCCTGATAACAAATTTTTCGGATAACAAATGGAAATTTCTAGGTATAGGGCTACCTTGGATAACTAATGTTCCCTATAGGCTGTTTCAGATAACAAATGTTTCATAATGTCTTGCAAAAATGTATACCTAGGATGTATTGCACCCCCTGTAGTTTGTGGAGGGGTGGGAGGGGTTAGAGCATTTCCGTCATGTTTTTGAGCCATTCTGGACATGTTTTGCTGAGGGATTTGGACCTTTCGAACTTGTAAAGGTAGGGGGCTAGCTTTTATTAATTTTTACACTACTTTTCTTTGTATTTTGGTGGGAAAAATGCTGGGGTAGTCATGCTTCTTTCTTCTGTCCATGTTTGCAATCTTTTCCATTGCTCTGCAGGCAAGAACAGGCTGGATTTCTCTTGCTGCTTATGTTTGTCCATTTGCATTTTCCCCATTGCACCTTGAGTAGGAATAGGCTGGGGTAGTCTTGCTAGTTTCTCTTGTACATGTTTGCATTGCATTGCAGGGGAGTTGTTCTGGAGGGGGGTGTTTCAGCACTGAAGGGCTTTAAAGTGCACTTTATAAAGAGGTCTGGAATCCCGCCTGCAGCTTTTTTGCCTTTTCTCAGAGCTCTGGAATGGGTTAATCGGTTTCCCATGCATTTCAATGGGGAACCACATTTTGGATAACAAATTTTTGGGATAACAAATTGTATATTTATTTCCCCTCTTATTAGCTCTAGGTAGTGGTCTAATTAAATCTAAGAACAATCTTTGAAACAGTGTTGAAATGATGGGAAAAGGCCATAGATTTTCTCTGGTTTTGTCATTTCTAGAACCATGTCTCTGGCATACATAACATGATTTGCAGAATAATTTAATCTTCTGCCCTAGTTTCAGCCAATAGACATTTTGAGCCACCCTTTGCTTTGTTCTGCAAATCCCCATGTATCATCCAAATATATCCCTTCTAAGACTTTTAAAGAATTTTATCTCTATACTTAACTGGGACAATTAACTGTTTATTCTTCCTGAATAAACAGTTGTTCTTCCTTCCTGAAGTATTATTAAAATTTCTCTGTACAGCAAATTTCAGTGTGCCGTGACCACAACACAATTACTTTTAACTTAATCATAGACCATAAATCACTGATAAAATCTAACACAGAGACCTTACATTTTCAAAAAGGAAATTTCCCAAAGATGAGGAAACTAGTAAAAAGGAAGCTAAAAGGGAAAATTGAGAGAGTCCAAACACTCCAACAGGCATGGAGACTGATCACAAAAACAATAGCAGAGGCCCAATTGGAATGCATACCCAAAAGGAAAAAGGGCACTGCCAGGTCCAAGAGGACTTGAATGTGGCTTACAGGAGCAGTTCGGGAAGTGATCAAAAGCTAGAAAAGCTTATTTAGAAGATGGAAGGCTTGTCCGAGTGAGGACAACAGGCAGAATTATAAATTCTGGCAGAACAAATGGAAGGCAGCAATCAGGAAATCAAAGAAAGACTTGGAGGAGTGTATAGCTAAAAACACTCAAAGAAATAACAAGGACTTCTTTAAGTACATTAGAAGTAAGAACCCAACTAGGAAGGACATTGGACCATTAGACGAAAATGGAAAGCAAGGGATTATTAAAGAGGGAACAGAGGTTGCAGAGAAACTCAATTAATTCTTTGCTTTAGTATTCACTGAAGAAGACAGAGATCACATGCCCAAAACAGAGCCTATATCGTAGGGAGGGAAGCCGAAGAATTAAGCCAGATAGAAATAACCAGGGAGGAGGTTCTTGCATGTCTTTTTAAACTAAATGGTAACAAATCACCAGGACCAGATGGCATCCATCCACAAGTTCTCAAGGAACTGATGACTGGAATGTAGCGAATGTAACACCAATCTTTAAAACAGGATTCAGAGGTGATCCAGGAAATTACTGACCAGTCAGTTTGACATGTGTCCTGGGTAAAGTGATGGAAACCATCCAAAAAGATAAATTTAATAGGCACATAGAAGAGAAGGTGCTGCTGAAGGAGAGCCAACATGGCTTTTGCAGGAGCAAATCATGCCTCACCAATCTGTTGGAATTTTTTGAGAATGTCAACAAGCATGTGGATAAAGGAGATCCAGTTGACATTGGTTATCTGGACTTTCAGAAGGCTTTTGACTAGGTCCCACACCAAAGACTATTGAATAAACTTGCCAGCCATGGAATCAAGGGACAGGTCTTGTCCTGGATCAGCAACTGGCTATGGGACAGGAAGCAGAAGGTAGCTCTAAATGGACACTTTTAGAGCTGGAGGGAGGTAAAGAGTGGGGTCCCCCAAGGTTCAGTTTCTCACTTTCCCTTACCTGATTCCTTGCTTCACTTGCCTTGTTGCTCCTGCCTGCCTGGTTCCCTGATTTGCCTTGTCATTCTTGCCATGGAGTTCTTGCCTGCCTAGCTCCTGACCCAATACTCCAGCCTCTGTAAATGACATTGGGACTTGGTGCTCTCATTTGCAGCGAAAGGCTGCCTGGAGTATCTGGATTTTAACACTTATCAGGTGGCATATCAGTGTGCTGGGTGGGGAGCTTCATAGTATAGCAAAGGAATTGGTAAAATCATACACGTTGGAAATTGTGAAAATTCCAAAGCAAATAAGAAAATTCAGTAAATTCAACTATCAAACAATGTAATTTGATAACAAATTCAAGACATCAGTCAGCATATTTTTACTTAAGTGGTACAAGATATTAAGGCCAGTCCTCTGAAAGTGAGTATTCAATTGGATAAGTCAACTGATATTGATGATTGCCATTAGCTACTGGTATTTGTGCAATACAGAAGAAAAGGGAAAATTTGAAAGATTTTTTATTTTGTGAGCTACTTGAGTTGATAGCAACAAGAACTGATGTTTTCATTCACATTACAGATTTTTTTTCCCACAAAACAAATACAAATGGAGGTATTAGGCTCAGTTTGGACTAATGGTAATCCTGTGATTTTAGGCAAAAATTTTGTATATGAAGTACTTCAAGTATCCTTTCTTTTGTATTTCTGCATCAAGCAGAGTGTAGGACCTGATGGCCTTGTAAGTCCCTTTTGATTTCACTATTCTATGACGTTACAATAACAGATTGAATATTGCAGTGTCATGCACTTGCATAAAAAACTTGGCCAGAGAAGTTAAAACAACACTTAGCTACTGCAGTTAATGTAGCAAATTATATCCAAGGATGGAACTTAATAATATTTTTCATACTTAAAAAAAATCAGTGCTAACAATATTGTGCTTTTTATCACGCTGACATAAGGTAGTTCTCAAAGGGAATATGCTAAGCAGTTTTTTAATGTATGAATTATTCAGTTTCTTATAACCAAAATTGTAGTTTAGTTAAAGACTTTAAAAAAAGAGATACAATACTTCAGCTGGCCTACTTAGCAGATACATTCACTCACCTGAATGAATTAAATATATCAATGTGAGGATATAGAAAGAACATAATATCTACTGAAAAAAGTATCTGCTTTTACTGAAAAACTAATCATTTGGATATGTCGAGTAAAATGGTAGTCTTACAACCTTTCCTTACTTGCTGAAAATGTTCTGGAAAATGAGAAAGTCAGCTGAACTTGTAATACATTTGCAAGAGTGGGAGTACATCTTTTTATGGATATTTTTCTATAGAATATATTGGCAAAATGCAGAGAGAGATACTGGATCCATTTCTTTGTTTATGTTAATTCTATAGACAATGGTAATTTACTAAAAAAAAATCTTATTGAAATATGGGCCAATATATGTATTCAAATGGAACTGAAAAATTGGACTTAGAACAATTCTGCTGTGCTGCACTACAACTATTTTCACAACTGACGAAGGTAGCATTGCAGACTTGTCTACTGTTTGCTACCACCTATCTGTGTGAAATGGGATATTCATCACCTTTGCATATGAAACAAACACCAGAAATAGTTTAAATGCAAGTGATGACACACAAGTACCTCTTTCAAAAAAGAAACCTGGTTTTCAAATACTACTGTGAATAAACAACAACATATTAGCTACTAAAATTTGAGGGTTTTTTCAGTTTTATGTCAATAAAATCTATTTTTCAGTAAATAATTTTACAGTGCCCCCCCGCCCATTCGTGGTTCATATACTGCGGTCCCGCTATATCGCAGGACCGCAGTAAAAGACCCCCTGGGGTAAGGGGAGAGGGCCTATTGGAGGCCTCAGACATGAATTCCGGTTCACAGGGAGGCCCTTTTGGGGCCTCCAAAAGACCTGGAAATGCCCTCACAGGCCCGTTCAGGGCAGCGCCAGGCTGGGGGTAAGTACAAGAGCCCACAGCTAGGTGCCCCAGGCCCAACCCAACCTGCATCCGCATATTGCAGATTTTCAATTATCACAGGTCAGTTTGGGTCCCTAACCCCTGCAATAGGCAGGGGGGTCACAGTACAATAAATGTAATTTTGTAACAAATAAATTGGAGCACATTTTTCAATGAGATATGAGAATGTATTCTAAGAGTCAGTTGGGTGCTGACCACTAAAAATTTAAGAACAGCTGATCTCCTACAGTGCTGAGTAGTAGTAGATCTTTATTTTGGTCACTGACCAGAAAAAATACAAAATACATTCCGCATAAACCAAAATAAATGCATATGAAAGCAATAAAAGCATGCACACAAGAACAAACATAACACAATAGCATAACCTTTACACCAAAGCCAGAGCAGGTAAAATCTTCCCAGCCCAGTAGGCCCAATAGCAGGCTAGTCAACTCAACAACAGTCTAGAATCTGAGCATTTAATCATTGTCTCCAGCCTGGGACCATGCCCATATTCCAGACCACCTCCAATCCACACCATCAGAAGATGTAAGGAAAAATACACACTGGCCATAACACCATTACCAATCATCTGGCCCCACCACCTGAAGTGGGCAAGGAACATCGATTCCTCATCGCTGTGGTACAGAACTTAGCCACCGCCACAGTTACATCTGGCGTTTTATCTGCTAGCAGGTATTGAACACAAAACTCCCTTGGCCTCCCCTGAGTTTGCTGCAAGATAGACTGAAGAAGAGTCCTCCGGATATCCCGATAAAGGGAACACTCCAAGAGGACATGATCAATAGTTTCAATAGTCTCCTCATCACAAGGGCAAACACGTCTATCCACTGGAAGACCCTGGTATCTGCCTTCCAGCAATCTGAAGAACAGAATATTAAATCAAGCTAAGGTGAAGGCTCTCCTGGACTAAGGAATGGTTATATTTGATAGATAGTTGGCCATTCTAAAGGAACTACTCCTAACTGTGCTGAGTTTGTCATGGGCAGCTAGATGTTCTTGGAGTTCTACATCCCAGATCCTCCTTTTAATGGCAGCCTTGGCATTGTCGAAACCCATGGACAAAACAGCCTCTACGGAAAAACTCAGCTGCAGTAAGTTAACAGTTAGATTCCTCTTCCAAGTTGATTGGAATGTATCCACTAATATTAGGGATGCCAAGCCTGATGGGGGAAAATAAGTTTCAGCCAATAGCTGAACATGTAGATCAGTGCACGTGCTTTGTTTAAAATTAATCCAGTCTCCAATCAGAGTGCAGCATTAGGGACACACAAAGGTGTTACAAGAATTCATCTCAGAAAATTTGTCTGCACTGTCTCCAAGGGCTTCAGGTTCGAGTATGCAAACAATTGGGCCCCGTAAAGCATTTGGGCTATAATTTTAGTTTTTAAAACTTGAACCACTGATGGTACATATTGACCACCCTTGGTGTAAAAGAACCTCAGTAGTGCAGAGCTGCATGTTTGTGCATTAGATGTTACATGACTCACGTGAGAGAATCATAAGCCTGAGGAATGAAATATCATACCTAAATATATATAGCAGGACACTAGTCTATGCTATTTCCATTTATCGCCCATCTATGTATTTTACATTTCCTGCTAATGACCATGATCTTAGTTTTATCATATTTAATGGACAGTTGTTCTTTAATACAGTATGAGGCTAAGGCTTTCAAGATTCTCCATAATCCGACACACAAGATTGACATCAAGACTGCATCATCTGCATAAAGCAGCATTGAAAGGGGGCATGAGCCTAGTGTACGGGAATGATAGTCTGCACTCAATAAATTGCTCACAATGTCATTAATATAAAAATTAAACAATGTTGGAGCTTAACCCAGATTTCAGTGATACAATTCAGGTCTGCCTTTTCATCCAAAATTAAATCTTGGATGAGTTGGGTATTATGACAGGCAGATCTGGCATTTTTAACAGCACCAAGAATAGAGTGGTGGGCTGACAAACTGGTTACCTTATACCCTGCAGCTGGTAGCAGGCCTAGAACATGGGATAGCAGTCAACAATCTGTTCCTCATTCTCCTGAATTTCAATGGTCCTCCACCAATGGTATACCTCCCTTTGCAAACAATCACCCATATGTTGGAACCTACCTCAGTCCATGGCTTTCAGATGCTCCCCAAGAAGCAATTATGTGAATTCAAAAGGAAATTATATGTACAGGTAATGAACTGTCAAATAAAAATAAAAATTGTAAACCCTAACAAATGGATTGACCATGGAATATATAAATAATTATTAATATATTATAACAAATAGTAACTAATGCAATTAGATTAATCAAATAGAAAAGTAAATCCATAATTAGTTCAAGCCAACTGATTGAATTAATTTTTAACTAAATAAGGGTAGTAATTGGAACAGCAGCTACAAAGAATGGAAGGAAAGCAATGGAGAGGAAAACAGAAAGGGAAGGGAGGCAAGAGTACAAAAATCAAACCTTCAAGTGTCCATTCATGGGATGTTAACCAATTAGTCTCCAACCAATTGTTGGAGCGAAAAACTAAAAATAAATCAATTGGTTGTATTATTCAGTGGCCTTTGTTACCCTTGACCCCAGTATCCTCTTGGTGAAGTTCTTTGACTTGGGGATTGGGGGCACTGCCTTGCAGTGGTTCTGCTCCTTCCTGGGGGACCGTCCCCAAAGAGTTCAGCAGCGGGAAATGTCTTCCACCCTTTAGTTCTCCAATTGTAGGGTGCCACAGGGGTCGATCATTTCTCCCATGCTCTTTGATAACTATATGAGACCGCTGGGTGAGATCATTAGGAGCTATGGGATTTCATGTCATCAGTACACTGATGACACCCAACTCTATATCTCCTTTTTTCAATCTGCAGTGGATGTCATTTTGTCCTTGGGTCGCTGCCTGGTTGCTGTTCTGGAATGGATGAGAGCGAATAGACTGACGTTGAATCTGAGCAAGAGGGAAGTACTCCAGGTGGGGGCACCAGGTTTTGGTGGTTTGGAAAACTCCCTCACTTGGGGGGGGGATGATTTTCCCCGCATACCATGAGGTGCACATTCTGGGCGTTCTATTGTACCCAGTGTTCATATGGAAGCCCAGGTGGCATCTGTGGCCTGCATATTACCAGCACATGACTCCCAAGAAGGTCATCTGAGGGCGTGGATGGTGAGGGAAGCCCATAAAACCACCACAAGAAATCAGGCTTTCTTGGTGATGGTACTTCACCTTTGGAATCATCTTCCCCCAGAGATCTGCCTGGCTCCTATGCTGCAGGTCTTTAAAAAAATCATGAAGACCTGGCTATTCAGAATGGCTTTCCCTGTCAATTGACCACCACTGCAGCTGATTGGTTTCTGAAAACGTTATCATCCTTTGTTCTCTCTTTTAGGCCATCTAGGATTTTTTTCATTGTCTATACTTTTGATTTTAGTAATGGTTTATAATTTTTTTATGCCTGATTTTATGCTTGACAACCACTGCACCCAGGTTTGGTTGGCATGATTAAGGGCAGAATGAGAGGACAGTCTACGTGAACTGGGCATTCCATGGAGTGAGAACAGCATTTTTTCCAGTGTGAGTGCTCCTGCTGCCAGCAAGCTACAGGACCTCTTCCACTAGAAATTAGTCTTCTAGTGGAATAAGGAACAGTATATTCTAGCAACCCTCTTGAACCACCAAATTAGTGGGCAAGGATATTAAGCAGCAGCAAGGGAAGTATCAACGCCAACTGATTAATTATCACATGCAGCAGCAGCTAGTGAAGAATAACTTCTAGCACAGAAGTATCACTGAGAACAGGAAGAAACTAGCAATGTTCTTAGCAGTACAAATAGTAGTATCAGCAGTTGTGTTCTAGAGTTCAACTCCCTCACCTCTGTAATAACAGGGCAAGATTTCTGGGAGCCTGTCTTGATAAATATGGTAGGGCCTGTCCTCCACATATACTACCATTGGGCCTTTTCACACGACCCCTAAGATCCGCTGGCCACTTAAATTCAGACCAGAGATCTTAGGGGTTTGTCGCTGTTCCTGTGTTCCCACCCCCTCCGCACTCCTGGCTGCTGGCTGTGTGAGGGGAGGGAGAAAAAAAGGAAGAAAAGAATGCCGCTCACCTCCATTCTGCCGTCCCGGCACTGCATTCAGATCTCTTAAAGGGGAGGGGGGCAAAAAAAAGAACAAACAGAAGCAAGGAGAGCCAGGCAGTCACTACGTTATATCCGCATCAGGAATTTTCACCCCCGGAGAGCAGGTACCTGAAAAGTGCGCTGGGACGCGCTAAAGTGGGCGTGGCCGCACTTAATTATCTGTAAACACTGGAGCTGGTGGGGAAACAATTTTAACCTCCGGAGCTGGGAGCCATTTGCGGCGGAGTTTAGGGGTCATGTACAAAGGGCCATTGTTACCAACAGAGAGGTTCTTTGGCTGTCAGTTAGGGAGAGACAATCACAAACAGGAATACAAAGGAGACTAGTACTGAGTTAAAATTTCATTTTATTTCCTTTTGCATACAATGCTAACATACCAAAGAGAAATTCATTTGTTCAGCCATTTGCTCAATATAGGCACACGTACCAGGGGACACTTTGCTCAAAGGAGAGCCAGTCCTTAGAGTGTTGATGTCTGGTTGCTGCAGCTGATAGGAACCAGGCACACCCTTTCTCCATCTATACCTTCTTACAGAATATCCTCATCATTGGGCAGTACTAGGATGGGCTTGTGTACACATGTGGCCAGTTGCTGGGTAGAATTCATTCTGGACATTCTTGAACAGCCCATTAGCCCTGCCACCTCACTCCTGTATTGCAAACACCTGGCTCCAATGGCTCATGTCACCTTCTGCAAAGTTTGCACTCATCAAAAAGAAATCTGAACCCACTGCCTCCATTTTCTGTCTTCCCCTAGCTCTTCACCTCTTGTATGGCCTTCAGTTCCTCTCCTAATACCACAAATGAAGGACACAACAGAAGAAAAGTTAGACATATACATGCAGAAGCCCTGCAAGCTAAAAGGGACTCATCCCTTTTACTGGGCTGAGAGGAAGTCTATTTGGGAAGGTCTGATCAAGGGGGTAGTGGGATTTCTGTCTTGTCTGCCAGCTAGTGTCTAATGAGAGATTGTTATCTCAGCAAAGAGACATTGTCAGTCCAACTGCTGTGCCCAAACTCTGGAACTCCCTGCCACTAGAGGCCAGGAATGCCTCATCTCTGTTGTCCTTCCGGAAACAGGCAAAGAGCTTTCTCTTCAGGCAAGCTTTCCCTGAATGATGGACTACCATGTGTATTTCATATGAATGTATAGGTTCACATAGACTTTTTGTTTATAACTACTTATAACCTTGCAGCTTTAATGTAATGTTGTCTAATAATGCTGTAAGATGACCCTTAATTCCTTGTTCTCAAATACTTGAATATGTCTTAATTGTACTGGACTACATATTATCCCTCATTACTGTAAGCCGCTTTGGGTCCTTTTCCAAGGAGAAAGGAGGTGTAAAAATACTCTAAAATAAAATAAATAATTAAAATAAAATATCACTTACAACTGGAACCTAGATCTGTAGAAAAAACTATTTTTACTTAAAGCCAATCTAATATTGCTGGGATTCCCTGAAGTCCTCTTTATGAAAGAGAGAGATACACATTCTGCTCACAGTACTAGTCTGCTGCTTCCTCCTTCTGTCTCTCATTCTTCCAACTCCTATTCCAAGATTGTGCTGAATCGCTCGACTATGCTTTGCCTCATACTTTTGGCACTGTTCCCATCCCCCACAGGTTGCCTGTCAATGCTGTCCAGAATGTTTGCCCGCTCCCCAGTGCTTTCTCTCCTCTGCTTACCCAGTGCTGATGGTATTTTACTAACACTCCTGTTGTTCAGGGTTCATTTTGGGGATATGAAACATTCCTGCATTTTGTACAGAAGCAATATATACACTAAATGCATACTTTTTTAAAATGTGAAAGACTGAAAACGTGTAAAATTTTAAATAGCCATTGTAACATATTTCAGTGCTTGTGTACAATTAGTACACAACTGGATGTACTGTACATAAGACAGGAAATATGTATGGGAAATGTATATAATTTTCCAAGTAGGAACAGCAACAACAGCATTTGAAGAGGATATTCAGGGGCTTCAGAAAAATGCAGTGAAATGAAGACTGAGTTTTCTTCTCATTGCTAGTGCACACATGTATGTACAGTAACCCCCTGCCGATCGCGGGGGTTAGGGACCCACCCCACCAGCGATCCATGAAAATCTGCAATATGCGGAAGCAGGTCGGGGCCTGGGGGCGGGGGGGGGCGATCGCGTGCCTATCCGAGAAGTCTTGGGGCGGCGCACCACCGGCAGCAGGGCGATCTGACCTCCCGCTGCCGCCCGCCCGCGCCGCCCGAGTCTTGTCCAGGGCCGTCTCCATTGAAATGCATTGCCAATGCATTTCAATGGAGAAAATTTTCCCTATTGAAAAACATTGGCTCAATGCTTTCCAATGGGAAAATTTCTCCATTGAAATGCATTGACAATGCATTTCAATGGAGATTGTGCCCCCCCGCCCCCCCGCACAGCCCCAAGACTTCTCAGAGGGGCCTGGGGGGCAGTGTGGAGCAACCCGATCACCCCCGCCACCCCCTGCCCGCCTCCAAGGCTTCTCGGAGGGTCCCAGAGGGGTGGCACGGTGTGATCACATCACTCCCAGGCACCCCCCGGGCAGCTCCAAGGCACCTCAGAGGGGCGGGGGGGGGTGGAAGGGAGCCATGCGATCACTCCCCAGCACCCCCCTGGGCCCCTCCGAGAAGCCTGGGAGGCATGCGGGGGTTGCGGGGAGCGATGCGATCGCTCGCTGCCACCGCCCCTCTGAGAAGCCCCCTTGCCATCGCGTGCGTTCCACCTGGGAGGTCCTGGCAAGCAGCACATGATGGCCAAAGGGACTTTGGCCACGGAGCCCAGCGCTGGGGCTCCGCAGTCGAAAGCCCCTTTGCCATCATGTGCCGCTTGCCTGGACCTCCTGGGAGGCGCGGGTGGGCAGTGTGCGATCCCCCCTCCCTGAAGCCCTTTCTGGTTACTGCGGTCCCGCGATATAGCAGGACCGTGGTATGTGAACTGCGAAAGGGCGGGGGACCACTGTGCTCACATTCCCACTCCTGCACTAACAATTGCAAACTTAAAAGATCAATTATTAAACACAGGGGGGTGCAGCTCATGCTGTATATCTCAGGGTGAAGGGCTAAGAAAAATCTTTCTTCAGATCTTATGGAACAACTTATAATCAAGGTAGCAAACCCTGTGCTTGCCAGCTCTCACTTAGCATAAGACCAGTTGGTACAAAATCTTGCTGATTTTGACATTGCTTACTTCTTTTCCCATACATTTGTTCTTTCCTATCTCACGTGGATGTTATGGGTGAAGTGGGGAAATTTAAGCATCCTTCATTTGCAGCATGAAAATCCACAATGCATCCTAAGATTTGTTTTTAAAATGTAATAAATGAATGGATATCAAGACCTAGATAAAAGAAGAGCTATGAACAACTATGATCTGTAATTTTCACATAGCTTTTTTGAGTCCATCAGAAAAGTAAGGAAAGATCTGTTTATGACAGATAAATTAAAGTTAGGGGAAGAAGAAAAATGGCTGTTGCGAATGAGTGAACTTTGTAAAAAGCTGCCATGTCCTAATTGGTTGAGTCTTCCTCTGGGGAGAACTTCCCTCTATTTGAGGACTTGGGAATCACATCTGGCAGTAACAGCCCAGCCAAACCTGTCCTATCCAGAAAGTCTGTCCAGACAAGGAAGAAGCCTGTAAGGAAGAACATTCCAGAGAATGCTGGAGTGGAGACTGAAAATGCAACTGAAATGGATTCACTATCTTAAAAGTATAATTGCTAGAACAGCCAACCACCACATGAAACCTGCTTCAGAGCAGCACTATAGTGCCAAAACAGTCTCTGTTCTGAACCTGCTATGACCCTTGTATTCAGCTCTCAGTGTTCCTTGATCCTTGAATGATAGACCGTATGTGAATTCAAAGCAGACTGCTTCCTGATTGTTGTTCTTGCTCTCTGAGTTCATAGTTGACACAGTAAGGCCATGAATTATGGACTGATCCAACTGTTACTCTGGCAGTTCTTTAGCTGAAACTCCGGTTGTCTCTGTTATACATTGATTCAGGTTTAGGCTTCTCCTTGATCCTTGACAGAGCTCTACCTCTTCAAGGTCTTGCCCTTGGCTTGCAGGCACTTGTGAATCTAAAAAGAAGACAAAGGTGCAGTCAAACATAAGGTTGTGGAGATCATATTGGTAAGTAAAAATAAAATGAAAGGTTAAATATTTGAATAGATATCTCAATGTAAAACTGAAAAAGCTGTTATGTAATAATAAAAATGACAGGCTTAAAACTGGACTTCAACAACTCTGAATTTGTGCTGGAAGGGGGCACAGATACTGTAAATGTTTTATTTTGAAACATCATTCCAAGGTGTATTTGCTTTACTTTACTCTAAATGTTTTAAATCTGATCATTGTCAGAAATAGAAGAGACACTTCTTTGGAGGTTTTTAAGCAGAGGCTGGATGGCCATCTGTCGGAAATATTGTGATGGGGGTTCCTGCATGGCAGGGGGTTGGACTAGATGGCCCTTGAGGTCTCTTCCAACTCTATGATTCTATGATTTTATGATTCTATGAACCATGGCACCTCCTGTTAATTAAAAAGAATGTGAAAATCTTAGGTCAGAAGAGATAGTTTAGCACATGCAAATTATTCACAGGGAAATCTAGCAGGGCCAAGTTTAGACTGCATTAATTGTAAATATTTCTCCTCTAGTAGGGGAACTGGAAAGAGCATTTCAGGAAATAGCTACTAAGTCCCATAGAAAGAAATGAAATTATTGGCATGAAAAAGTTAATGACCAATTAAGTACAAAACTAAAAATAAATTGCATGCATTGTAGCTAATTTAAAATTGTGGTTATAATCCAGGTAATGGAGCTCAGTTGGAAGTGTTCTTAGTACTCCCCTAGCTTAAAAATTCATTACTGACTGGCCTGCTGCTTCATATAATTGCCATGATAAGCCGCTGCTATAATTGGCTTTTGCATGAAATTTTTTCTTCATAAAGCAAGAACAACAGCTTTATGAAAGTTCTTTGATTTATTTATATATTTATAGCAACTTAAGGGATCTCATTAACACATGATGTCTGCAGGCACATTTATTAAGCCAGAACAGAAAGTGAAATATGACAAGCAATTTTCATCCTCTAATAGTTTTTGACACTGTGAGTTCTTCCTGAAAACAAACATGATTTAAATAGTTCCACTGTTACAAAGGGGCTTCTGAATAAGAACAATTGCTGGGGAACATGGGAGGGAGGGTACTCGTCAGGGTTTTCAGCAGATTCTAACCTCTGGCATCAGCATCAACGGTGAGACTTCTTTCTGTTGTCCAGAATTGACAGACAGGACACACGAAGAATCCAGACTCTGACATGGACGTCTTTGTCCAGTAGTCTATTTACAATATAACTTATAAATGAACAATCCGACAAAGCGACTAACCTTGTGACAATAGTGCCAGAAAGAGAGATTTCATATAGAACGTGTGACGTAGAGCCTCCAATTACATTTGATTACACAGATGTTTGAATAATTACAATTCCTTCAAGCCCAAACTGACCCTGTTCTGCCTATTTCAGTACAGGAAAAAATAATTGCTCATATACTAAGTACTGCTATGGTCATGTTTTATTCCTAGTAGAGATGGGCACGACTAGGGAAAATGACGTTTTCGAGTTGTTGTGTGTCGGAGGCAGTCCGTTTCGGCTCGTTTCCATTTTTCGCGAATTTTCGCAAAAATTAGTCGGTTCATTTTTTTGTTTTTTCGTTTTCGTTAGTACTGGTTGGGGGGGGTAGCGGGCTCCTGGAGGGAGCTGCAGGAGTCAGCCAGAGCCACAAGTGACGGACTGACAGACTGTTTGCACCCGCTGTGTCTCACGTACTTGCATGTAGTGCAATGCAAGTAGATCTGGCTTAGGGTTAAGATGGGTTAGCGCAAGGGCTAGGGTAAGGCTAGTTACGGGTGAGGTTAGGGTGAGTATTGGGGTGCACCTCTGGGTGCCTCTCTGACCCACTTAGAAGGACAGTGTACTGGCGTATGGGTTAGGCTTAGGCTTAGGGTTCGGGTTTGGACTACGATTAGTGGGCTGTTTATGCCCGATTGGCACATCCCAGAAGTCTCTGTGGTCAACCTGGCCAAGTGGCCATGCGATTGGTGGAAAATTTGCATGGTTCACTCCCATGGGCGAGCCCATCATTGCGAATGTGCAGGTGTAAAAAAATAAAATAAAATAAAATAAAATAAAATAAAATCAACGGAGACTCTTTTTTTGCAAGAAAAACCCACTGCTGCTATTGTAAAAATTCAAGCATTTAAAATAGCTAATTTTCGCATGTTTCTGTGGTGCTTTGGTGGGGTTTTGGGCAACGATTTCAAAAAAAATATTGCGGTCGCCATTTTGGATCCCCCCGCACTGCATGGCAAATGGATGCGCCCTCCCAGCCTGGTACCAGCAGCGCAGCAGTAGCAATAGCCAAGGAAAGGGGGGCGGGGAACCCCCCCCCAAATAAAACACCCTTCTGGCCTGGTAGGTGCCCTCAGACAGTTTTCACCTACTTTTAGGGCCGGGAATCGGGTTTTTTTTTAACTTTTAAAAACTTTTTTTCTGTGCCGCTTGGCATTGCGCGATCGCCGCGATGCAAGTAACGAGCACGACAAATCAGAGCAAATTGTTCGTTCGTTGGTTTGAGCTCGAATTCTGGCGGAGTAATTCCCGTTACCGTTTCTGTAGAGTAACGGATACGAGTAACGGAAACGGAAACGGGAATACCGCTAAGTCGTGCCCATCTCTAATTCCTAGGCTTCCCATAGCTGCTTGTGATTTGTGGGAAAGAGAACTATTTATAAGATCCAGAATGCCTTCTCCCACATCTTCTTCCTACATTAAGTAAAATATAGTGTTGCTTAATCCAGAGAGTTTCCTTTTTTGAAACAGTCCAGTTCTGCATCAGATAAGTTAAACTGGAGAAGAGCAGCAGACAGATGAGCAACAAATACTGTACAAGAAGCATTGTCAAATTTCCAACATACTTACACAAGATTGATTGATTGATTGATTGATTGATTGATTGATTGATTGATTGATTGATTGATTGATTGATTGATTGTATGCCAATTTTCTTCCAGGTGGCCAGACCAACGCTGAAATTTTCACTAGAAAAGTTCATATGTCTGGTTACTAACCAACCTTTGTATGACTGTAAAATTAAATTCTGCTGTTATAAATATCTCTTTCAATTCTTGGATTTTAAAGCAGCTATGTCTTCTGGTAAAGTCATTTATTACAACTAATGGCTTGGCCTCATACAATGATTTATATATTACATGAATTTAATCCCTCATTATCACTTTGGCCACAGTCTCACAAAACTAATTGGACTGCTGACATTATTAAAAATGAACATGCAATCATTTTGTCAGAGGATACAGGTGCTAATTAAGTGAATCATTTACAAGGACATAAAACAATTTTTCTCTGTGAAAAATTCTATAGGTTGTACAGTCCTGTTGTCACATGTGCATATGTATGTCAATGTGAATGTGCACTCATATAGTCATATGCACACACACATGTGTATAAGGTTCTATGATATTGTGGGCTTAAACCAAGAAATAAAACTCAAGACAGAGGTGCAGATGAAACCAAGAAAATGTGCCTACAGGGACAGAGTTTCCAGTAAGGTATAGAAAGGGGCAGAAATCTAGGATATAGCTAGAAGGGATTACTATGCTAGAAGACATGGTTTCAGTTAAAACAGAACCACTGCCCACTTGCACTTGCACTGGATAACCTGACCCTTTGGGGAGAATACCCTTATAGCATGACATCTAATCCAGAGGCTGTGAAATCAAATGGGATTGTTGGCTATTTCCTTGGGTGGAAAAAGAATAATATTTTAATTGGTAGTAATATGTCCCATTCTTCTTTCTTTGTAAAAAATAATTTGTTTCTGCTGCTACAATAAGTTGAGAACTGCTGTGTTTACCACCATATTTGTTCCCAGACAATGACTATGGAATAGACATGGGCACGACTCAGCGAAATCCTCGTTTCCGTTTCCGTTCCTCGTTTCCATTACGTAACGGAAACGGTAACGACAATTACTCCGCCAGAACTCGAACTCGAACCGACTAAAGAAAAATTGGGTCTGATTTGTCGTGGTCATTCCTGGCGGCATCGCAGCGATCGCGCGATGCCAAGCGGCACAGAAAAAAAGTTTTCAAAATAAAAAAAACCCGATTCCCGGCAAAAAAAAGCAGGCGAAAATATGCCTGCCTGAGGGCACCTACCAGAGGGGTGGTTTCTGGGGGGGGGGTCCCCGGCCTCCCCCCGTCTCCTGTCCTGGGCTGCTCTGGTGGGGGGCATCCTCATCGCCTCGTCAACTCTCCAATGCGGTGCGGGCGGGGGATCCAAAATGGGGCGACCGCAATATTTATTTTGAAATCGTGGTCCAAAAACACACCAAAGCACCACAGAAACATTCAAAAATAGCTATTTTAAAACTGCCTGAATTTTTTCAGTAGCAGCAGTGGGTTTTTCTTGCAACAAAACGTCTCCATTGATTTTATTTTATTTTATTTTATTTTTATTTTTTTACACCTGCGCAATGATGGGCTGGCCATGGGAGTGGACCATGCAAATTTTTGGAGCCATTCCACCAATTGCATGGCCACTTGACCAGGTTTTGACCAAGACTTCTGGGATGTGCCTGTCGGGCATAAAAAGCCCACTAACCGTAGCCCTAACCCTAACCCGAACCCTAACCCTAACCCATACGCCAGTACACTGTCCTTCTTAGTGGGTCAGAGAGGCACCCAGAGGTGCACCCCACGAACTCACCCTAACCTTACCCGTAACAACCCTAAGCCTAGCCCTTGCGCTAACCCCCCTAACCCTAAGCCAAATCTGTACTCGCATTGCACACACGCAAGTACAGTTCCCTTCTTGGTGAACCACAGAGCGCCGAGACTGAGGAGGAGCCTTCCCCGAGTGTGCGCACTGTGACACTGCAGTTAGCAGTGGGCCTGTGGTCAACAGAGAGGCACCCAAAAAAGAGGTGCCTCGAGTCTCAACTTGGTATGCATATCCAATTGGCTATGCATGCCATTTTGTAGTGGGCCAGAGGAGGCACCCACCCCAGAGAGGTGCCTCCAGGAGCCCACTCCCCCCCCAAACCAGTACTAACGACAGACGAAAAAACGAGCCGAAACGGGCCGGCTCCGACACACGACAACTCGAAAACGTCATTTTCCCTGATCGTGCCCATCTCTAATCTGTACCATGTTTATATTTTATATTATTTAGTCTTGCCTGTCTCAAAACTGTTTTGTATGTGAGCACATTTTGCATCATTCGCTTCTTGCTTTATTCACTTGCCACACCTTTCTCCTTGGAAAAGGACCCAAGGTACCTTACAGTAAGGAGAGACAATATACAGTCCATTACAATTAAGACACATTCAGTTTGAGAAACAGGGAATTGAGGGGTATTTTACAGTATTAGACGGCAACATTAAAACTAACTATTGATAGCATAGTGTCAATGCAATCACAGAAGGAGAGATATAAACACAAAGTTATAAGTGGTTATCAACACAAAGTCTGTGTAGCCATGTATAGTAGATCCATTAAAAAACACAGTAGGTAGTCCATCATTCAGGGAAAGTGTGACTGAACAAAAAGGTCATTGCCTGTTTCCTGAAAGACAGCGGAGATGAGGCAGTCCTGGCCTCCACTGGGAGGGAGTTCCAGAGTCTGGGTGCAACAGTTGAGAAGGTCCTTTCATGTGTTCCCACAAGATGTACCTGGGATGGTGGTGGAATGGAGAGAAAGGCTTCTCCTGATGACCTTAGCTCCCAAGTTATTTCATACTATGAGATTCAAACTTTATGGTAGCTAGGACCCAAGTCGTACAGTGCTTTGTTGGTTAAGGTCAGCACTTTGAATTGCACCCAATAGCTATTTGGCATCCAGTGGAGCTGCTTTAGTAGGGGTGTAATGTGGTCACTGTAACCCGCCCCTGTCAGCAATCTGGCTCCTGCATTTTGGACCCCTGAATTTTCCTGAGGCTTTTCAATGGAAGTCCCACATAAAGTGCAATACAATAGTCCAGTCAGGACATCACTAAGTCATGAGTTACCGTGGCCAGAGCAGATTTCTCCAGGAATGGGTGTAACTGGTGTACTAGCCTTAATTGTGCAAATGCACTCCTGGCCACAGCTATGACCTGGGCATCTAGGCTCAAGGATTAGCCCAGGAGCACCTCTAAGCTGTGCACCTCTTTTTTTCAATTGGAGGGTTATCCTGTGCAGTTCAGGTTGCATCCCTATCCCTTGTTCTCCCTTTTGATTGACCACCAGCAGCTCTGTCTTGTCTGGGTTTAATTTCAGCTTGTTTATCCTCATCCAGTTCATTTATGAAGCTAAACACTCATGTAAAGTCAAAATACCAACTCCCTTAGAATCTGGAGGTGAAAAGAGGTAGAGTTGGGTGGCATCAGTGTACTGGTGGCACTTAACCCCCAAACTCCTGATAATCTCCCCTAGTGGTTTCATATAGATGTTAAATAACATAGGAGACAGAACAGAACCCTGGGGGACTTCACAGATCAGTGGCCATGGTGTCGAGCACAACTTACCTAACACTACTTTCTGAGTTCTTTCCTACAGGAAGGAACGAAGCCACTTTGATGTGCAATCCCCCCAATTCCCATGTCAGATAGATGAGTCAGGAGGATGCTGTGGTCTATAGTTTCATATAATGCCAGGTTGTGTTCACTTAATAGTAGGAAGTTACAGAAAAATAAATATATATCCCTTACAAAGTATTAACAAAGAAAAAAATAATATTTTAGGGCAGCAGGACCCAGAAATAGGATGGTAAATGAATAAATGGGATTAGTTGATTTTTCTTCTTTTTTATATTGCTGTATTTCCATGTATAGTCATAGTCATATGTAGCCTAAAGAATGGGTAAAAATATCAAGAAATGTACCAATTGAACTGAAAGCCAGGTGCAGCAGTATACATATCAAATCATTGGAATGATTCATAGAATTATATGTCCATGTGATCAGACCTTGAGTTCTTCCAAAATGTTTCTCATTTGGTTTGCTCAATGGGAGGTGAAAATATTTCGATTTCCAAACATATGTTCAGCTCCAGCCTCCTGATAGGGTCTGCATTGGTCAAACCAGGTCATGTTCTGATTTGTCAACTCAAAACGTGAACAAAATAAGGTTGATGGGGTTGCACTGAGCTTCGAGCTAGGCACTTCTCCTGGACTGTGCTCTTAAGCAGTACACAATATGCTCCTTCATGCTATGCACAGTAATTTGTTTAGAAAACAATTATTTTAAATAATAATTTCAAAGGCCAATCAACACCAAACATTTCAAGGTAGATATAGCTGTGACACATACTACCAACAAGTAGGATAGTAAGGAAGCTAAAGAATTTGAACGAAATGGATTAAACTGTTTTTAGAACACTATTGAGGCAGCAGTTGTATTTATCATTCACCTTTGAAATGTATTATTGCATAATCATTTGAAAGAATCAAACTTGACCAATATTTGGGACGGAGGGGGCAATGTGTAGCCTGCATAATCAAATTGTAAACTGCCCAGAGAGTGCTTTAAGCACTATGAGGGTATATAAGCAGAACACTGTTTTTGTTTTTTTAAAACTGCAAGTTTTGAGTTAAGTAGTAAGTGACCAGAGCTCACTTTCTGCACAGGATTTATCTCGGCCCATTTTTAACTTGATCCATATTTCAGTCAAAAGTTCCTGGGCACCATTAAATAGCGATAACGAATTTCACCTAAAGCCCTTAGTAATTCTGTTCCACATTTTCTTCTCTAATTATCCACTATTTCCTATTTATTATTGCTTCATTCCCTACCTTGAGGCATTCTAAAAATACTTGGAATGATAAATTAAACAATACATTTTGGCACACAATTAACCAGTGGGAAATGTTATAATTTAATGGGTTGTCTTCTGAATTAATTGTTTCTAAATAATTTAATTGCAGCTGCTACTTATTAAAAAAACAAAAAATGGTATTGAAAGAAGACATGTTCTCCCTGGAATTCAAACAAACCATGAATGTTTCCATTAAATATGAAAAAGTCTCTTCATGTAGATCTTCAACAGTTTTCCATTTCTAATTTTATTTATATTTTTGGTAATGAGCATTGTTTACTGTAGAGATCCATAACAATATTTCCCAAATTAATCTCAAAAGTGTGATCAGTAAGTAGTTGGCACTGCTGAGATATTATTTCTCACCTCCCCCAACTTTTAAGTAAAAACAATTACTGACTTCATCATATGTTCTAATAAATTTCATTCACAAACAGTTCTTTTAAATTAAGCCCTGACTTATTTGAACATTAGAATATAATGTTCACTAGTTGCTTTCTCCCTTCTGTCCAATTAAGGCTTAAAATAATTGGTCTTTTTGTGGCAACGACACACTAGAGAGTAATTTAACTCTTTTATTTGCATATTTGTGAGGATTTTGCCATTTTTGCAAGCTGCTGATTGCAAGTAGGATGGTTGTATTCATTGCTCCTAAGGTCACAATCAAGTTGAAGAGTCAATTCTTTTTCCCCCCAAATAAATCCTCTGATTTATGAATGTGGAATACTGTGCTTCTGAATCCATGATTTAAAATGCAAGGAAATAGGTCAATATTGTTGCATAATGTCATGCCCACATTACCAGCAGGAAAAAGAATGCCAAGCAAAAATCAGCCTGAATGATCACAAGACCCATAGCAATAATCAAGATGGTATACAGACTAAACCACAGAAATCATGAGTCCTTTGGTGGATGGCTTTACAGTGCTCAAAAAATACTGAGATACATGGATGCTTATGGATTAATACAGGTACGATGCTTACATGGGACCCTTCCCAAACCACTGTCACAGACTTCTACACCTGTGACCTCCAAAGAAGGAGACTTTAGTACCTTCCATGGCAGCATATTTCACTTCCAGATAGCTCTAATGAGTTCAGATATAATCTCTTTTCCTGTAGTCCTAGTCTCTGAAGCTGTGGAAAACAAACTTGTCCCCTCTTTGATATGACATCATTTCAAACATTTAAACAAGGCTATCTTATCCTCTCAACCTTATTTTTGTAAGGCTAAACATTCCCAGCTCCCTAAGCCTCTCCTCATACATTGCTTCCAAACCTCTAACTATCTTGGTTGGCCTCCTCTGGATCCGTTTGGATCCATTTCCACATCCTTTTTGAAGTGTAGTGTGCAGAACTGGACATAGTATCATCACACATCACACGGTTGACTCATATTCAATTTGTGGTCCAGCCTGACTCCCAGATCCCTTTCACATCTACTATTCTCCAGCCAGATATCTCCCAAATGCAATTCATTTTTTTCTGCCTAGATACAGCACCCTACATTTCTCTCTGTTGTAATACACTCTAATCTGTCAAGGTCCTTTTGGATTTTTATCCTATCCTCTAGGGAATTAGCAACCCCCCCCCCAATTTTGTGTCATCTGCAAATTTAATCAGTCTACTCTCAATTACTTCATCCAAGTCATTAATAAAGATTAATCCCTGCCCACTTCAGGTGGTGAGGTCAGATGAATGGCAATGGCCATTGTGTATTTATCCTTACCTCTTCTTATGATGTGGGTTGGAGGTGGTCTAGAGCATGGGTATGGTCCCAGGCTGGAGACAATTCTAGACCTATTGAGTTGACTATTCTGTTATTGGGCCTACTGGGTTGGGAAGATTTTACCTGCTCTTGCTTTTATGTAAAGGTTATGCCATTGTGTTATGCTGTTCTTGTGTGCATGCTTTTACTGTTTTTATATGCTTTTATTTTGGTTTTATGTGGAATGTATTTTGTCTGGTCAGTGACCGAAATAAAGATCTCTCAAAGATGTTGAATAGCACCGGACCCAGAACAGAACCCTGGGGCACCCCACTGATCATCCCTCTCCATTCTGAGGAGAAGCCATTTATGATCACCCAACCAATTACCAATCCACTTATCTATCCCACATTCTACTAACTGGCAGCATCACTGTGGACCTGGAACTCATTTCCAAAGTGCCAGTCTGTCCTCCAAAAGGAAACACCATTAAATATGTTCAGAAATGCAAGACATACTTTCAAGTTGGTCTTCATCCCTGCTGTTAACCTCTTCTTGAGGTGTGTTCTAGGCAGCCCTGACAAAGCTGCCTCAATAGTGTGTGTCCTAGTGCTATCACCTTGCAAGTGAAATTAAGATGTCCCATGATCTCCTGGAGCACTTTAAGGGTAGCCTTGCATTTTAAGAGGAGTAGCAGCAGACTCTGCTTAAGGTCAATCAATTTACTCTCTGGAGACACATCAACTCCAGCTCTATACCTAAATATACTAGGACTTCAGCTGGCCCCTTCCATTTTTCCTCTGCCAGAGGTACACCAAGCTCCTTGGTCAAACCTTCAAAACCCAACAACTTCTTACACTGACCTGACCCTCATAAAGTTGTCCAATACTCCTGCAACAGCCCTGTCTTCTTAATAAGTGCCCATTATAAAAAGGAGCTAAACTTCTCAAAGGCTGTGCATGAGATACAGCAGTGGTGGTGAACCTTCAACACTCCAGATGTTTTGGACCAATGACAAAGGACTGTGGGAGTTGTGGTCCAAAGCATCTAGAGTGCCAAAGGTTTGCCACCACTGAGATAGAGAATCCCACAGGAAGTGTCCTGTCCATATAAAATGAACCTTCCAAAGCAAAGCCTAACAGGGAAAAATCTTCTGTATGGGTAAGAGCTGGAAAGATTTTATATCACACTTTGCTAGGCAGGTGCCTATCTTGCAAGCCCTCACCATCCACACTGCAGCATCAAAAGACATGTAATGAACACTACACAACTCTTGACAAATTCCATCATTAATGGAATCCTCTTCTAGGTACAAGATATGGTGAATCTATCTGAATTCACCTTCTGTCTTTTTTGGTACCACTCCCAATGGGGATGCCCTAAAATTGGGTATCTGGGAGTTGAGTCATGGCTACTGGACTTCTTTTTTGATAGATAGAAACGTTTCGCTGTTCATCCAAACAGCTTCATCGGTCTGAATACAGCTAGTGCAAGAGACCTTCTTATAGTCAGCTTGACCTCTTGTCCCCTTGTCTGATTGGCTCATAAGATGAACAAAGCCTGAATAGGCTCGTTAGGGAGACATTAGTGTCCATGGCCTTAAGGTAAACA
The DNA here is from genome assembly GCA_037367245.1 of Phrynocephalus guinanensis. NCBI lineage: Eukaryota > Metazoa > Chordata > Lepidosauria > Squamata > Agamidae > Phrynocephalus > Phrynocephalus guinanensis. The sequence goes on from CM074735.1 coordinate 6,059,876, forward strand.
ATGGCCTAAGGTGCTGAAACCCATCAAGAATGGGTCATTAGCTGTGACCTGGTGGTGAAGGCTCCTTGATTTGCCTGGGTACTGTGGAAAGTACAGCCTGGTAAGTAGCAGCTAGACTATGCCGGAGCCCCCCACCTCTGTTGAGGGAGGGATTTTCAATGCTGACATGAATGGCTTCCCTTACTCCTCTCTCAAACCACCTCTCTTCTTTGTCTAATATGTGTACATCCTCATCTTTGAAAGAGTGGCCTTTTTCCTTCAAATGGAGGTGTACTGCTGATTCTGGTCCTGAGCTGTTACCTCTCCTATGTTGGGCCATTCTTCTGTTTAATGGCTGTTTAGTTTCTCCAATGTAGAGGTCTGAACACTCTTCACTGCATTGGACTGCATATACTATATTGGACTGCATATACTATATTGCTCCTTTTATGGACTGCATATACTATATTGCTCCTTTTATAAATGCACCTGGATGACTGAGAATCTTCACAGACTAAAATTGGGTACTTTTTTAATCTATCCACCACTCTACCTTCTGATATTATTTTTTTGCTGCACACAAGATAGTGTAGTTGCTTACCTTAATCCTGACATCCTGGAAAGTGAAGTCAAGTGGGCCTTAGAAAGCATTGCAAACAAGGCCAGTGGAGGTGATTGCATTCAAGTTGAACTATTTAAAATCTTTTAAAAGGATGCTGTAAAGGTGCTACACACAATATGCCAGCAAATTTGGAAAACTCAGCAGTGGCCAGAGGACTGGAAAAGATCGGTCTACATCCCAATCTCAAAAAATGACAATGCCAAACAATGCTCTAACTGTCATACAATTGAACTCATTTCACACTCTAGCAAGGTTATGCTCAAAATTCTACAAGGGAGGCTGTCTTTTAATTTCATTGCTGCAGTCACCACCTGCAGTGCGCAAGGAGCCCAAGAAAATAAACTCTGTCATTGCCTCCATTTCTTCCCCTTCTATTTGCCAGGAGGTGATGGGACCGGTGGCCATGATCTTAGGTTTTTTTTATGTTGACCTTCAGCCCATTTTTTCACTCTCCTCCATTAAGAGGTTCTTTAATTCCTCCTCACTTTCTGCTATCGGAGTAGTATCATCTGCGTATCTGAGGTTGTTGATATTTCTTCCAGCAATCTTAATTCTGGCTTCTGATTCATCCAGTCCTGCCTTTCACATGATATGCTCTGCATATAAGTTAAATAGGCAAAGTGACAGTATACAGCCTTGTTGTACTTCTTTCCCAATTTTAAACCAGTCAGTTGTCCCATATCCAATTTTGACTGTTGCTGCTTGTCCCACATACAGATTTCTTAAGAGACAGATAAGATGTTTAGGCACTCCCATTTCTTTAAGAACTTGCCAGCCATAGTTTGTTGTGGTCCACACAGTAAAAGGCTTTGGCTTAGTCAATGAAGCAGATGTTTTTCTGGAACTATCTAGCTATCTCCATAATCCAGCACATGTCGGCAATTTGACCTCTAGTTCCTCTGTCCCTTTGAAATCCAGCTTGTACTTCGGAGTTCTCTGTCCACATACTGCTGAAACGTTCCTTGTAGTATTCTGGTCAAATAAAACTAGAGATATGTATGACCAACAGACCAACTCTGCTGAAATCAGACACCTTACACTGGCGATTTCTCAAACCAATTATCTATCTGTTGCCATTCAGCCTTACCAAGCAATGATAAAGTCTTTAAGTAATATTCAAAACCCTGTCTATTTGATAACATAATGTTCATTATAATTGCTTTGATGCAGAATGTGGGGTGGCAAAAATGTTTATATGTTTCACTGCCAGTGTGCCCTAAACTCACCTGAATTGACTGCACTGAATTTAGAGGAGAAAAAGAAATGCCAATCTCTCTTGGATTAGAAGAGACAAGAGTCCTAAAACTATGGGCTAAATTGATTAATACTTCCTGATCTAGGAGTACAAAAAAAATTCAGGGCACTAACATCTTACACAACTCTCTATTTAACTAATGCTTTCCAATCTCCAGTACCTTCCACTGATTTGGTTGATGATTATTTGAACTTATTCACAGATTCCAACTCATTGGCCATTAAATCTACGGTCCAAATTTCGTCTGAGATTTTTTCATGGCCCCCAGTCTCTGAGCAAGGGATCTTAGAACTTATTGCCTCCCTGACATTAGGGAAAGTCCCAGGACCAGATAGGAACATGGATGATCTAATAAAATAAATAATCCGCACTGGTAGGCAGAACCTGTTGCTGAACTTTTCACTCTAATTGATCATTTTGGTATTCTCCCTAATTCCTGGTTAACATCTATAATAATTCCAGTGTTTTGAAAGGGCAACCCAAATTCTCCAGCTAATTACTACCCTATTAGCTGACTCTCAATCATTGGCAAGCTATATGTTAAGCATGTGAACCATCTCATGGAATAGGTCGATGATCTTAGCCTGGTGAGGAACGGGTAGGCTTTTGAGCAGGAGTCTCTACGCTTGATCATTCACTCAGTCTTGTCTTTTTAGCTGAGAAATATTATTCATTTTCATGGCAAGCTCTTTGTTGCCTTTAATGATGTTCGAGGAGCATTCTATCAATTGTTCCTTGCTTTGGAACAGACTGGCCAACAAAGAAATTGTGGTGAGAAGGAAGGGATATTCAAGTAGAAGGCACGGGACATGGCAACCCACACATAAAGCACTGAGATGTCTATACTCTAATGCTCAAATGCTCTCTCATAGGAGAGAGCGACCATGTCATATTAGAACTCACCATCATGCAGTCAAAGGTAACTGGACCAAGCCAGACTAATGTTCTAGATTTTAAAAAAGCTGACTTCAACAAACTGAGGGATGTAATATGAAGGATTAATTTCATGAATGGAAGACCTAAAGGAAAGAACAGTTCAGAATGCTTGGAAAATTCTGAAAGTTGAAAATATAAAGGTTCAAAACAAAACAATGCCACAAAGAAAGAAAAACAAGCAACATATGACAAGATAGGCATGGATGCATACAGAACTCTCCAACAAGCTAAAGGACAAGAAGGATAAGTATGAATAATAATAATAATAATAATAATAATAATAATAATAATAATAATAATAATAATAATAATAATAATAATAATAATAATAATAACAACAACAATAACAACAACAACAACAACAAGAAGAACAACAAGAACAACAAGAACAACAAGAACAACTTTATTTTTATGCTGCCTTTCTTCCCAGAGGGAAGGGGGTCTCATGGAAAAGGGGTCTCATAAGTTGAACAGAATACCAGCTCAAATCTGCAAGGGTCGAGTCAGGAAAGCTAACGCTCAAAATGAGCTAAGACTTGCAACAAGTGCCAAAAATATCAAGAAAAGTTTCCTTCAATAAGGGCAGTTGTGCTGGACCAAGGGACTTATGCCCATTCCAAACCTTCCACAGCCCGTGTATCTTGGAAATTGGATTGTACCCTTAGTATCTGAATTAAAAACTAGAGAATGAATCACGTAGTTTTGTGTTGTATATTACTCCAACAAGAGAAGCACAAATGAATATTCTAATAAGAGCCAAATATTTGCACAGAAAAGGTTGCCTAGAATACAAACAAATGTGTTAGCTGCAACATCAAATGGTGTGTTATTTACAGAATGATACACACATACCTGTGGAGGGTCTGATGATTCCTCAAGAGTCTAGCTTGCCTCACATTTTCTTGCTCTTCAGTGCCATCTAAGAATAAAGCTGGCAGAAAAGCAGTCTGCCAGAAAGGACATTTTCAAAATCGCACAAAAGAACATTTCATTGTCAGGAAATATTACAAGAAAAAAGAAATTGACATTTCAGTAAAAATAGCCAATTTTTTTCAAAAAATATATAATACATGGGGAGGAGGTGTGTGTGAAAAGCCCAGAAAAGCACTTGTCGGTCATGAAGATATAAAAATATATATCTAACTTGTAGCAGATCCCACTTAGAAGGTTATTCTATTTTATTTTTAAAGCTTCTAAATTTTTGATAGATACATTGCAAGTATATCAAGCTGCATTAGGTTAAACATGTCTTGTCATCTGACATAATATGATATATCCTGACAGAACCCGATGAAAATGTCATATTGTATCACATATTTAAAAGAAGAATGTGTGCAGTTTTAAAACATTTAATGTGGTAATTAGAGATGGGCATGAAATGAACAATTTTTCGTTTCCGTTTTTGTTTTTTTGTTTTGTTACGTAACGAAATGACAAACGAATTTTGTCTCCAAAATGAAACGAAACGAACAGAAACACCGGAAATTTTGTTGTGTGTTTCGTTTTCATTACGGCAATACAGTGAACTGCTTTAAATGCTAAAAAAATCACAAAAATTGAAAAAAATGGTAACGAAACAGTAACGAAATGAACAAAAATGAAAATGATTTTTTTGCAAAAATTTACAAAAAATGGAAACGAACCGAAACGGACCCTCCAAACGACGAACGACAAACAAAACACCATTTTTTTGATTCGTGCCCATCTCTAGTGGTAATATTCCAATCCCCCAAGCACTATATGACTGAGCTACTGCTGTTCTATATTACTATGAAGAATAAATTTTACTTCTGTATAGGTTTATGAAGAGTTTCTTGTGCCTTCCATGGCAAGAATTCAACATTACCTTAACATAATAAAGACTTATCATAGAACAGGTTATCAAGTGGACAAATAACAAGAAGGATTGTTCTGGACTACAGCTTATTTGGAAAGTAAAGGCTACAATATTATTGGTTACACAGACATTCCTCTGCTTGGGATTGGGTCAGATCCTGCATCTCCTCTGTCCTTCAGGAGACCACCACGACAGATAGCGGAACCCATGGTGTGTGTGTCACTTTGGAATTCACCACCATTCCTGGGTAAGGGGCCTTCACTGTTCCACCAGATCTGGCACAGTTCATGGCCCCCACCCCACCATTTGAGACTCTCCTTTTCTAGACCCAGCAGGTCCCCTCCTGCTGCACCCCCACCTGGATCCATCCCAGTTCTTCCAAACCACCATAAAGTTGTGGCATATATAAAAACTGTTAACTGTTAGTCAAGAACCATTGTTACCAACAACATAACATATAACTAGGGTGGGAAGGACGTCCAACTCCAAGAGACACACGCCAACTGCAGCATGCTCCCAGTTCCATCCCCCTAAGTACCTCTCCCCCTCCCCTCCGGATACCCAGATGTACCCTTGTCACGTGGTGCCCAGTATGCCTGCTTAAAGGCCAGGCCCTCTCATGTAACAAGGGTGCCAATGGCCTCAGCCTTGACACATGTGTTGGCCACCATTTTGAAGCCTCCTTGGACTCTTATTTACCTACTGCCACAATGGCCACAATGCCAGACCCGGTAAGTTCCTTTCTATATGATGTAAAATCTCCTTAAAGGGAAAATATAGTGGACCACCATGGATGGATAGATCAAGAGCTCTCCTTTTTCTTTCCCCAGTTTTTCAAAATACCAACGCACTGCAACAGGCTACCACTCTTTTTTTGATAGGTCCAAGTGTGCTTCTTTTATTCATATTTAGTTGTTTCTCTTTTCCTCTACTCCCTGGTCTGCTGTTTATACGTGTATTAAGTCTTGTTTTTTTTATTTCTGCAGGTGAATGGTAGAAAACTGATTATTTTATTTGTTTTGCATACAATATTGCCTCAAGTAAACAAGTTTGCAAGTTTTTATAGCACTTAAATCACCTATAAATGTTGTTTGACCAAATCAGATTGAAATGAGCAAAAAATGAATGTGTAAACCATGATAAAATCTTTGTCATATGAACTTCTTAGCTCTGTATAAGTGTATAGTATTTCTCTAGATAGAATCATGCTCTTAGGAATATTTACATTGATATAGAGTTTTTAAAAATATTGCAATGTACACATGTACTCTGGTTTCTCTTCAGACCCTATAAATCTTTCGCCTTTTACACATGTACACATTCCTATGGGTCAACATATTAGTATTTGCCTCAACATACAGTAACATTCTCTTTGAATGAGCTTTTTTTCCTGGGAATGGCTTGAACACATTTCATCTTTTTTGTTGTTGTTGAATATGTGTGTGCAGCACAAAAAATGTCAAACTTAAAGTTTACTAGCGGCATAAGCATTAAGTCATATTCTCACTGGAAGGAAAAAACAACACACCACTAATTCCAGTTGGTCTGATCACTTGCTGCTATGGAAACACAATCTTTTGATGAATAGAAAATGAGCCCATATCACCAAAAGGAAACAGCACAATAAGAGAAATCCTATGGTAATTTCAAATAACACAGGGGAAGGCAGATATGAACTTGCTAGCTTTTTAAATATAGCAAAGAAAAATGCAAATGACTATAAAGATCTGTATGAGAACAGGCAGGAATGTGTATTAAAACACGCATCAGTTTACATTTGTAGTAGCCTGCCTTTATTCACCTGGGTGGATAAAGACACTCTGGTAGTTACTGACCCATGGAAAACACTAGTAGTAGTTTACTCGAATTGAACCTGACAGGTTTTGACACATATATCAAGTGCACTACAGTAGGTGCAGGGTATAAATTTCTCAGAAAGTCACACAGAGTTTGGCTTCTATTTGGTGCTGAGGACCTATTATTTTTATGACATTTACAGAGTAGCTGTGGCAGTTCCTCAAAGAAGGAGACATCTCATGCCAGGTAAATGTTATGCTTCACAGAAAAGCCATTTTCTTGTGAAAGGTCCCCGTGGAACTGTGCCATCCAGATTGATAGAGCACCCTAATTTGCCCTCTTCCTTCTTCATCTTCCCTCTTTGCTAAGGTCTATTTCACACATCTAAGCTGACTTCAATAAATCATAGAACCATGAAGTCAAAGGAGCATACAAGACTATTGAATCCAACCCCCTGCTCACGGCAGGAATACAAATAATAGGATATCTGCCACGCACTATCTCTCGAGGTAATTGGTTCCACTGCTATACTGCTCTAACAGTTAGGAAGTTTTTCATAATATTCAGCCAAAAGCTGAGTTCTCATAACTTAAGTCTATTGTGTGACCTGCACTTTGGAATGATTGAGAAGAGATCCTGCGTCTCCGCTATATGACAGCTTTTCACAGTGCTAACTGCTAACGTATCTCCCCTCAGTCTTCTTTTCTCAAGACTAAACATGCCCATCTCTTTCAGTCTTTCCTCATAAGACTTGGTTTAACCCGGCCTTTCACTTCTACATAGCATGTGTTGAATAGGATAGGCCACTGCTATGCTTTTAAAAGGGCTAATTTATTTTACAGAAAACAAACAGTGGCTGAAATCCTCTTGCTTACCATAGTAAATCATGTTCAAGTAACTCTATTGAATTAGTTATGATTTGGCGAGTCAACTCTTTCATAATTTCCATTACAAATGGGCCTACCCTAACTACAACATACCTGTTGCCTTAGCCCTATGTTGCATCTGATGTGCTTCATCCTCATCCTTAAAACTGTCCCCAATAAAATTGTGACAGAACAAACATGACCCTTTTATTTTCATCCTACAAATGCAAAGAACAAAGGGAGGGTGAATGGGAGAATGTCTGAAAATCAAAATGGCCATAACCAGACTGACATCCACTTTTATTCTCCTTGGGTGGTCTCAATTACAATTAACCAGTCCAGATCACCTGTGGGTGGAAATCCATCTCCTCAGACCCATAATTGGCTTGTTCAATTTTTCCCCCAGGATGCACTGCACTGATCACACTGCATCCCGGGCAGAAGACACCTGTCCCAACAATGGAGGTCACCATGTCCACCCTGGCCCACATCTTCATTGATAGATGACAAATGCAGCCACCTAATGATTTGACTAGGGCTGCTGCTTTTACATAACAAGTAACTACTAGAGTAGGCCCAATAAAATTCATGGAACCTTGGGAGACATTGATTCACTAAATCATTATTGATTTAATGAACCTATATCAGTGCAATTTGCTATGCAACACAACAGGAGTTTGGCCACTAGAATTAATAAGCAGCTCACATTTATTTATTTGTACAGTATGTCCCATTCTATCTCACACTGAATATCAGCTTTTCCTCTTTATTCTCCCACTATATTCTCCCAGAAACCTTATAAGGTAGGTCAGGCTGAGAATGAGTATCCAAAGATCATATAGTGGGCTTAATGGCTCAGTGGTGATTCTATCCTTGAGCTCCCACGATGCTTGAATGAAATGATGAGATTTTTGTTCTTTTTAAAAAGAGAGACATTTTATACAGCAAACATTCCATTTTGTACAAAATAAAAAGTTTAGATACAAAATCAAAAAAGCTATTTTAAAAAATCCACATTTTCTGAATGCTGTTGATCAAAACTACTGATCATGTAGGAACAGAAAATCATGCAGGAATTACTTCTTTTCCTTAGTAGGATTCTTATTATCACAGAACTTATGTTCTGGGCAAGAAACATGCAAGTATTTACTAAATTTTAGCATTTTACTATCCACTAGATTCTTGTAAATTGATAGGACTGAGCATATAATCTAGGCATAGAGTGGTACCTTGGTTTACAAATTTAATGTGCTCTCCAGGACATTTTGCATTGCAAAAAATTCTTAAACTGAAACACAGACCCCAGTATGCACAGGGGCAGGGCTATTAACCTCCCCCAACCCAAAATAATTATAAACTGAGGCACTGCAGGAAATTTTCATAAACCAAATAATTATTTTAAATAGATTTTCATTTGTAAACCAAAAATCATGTTAACCGAGGCATTTGTAAACTGAGGTACTGTTGTATATCAATATTAAAAGGCTACCAAATCTTAACTAACTGGGTGACTGTATGTTCACCCTCCTTTAATTTTTTTATTTTCCTTTTAATGTTGTGGTATGGTGGTCAGAATGCTAGTACTATTTATATATATATATACGTACCGGTATAAGTCAAATGACATAAATTGCAGCTGAGATTTGCTGCCTTTTAAGAAGTCAGTGGTTGTCTCTCTTGCTTTGTACCAATTGTGTTACCTGGAACACAATCCAGACTAGCTAGGCTGGCCCTAGGTTGATGGAACAACTTAGTTGAAGGCACCTCATATCAAAACCCCTCCTAGCTGAGGAGAGAAGGGGCTCCAGCAGGTGTAAGGCTATTTTGAACAAGAAAAAGGTAAAAAAAACTCACAAGCCAGGCATAATCACCATAGAAACTATGCTGACAAGCTATCAATCAGGAGCTGGCAGCACCACAGCCCTAAACTTCATCCAGTAGAACAGCTAGGCAATGAGAGCCAGAACAGCAGACAAGCACAGCTACACAATTAAGAGGAAAAGAGTAGTATTTATTGAGTATTTTAATCTATTATCTGTCACTTGTATTATGATATGAATTTTTTATTTGTTCTGTTTATTGTTGTTGTTAACCACCCGGAGTTCTTTTGGGAAGATGGGTGGTAAATAAATAAATAAATAAATAAATAAATAAATAAATAAATAAAGATACAGTGTGGTAATTCACCCAAACACAATCCTCTTTTTGCAGGTATCTTGAAACCCATTTTTTGCTATAAGTGCCCAGACATCTAAGCCATTGTGTGTCTCTTATATTTAAACACACACACACACCATAATCTGAGGTAACCACAGCAGACTTCTGTTTATTGGTCTACCCATCTGCAGACAGTTAAAAGAGCATGTACATTTCCAATACACCACAGAAAACCCCTCCAAAAGGAAAAGGAGCTGCCATGTAGTGCTAGAGGAAAAAGGCAAAGCCCATAGTGAGCAACTGGTAGAGATGGGAATCAGGTATGGTAAACCTTCATGCAAATGCCATACACGGCTGCAGGAAGAATCAGCTGGCAAAAAGGGAAGCCATTGCTTGCATGTACACACTCTATTTATAAACAATAGGGGGGGAGGGAAGGCACCATGCCACCCACCTTCCACCTGAGGCCAAAGAGAAGCCATATGCTGGATCAATAGTTGTGCAGGCTGTGAACCACAAACCTGTTGGTGGTACACTAAATGGTCCTCATCCTGTCCTACAATCCCATCCACAAGAATCCTGTTGAATCCCACCTCCATAGGTGTTGTGACCAGCTTGTAGTCTTCCATTTTACATTTCTGTAACAGTTTTTCTATCTTGTCACTTTGACACAGATAAAAATGACCTTCAGGATCTCTAAGTACATCAATGCCTAAGTAGTGTTGTACCTCACCAAGATGCTTGATTTTCACTTCTGCACCCTGGCCACATATTCAAGTCTGAACAATTGAAGCTCATTCTATAACAGTGGACCTAAGCATGGTGCACTGGACACATCCCTTGATTCTGCACCAATGGTGGAGTCCAATTCACTGCAAATCTGAGCAATTTCCCCCTCAAAGTGAACAGCAACTCATCCCAGTGGGTTTTACAGGATCTGCACTGTATCTCCCAATTGAAGAAGATCCCAGACCACCCAAAACAGCTCCGCTGGATGGCACTCTAAGGAAGCAATACAGTTAGTGATATATTGCCTTTTCACCAACTGTTTCGCCAGGGAATAGGCCAAATAATGGCCTCTAAGCCATGTTCTATCAGACTCACAGCAATATTTTCTCCACCTGTGTACCAGCCATTTCCCCTTCTGCTTTATTGCCTGCAGCTCAAAAGTATAGCAAGGAGCCGTCTGGGCTCTGCGTATAGTGAGAGGGTGCTTAGGTGCAATCATGTCAACTGCCTGGGTCATCTCCTGATTACATAGGGTGACCTGAGCTTTGACAAGAACACTGACCAAACACTGACCATTTCAGGAAACAGTCTGGATCCATTAGTCTCTGAGGGCAGATCATCTTAATGGATCCCACACCCTTGCAGAGGGTTGAAGAAGCTTAATAGCCTAAATTTGACCAGGAAGTTGTCTGACCATGACAATGCGATCAAAGCCAACCTCTCCACATCCAAACCACCATCCTCCAGTGCTGTTGAGAAAATCAGGTCCAGAGTATTGCCCTTCTCATGTGTCAGACTGATGATACATTGAGACAACCCCATAATTGACATGACAGCCATGAAGTCCTGAGCACCCTTGGCATGGATGTTGAGGTCCCCCAACATCAGCAGTCTGGGGGTCCTCAACACCAGGTCTGAGGCCACCTCCATCAGCCCAGGTAGGTAGACTGTTAGTACGCAGGGTGGGCAGTATACCAACAGAATCCCCAATCTGTCTTGTGAGCCCAACACACAATAAAGGCCCTCCAGTCCCCCTCCCAGAAAAAGACAGGAAGCCTGGTCAAGGCAAAAGAACTCCTATAGACTATAGCAACTCCCCCTCCCCAATCCTCCAAGTGACACTTGTGCTGGACTGAGTACCCAGGTGGACATAGTTGGGAGAGGGGGACCCTACCTTCCTATCCCACCCAGATTTCAGTAATACACATCCTGATCCAGAATAATATCAAGGATGAGGGCAGTCTTATTTTTTACCAACCTGGCATTCACTGGCAGCACCATGTGGCTCATGGGCTTGCTGATATTGTCACCTGATATCTTCTGGTTGGGGGTGGAACCAGAAGAGGGGTTAGATATAAGATATCTACCCTCTCTTCTACATGGTCATGTTCTACTTCCATCCCCATACCTTTCCCTATCCAGCACAACCTCAATGGCTGCCCCCTCTGTCACCCTTCCACCTTTCTGTTCCCTCTGTTCCATGGTGGGTCCTTACCTTGTATACCTGATGGCAAGGGAAAAAGACAAAGAAAGAAAACAAAAACAAAAACAAAAATACAAAGCAAGACAAGACAAAAAAACCAAGCCATCCACCCACTCAGCCACATCAAACCCCTCCCCCTAATATCCACCCTACATTTTAGCCTCAACCAGATACCAATTGTGAGGGGTACCATAACAGCAGAGCTTGGCTGCAGTTGACTAAAGAAGCTGTGGAGTGGAATGTCTCTCCCCTCCAGGCCCTCCCCTCCAATGGCATGCTAGGCAGCTGCTTCCGTTGTCTCTCTCACACACAAAAGCAGCAGCAGCAGTGCAGTTGGGAACAAGGGATGCTCTGTTGGGCAAAGTCTAGCCAAAGCAGAGGCTGGCAGGCAGCAGAAGAAGCTATGGGGCAGATGTCTCTTGCCTCCAGCCCCTCCCTTTCCCAACACCCTTGGGGCAGCCAAGGTAGAAGAGCAGCAAAGGGCCTGGTCCTGTACAGGAGCCAGGGGCCCTAGGCCAAGATCCCAAAGGAAAGGCTGGCAACAGCCCCTCTGTCTCTCTCTTGGAGCAGGAATGGTGGTCTGAAAGGCCCTCAGCAGACTCCACTTTTCAAGGCACTTCCCTTGGCCAGATGGCTGGTGTTGAAGAGGGAGGCGGGCAACCCAGGCAGCAGAGGAGCAGGGGAGGGTCTGATGCCAAGCTCCCACAGGAGGCCTTTGTTTAGAGTCCTGGTAACTCCTAATTTGTGCTGCAATGATCTGTAATTTGTGTTGTAATCAATTACAACACAAATTAGTAATAATCAGAACTCTAATCCATAGAGCAGAGAGCATCCCCAGCTCCACAGAAATGAATAAGAGGGAAGACAGGCACCTGAAGATGGCACTTAAGGCCTGTGGATATCCAAAGTGGGCCTTCAACAAAGCAGTGTGCCAACACAGAAGAACAAGGGATAAGAATGAGACCCAGAGCCTTCGGAAGAACCTGGATATCCCTTACATGGCTGGAGTATCTGTAAAGCTTAAAAGGATTTTTGGCAAATAACCACATCCCTGTTTACTTCAAACCCACAGACACACTAAGGCAGAGACTCATCCATCCAAAGGACATGACACCAAAACACAAGAGGAGCAATATAGTATATGCGGTCCATTGCAGTGAGGAATATGCAGACCTCTACATTGGAGAAACTAAACACCAGTTAAAGAGGAGGCTGCCCCAGCTCAGGACCAGAATCGGCAATGTACCTCCATTTGAAAGACAAAGGGCACTCATTCAAAGATGAGGATGTACACATATTAGACAGAGAAGAGAGGTGGTTTAAGAGAGGGGTCAGGGAAGCCATTCATGTGAGTATTCAAAATCCCTCTTTCAACAGAGGTAGGGGAATCAGACACAATCTGTTTGCTACATACCAAGCAGCCCTTTCATCAATCCCCATACACACCTCCACCAGCAATGTCATAGCTAATGACCCATACTTAATGGGTGTTGGGAAAGGTTTCATAGGTGTGTCTTTCCGGCCCTCTAGGCCTTTGTCCACCTAAGGAGTCTATTCAGATCATTGTATACCTATGAACCTATTCAGACTATTGCCCACCTAATGAGACTATTCAAGCCTTTGTGCAACTTATGTGCTTATTCAGACCAGTGTGTGTGTGAAATCAAGGTGAACTATAAAATGGAGGCAACACTAACTTTCCTCAGACTGATGAAGCTGCTTGATTGAGTAGTGAAACATTTCAGTCTCTCAAGAAAAGAAGTCCAGTTGTCATGACTCAACTTCCAGATAATCTTCTTAATGCTTTGATTAATTCTTGATACTGGAAGCTCCAGTGGGAGTATGTTCTTGTGGCCTTTCATACAAAAGACCATGATATTTCTGAGATGGGATTTGGAGGCACTCTCCTAGAGTGGCTCTAGTCCTTCCTGGAGTGGGAAAAATTCAGGCGCTGATGCTCGGGAGCTCCTGCTTGATATCCTCCTGGCCATTGTCCTGCACGGTCTCTCGTGTAACATCTCCATGATGTTGGGAGAGACTTCCAGGGTTTTGGAGTTAGTTATCACCAATAGGTGGATTACACAGAAATCTATCTCTCCTTTCCATTAAAATCCAAGGAAGCTATTTCAGTTCTAGATCAGTGAAGGATGTTAGTAACAGACTGCATGAGGAGAAATAAACTAAAACTTCAATTATGTAATGAATAAAACAGTTTATTTGTTTCAAAATATTAAAAGGTCTCAGTTTTGTTAAAGTACACCAATAGCTGTACTGTAAGCACCTTGCAGTTCCTCACTGACATTTTGTTTATGCATCTTTGGTTACCAGCACAAGCATTGTTGGTTCTGTACAATGAAAGTTACAATGCATTTAAGCTTAGGTGACTAGAGCTGGCTGGTTGGCTGTGTTTGCCTTTGCAGTTCAAAGGCTGCTATCCCAATTCAGAACATAGAAAAGTGTGTGTTTTAGATTCAAGACAGGTCCTGTTAAGCTGTTTCAGAATTGCATAATTTGAGACTGAGCTGAGTTTTCTAACAACTCACATTTCTGGCAGTCAGCTTGATCATTTGAATTTAGGGATTACCTTCCTTTGTGAGTAAATAGATCTAAAAATGACCCATATGCTTCTGGTTACACAAGACATTGTCAATAACTTGAGCAAAATTTTGCACATCTCAAGGTGCAAGTTGTCTTGTAGGAAGTTTCAGCTAGCTCTAGCACAAGAGTTTGACAACTGATGCCAACAGCAGGACTAAAGGTTTGTCTGCTTGTCTGAATGTGAATTCAACTTGTCATTGCTGTGTTGTCAGAACTACAGGTGTACACTTGGGTACCATGTACAGATACATGAACAAAACTTTAATTCTCAATTGCAAGGAGCTTACAATCTGAAAGCTGGCACAACAGGAATCATCTGAATGGAATGAGGTATCAGATAAGAGAGAAAGGAGAAGAAATGGATATGAACAAACACAGCTGCATGCGACTAAGGCTTCACATATAAATTTTATTTTGCACACCATTAATTACAGAAAAAGTAGAACACCACTGACAACTTTGCATACATTTGTTATAAGAACATTTGAACATTTGTAAATTTTGACTCTGAGATCTTGAAGGCTTTTTGAAATTCTGAATCTGTTAGTAAAGTCTGCGTGGCAATTGATTTCTATGGGCCATTTTGTTCTCAGATTAAGCCATGGTGATTCATCTCAACTTTCTTCTTCAGAAACACAGTGTGGGTACTAAATGTGACTTTAAAAGGAGAATGGATAGGAACTAGAGATGGGCACGACAAAAAAAAATGGTGTTTCGTTTGTCATTTGGTTTGTTTAGGGGTCCGTTTCGGTTCGTTTTTGTTTTCGTGATGTTTTTTGCAAAAAAATTCATTTTCGTTTCGTTAGGTAACGAAACGAAAAAACGAAAATGAAAATGAAAAATTGCTGTTTCGTTAGCATTCTTTTTAGTACAATGCATCTGCTGCAACGAAAACGAAAAACACAGCAAATTTGGTCGTTTCATTTTCGTTTTCATTTTGTTTTTAAAAAAATCGTTTCGTTTTCATTGCGTAACGAAACGAAAAAATGAAAACAAAAACAAAAAATTGCTCGTTTCATGCCCATCTCTAATAGGAACTTTATCTTCTGCACACTGTCATGGCCCCTTTGTCTCCATAAAATGTACACAAATATTTTTAAGTTTACAATCCTAAAGGATGGAAAGAATTATCTTATTTGCTATTTATATCACAATGCCATTATACTCTGATATACTTCACCAAATGTGCTATAGTTCTATAATTAAAATATTAATTTAAATTCTCATGTTGGTGGAAAATGCATGAAGAAAGTTTAAAGTTTAATTTAAAGAAAGTAGATTCAGCATGGATTACATTCTAGAAAACTTCTTGGAAAAAAGCAGCATATGAGGAAGACAGGAAAAAAGAGAGAGAATACATTATAAGAGATGCACAAAAAGTATGCAAATTTTCAGAAAATTTAAGGGGGAAATTTGCAAACTGCTAAGGAAATGGAGCTAATAACCTTAATATCTGAACAATCTGAAACTGCTCAGAAGCAAAATTATCTGAGATATCCAAATCCAAATATGAAATAACCTTCATAGAATTCCTCCTCTCAATTCAAGATTTTCAGAGCTACTTTGGCACCAAGCAAAGATGAGGACACAGGACCTTCACTGAAGAATGTGAGGATGGTGAACAGATCCTGATGTCCTGTGGGAAACCACAATTCATTGTCAGTCAATCTTCCAGAAGCAGCACTACATTGCTTTTGGTATGAATCACTAGGAGAGTCAGTAATGGACACCAGAACATTTAATTACCTTACCCTAGTACTTTTGTATAATGTTACAATATAGGAAACATTATTTAGTCCAAATGAACAACAAAACTAAAAGCTACCAATCAGGACAATAGTTCCTAGCAGCAGCCTCTTGGAATATTCATCCAAAGAGGACAAAAAACATAGTTAAGTGGTGAATGAAAGTCCTATAGAATAATAAAATCATAATATAATTGAGATGGAATGTGTTGGAATTACAGTGGTACCTTGTACAACGTAATTAATTCGTTCCAAATGAAATTATGTTATACAAATTTTCCGTTATACAAATTGCAATTCCCCATAGGAATGCATTGAAAACAGAATTAATCTGTTCCAATGCATAGCCAAGGCTAATGAGGTTGCCCTGGCTGTGATGCTTGGGAGGGAGGAGGAGGAAAGGAGTCAGAGCTTGGCCACCACTGCTGCTGCTGCAAGGTTAGGAGGCAAGCGGGCAAGCAAGGCGAAGCAAGGCATGCCGTGCCAAGTCAGCCAGGCTCCCCGTTTATCTCTTCCAAGAAGGTAAGAGGCAGGCGTCGTGGGCAGGGTCTGAAGGGAGAGCGCGGGAGCGCGAGGGCTTTTATAACCTGGTTCGCCAAGGCTCCCTTCTCTCTGCTGCTGCCGCCGCCGCTCCTGCTGAGGAAAATGCCTCGGGCTCCCAGCGACGTTCACCCTGGATGGCCCCCAGCAGCCCCCAGACCACTGCTGCTGCTGTTGTTTTTGGGAGGAAGGCTGCCCGTCCTCCTCTTCCGTGCCTATGCATGCGCACGCGCGTAGTGCCTGCCGGTGCACGCTTCCCTCCCCTTCTTCCTCTTTCGCCCTTCTCCCTTTCATTTGCCGCTTCTCGTTTGCTCACACTGTCGGGCTAGGGCTGGGCAGTTAAAGCAGGAAGGAAAAGAAAGCGGCTGTATGTGTGGGGGGAGGGGGAGGGAGGGGGGAAGGGAGGGAGGAAAGAGGAGAGAGAGGAGGCGGAGGTGGAGGCAGCTCTGTGGCAGTTTTTGCCTAGAGGGCTGGTTAAGATTGAGGAAGAGAAGGTGAGGTGCCTGCCAGGACATGGGAGTCGGAGCAGACTCTTACTGTTATTGAAGGATTCCCTATCTCCAGATTTTTTATGTTGCACGGATTTCCGTTGTACAAACCCTCCGTTATACGAGGTACTACTATAGCATATTATGCCTTAAGGCACTTTGGATAGGAGTAACTTGGGGATGAATATCTATTACATAATAGCAGCTAATTGTTACCACTGCCTCAAATTCCTTTTGCCATTGCTGCTACCAGTCACAAAGTGATACCATGCAAGTAAAAATCTTAGAAGCTGACTCCTTTCTTCCTCAATTAGCTACTTCTCACCAAACACAAAGCAATGATCAGGGCTGTTTTTCAATAAATGTGAATAGCAGTGAGCAGATGAAGTAATCTTTAGAGCATCTTAACTGATGCCATTGGTGTTGTCAACATTCAGGCTGCCCTTTGCTATGTAAAGTTTGGCATCCTTTTTCCTGCTGGCAATGCAGGCATGATATTCTGCAGCAATACTGGAACATTTCCTGGCATTTTGAATAGTGGGCACTGACGCACGATGTCATAGAATCATAGAATTGTAGAACCATCAAAGGGTTGTAAGGGAACTTGGAGGTCTTCTAGTCCAACCCCCTGCCCAAGGCAGAAGTCCTCATACCATCCCAGATAGATGGCTGTTCATTCTGTTCTTGAAAACCTCCAGCAAAGGAAGACCGACAATATTGGTAGGCAAGTAGGGATGGGCACAAAAATGAAAAATTAAATGCTGATTCATTGGTTTATTATGTAATGAAATGAAATGGAATGAACTGAAGAAGCAGCATTTCGTTACAGACTAAACAAAATGGTGGATTTTTCATTAAAACAAACCATTTTGTTTTAAAACGGCTCCCTTACCTGTTTGTGTCCCTCCTCCTCCTCTGCCACTGCTGCTGCTGCAGCTGCTGAAGCCGCTGCCACCAGAGCCCTACCAGCCAGCTGGACAGGGCGAGTGGGCCCAGCAGGCCACTGGAGCCGTCAAAGCCAGAGCCACAGCTGCTGGAGCCCGGCCAGCCAGATGGTGAGTGGGCCAGGCAGGCCAGCCTAGGCTCACCGCCAGAGCCACTGAAGCCGCTGCTGGAGCCGCCACCGCTAGAGCCGCTGAAGCTGCTGCTGCAGCTGCCGCCACTGGAGCCACTGGAGCCACAGCCTAGACATGCTGCCGGAGCCCAGAAGGCGGAGGAGGAGGAGGAGGAGGAGAGTACAGTAACAAATCATTTAGTTAGTGTTTCATTTCATATGATTTCCCCCACCCCAAATATTATATGAAAAGAAATGAAATCAAATGCAGGGGGATGAAATGGAATGAAGCGAAACACCCCTTTCCTATTTTGTGCCCATCCCTAGAGGCAAGCTGTTCCACTGTTTAATGGCTGTTGCCATTAGGAAATTTCTCCTTATTTCCAGGTTGGCTCTCCTTCTGATGAATTTACACTCATTGGTTCTTGTGACACCAGCAGGTGCAATTGAGAATAATTCAATGCCCCCTTCCTTGTGGAAACTCTCCAGGTATTGGAAGACTGCTATCATGTCTCTTCTCAGTCTTCTATTTGTCAGGCTAAACATGCCTAGTTCTTTTAGTCAATCTTTGTAAGATTTAGCCTCCAGTCCCCTTATCATTTTTGATGCTTTTCTTTGAACTTTTTTAGGGCTTCTGTGTCTTGTTTGTATTTTGGTAACCAGAAGTAGACACTAGAGATGGGCACGACTTGAAATTTTTTTTTCCGAGTTGTCGTTAGTCGGGCTGGTTCCGTTTCAGGTCGTTTCCGTTTTTCGCGAAAATTCGCAAAAATTAGTCGGTTCGTTTTTTCATTTTTTTTTGTTAGTACTGGTTTTTTTGGGGGGTAGCAGGCTCCTGGAGGCACCTCTGTGGGGTGGGTGCCTCCTCTGGCCCGCTATAAAGGGAAAGCGGGCTCCTGGAGGCACCCGTGGGTGCCTCCTATCCTCACCCACTAGGAAGGGGAAGCAGGCTCCAAGAGACCCCTCAACATGGGGGTCTCCCCTCTTCACCTGCTGCTGCAAAATGGCATGCATAGCCATATGGATATGCATACCAGTTGCAGACAGTGAGACCAGTGAGTGAACCCAGAGCCATAGGGTGATGCCTAAGGCTCTCGCACCGCCATGTCTCACAAAGAAGGGAATCGTACTTGCGTGTAGTGCAATGCAAGTAGATCTGGCTTAGGGTTAAGGTGGGTTAGTGCAAGGGCTAGGGTTAGGCTAGTGACGGGTAAGGTTACGGTGGGCTAGTGGGTTGCACCTCTGGGTGCCTCTCTGACCCACTAAGAAGACAGTCTGTGACGTATGGGTAAGGAGTCAAGGATTAGGGTTAGGGTTAGGGGGCTAGGGCAGGTTTTAGGGGGCTTTTTGGCACATCCCAGAAGTCTCCATGGCCAAGTGGCCATGCGATTGGTGGGATGGCTCCAAAAATTTGCATGGTCGTCCACTCCCACATGGCTGGCCACTCGGCCAGCCCATCATTGCGCAGGTGTAAAAAAAATAAAAAAAATAAAATCAATGGAGGACAGAGGAGGAGAGGAGAGACATTTTGTTGCAAGAAAAAATCCACTGCTACTGTGAAAAATCTGGCAGTTTATAAATTTTCGCGTGTTTCTGTTGTGCTTGTGTGTTTTTGGACCACGATTTCAAAAACAATATTGCGTTCGCCGCTGTCAAGGAACCGTCCTGGGTCCTTCTCCAAAGGCTTCCTAAGATCACCTCTGGGTTTAGTAAAAATACTTAAACAGACTGTGTACTTTTAAAATAGGTTCTATGTTCTTCCTGAAATGTTGATTGTGAAAAATTGTAATAGCAGTGCCTAGAATTCATGAATTTAATTATAAATTCAAAGGGAACATAACCTGCCTAACTAAAATATGTAAACAACACAACAAAGATTTAAGCTTACCTGATCCGTATTGAAAAAGATTTTTATAGCGTATACTCAGAAGAAAACTCATAGGAATTTTTAAAAAAAATATTTTAAACATTCACACCCACGCTCATACAAGCTTCTATTAGCTATGTGAATTTTATACCCCACTGTAATAGATCTGAATGTCTATTTCAAAGCAGATTTGATGAATACAGAAAAGGTCAAACTAAAAATAACTCAACTGAATCAGTTGAGTGTAGTAACATATGCCTCATTTAATAATGAACTTGAAATTTGTCCCACAGTTTAATTAGCATCATGAATGCTAATTTCCACCGTGAATGGTTATGAACTACCTGTCTACTGAAGCGGGGCACAAGGTTGGGCAGTTGCAGAGCTAATGAAAACCCGAATGTACCAAACGGCAGATGATTGACATGAGAGTGCTAGAGGAGGGGAGCCTTGAAGGATCCTGGCACATTTCAAATGACAGTGGCTGGAAACACAGATTAATACATCCTGTTCCTGTATGGGATGGGATGGTTTTATGTCACAGTAAGAGTATGATTGTGGGGTGTCACTCATGGTGTTCTCGTTGGGTGCAGCACTTTTTTTTTCAGTTTTCCTCTCTGGTTCTGAAATCCCAGATTACCCAGAGCTGTCTTGTATTATTTGCCTAGTTGTCCCTCCCTTAGGTTATTTTGTCTGTTCCCCCAGATGTACACTAAATACAGATGCAAAATGGAATCTAAATGCAATCTACATAAATATCTTCAGTGATTTCTGATAGTTTATGCTGTAGTGTTAGCTCCCAATGATTTTATTTTAAAAAAACTTCTATATTAAATGAAAGACTCAAACACAGTGGCAAACTGAAAATCCTGGCTCTAGGATTTATTTTAGAAATTCTTTGCTATACCAAACGGCAAAATAGAGAGGAAAAATTCACACTTTGTTCATTAACTCCCTTCTGCTATGCAAGGTTTATGAAATAGCAAATCATAGAATCATCATAGAGTTGTAAGGGACCTTGGTGGTCTTCTAGTCCAACTGCCTGCCCAAGGAAGGAGACCTGATATAATACCAGACATGCTGTCCAATATTTTGTTGAAAACCTCCAGCAAACGGACACCCACAACATTGGGGGGCAAGCTGTTCCACTGCTTAATGGCACTCACCATCAGGATGTTTCTCCTTATTTTGAGGTTAGCTCTTCCTCTGACATGTTTCCACCCATTGGTTATTGTCGTACCCTCAGGTATAAATATTTGGTTTAAATATTTGAAAGGATTTAAATATTTGAAAGGATGTCATATTGAAGAGGAAACAGGTTTGTTTTCCATGGCTTCAGAGACTAGGACTCGGGACAATGGTTTCAAACTACAGGAAAAGAGATTCCATTTGAACATTAGGAAGAACTTCATGACAGTTAGAGCTATTCGGCAGTGGAATATGCTGCCAGGGAGGGTGGTGGAGTCTCCTTCTTTGGAGGTTTTTAAGCAGAGGCTGGATGGCCATCTGTCGGAAATATTGTGATGGGGGTTCCTGCATGGCAGGGGGTTGGACTAGATGGCCCTTGAGGTCTCTTCCAACTCTATGATTCTATGATTCTATGATTCTATGATTCTAGGTGCAACTGAGAATAAATCAATGCCCTCTTCCCTGTGGTAACTCTTCAAGTATTGTCTGCTATCATGTCTCCCCTGTCTTCTTTTCATCAAGCTAAACATTCCCAGTTCTTTTGGCCATTCTTCATACGATTAATCTTCTAGTCCCCTTATCATTTTTGTTGTTCTTCTCTGCACTTTTTCTAGGGCCTCTGTGTCTTGTTTGTATTGTGGTGATCAGAATTGGACACTGTATTCCAAATGTGGACCAAAATCATCATAATTATCCTAAAGTAAAGCTAGACATATCTTGCTTAGCATGTAATTAGTATATTTCATATATTAGTTTCACCTTCTGAGTTGACTTACTAAAATAAATGAACATTTGCATAATATTCTAATTTTTTGAGTTTCACCTGTAGCTCCAGGTGTGGTCCACTTCATATTAACCCCACAATGACTAGAATATAGATATCGCCATATCCCAACACCCCTTCTAAAGATCTAACATGGAAAACATTTAGTTTACAATAGCATCCTCTATCATCAATTTTGTCGGAATTGGGATCTAGCATATTCAGCATTTCAGAAGATACACATTTTTTCCTCTTGTTAGTACCTTGGTCAAAACATCTGTAGCCATATAATTAGCAGGGCAATATTTGATCTCGGCTAGTCCTCCCTGGTATAAATCCTTCATAAATTGACATTTCAGTCCTATTGCTCTGCTTCTAGCTTTAGTACTTTCTCTTTTACATTTTGTAATACATATTGTAATATTGTCTTCAAACATCGCTAGGGATATAGGTTCTTTAATCCCAAAGTCCTTTAACAAATGAAAGATCTATTCCAATTCATTGCATGCATTTGCTGCTGATACATTCTGCTTCTGCTGAAAGCTGGATCACAATAATTTGCCTTCTACTAGTCCAGTGGTTCTCAACCTTCCTAATGTCATGACCCTTTCATACAAGTCCTCATGTTGTGGTGACCCCTTGCCCTGCTTGGAAGAGGCCACAAGCCCCCTTTGGCAGGCCCCTGCCACAGGTGCTATAGAGAACTTCCCTCTACATGCACCCTCAGGCAATCGCAGCCTCTGGTGCCATTGACTGACATCCCCTCCAACCTATCAAAGCTGTAACTCACCCTTTCCCCCCTTCCTCCCCCTCCTCCTCCAGACCCAAGCAGTTTGTGCCTTTTTCTTCACTTGCTCATGGCAACTCCCGTGAAATGGTCATTTGACCCCCCCAAAGGGGTTCTAACCACCAGGTTGGGAACCACTGTACTAGTCTAATCAAGAAGATTATCTCCATAATAAAACATATATCCACTGGTTGATTTATAGTCTGTTGAGTATTCTCCCCAGTTTGCATTCATATGCCCAGTTAATCTAGATGTTGTACAAAGTGATATCATTAATTTTAAATTCTCTGTTCTCTTCAAATATCTTGCCACTCTCTTTATGGGATTCCAGTCATGGTGGTTTGATGAGGTCAATTTTCTGCTTAAAATATTGACAGCTGCTGTAATATCAGGCGTTGTGGTTTTACACAAATAGAGATTACCTATAGCAGTGATGACAGACCTTTGGCACTCCAGATATGTTGGACCACAACTCCCTGAATTCTGATCCTAGATTGCCAATGACAAAGGATTGAGGGAGTTGTGGTCCAAAACCTCTGGAGTGCTGACTGTCCATCTTTCACTTTCAAGTAGGCTGTTTCTAGTGAAATACTTACTGTTTCACATTTTTTTCATGACAACTGATTTAGTGCAGTCTATGATTTTTTGTTTCTGATTTATAAGAAATCTGTCATCATTAGGTCTTTTAGCTTTTCCAAGTTGCTTAATCTCCATTTCCCTTTTCAATTTATCATCTATCTCTTTAATGTGTTCTTTGTGTTGAAAACATATTAATAAATCATCTATATAAGTCAGAATATATAGGTACTGTCCATTCTTACATCTCGTATATAATCAAGGTTCAGCCCTTCCTTGATTAAACCCTAGGTGGTATAGGAAATTTGTTAATTTATCACACTTAATTTTGGCTGATTTAAATCCATCCACACTCTTTTTAAGCTTACAAACAAATCTGTATGGTTGATAACTAGTGGAACTGTATCAAAATAGTCAATTCCATATTTCTGCAAATCCATTTGCAACCAGACATGCTTTATATTTATCCATGCTTCCATATGGATTCCATTTAATTTTATAAACCCATTAGCTTCCAACTGCTTGCCTATCAGAAGGGAAATCAGTGAGAGTCCAAACATTGTAGAGAATGATATTTTTCCATGGCTTCTCTCTCTCTCTCTCTCTCTCTCTCTCTCTCTCTCTCTCTCTCTCTCTCTCTCTCTCTCTCTCTCTCTGAAGCAGGTAATTTACTGAATTTTTTCAGTTTGCTAGTTTCTTGATGGTTTGTAGATTTTCACAGACTGTATATTGGTGGTGGCGAATCTACGGCACTCCAGATATTTTGGACCATAACTCCCACAGTAATTTGCCATTGGCAATCTAGGCTTGGAATTATGGGAGTTGTGGTCCAAAACATCTGGAGTGCTTAAAGTTCACCACCACTGCTCTGTATCTTTCTGGAAGTTTGCCTTGGTTGCTTCTGTCTGATAATCTTACATTAATTGTTTCTGTTTCGTTTGGCCTAATTCCTGCTTCCCTCTCTGCTCTTGTAGCCTTTCCATAAGGTGTACCTTCCAGCTGACTGGTGGTCTCTACAGGTAGCCAATAGAACATAAGAACATAAGAAGAGCCATGCTGGATCAGGCCAAAGGCCCATCTAGTCCAGCTTCCTGTATCTCACAGTGGTCCCACCAGATGCATCTGGGAGCGCATGAGACTAGATCTCTGTCTCCTGATACCACTCTCCTGCATCTGGCCCTTGAAGTACCCTGGTTTAAACCCTGGAGATTACACATATCCATCATGGTTTAGAGTAGAGCAATTATTGTGAAACAGTCTCTATATTCTGTAAATCAGTTGTCACTGTAGATTCAGTTATCTCTTGCCTTATGTTTCTCTTGTCTACATATACAACATTACAACATTTAAATTCAAAGGTATCGGGATTCAAAATGGGGTACCTGACAATAATTCCAATTTTAGGAAAAGATTAACAGTCTGAATTGCCGTGGTTTTAGCAGTGATGAGAAGTAACTCATTTGGGAACATGGGTTTCCCATATGAAGGTTTGGCTGGTATTCAAGTGAATCTTGGCTTCCCACATGATTATATAAAATTGATGAGCAGTGGCTTAGGGTTTTATGCACGGGAGCGACCACAGGCCATTGAAAAGTTGTAAATTCAAATAATTGGTAACAAGCATGTTGTCCTTTGAGAGTCAACTGGCATATTTACATATGGGGCCAAAAGTTTGTGCTTTACAGCCCAAATTAAAAGGTGTTTTTTAAATTTTGGATAGCATTTATTCAAACTTATTTTTTACAGGTGCATGATATAACTAAATGGGTTCCTTGGAACTATATAAATATTTTGAAACCTGTGCATGAGTAATTTACTTGTTTACTCATTTTAAAAATAATAATTTTAAAAAGTGGCCACCAACTCTGAGAAGAATCAATGTGCTTGCAAGCTGTGTTTTTTTGTGTTGTGTTTTGTGTTGTACCTTTTGTTTCATTTCTAGGAAATATGGTGTCTGTCAATGAATAAAGCCTGGTGGATTCATTATACACTGATGGACAATTTTGGGTTTTGATTTTTGATACTTGATTTTTGATTTTTGAAGGGTAATTTTTGAATCTTAAATTCTGAATTTCATTTTTGCACTTTTTGTATTTTTCTGTATTTGGCACATACTTGTAGGCTTAAATTAGTAGGGAAATCTATAAGAGATTATAGCCAAGTTATAGTGCCCCTTTGTGATGGTTCCCAGTGTGGCATTGTCTTCTGGGGACTTTGTGCTGTTGGGTTGGCTCATTACCATGGTAATTTGATCAGCATTATTGATAAATAAATTGGTGCTATTGCATAAATTCTGGTTTAAAACTTTGTTCACAGGTGTTTGCTGTTATTGGGTTTTTTTTACTCTTACTGGCCTGCTTTTCTCATCTTTCTGGGCTTGTGCTACTAGAGCTGTTGGAAAACTCCCACTCTACCTGTTTCTGAGCTTCATGTGTGGATAGTCCAGAGTCATCTGCATGGTCACACCTGTCCTCCCTCATATGGTTCCCAAGTGGTTGATTTAACTAGGCCAAACCTTGGCTGATATTCTTGATAATCCCACACTGTGCCCAGGATTCTTGATGAACCTGGGAGTGAGGCTGTGTTCCAGCTTCCCCACCTGGTTGTGGGGTCTCACTCACTTCTGTTTGTTGTGGGAACCTCTCTGCCTCTCTCTGTTTGTGTGTTGTGGGTGGCCAGGTTTTTCTCAGGGGCTGACTGGTGTCTGGGTGCCTACTTCGGGGGGGGGGGCATGCTGCATTTGTGGCTATCAAGACAGTGAAGAGAAAAGCAGCTTCTTGCAAAGGCCTCACTTGTGCTCTATCTTTGCTTCTGAAGGCCAACAGGTTGTCTCCCTGCCAGCTGTACCCAGTTCTCAGTGTGTGGGGCACAATAGCCAGGCACCCCAATCGTTTGGCTCCCTGCCATCCAATCTATAACGTGGTGGTCCCTGTGTTCTAGGCTGGACCCAGCTCTTTCCAACCTAATCCTGTAGCAGTGGCACCACAAAGGTCCAGCACTGCCACACACACCCTGCACAAGCCTCCCAGACAGGCCCCAGCTGTGTGCTACCATACCTGACATGAGTGATCCTTGGGTCCCCTTCCCACCATCCAACACTCAACTGCTGTAAACCTGCACAAAGTGTAATCAACATAGTTGCGTCTCCCCCATTGGCAATGTGGCTGATCTCCTGAAATTTTCCCCTGCTCCTGCTGGTCTGCTGGGATGAAAGGTATTTCCCTACTGCCCATTTGAGATGAGAAAGCTGGTCTTGAAGGCTGCAGACAAGGACACCATCCATGTGCTCCCTGTAATAATGCCTCTGTGAAACTGAGGCTCCTTGCCTTGGCTTGCCCCTTTAGATATCTCCTTGACCCAGACATGCCCCTTTCATTCCACTGGTGCAATACTTTCCCTGGCTTTCCAGCCAATCTGGACTGCCTGGCACATCTCAGAATACAGGAGTCTGCCTTACTCCTGTAGCCCACCTCATGGGGTGGCCATCATTTGGCCATCCTACCACCCCACCCTGTTTGTCCTGGCACCAATGAAAGACCAAGGTGAATAACTGGGGTAAACATAACACCAAGATGCCATATTTCCATCTTAAGAAGGGAAGCATTGCAGTTTACTAGTTTTATGTTTTTTGTAGCTTTACATATTTTGATTTCATCACTCCTACTTTATTTTTCTTAAACAAATAGCACTTGTAGAAAATGACAAAGTGTTATTGTCTCCTAAACCCCACACTGATAGTTCAATGCATTTTAGTGTATCAAAAGATATGGAAGAAAGATTATGAAGCAAGCAAAAACTTCAGATGAATGCATTTCTATAAATTTATTGGTTAAATGTATCATGCAAATTGTGGTCATTTTTGAAGAGCAAGAACATACATCTGGAATATAAAATATGTTAATGCCACGTAGGAACAAAAAGATTAAAAAATCCGTCCCATACAATGGAACAAAAATGCAAGATTATTAGTTTCACAGGGAGTTATTAATCTGATATATTTCAACTCTGATCCAGCTATGTGGGAGAGAGAGTACCACACAGCAGAGGAATTGCAATCATTTTGTAAAGTGTTCTGAAATTCTTTTTCACCTCTTTCTAAAACTAAAACTAAAACATTTATCTAAATAGAGGAAGAAAGGTTTAAAAAGAGAAAGGGGACAGGGGAGGGTAATAAAAAAAATCACATCTCATTCCACATAGCAGGCACTCTTCTGCAATAACTCTGTGACCCTATTGTCAGGCATAAAATGTCACCAGGTTGCCATCTTCCTGTTGATGCCTGGAGTTTTATATCTCATTGTTGCTGGTGCTGAAAATTGCTTATGGACTCTATGGTTCATGATCCAGTGTTCATAGTGAAAACATTTCCAAAACTGAAGTGACCTTATTGAAAATGCCATTTGCACTCACTGTACATATTTCTTATGAAAAGTTATTTAGTTAAACAGTTTTGAAAGAAGAGAAGAAAGGACTATTTCCTGACACAAATATCTCCAAATTATGTTTGGATAATGGAACTCTATATCTATATCCATATTTATGTTTATATACTGTATTTATGTCAGAAAGCACACCCCAAACCTCCTAGCTGTGACCACTCCTGAGCCAGCTAGCCACAATTTAAAGCCATCCTTTATTTCCCTGGACTTTTCTTAAGCCTGAAATAATGGAAACTGAGCAATAGATTGAGTTAAAATATACTACTTCTTTTGTGTGTGTGACTGTGTAATGGTTAATGGGACATGGTGGCTCAGTGGACTAAGGGTTATGAAAACTGTTGGCTGCAAAGTCAGCAGCTTGGCAATTTGCACCCCGAGTGCCATGCAGCAGAGCTAGCTCCTGCTGATAACCCAGGCTCCTGCCAAACTAGCAGATCTAAAGCATCTGAATGCAAGTAGATAAATAGGTACCACCATAAAAAGCGGGAAAATAAAACTGTTTCCTTGCAGCCATGCTGGCCACATGGCCATGGACTTGCACAACACTGTCTCTTCAGCTTGAATACGGAGATGAGCACCACCCCTAGAGTTGATCACCACTAGCACACATGTGTGGGGAGAAACTTTACCCTTTTTAATGGTTACTTATATTCTTAAGCTTGTGGTTGCATATAGTACTTAAATGGCTTTCTTTAGACAAAACCAAATGTTCTTAGTTATTCAATGCAATATTTATACAGCTACCAGGAGAATGCCATACTTCAGAGCATAGATATGAACTATTTCTTTCTACATGAACATTAATTTAATTTCCACTCTCCAGCTCTAAGTCTCTGTCTTCAGCCCCCTGTCTTCCACTCTCTGGAGTCTTTCTTCTTTTTATATATCACCACCTATAACAGGGGTGGCAAAACTTTTAGAGACCGAGTGCCCAAACTGTGATTCAAAACCCACTAATCTTTCACAGTGCCAGTACAGCCATTTAGCCTGAATACAGATGGCTGTGAAGCGGCAATGTCGGGTGCCCACCGAAAGGACATTGCTTAAAGTGATCCTAAGCAAAATCATGGCTTCTGTCTTCTCCTCATCTTCTTCCCAGAAGCTTCTAGATGTCATGTGATGTAATTAACCAATGGTAACTGACTACTCTCTGCTCTAAGAGAACTGTTGAGACTATATTCCACATACCTTAGAAAGGAGTCTCACACAAAGCCAAAATGTGCAGTAAATATCACAAGTTAAAAAAATCAGCCCATGTCCCATCATCCTAATTTCCTTATATGCCCACCTTTGGAAACTAAAATGGTTAAACACTATTTAACATTTTTAGAGAACAAACAACTACATAGGTTATAAATGTAAACATCGGAATCATATAGAGATATACTTTAGCATAGTGCAATTAAAGCATTTAAACCTAAGGTATACTATGAACAGCAAAATATATGAACTAGTAATGAAGTACTGGTTGCAAATATCTGAAACATATCAAAAGAAAGATTAGGCATGAAAACAGGGAGATATAATTAAAATATATGCAAAACTGTACAGCATCAAATGGAAATTATACTGAATTTAAAATTCAATCAGGAATGAATGCATCTTCTTCTGCTGGTGTACCTTCAATACCCAAATGCATTCTTGACAAGCTGTCAGCTAAAATGTTTTGACTTCCTGGAATATACTGAATTTGGAACATAAAATCTTATAATGGCAGACTCCATCTAAGTAAATGCTGGTTACTTGCTCTCAAGTGTGCTAACCATTTCAAAGCTTGATGATCTGTTTGCAAAACAAAGTTAGTACCCCAAAGGTAAGGGCTAAGTTTGAATGCCCATATGAATGCTAGGCACTCTCTCAGGTACAGAATAGGCATGCCTTACTTTTCTTGTAACAAAACACACCCTATGCCAAATTCTGAAGCATTGGTTTGAAGAATGAATAGTTTCTGAAAATCAGTTGCAGTCAATATAGGAGTTTTCATTAAGTGACTTTTCAAAGTATCAAAGGCAACTTGGCATTCTTGAGTCCATTTCACTTTCACTAGCATTCTCTTACATGACAGCTCAGTTAAAGGTGAGGCTACGTGACTGAAGTGTGGAATAAGCTTCCAATAGTAACCCACAAGACACAAAAAGTTTTGAACTTGCCCTTGTTATCAGGAATAGGTGAATATTTATACTCTCAACCTTTGCTTGTAAGGGTTCAATGGTGACACTACCAACCCAATGTCCCAAATAAACTACTTTTCCACTTAACCACTGGCACTTTGAAGCATTGACAGTCAGTTTAGCTTCTCTTAGGCATTTCAGAACAACATGGAGATGGTATAGGTGGTCCTCAAAGGTGTTTGAAAAGATAACAATGTCATCCAACTAAGTATTAGCAAAAGGAAGGCCATTTAGAACAATATCCATCAATCTCTGGAAAGTACTACTGGCATTACATACAGTAGGACCCCAGTATCTGCTGGGGATTGGTTTCAGGCCTTCCCGTGGATAATGAAAACCATAGATAAGAGAGAGTGCCTGCCCACCCACCCCCAAACTGCTCATTCCTGACAGTAGCTTGCTTTATGATTGCTGTTTTGAGACAGTAGCTTGCTTTATGGCCACCGTTTGTGACAGTAGCTTGCTGAACAGATGCTATTTATGACAATAGAGTACTCTTTTTAACCTTGGAAGGACAGAAGGCTGAGTCAACCTTGAGCTGCCTGCCTGAGATTGAACCCCAGGTCATGAGCACAGTTTTGGCTGTAGTACAGCAGTTTAACCACAGTGCCATGAGGCTCATCATGAAGTCAATAGGTGCCTGGGCTGCCTTATCTCCTGGCCCAGGCAAGTAAAGGTGCCCCACTCACGCAGCCTTTTGGTACACACCTGGAGCAAGACCCTGTAATTAGTTGCAATAATGTGTGAATTACCCCAGGCAATTGATGGCCACAAGAGCAAAGAATCTCTTTTACCTTCAAAATTCCTAAGGTAGATCAGTTTAGTAGGAGGCTATTTCTATGTGTGCATAGCATGCATATGTAATTTATCTCATCTGTTTCTCTCTGGATTATTGTCTTGTAGTTTCTTTTTCCTAGGATGATCACCTTCAAATTGTATGTGTAATGTCCTGGTAAATTAAAATGATGTGAAATGGGTTTCTGTGTGTTCTCATTTCTGATATCTAATTTATGTCCATTAACTCATTTTTGTGGAGATTCACCTTTGTCCTATGTAGAGTGCAGGGGGACATTGTAGGCAAAAAAGATTGCATAAATAACACTGATAGAGGAACAGACCAAAAAGTACCTTTGATATTGTGTGTGACATTATTAGGTCCAATAATTATGTTGCCAGAATACATGTGGGAGCAGAGGTGGCATCTGGGTTTGTAGAATGGTTTTATCCCCATCTCTGATTCAGTGTGGCACAGTCCATTGTGTGTCAGTAGTTAAACCTGTATAGGTGTGCCACCAAGGGCTTTGGAGAGTGAAATATTCTTCTTGAGGATTGGCTAGGGATCATCTGTGATGCATGTGAGTGCTATCAGTTGTGGACTGAAAATAACTAGTGGTGTTTAATTCCCCCCCCATGGGTCTATCCTGTAGTAGTAGATTGCTTACAGGTATCCATCTTGCTTTGTTAATTTGTTACTTAATCATTGGGCTGGTATTATAGTCTGACTAATTTTTTTTAAATTGTTGAGTTTGAAATATAGTATCTCTCTTGTCTATTGAAGCAGATGCAATTGAATAAACAATGGATTTTGTTGTGTGTTCAGGATAGAAGCTGGAAGCCAGCGAGTATACTTTCCTTGTACAACATATGATGCAACATGTGGAATCTATACTAGATGCCTTCATTTTAGAAAAATAGTTACACACGTTTCTGAATTTATAAAATAAAATAGTGCTAAAAATTTAACTTACTTTTATTATTAAGGTCATACTAACAGTCCATAGTAGCAGCCCAATAGTTCAGTTTCAAGTAACTTATAGCAGCTCTTAAACTGTGATGTACAAACACCTTCCAGAAATTCTTTGGAGAGGTCTAAGTTCCGTATATTGTCTGAAATCCTCTTGCAATTAGTATAGTATGACATTCCACTATGGCAGTTCATTGGGAGTTACATTGAGGCAGTCCATACTTCTGACTGCAACAAACCATGCAACTGAACATAAAACTTTGTTTCTAGAAACTGGATAAGGAAGCAGCTTTGCTTTGAATTTATACAACCAGTATGAACTTTGGTCCCCTGTGTTACCCATTACAAAATAGGGAGAAAGACAATGATGTGTCTGTGATTAGACACAAATGTCCTTCTCTTGAGTTATATCTATCTATCTATCTATCTATCTATCTATCTATCTATCTATCTATCTATCTATCTATCTATATCTATATCTATATCTATATCTATCTATCTATCTATCTATCTATCTATCTATCTATCTATCTATCTATCTACACACACACATATATATATACATATACATATACAAATGGCATCTGCATTCTTTGTATCTAATAAAACAATAAATGATTATTTATTTATTTATATAGGATTATGTGGGTAAATTCATAAGATCCTCTGTTGCACTGTTGAGATCTGCTCCTATGATTTCATAAGCAGCTGTTTTTCCTTTCAGCATTGTTATTCAGTTTAATTCACTTCACAGGCTGTGGCAGTACTCATAGGATGGTCCTATTGAACCAAGCCGTAATAGTTGTAATACATCAATAGATCTAAGCTGAAGAGTTTTAATTAGGATTTCTTGGTCATTTCATCAATTTGGTCAAGTACCATTGGGATTTGGGATAGGACCAGACTGCCTGTAGTGCATGAAAATTATTAGCAGCACTTTTTCAGTCACGTTCTAAAGGTAGAAAACTAACATTGATTCACAGACTTAAAACTAAAGATATTTTACAGTAGCTTAGCAAGATGTGAATTGAATTGAACTGAAACTGTGGAAGTGGAAAGTTGAAATTGGTAGTCCTGCTCCAACCCCAGGTATGGGGCGTGGTGTGTTTTACATGGTAAATAACTGATTTATGCAACAAGTAATACATTTCTGAAAGAAATCAGGTACATATTTTTTTTAAAAATATTTTATTAATTTTTCTAAACATAACAGATTAAAACAAATACATTGCTTGTGTTGCAGTGTTTCATAGTTCAGATACTAATATTTTCCCAATATTCCGGCCCAAGTATTTGGAATATTCCAAATTTACACTTTCCTTTTCCATCATTATATTCATTGTTACTTATCTCCATCTTCATCTGGTGCAAAATGTGAAAATAACCAAGTACAATATTAAGCTAGCCTATTTAATCTTACTTCTTCATTTTACTAAGCAGTTTAAAATCTATTAGTCTAGCTCAATTTATGATAGGCATATATTTATATCTGTTTTCATCTAATACAAGGGGTGAAGATAGTGAATTTGACTTAAGATATCCTATCTAATCTATAAGATTTAGTAAATAATAAACATCATCAACCCATTATATTTTATCTGTTCACCTAAATTCTATCAACTTTCCAATACTATATCAATATGGCTGGGACTAATACTTAATCGGCTATTTTTTTTAAGTGTTATATCTTGGTGTCTCAGTTTTGTAATGCATATGAAAATTTCTATTCTTGGCTAATATATTCCTCTTGGAGGTCAGACATTTCAAACTGGTAATCTCACTCCCTTTTCCATTTTCACATCTTAATATTCATTTAATATTTTAAGGATGATCCAAATACAAGGAGCAGATTTCTGCATGAGAGTGACCTATCTGGTTTGGCATATATTACGTTAGCTTGGCAATAGTCTTAACTGGTCTGTTACAGTACACATTTCCATTCGCTGATTTCCATGTCATTACAATCCATTATAATCCATTAATAACCAGTTATAGGTAATAGGTAATAGGTGGTGTGTCCCAATACACCCGACAACCAGGGCTTCAAAGGCACACCATCATTGGCCAAACACAAAAACAGACCTATCTGCCCCATGAACTATGCAGATCTGTCCATTCCCATCATCTCGAGACTTGACCTATCCAGACATTCTTCTCATGAAGTAGAAGCTTCCCCAGTAAGGTTAGGTTGCACAACTCTTCAAAGTTTCACTGCTCTGCTGTAGTTTTATGTCCCAAACAAAACCAATTTTGGGTCTCTCCTCCACCTCTTCATCAGGCTCAAGAGAAAGTTCAGTCTCTAAAGCAGGGCCAAACTCCATGCTCTCCACCTCCTCCAGACACCCCTCCTGAATATCTCCCACAGTGTTGCTCTGTTAATCATTCATTTCATTTCATAAACCTTTAATGGCATTTAAGGGAGGATATAAATACAAATAAATAAAAACAGACAGAACAACACCACATTTAAAATATGTCCTACCTCGGAAACCTGTGTAATTCACAAGGGATAAGTTTTCAAAACAGCAGCAAGGTAATCAGCCACCTAGGTGGTGACTGATTCAGAAGTGTCCTCAAGAATGAGGCCCACATGTCCTTCAGGGGAGGCAGGGAGCTCGAGTAATTTTGGCCGAGAAAATATTTTCATTGTTTACTACAAGCCGAGCAGTGGCACAGGATGTGGGCAACCGTATCGGGTTTTATATGGCAGTGTTTACAGATCCTATATGAAAGGGGTAGGCTTTGGTATCTTCCAGACAGGACTGATGAGGGGAAGATGTTAAATCTTGCTATCATGAATGCACGCCTCTTGATAGGGTTTACTAGTTTGTAGAAGTAACATAAATCGTGACCACAGACAGAGGATGAATTGAAGTAGCATGGGGAGCAAACAAGGTTTAAGGTGGAAGTGAGAGATTGTGTTTCTGCTTCCCATAATCTCAACTTTATGATTGAGTGAGCTCTGTTAAAGTCAATGTCAGCAAAGGAATCTAAAGAGAAACCTATATTTTGGAGTTTGGTAACAAAAGGTATCCCAAGAGGGGGTAAAAGGGTCCTTCAGGAGACTGGACAATAAGGAGTCAGAATGAGAATCATAATGGAGGTTTAGCCAGTATTTAAAGGCTAAAACCCATGCTGTAGTTGAGAGTAAGTGGATGCCCAACTCTAGGGACATGATAGATAGTTTAATTGTATTTGGAACACCAAGAATATGCCTCAGAAAGGAGGCCATCACCAGGTCTACTTTTTCAGTGATAGCCTTGATCCAGATTGGGACTCCATAGAGAAATTGGCTTATGGTCTTTGCCTGTAAGATTTTTAGTGCTGCGGGGATGTACTGATTGCCCCTATTGTAATAAAAGTGGGCAATTGCATTTAAATGAGATGTTGTTGATAATATAGCCAAGTTTCTCTGGGGGGACTGTGACGTTCCCCTTTCCCAGACTGTGTTTCAGAGGCACAACCGGGTTTATTTCGACACTGTGCCACTAAATTGTGACGACACCTCCCTTTTACACACTGAATTCTGTGATGGAAATGGTACCGCTGCCACCTTTTATTCACTTAAGAATGCTGCCACCCTTTTACATTCGTCGCCTCATGAATTGGGACTGACTCAGAGATATATAATATAAAAATAATGACGAAGTTTATTGAGAAGATAATAACTATAACAATATCTGAGGATGGTATGCGTTGCCTTTAACATATACTGTAACAGATTTGATCAGCTCCACAAGCCTCCCTGTCTTAAATAGCTAGTAAACAGTATAGCCCTCACTGCCTGACAGAACTCTCAGAGAACAGTGCTCTCTCCCAGCACTCACTCTCAACTTAACTTAACTCACTGAACTGCCTCAACTGCCTAGGCTCCACCCTTTTATATCACACCATTCCCCGCCCTCCTGCTGGGATTGGCTGATGATTTGTATATTCATCACTCCTGTCTGCCGGGTTTGTCACAGGGACCAGTTAAGTAAGTGGTGGAAAGTTATTCCCAGGTATTTAAATGACTTAACTTGTTCAATAGGACTATTGTCAATGTTCCAGGGTACTGGTTTCCAGGATTTTGAGAAGATCAATATTTTGGTTTTCCCTGAGTTGATTTGCAAGTCATTAGATGTACAGTAGGACTGAAATGCCGTCATGAGATGTCACAACCCTGGTCTAGTAGAGGAGAGCAGGACTGAGTCATCGGCATAAAGCAGTAAAGGAAGAGGGGTATTATTGAGGGAAGAGGCTGACTTTTCATATGGTGATAGCTGAGAGCACAGATCAGCCAAGAAAAGATTAAATAAAGTTGGAGCTAATATGCAGCCCTGGCAAACACCTTTCATTATTGGAATCTTGTTCAACAGGGTACCACTGCAACTAGTCCAGACTTGGCAGAAGTTTGAGGTATGAAGTTTATGGATTAGGAAAAGTAGATGGGGATTAATGCCCCAAGAGGCTAATTTATTCCATAAGAGCTCTCTATTGATTGAGTCAAAAGCACCCCGTAGATCAATAAACGCAACATAGAGTTTGCCATTGAAATGGACAGAGTATTTCTCAGCGAGAAAAGATAAGGGGGCATGGTCTAGAGGGGAGGATCCCGGACGGAAGCCAATTTGTTCGTTGCCTGGTAAGTTTGGGAATTGGGATTAGTGCTATGATCTAGCTCCCCGTTCCATTCAAAAGCAGGTTCAGAAGAAAGTTCAGTTTGTAAATAGTCTAATCCTCTTTGCATTATGAGAAGCAAATCTTCAATTTGCTGATCTGATATTATTTCCCAAGTGATTCTTGTCATTGTGATTGGTTATAGACCCCTTCAAAGGGTTAATCTTTCAGTTCTAATGAGCTTCAAGGAGGGAAGGGTGTCGGAGAAAGAGCAGGGAAAGAGAGAGAAAAAAATATTCCAAGTCTGATATCTAAGAATGTTTTGAAAACATTAAGCATTTAGACTGTCCAGGGTCAGAGACCGCTGCTTTGCCGCTCACACCATCTCTGTATATGAAAGGAGTTTTATATTGTAAAAGGACGCTCTCTTTCTTTTTCCTTCAAAGTGATTTGATGTCACTTTGTCAGTTTGATTGATGTGCTGTACACCGCCCAGAGTTCCCCATGGGAAAATTGGGTGGTTAATAAGTATAAATAATAAATAATAAATAAATTTACCAGCCAAATATGCTGAAAGCACAATGCAGTAATCAGAAAATTTCTTCTGTGTTAGTGTCATAAAGTAATTGATTTTTCTCCCCTCATAATTGTAGCCACCATTTTGGGAAGGGTGTATTAAAGCTTATTGAAGAAGCTTAATGAAGAATGGAAACCAGGTTATCACCAAGATATCTCTCTCGTAGAGTGATGGGGTAAAGCAGAGAGAAAAAGAAACTGTCTTACGGCAATAAAGCTTAATAAAATTATTTACATACTCCAGAGCCTGCAACTGAAGGCCGTTCGCCATTATGGCTGCTGGACTTCCCCCAGCAGGGAGATAGGACTATTTCTGGAAAAGTGAAGTCTGCCACCACATTCTTCACAGCCCCCAGATGCTGCCTCTCTTCACCCCCCCCCCCAAAGAAAGCTTTCCCTTACCAGGGTCCTGTTTATTTGGAGAGATTCAGCTTGATAAGCTCAAGGCATTTCGCTGTGGCAAACCAGAAGCTGGAAATCAGAAATCAGGTACATCTTTGAGTCCCCACCACATTCTTACAGGTTCCTGAATGTTCTCACATCATTATATTTCACACTGACCCGTTCCTGCTTCACATCACAGATTGGCTATCAAGATACTCTTCAGATACTCTCTCATCCAGCTCCAAGTACGCAGTGAGACAAAGGGGAATTTGGTATGCAGCAGCTGTTCTGAGTAGCAACACTATGTTTAGCAACACTGAGTAGCACTGAAGTCTTGCCCTAAGTGTCAGCTGCATGTTGACAATAATTAAAACAACAGTTGTATAAACGTGTCAGATGTCATTTAAGGACTCAAGACTCAAAATCCTGTTTTCTGCAAAGAAAAAATTGTAAGCATTCCTACATGTGTAGGAATGTCTACACAAATGTGTCTGAAATTAAATGCTATTCATTTTAACATAATTAACTTCTGAGCAACCTCCCTACTATTTTTTTTCCTTCTCCTCATGAGCCTTGTCTGTGTGCATGTGGGGGTGGGGTTTCAGCCAAAATGCAGAAGTAAGCTGCCATTGATTTTTGGCTGGCCTTGAACAGCACTGCTGAAGCTCCATGTGTGTGTATTTGTGCATACACAGCTTGCAGTGAACATTGTTTCTGAGTAATGTGTTTAAGATCAGGGTGTTAAGAAGCAAGATCTAGGATTTATTTCCACTTGACTAAGAAACTAGCTAATACTACATATTCTAAGTCCTGTGATAATATACCATTCTTCCCTCTTCCTCTTGAAAGACTATTTTCACTACATTAAATGGTGCCCAAAGTTCAAATGCAAGAGTTAATCAAAGGAATGGCAGATGCAGTTTATTCTCTATATTTTGGTGTGGAAGAGCCGATTTCCCAAAATCCTGTTCCAATTTAAGTGGAATAGCATACATTGGGATTGATATCAGCTAAATACTGAAGTTAATCACACTTCTAGCTATCACAGCGGGATGGCATACTGAAGTCAAAGTGGGGCTTTGCATTTAATAGATGGAATTTTATTCCTACCAACTGACACTGAGCTATGGGAGCTGAATAATATATTTCCAGAGATATGTCCTAGAAGTAACTTGTGGCTGTTCCAAAAGATTTATTAAAACTATGTTGACATTTGCATTGCAGGTAACAGTAATTTCAGAGCTCTTGAAATTCTCCTGACCCTAAGATAATGAAACCATCACCTCCCACATATTTATATTCTATGGCATACAGTGAGGCTCATGGTTATGAATGCAAAATACTGTCATTATCTGCTAGGAAAAAAATCACAGTTGTAACTGAGGGCAAATGGATGGGCTGAGGGATACAGCAAGGGAAGGGGAATACAGTAGTCAGATGGGTTTCTCATCAAATGAACGACAATGATAGCAGGTTATTTAGATAGTTTATAAAACTTAGGGCTTCAAAAGATGAAGATACTCTTATAACTAGACCAGGTTTCTTAAAAGCACATTTTAAATGCTGCATCATAGCAAAGAATTTATATTTCGCGCTAAAATGAATTCAGTCCAATTCCTATGCATGAAAATTACCATGTAATGGCACAGTCCCGCTATGGCAGTGATATTTGCATATTTATGAAACAAACTACTACAGGCTGTACAAATGAAATCTTTGATTATAATCCAAATAACATTTTTCATTTTATGTGCGTTAAACTCTGATCAAACATATTCAATCTATCAGATCATTCAAAATAAAGATCACCTCTATGAAATGAGAAGCATGAGTTATATTTGAAATTTGCCTAAAATATTCAGGAACCAGAGTATGTAATCACAAAGTAAAGGGGATGATCAAAGAATCAGCTTCTTAAATAATATGTTTCCAATCATCAAACAAAATATCAACAGCAGTAGATCCAATATGAAACAGAGAGAGAAATCTGAGATCTGGTTTCAAATTCTTATTCTTACTTGACCCCAGAACTTCAGTGAATTATTTTGACATGAGGAATCCAATTTCAGTCTGAAGGTCGATGACTTTATTTGGGTCTACACTTCTGGAATGTGTGTCTGGAACTTGCAATTGTGCCCCCAAATGCCCTCCTGCCAGATAGCTGAGTGGGGGCAAGGTATGAAAAGCACACAGAGAAAAATATGGCCACCTTCAAGCAGTCATAAAATACTGCTTAATATATTTGAGTCAGTGGAAGGGAATGTGTTCAGACAATATGCACTACAAAAATATGCTCTGCAAAAAGGCAATGGAGACCCTTGCTTCCAGGTACCTGCATATTGATGGCTTCCTTGGAACACTGTAATCTGAAAAAGGCAACACTTGCATTTGACACCAGTGTGTTGCCTACCCAGTGGGTGGCAGCGGTGAAAAAGGCTGGCGTAAAAACAGGGTACTTCAAGGGACAGATGCAGGGGAGTGGTATCAGGAGACAGATATCTAGTCTTATGTGATCCCAGATGCATTTGGCAGAGCCACTGTGAGATACAGGAAGCTGGACTAGATGGGCCTTTGGCCTGATCCAGCATGGCTCTTCTTATATTCTTAAGTTCCCTTTCATTCTTTAGTACATCTTGATATATTAATACCTCTAAAATAGCTCTATTCCAACTTCAAGAACCCCAGAAATGTACCAGCGTTCACTTCCTTCTGTTTGTTTGGCTCTCCTCAGCAGCAGCTTTGCTTGCTTCCTTTCACAGACGAGCTTGATGAGGATGCTGACTTCATTTTCCAGCAGGACTTGGCACCTGCCCACACTGCCAAAAGTACCAAAACCTGGCTCAATGACTATAGTATTACTGTGCTTAATTGGCCAGCAAACTCGCCTGACCT
Source organism: Phrynocephalus guinanensis (assembly GCA_037367245.1). Classification (NCBI taxonomy): domain Eukaryota; kingdom Metazoa; phylum Chordata; class Lepidosauria; order Squamata; family Agamidae; genus Phrynocephalus; species Phrynocephalus guinanensis. Next base: position 6,099,948 of record CM074735.1, read on the forward strand.
AAAACACATAGAGAATCTATGGGACATTGCCAAGAGAAAGATGAGGGACATGAGACCGAACAATGCAGTGGAGCTGAAGGCCGCTGTTGAAGCATCCGGGTCTTCTATAACACCCTAGCAGTAGAGATGGGCACAAACAAAAAAATGGCATTTCGTTTGTTGTTTGTTGTTTGTAGGGTCCGTTTCATTTTGTTTCCGTTTTTCACGAATTTTTGCAAAAATTTGTTTTTGTTTTCATTCGTTTTGATACCATTTTCGTTACCATTTATTTCATTTTTTGTGATTTTTTTTTTTTAGGATTTTAAGCAATTCACTCATATTGCAGTAACGGAAACGAAACGCACGACAAAATTTCTGGTGTTTTTGTTCATTTCGTTTCATTTTAGAGACAAAATTTGTTTGTCGTTTCGTTATGTAATGAAACGAAAAAACGGAAATGGAAACGAAAAATTGTTCATTTCGTGCCCATCTCTACCTAGCAGTGTCACAGTGTGGTACCATCCATACCATGCCACATTGAGGCAGTAATTGATGCAAAAGGGGCCCAAACCAAGAAGTCAGTACATACGCATGCTTATACTTTTCAGAGGTCCGATATTGTTCTATTTCCATTCCTTGTGTTAGTGATGTCATATAATATTTTAATTTTCTGAGACTGTGAATTTGGGGTTTCATAAGCTGTATACCATAATCATCTTAATTATACCAAAGTAAGTCTTGACATATCTATCTCACTTTGCATGTAATGAGTCTATCTCATATATTAGTTTCACTTTTTGAGTTGTGAAAGTTATACCATTTTCCTTGGTGTAACTTTCTATATCATCTTTCGATATATCATCTCCGTTATATGGTTCTTTATAAAACTCTTGCAATGTTTCTAATTTTTCTTTCATCATGCTACATTTTTTCCTGTTTTATCTTTAATCATTCCTATCATGTTTTTTGCTTTTCTAACTTGGGGAAACCTCACTAAAAGTTTAGAAATTTTATTACTATATTCAAAAAAATTACACTTCAAAATTACACTTTAGTTTGAGGTTTTCATAAGCTGTACACCATAATCATCACAATTATACCAAAGTAAGGCTTGACATCTCTTGCTTTATATTTAATGAGTTTATCACATATATACTGTAAGTATCGTCTTTTGAGTTGACTTACTGAAATAAATGAACACTTGCACAATATTCTAATTTTTTGAGTTTCACCTGTATGTGTTCATCGCATGAAGTCAAAGCACAAGTCAAGCAAGCTAATTTGAAAATTACACGAGACATGAAAAAACCCCTGCAGCTATCAGGCTTCGAGGGGAGGCATGGCCATACCTGAGCTTGCCTATGGCCATGGCAGGTGAGTCCCAAATGCTTGACTACAAGGCCACACTGACCCCCAGACCCTGGAGATCCTGAGATCATAGAGCTTGGGGCGAGGACGCATTTGAATCCCAAATGGGACAGAGACTGGCCAGGTGAAGGTACCCCTGCCGCGCAAGGGGAAAAGGTTTGGCTCGGCTGGCCAGGGGGAACCAAACTTGAACAGAACCCCCCTGAGACCATGGGACTTATCCCACCTGACAATGCCCTTGGGCGGGTTCTACTGGTGACCCCATGGCCAAAGGTTCCCCACACAACAGCAGCCCTGTCTTAAGATGAAATAATATTAAGCTTTAATAAAGCGCAGTCCAATTGCTTCAACCCAAGACACTGTCTCACCTGTTTATTCCAACCTGTGGGGGGCAATAATAGAATCATAGAATCATAGAATCATAGAGTTAGAAGAGACCTCAAGGGCCATCTAGTCCAACCCCCTGCCATGCAGGAACCCCCATCACAATATTTCCGACAGATGGCCATCCAGCCTCTGCTTAAAAATATCCAAAGAAGGAGACTCAATCACCCTCCGCGGCAGCATATTCCACTGCCGAATAGCTCTAACTGTCATGAAGTTCTTCATAATGTTCAAATGGAATCTCTTTTCCTGTAGTTTGAAAGCATTGCCCTGAGTCCTAGTCTCTGAAGCCATGGAAAACAAACCTGTTCCCTCTTCAATATGACATCCTTTCAAATATTTAAACATAGCTATCATATCCCCTCTCAGTCTTCTTTTTGAAAGGCTAAACATTCCCAGTTCCCTAAGCCATTCCTCATAAGACATTTCCTCCAGACCCTCAACCATCCTGGTAGCCCTCCTCTGCACCCGCTCGAGGTTATCAACATCCTTTTTAAATTGAGGCGCACAGAACTGGACACAGTACTCCAGGTGGGGTCTGACAAGAGCAGAATAGAATGGTACTATCACTTCCCTTGATTTAGACACTATGGTTCTGTTGATACAACCAAGAATCGCATTGGCTTTCCTGGCCTGCCGCATCACACTGCTGACTCCTGTTCAATTTGTGGTCCACCAAGACTCCCAGATCCCTTTCACAGGTACTATCCTCCAGCCAAGTATCCCCCATCTTATATTTGTGCAATTCATTTTTTTTACCTAAATGTAGTACTCTGTTGAAATCCATTTCATTAGCTTTGGCCCAGCACTCTAGTCTGCCGAGGTCTTTTTGGATTTGTCATCCTATCCTCTAGGGCAGTGCTCCCCAACCTTTTTGTCCCCACGGACCGGTAAATGTTTGATGATTTTTCCGTGGCCCGGGGCTGGGGTGGGGGTGGGGAGGGGGGGAGATGGGGGGTGCAGGGGGTGGCAGGGGAGGGTGTGTGTGGGGGGCAGGGGAGGGGGGAGGGAGGAGGGGGAGGAGGGGGGCTTGGCGTGTGTGCCTTGCGGGGGGGGCACGGGAGCGGCGGCGGCGGCGGCGGCGCTCGCCGGCTGGGGGCGTCGGGCGTGCCGCTCCCCCCCGCGCGCACGGGGGGGGTGGGGGGGAGCCCGGGGCTCCTGGGCGGGCGGCCCCCCGCCTCCTCCTCCTGTCGGCGGCCACCGCCTGCCTTGGTGGGGCGCCTCTGTGCCGCCGCCAGCGGCGGCTCAGCGGTCCCGGTGGCGCCCTCGGGCCAGAGCCGCCGCCGCGTCGCCTTGCCTCTGGCTGCGGCCTTCGGGCAGGCGAACGGGAGGGGGGAGGGGAGGGAGGCCGGTGGGGGGTGGCATCTCTGCGCTGGCCGGCCGGCTGGACAGCGCACGCACACTCCGGTTGGGGGGGGCTCGGGGGTCCAGCCTCTCTCTCTCTCTCTCTCTCTCTCTCTCTCTCTGTGGGGGTGGGTGGGGGGCGGGAGCGGCCGCTCCTTCCTTCCTTCTCCCTCTCCCAGCGGAGCGGTGGCGGCGGCGGCGGTGTTCCGGCTCCTGGCCCCCCACCCCGGCCTCTCCTCTCCTCTCCTCTCCTCTCCTCTCCTCCAGCAGGGCCTGGCGGGGGCTTCCCTCATCCCTCCCCCGTTCCTCGCGCCTCCCGCACGCGCCCCCTCCTCCCTGCCGGCCCCCGCGCGCCCTCCAGCCTTCTTCTTCCATTGGCTGCCCGTGCGAGAGAAGAGGAGGAGGAGGAGGAGGGCGGCGGAGGAGGAGGAGGACGCGCCGCCGCCGCCATGGCTGCTGCTGCTGCTGCTGCTGGTGGAGGGCGAGGAGGAGGAGGATGTGCCGCCGCCACCGCCGCCGGTGGGCAGATGAGTGAGGCAAAGGCAAAGGCAAAGGCTCCTCCTGCGCTCCTCCAGCCTTCCTCCTCCACCGGCCATCCGCGGGAGAGAAGAGGAGGAGGAGGAGGGTGGCGGTGGAAAAGGGGAGGAGCCTCCCCGGCCTCCCCAGGCGGCCCGGGGCCGACCGGTCCACGGACCGGCACCGGTCCGCGGCCCGGGGGTGGGGACCACCGCTCTAGGGAATTTGCAACCCCTCCCAATTTGTATCATCTTCAAATTTAATTAGCATACTCTCTATTCCTTCTTCCAAGTCATTAATAAAGATATTGAACTGCACTGGACCCAGAACAGAACCCTGGGGCACCCCACTGGTCACGTCTCTCCAAGCTGAAGAGAGGCCATTTATTGTCACCCTTTGGGTGCAATTAGTCAACCAATTACAAATCCTCCTAACAGTAGCACTATCTATCCCACTTTCTACTAACTTCTTAGCAAGAATACCATGGGGAACCTTATATCAAAGGCCTTACTAAAGTCCAGATAAACAATATCCACAGCATTCCCCTCATCCACTAGGCCTGTAATTCTATCAAAGAAGGAGATCAGGTTAGTCTGGCATGACTTGTTTTTAAGAAACCCGTGTTGACTTCTTGTAATGACAGCATTGTTTGTTAAATATTTGCAGACTGCCTGTTTAATAATCTTCTCTAGGATCTTTCCAGGAATTGAAGTCAAGCTGACTGGGCGGTAATTATTTGGGTACTCTTTTTTCCCTTTTTAAAGATGGGGACAACATTAGCCCTCCTCCAGTCGATGGGGACTTCCCCTTTTCTCCAGGACTTCTCAAATATTATTGCCAATGGTTCTGAAATTACTTCTGCCAGTTCTTTTAATATCCTTGGGTGTAATTAATCTGGCTCCGGAGACTTAAATTCATTTAATGTTTCCAGATGCTCCTGTACCAGCTCTCTACCTATTCTATGTTGTATTTCCCATCCTACCTCATCTAGTCTTTGTCCCAGTGGATCTCTTTCTTCCTCTTTGGAGAAAACAGAGGCAAAGAAGGTGTTGAATAGTTCTGCCTTTTCCTTGTCTCCTGTTAGTAACTGGTTATTATCGCCACGCAGAGAGCCTATCATTTCCTTATTTTTCCTTTTGCTGCGGACATAACTAAAGAAACCCTTTTTATTATCTTTAATGTCTCTGGCCAGTCTAAGTTCGTTTTGCGCTTTAGTTTTTTTTTTACTACCCCCCTGCATATATTAGCTGTTTGCTTATATTCCTCTTTGGTGCATTTCCCATTTTTCCATTCCTTGTACTTGTTTTTTCTTTATAGTTAGCTGAGTTGAAAGTTCTTTAGTAAACCGTTGCGGTTTCTTTAGACCTCTCCTATATTTTCTTCTTTTTGGAACAGTTTTAAATTGTGCCTTTAATATCTTGCTTTTAAGGAACTCCTATCCATCTTGGACTCCCTTCTCTTTCAGTGTGTCGGTCCATGGAATCACAGCCAATAATTCCCTAAGTTTACAAAAATTGGCTTTCTTAAAGTCCAGGATTCTTGTCTGACTATGCTTAACTTCACCTTCCAACTGTATAACAAATTCCAAGAGGGCATGGTCACTTTTACCTAATGATTCCACCACTTTGACCCCATTTACGAGGTCCTCCTTATTGGTTATGACCAGATCTAAAATGGTTTTGCCTCTTGTTGCCTCCTCTACCTTCTGGGCCATGAAATTGTCTGCAAGGGCAGTAAGGAATTTGTTAGACCTTGCATTCTTAGCTGAGTTGGATTGCCAGCATATATCAGGATAGTTAAAATCTCCCATTAGTACTACATCTCTCCCTTTTGACTGTGTGGCCATCTGCTCAAAGAAGGCATCATCCCACTCCTCCGGGGGCAACAGATGTGATCATCACATTGTTAAGGGAAAATTCTCCTACTCGACAAATTCATTAAAGTTAAGAATGTCCAGCAGTACAATACACTAATACCTTGGTTTAAGAGAAACTTGGTTTAAGAGCATTTTGCAAAAAAAGTAAACATTTCCTCTATATTGTGCCTTTATCTACAAGCAATTTCTCAATACACAAGCACTGGAGCACTTCACATGATCACAAATGAGCCAATGGTGTCTCTCCTTCCCTCCCCCTGCTGGATTGTGGGTGATTGTCTGAAATGTTCTGTCTCAGGAAGCCTCCAAAGCAGAGGGAGTAGTAACAAATAAAGTTCTCTCTTGCACCAACCAGGAACGTGTAAATTAGGGTTTTATATTTCTTTATATTTATACTTTTATTTAATTTGTTTTCAACACTCTTATTTTTTAAACAATTTCTAGTCATGGGGTAGCTAGTCAAGTGTACTTTATCACTGTCACATTAAAAATACAGGGTAGTCCCAAGCACAGCAAATTCAACTGTCAGGTACGTAAACCACGATGTGGACATGCACTTCTAGCCAACTTATTTTGTGAGTTTTGGCATGTCATGTCTACAGTATATGGTCTATGGGACCCCAGAACGAATCATCTGAGTTTCCATTATATTTTATGGGGAAATTTGGTTTGATATAAGAGGGTTTGGTTTACAAGCATGTTTCTGGAACAGATTATGCTCTTAAACCAAGGTATTGCATATAAACACATGTGTAGTAATGTAATCCTTATTCATGTTTTATTTGTGTATAGGGGGGATAATGTGATTTCTTGAAGAAAAAATGCCATTACAGTTTTCTAACCAATACATTAATCAAAATGCAACTATTCTTTGATTATCCTGTTATCATGTTTCTCCAAATGTGTGGAGCACATTTAGAACTATGCATATTAGCGGAATATTGTATTAGATAACACTGCAAAAATCCATATGTTGGGGTAAATTTGTATATTGGGAAAATATGTACAATTTTTAGAAATCATACCCTGGATCCCTGCCAGTCTGGGTTCAGGCTGCTTCGGGGGACCGAAACTGCCCTAGTCGCTCTGCAGGATGACCTCCTCAGGGAGGCTGACAGGGGGTGTTCCTCCCTGTTGGTACTCCTTGATCTGTCAGCTTCCTTTGATACCATCGACCACGGTAACCTGCTGCTCTGGCTTGCAGAGGCGGGAATTGGGGGCCTTGCTCTGTCCTGGCTCCATTCCTTCCTTGGCAGCCGGACTCAGCAGGTTCATCTGGGTGATGATTTGTTGGTTCCTTGGACTATCCCTTGTGGGGTGCCCCAGGGGTCGGCAATCTCACCCATGCTGTTCAATGTTTATATGAAGCCGCTGGCAGAGGTCATCAGGACATTTGGAGTTTGCTGTCATCAGTACGCTGATGACACGCAGCTCTATCTCTACTTTTCTTCTTCTGCAGAGGAGGCAGTATGCTTCCTCAACCTGTGCCTGGAGGCGGTTCTGGAATGGACCAGGACTAACTGGCTCAAGCTGAACCTGGAGAAGATGGAGGTTCTGTTCTTCGGGGTGCCCTCGTCTGGGTACTATGGCCCCCTCCCTAGACTGGGGGGAGTCTTCCTCCAGCCTGCAGACAGGGCCAGGAATCTGGGTGTGGTCCTGGATTCAGCCCTCTCCCTGGAAGCCCAGGTGATGGCAGTCTCCAGGGCCGCTTTTATCCACCTCCGCAGGATCGCCCAGATCCGACAGTACCTTTATGAGTCCTCCCTGAGGACAGTTGTGCAGGCCCTCGTGATTTTGAGGATCAACTATTGCAATGCCCTCTACGTGGGGTGCCCTTGACCCTCATCTGGAGGCTTCAATGGGTGCAGAATGTGGCAGCCAGACTGGTGGTGGGTGCTTGTAGATTTGAGCACATCACCCCAGTTCTGGCTCGCCTGCATTGGCTACCCGTTGCCCCCCGGATAAGGTTCAAAGTCTTGGTTTTGATTTTCAAAGCCCTCCACGGCTTGGGACCAGAGTACCTATAGGAGCGTATCTCTCAGAGGGCAACTGGGACCAGGCCCATGAGGATGGTGCAGGCACGCTCACTTAGGGTGGCCACCCCCAGAGAGGCGCGGAAATTGCTTACGCATAACCGCACCTTCTCTGTGGTGGGCCCTGCGCTGTGGAAGCAAGCTCCCTAGTGAGTTGTGAGTTGTGCCTAGCAGCGTCCCTGCTCGCCTTTAAAAAGGCCTTGAAAACACATCTTTTCAAGGAGGCATTTGGCAACCTTTCTACTTAATTTTATTTTTGTTTCTTTTTTCTTTTTTCTTTTGTTGCCGCTTGCGTCATCTTTTGTGGAGGATATTGTACCCCCCCCTATTTTTATTGGTAATTTGCTTGTTTACAATTGTAAACCGCCCAAAGTTCCGCTTTGGAAGATAGGTGGTATATAAATGTAATAAATAAATAAATAAATAAATAAATAAATAAATAAATAAATAAATATACTTTAACAAAATTGCAAACTGACACTCAGATGAGATAAAATGAATGTAAGAGTGGAAAACAAAAAAAAAATGAACACAATTAATTCAGCCTGTCAAAATTCATGCTCATATGCAAAGAACGCTTCTCTGCTACAGGATGTAATACATTTCTAATATAAAATTAAAATGATGGCTTATTTGAACTATCTATAGAAAAATATTGTCACTTTTATGAAATGGTGGTGGTGGTGGTGGTGGTGGTGGTGTTTGTCTCCCCCTCCTCTTTTTCTTCCTCTCTATTAGTAAAGGTCATTGTTTGCATAAGAGAAATGACCCCACCTGGAGTACTGTGTCCAGTTCTGTGCACCACAATTTAAAAAGGATGTTGACAACCTCGAGCGGGTGCAGAGGAGGGCTACCAGGATGGTTGAGGGTCTGGAGGAAATGTCTTATGAGGAACGGCTTAGGGAGCTGGGAATGTTTAGCCTCTCTAAAAGAAGACTGAGAGGGGATATGATAGCTATGTTTAAATATTTGAAAGGATGTCATATTAAAGAGGGAACAGGTTTGTTTTCCATGGCTTCAGAGACTAGGACTCGGAGAAATGGTTTCAAACTACAGGAAAAGAGATTCCATTTGAACATTAGGAAGAACTTCATGACGGTTAGAGCTATTCGGCAGTGGAATATGCTGCCGTGGAGGGTTGTTGAGTCTCCTTCTTTGGAGGTTTTTAAGCAGAGGCTGGATGGCCATCTGTCGGAAATATTGTGATGGGGGTTCCTGCATGGCAGGGGGTTGGATGAGATGGCCCTTGAGGTCTCTTCCAACTCTATGATTCTATGATTCTATGAAGGTGCAAGAAAAGCATTTGTATAGTGCAAATTATACCAGAGATTGGAGGAGGAGTGTGCATTAATTAGCAATGTGTGTTCAGAATACAGTTTAGTTCTCTATATGAAGATCTTTCTAAATTCAGCAACTGCCTGTCCTGCTGGCAAAATTGGTATACTAAACCAAGATTATGCTTAATGAAACATTTATTAGAGTATCCATGTAAATCATACATGGGTAGCATACCCCATCCAACTCTTACTGAGGCACTACTTGCAGGAGGGGCTACAAATAGGAGTATACTCAGATGGAGATTTTTTTTCTGTTTTGTACTTAAGTTGTTGCTAATGTAACAATATTTTATTTATTTTTATTTATTTATTTATTTATTTATTTATTTATTTATTTATTTATTTATTATTGCATTGCATTGCATTGCATTGCATTGATATAAAAATAGCCCAAACTTACCTGGGCCCATATTGTGGCTGGAGTGGTGGTCTGGCTTCTCTGGCTCCCATGGCTCAGTAAAGACAGTGGCCCCATCTACACCACACAGGCGCCTGGGAATCATCACCTGTTGCTTGTCTGTGCTGCCAGCCAGAGATTGGCTATTGTGACCAACCTCCAGATCCTGGCCAGTGGCAGGGCCCTGAGAGAGGTGTCTATGGCCAGGGCCAGCCACCCATTGTCTATACCAGGGTGCTGGATAGGCCCTGGCAGTGTTCTCAGAGTCAGCACAGGGCAGCAAAGATGATGAGGACATCAACATTGGGCCATTGTAGGATGTTAACATCCAAAAGTGAGCACGTGCTGTGGGAAAAGAGAGGCTGGGCGTTGGGGCCAGATTGTGCAGTTATTTCTCCCTTCCATGTGTGAGATAACACCCCCTTCTTTGGGGCACATCTTCACAGACTTGGGGGGGGGGAAGAGGGAAGAAAGAAAGGGACCACCCAGGAAGCCTGCTCATCAGGTGAGAATGGATAGCCATTCAAGAGACAAAGAACCAGGGGGACACAAAAGGGAGGCTGTTTAGTTCAAATCAATTTTACATCAAAGGACTTTTATATGAATCTGGAGAAGCTTCAGTGTTGGCAGAAATTTGAATTTGGAACTGGGAGGTAAGAAGAAGTTGGACTTGCTTGTGCAGGAATAAAAGGGAAATGTCTGATACAGCAATGAGATAGCAGGGCTAACAGACTGTTCCAGAGGAAACACCCATGGGTGTGGGAATCAAGGCCAGAATGAACAAGGGTTCAGGAGTCCAGCCCAGTACTGCCCTAACATCAAGATTTTCCATAAGAAGAAGATGGAGATGGACATAGGGTTGTGCCTGGATCCTGTCATCTGCTGTGTAACCACACATTCACCCCTTTGACAAAGGATTGGCCAATCATTTGAGCAAAGTGTCCCATGGTAAATGAATTGTGGAGTGAAAGAGCCCCTTTCTTTGATTTATTGGGATTGTATTCAATAGATAATAAAAACTGAAATCGTACTCCAATACTGATCTCCTTGGCATTCTTGTATACATAATGGCCTATCACTGTTTGATATCGAAAGAATCCCCTTGATTGGTGACATGCTCATAAGAGAACCAAGGCAGCTTCTGCATCCCCCCTTTTTTCCAGACATGGGTAAAAGGGGGCTTCCAGACTACTGCCCCCTTCTGCTAAAAGAGCTTAGAGACCTGCCATTAACTAGAGCTTACTGGGCCACTGAGGCGATTACAAAAAATAAAAGACAAAACAAAAAATCCATGGTCCCAGAAGGAAGGCACCAAAAACCCAGCCTGCGGCCACAGTGGCCTCTGCCCCTTATAACACCCAATCACAAGCTAGCCAGCCACAATGCTCATGGGCTGTGGCACCACTAACCAGGGTAGCCAGTGTTGGTTGGAATGCCAGGAAATCAGGGCAGACTACGGTCTGGTTAAATCCACTCAGAGACTTTGGTAATGGGGGAAAATGTTCTGTTTACTCACAGTTCTTCAGAGATGAAAACAAACATTGCATTCTGTACCAATGGTTTTTTTTTAAATCCTTGAGCATATCTTTGCAAGGACACAATTGATTTTTATATGGTACGCCATAGTAAAAAGGTAAAGGTTCCCTCCACACATGTGCTCTAGTCATGTCCACTGTCCAGTCATTGAGTGGATTTATTGAAAGACCAAGGTGGCATGAAAACAAGGTGAACTATAATTGGAGGCCTTGCCAACTGAGGTAACCTAACCATATTGGAAAAGAGAATTCTGTACTTGGGGAAAATATAAAACTACTTTAAATATTAACAATCAGTACAAATACAGGAAGTACAGTTCATTTCTGCTCACTGCATTACTTCATGTTATAACATTCAAAGCTATTTTAGAGATAGAGTGATGCTAAAGCTGTATGGAAAATGTAGTGTCAAGTTGCAAATCAAGAAGTTGGTTGTCATAGAGGAGGTAATGAAAAACAACTCAAAACTCATGATAAATGATTTTCCATGCAAGCACTTAAAATGCACAGCATGGTATCCTCTCCTCTATTAGCTGATGTGTTCTCAAATAATGTTGAGCACTCAATTAAGAAAGGATTCATATCACAGCCTGTATGCCTCTTTCTATTGATGGCAATGCATCTGCCAAGAGGGGAAGAGGCTCCAATACTAAGGTGCTAATTTCGTTACTTTTTCCCCATGCTCCAGCAAGTGGAATCTACTAGGACTTAAATATTTTTTGCAATTATTACATAATATTATTTATTTTGTATTTTATATATTATTTGATATTATAAGGCTCTGTCTGCCTCCTGCTTGTTTATAAAAGTTTTGACCTCTTTGTCCCTGAAATGTTAGGGAGCAAAAAGCTGCTAATCTGGCAACTTGTTATCCTCTGGAGCTATTTTTCTTTTCAATTTTAATGACTGTCAGATAACAGCTAATTTGAAGTCTCTCAATGAAGTTTTGCAAAAATGAGACTCAGAAATAGTATGTGCACATTTGGATATGTACTGGTTCAAAAACATATTAAATAAATTATATGAGGGCTTTTATCTTTTTATATGTTGATTTTGTATATTCTTGCTATTTTTGGAAGCTGCCCGGAGTAGTGGCATGTCCACTAAATGGGAGGCACAAATAAGTCTAAACAAATAAATACATATAAATGTATCATATCAGCATTCTATGCCTTAAATTTCTACAAGCTTCATTTGTATAGTTCATTTTTAAAATAACACATATTCAAAATACAATAAAGTTTTACATAAATGCCACCTGAAAGCACTCATTTCACTATTATTAGGAAAACACATAATGATGGTTAATTACTTTTATGAAAATTGGCACATGCCTAATTAGCTACCTTTATCTTAATTTGCACCTGGGAATATTATTGTGAAAGGGGTACATCATGTACAAATCAGCTTATGAAAGCATGCACTTGAAATGAGAAAAGTAAGCATAATGATGCTGATGAATGCAGCCCACTTAGCCATGAATCATGATTAAGATATATAATTGGTGTTGCGTCATTGTTGTTGTGGTTGTTTCAATTTTTCTTTTAAAAATGAGCATAACAAATTGACCTTTAGAGTTTGAAAAATTTGAAAAAAATGAAAAAACTGCAGTGATAGAGAAAAGTTGATCAGTTAACTACAAATAATGACAAATAGATTAAGGTGATAAATGACAGCAGAGGAAAGTTTACTTACTTATAATATAAGGTCAAACCATGAGGAAAAGTGATGGAAAATGCAGGAACTCCCTTCCAGAGGTATTAACTTTGGTCTAGTGGGAAAAGAAACAAATAGCTTGATTTGATCTATGCCCATTACATCCCCTTGACAGATGATCTATGGATCAATAAGGACTATATCTTCACAGAGAGCCATATGACCTGTCACAATCCCAAGACAAAGCCATGCAATAGAGCAAAGGGATTTGGGATAACAGAAGGTTGACCGTTTGCTGGGGGAAAAAAGATATTTCAGCACACTACATTTACTGCGATGGTCTGCAAAATAAAAATAAATAATGATTTCAAGCAGGACAAGAAAATAATGGGGTTCTTTGATGTTTTTTGCTGCAACTTTGTCCAATATGTTTCAAAGGGTGCCTTTGTGCAGACACAATAATATTTAATTATTTGAGACAGGTTGTAGTTGAACCAGTGTTTCCTGATGAAGCAAAAGGAATCCCAGTGAGTGATTATCTGCTCACCTTAATGTAGTTACATCTTCAGAATTACAGGAGGAGGAGGAGGAGGAGGAGGAGGCTAGCTCTCTCATTGAGAGCATCTGGATCAATCTAGTTGGGGCAAAAACAAAAGGAATGTGGCAGTTGGAATTTACTATCAACTGCCCAATCAAGGAGACAAAGCAGATATAACTTGTGAAAAGCAAATTGCAGGGATTTTAAAAAACTTGATGCAGATGGGAAATTTCAACTATCCAGATATATGTTGTGAGGGAAATTTGGCTAAGTATACCCCTTCCAAGAAATTCCTGGCTTGCGTGGCTGATAATTTTCTCCTACAAAAAGTGGGGGAAAGATCCCCATTATATTCTGATTTGCAAGCTAACTAGGTGTAAGGTGGATATACATGAAGGGATGACAACTCCCTTTGGGAAAAGGTCATGACTCAGAGACCTGAGCAGGCAGCCGGAAGCCTTGCCATATCTATTCGTGCGGGGATGCCCCGATCAGAATGGTAAGATTTCCTTGCTTAAGCCAGGTAAACATCATCAGGTTCCTGTCTCCCAAACTAATTAGCAGGAAAGCCTGTATCTCACACATTTTCTGGCACTCTTGATAAGCCCCTGAACAATGAACAAAGGGTCCACAGGAAGCCTCTTGCTGTCAATGATTATCCACCTTCTTCTCTGTTGTTGACTGAATGTATAATCAATAAAAAGGCTTACTGCCCAGTGGGTAAAGGAGGGCACTCTACGAGAACTGTCGTGTGTGTGTCTGTTTCATCGCTACATATACAATTGGCTACAGAATTATACTCAAAGAGTGATGATCAATGGTTCCTTCTCTAAGTGGGAGGAGGTAACAAGTGAGGTATCTCAAGGCTCACTCCTGGGTCCAGTGCTCTTCAATAGAGATGGGCACGAATTTAAAAAAATGGCATTTCGTTTGTCGTTTGTCGTTTGGAGGGTCCGTTTCGGTTCGTCGTTTGGAGGGTCCGTTTCGGTTCGTTTCCGTTTTTTGCAAAATTTTTGCAAAAAAATTGTTTTTGTTTTCGTTCGTTTTGTTACCATTTCATTACCATTTATTTCAATTTTTTATTTTTTTTAGCATTTAAAGCAATTCACTCATATTGCAGAAACTGAAACAAAACGCACGACAAAATTTCCGGTGTTTCTGTTCGTTTCGTTTCATTTTAGAGACAAAATTCGTTTGTCGTTTCGTTACGTAACAAAATGAAAAAACGGAAACGGAAACGAAAAATTGTTCATTTCATGCCCATCTCTACTCTTCAATATTTTTAATGACTTGGAGTAAGGAGTGCAGGGAATGTTCGCCAAGTCAATTGATGACACAAATTGAGTGGGATAGCTAGTGCCCAGGAAGACAAAAACAAAATTCAAAAATGATCTTGATAGGATATAGCACTGTGCTGAAACTAACATAATGAAATTTAATATGGAGAAGTCCTAAGTAATGCACCTAGGAATAAGAAACCTATTGTACAGTCACAACATGGGGGACACCTTCTAAACAAAATGACAAACAAGAAGAATCTTGGAATTCTTGTAGATACAGTGCATACAGGAGAATTACATACAGTACATACAGGAAAATTACAATGTCCTATATTGCAGTCAAAGAATATTTGCCCACAGCTCCTCCTTGAACTGGGATAAAGCAAAATAGCAGATGTTACCAAGAAGTGGCTGGTATAGACTCCCTTCCAGTCTTATTGTGAGTTTAGCTAATAAACAGTGCCATTATTTGTGCTGCTTATTATTTCCCCACCAGCAAGGGGGAAATACAATCAGTTTTTCCTTCTCCAAAATATCACCTGCAAATTTCAACATACTTCTTGGTTTATATACTGTAATTTCTCCTTCCTGGGACCCAGTCTTGTGGGTCTTCTAGTTGCACAGAACTGCTGGCCTCCACTCCTCACTCAGAAAAAAAGGTCATTTACTACTCTTACCCCTTTTCTTATGGAAACTGTTATTACTTTCCCCTGTCACCATCACTAAATACATTAGGTGGTGCTAATTGAGCCACATATTGAACTCTCTGTATCTGAACACATTGCCCCTGTATATTCCTGTACATTTTTTTTATACTTAGCTGAGATGAAAGTTCTTTAGTCAACCATTGCAGTTTCTTTAGACATCTCCCATTTTTAATACTTGTTGGAGCAGTTTTAGACTGTGCCTTTAATATCTCACTTTTAAGGAACTCCCATCCATCTTGGACTCCCTTCTCTTTAAGTATTTCAGTCCATGGGATTACAGCCAATAATTCCCTAAGTTTACAAAAATTGGCATTCTTAAAGTCCAGGATGCGTGTCTGGTTATGCTTAGCCTTCCCCTCCCCACTGTATAACAAATTCCAAAAGAACATGGCCACTTCTAACTAAAAATCCCACCACTTCGATCTGGTTTACAAGGTCCTTCCTATTGGTTAAGATCAGATCCAAAATGGATGTTCCTCTAGTTGCCGCCTCCACCTTGTGGACCATGAAATTGTCTGCAAGGGCAGTAAGGAATTTGTTAGACCTTGCACTCTTAGCTGAGTTGGTCTGCCAAGTGCCAACATATATTCTTTCCTCAGCAGTCAGTAGCACGGCAGGCAGTGGGCACCACTTAAGTAGCCAGAATTAGTGCTTCCTGTCAAAGTGTTGTAACAGGGTGTGCCATTTATTTTGATTTGTTTTTTTTAAAGAAGATTAGTGGCTCTTCACACTTGTCTTCAAAGGGGAAATCAGCTCCAGATATGGAGCAATTTTGACCTTTAAGCTTGCCAGTAAGAATCCAATTGGGAGAACTTTTTTACTTCTTCTTGGCCAATAAGGCATTGTTCATGTGAAAGGTTCCTGTCTAGGGTGATACAAATATATAAAATTATATTTTAAAATGAATTACAAAACAAATATTCAGAAACTCATTTAAAATACATTTTAATTGAAAGATGCTTCTGTTGAGCCATGGCTGTTGAAAAGTCTTCTGAATGGCCTTTGAAAAATAATGAACAGCAGGCAGTGTGGACAAACTCTAATTCTTCATCGACCATGACACTGGTGCTCATAGTCATAATCAGATCGTCCCTTGCATAGAACGTTCCAAACTGCCCCAGTTTCTCCTATCACCAGCAAAAACAAAAAACAAAAACAACAACAACAACAACAACAGCAACTACTACTACTACTACTACTACTACTACTACTACTACTACTACTACTACTACTACTACTACAAACTCACCATCTATGATTTCCAGTGCAGTTAGATTGACTTCTTTGATTGCCACTCATACATGGCACTGATCACTTCACCCTCTGATGTTTATCATCTATTGCTGTATTTTGTTTCAAGTGTACAAGAGGCACAAATCTCACCCTTCCAAAGGTAAAAGTTCTTAGAGAGGCAGAAAGATAAGAACCATTGGCAGTAAAGTTCTGAAAATAGCACATAGATTTCAGATAATTTAATTACCATATTTTGCCATACTTGTATTTGTGAAAGTGGAAAAGGAATGCAGAATCACTGATATGAACTTCAGAACATTTGATCCAGAGGAGTCCTGTTTGCACATACAGTAGTACCTTGGTTTACGAGCATAATCTGTTCCAGAAACATGCTTGTAAAACAAAATACTTGTATATCAAAGCAAATTTCCCCATAGGTAATAATGGAAACGTAGATGATTCATTCTGGGGTTCACTCCCTGTGGCTTAGGACAAAGGCTGAGTGTGGGCCTGACAGGTGTTAGAGCATGCAGATCAATAGTCTCAGAATGTGGTATGTCAATCACCCTGATCTGACTTACTATTGCTCTGTCTATACTTACTGTCTATACTATACTGTCAATTGGTTAAACATATAAGGCATGACAGTTTTTACTTTTTAAATCTCTCTTCATGGCTGTTGAGATGGAGAGTCTTATCTTCATGCATACCATCCAGATTTAGGAGATGGTATAGGGACATTCTTCAATACAGACTATTTAATGTGGAATATTTGTTTTCTATTTAAAGTTTAATAAACATTTTTGGCATTAATGTGACTCATGTCTATGGCAGATGTGATTCACAAAGGCAAGCAAAATTTAATAAAAATAATTGTTTTATTTTATTTAAAATATTTTTATTTTATTTAAAATATTTCTTTATTTTATATAAAATTTTATACAAATTTTATTAAATTACATTTTTATTAACTTAAATTTTATTAAAATTTTGCTTACCTTGCGAAATACTCATAAACCAAGGTACCCGTCAGCTGAGGTACGACTGTATATGTCTCCTGTATATTGACTGAAATTGAGCACATGTAATTTTTGCTTTTTTGGTATTTGTAATAACACTGCTCCCAAAACACATGAACAGAAATACAAACACGTTTATATCATCAAATGTGCGAATGAGAATTAGACATTTTATCCATTGGAGTAATTCAACAAAGGCTTGCATCTTTTCTGTGAAAGTGTTTTCTTCTCATATTAAAATTCTTAAGTATCGTTTGTTATGCTTGTTTTGTCCTGGAGCTATAGCTCTTCCCATCAATATCTCAATTGACTAAGCACCAGGTACTGGCAAAAAAGTAAAGCTTATTTTCTTACCAGGTGCTGTATTTTTCTCTGAGGCTATGTCTCTGTTTGAGCAAATATCTTGTGAGCTGACATGGCCATCGACTTATGGCCAAGAGTAGATTTCTTCTGCCTTTCCTGCATTTTTATCTCTTCACATAAAAAAGAAAATAAATGAAAACCAAAGCTGAATATATTGTTTTTTCACATTTTTTTCTTTCCACAGTAAAAAAAAAAATAATTAACAAAGTGTCAATAAATAGGAAACAAACCCTATAAAATGATTCAAAGTTTTACTTGCTTAGAGTTCATCTGTATTCCTCTGACAACTCTTTCTACAGACTGTCCATGATATCGCACTTCAGAACTTGCATAGGTTCATAAATGATCTTCTTGACTTTCAATATTGTCAGGTTGCGTGTCAAAGGAGGTTCATATACATTTGGAGACCAATCTATGAGTTCTAACAGTGAAGTAGCATGAGGATTAATAGAAGGAGTTTTTCTGGGATGTACAGAAAGATCTCCCAGGAAATAATTTCCACACCTTGGGTCAATCATCTTCTGCACCTCAGCTTTTCTCTCATCACTGTCACTGGAGCCATTTTAACACTCCCAACTAAGATATGAATACAGTCATGCTAATTAAGTTTTGTCACCTACAATGAAGGTTTTTAGATAAATTCACATAGATATTTTCATTAAAAGCATACAGTATTATTTCTAAAATAAAGTAGCATTCATATTAATCAGAAATTGCATTAAAATGTAGGGGGAAAAAACACAATTTTACATGCTCATTTACCAAGCAAAATGAAATTATATCAATTTAGCAAAAAAAAATATTGAAATACTTCCATCAAGCCACAACTTTTACCATGCCTCATTTTTTAATTTTGAAAGTCAGAAAACTTGACATGCCCTAGTGGTGTAGCCAAAGTTTTCTGGTCCTCAGGCAAAATCTCCATTTCTGCTTGCATTATCCTCCAGATGAGTTTGTGATAAGCCCACATTAAGGCCTGGTAGTTGGCTATCCTGAACTTTAGAACCAAAATAGAATCGATTTTGCATCCAATGACGTCAATTTTACAACCCTTTTTGATGGAGAGACCAGAAACACTGCTGCCTTTCAATCATATCTGAGAGGCTTCCACAATTCTTCAGTTTGAAGAGGGATGCTTAATATAAAGGTACCATCGTTGCAATATACGTGGTGCATGTTCTCTGTCTTCTATGAGGTTTCAGGAAAGGATGAAGGCTTTTGACATGACAAGGTCTAGTAAAGAGATTAACATGCTAATGTGGACCAGCAGGGTAGAAGATTTGTTGATTGTACCATACATAGGGTCAGAACATTTTAGCTGGGACTGTTGAACTTCTAAGCCAATAGCTTTGGTCATCTGATCAACTTTAAGAGGAAAAATCCTCAGTGGGAGAGGGGGTTTTGTATCCCACATGTCAGAACCAGAAGTAGTAGCAACTGGAGAAGAGGAGGAATCTGAGTGCTCAGGCTCAGCCTGTCCTGACTGGTTTGTGAAAGATGTAGTTAGAGGTCTTGAGGAAGTCACTAAGGTAAGTGAATGCTTAGGATTATCTCTGGATAAAGAGGCAGTGTGCGTGTAGGGGTGTCTGGAGTGATGAGACTTGGCATTACATTCTGCCAAAAAGCAGTCGGAGTTGGAAGGAGGCATACAGTAATTTCTGGATATCTGATATGCTGAAGGGGCTTGGAAACAAGATAAGGATAAAAACTTTGTGTGAGCCCAACAGTGCTTCAGAATGGTAGGCCATTTGTGTGGTCTTTTGGTGCCTCAGTGTAAGAGGCCAAAGCAGATGCATCATGAGAGGTGGTGGTACTGAAGCATAAGGTTCATGTCTATATGGACTGTTGCCAACCACATCAGCCGTCAGTGTCAACAGGGAGAATATTCCGAGGTAACTGAGTAATTGGAGTTTGAGGATATAGACTTTCATTGGAAGGTATTCCTTGCCACTAAGTGCTGTGCAGCCTGATAAGGTTTGCAAGTCTCCAGGGCTAAGTTGCTGGATATTGGAAAAACTGTGGCCACTCTGATGTAAGATACGGGTACAGCAAGTTACCTGGGTATAGCAATTGGATCTGATTTCTCTTCTTGAGACTGATCACTTAGGCCGTCACTTCACGAAGAACTTCTCTTCGCAGCGTGATTGCCTTCGCTATGAATTCGAAGGCGGTCACGTGGTAGTCACGTGGTCTCCATTCGCCCCCACCCCTCTTTCCATGTCCTCACCGGGCGAGGTTTTAGGGTCGAATCCAGTAGTACTTCACGTGCTCCCTTCGCATTCGGAAGCTTACTTGCAACGTCCGGTTTCTGCTTTCTTTTATTTTTTTAAGAAAATTACCACGGCGTATCGATGCATCAATACCTGGCTGTCATTTGCGGTCAGAGGACTTGTGGGCGGCCATCGTGTTTCCCTGAAGCAGAGCTGCTGGGTTGGTTTTTTTGGGGGGGGGCGGGGCGGGGAGAGGCTTCTCTCAGCTTCATCGCCCTGTGTGCCCCGCCGCCGCTCTCTGTGTGGGCGCGCGCGGGGGTGTCTTGCGGCGGCGGCACCGACACCCCATCCCCCCTCCCTCTGCGCAGCCCTTCGCCATCCCTTGCCAGCGGAGGGGCTCTGCTCACGTCACCCGGGGACGCTTGCCCCCCCTCTGTTGCCCCTGCCCCGTTTACAGAAGGCAAGATCAAAAGAACGGGTTAACCGAAATATCTATGCATCGGCATTTCGGAGAAAAAGTAAGTTAAAAAATAAATAAATATACTTTTTAACTGGCCACACGTGAATTTGGATACGAAGCGGGATGCGAAGCGAGGGAGATTCCCGGCCTCCGGCAGGGGAATCTCTCGCCCCGCTTGGAGCACGGTTTAGGGGCGTGGTCGGGGCGTGGTCGGGGTGGCGCCGCATCCAAAATGGAGGATCGTGCGGACAAAACCGACCGATTCGCGCAGAAATCACGGCTCGCCGCGCAGCGAGAGGTTCGTGAAGTAACGGCCTTAGTGATGTAGTTCGGTCAGTGTCAAACTGGGATACACAGAGTATAACAGGAGGTTCAAGAGCATTTGGGGGCCTGTATCACCTCCACATCCAGGGCTGATTTCGACTTTAGAGATCCAGAGGTGGAAAAGTGCAGTTTGTCAAGTACCTTTATAGTCAATTGGTCCTACACAGAGGAGGGTGCTTTTGGCAGCAATGAAAGCTGAAATTATGCCTCCTGGTGAATTGAGGAGTTTAAACTGACCAAGACATCACTCTCTGATGGAATGAGAACTGGATAGGTGGAGACACCTGTTGGGGCTTATCTTTCTTAAACTTGGACTTCTCTGGCACAAAGTCCTTGATCTTCTGCTTCTTAGATGGAGCAATCTTGGTAGATTTCAAAGCTTGATGGCTTAGACTGCAAAGGTCTCAATGTTGAGGGAACAGCCTCTAGCTGGAGGGGTTGGAGATGCATTCTGCAGCTTCTGCCACAATGGTCATTTGGCCTGAATTTCTTCTGGGTGGGACATCCCCCAAGATGTTATGATGTGTTATCCTGGGATTTTCCTGATACTTCAGTGACTCTATCTTGCCTTTCATGTGCTGCAGGTTTCCCATGCAAGAGGATGCAAAAGCATGCCCAGAGCATCACCAAGCCACCACCATGCTTAACTGTTGGCAAAGGGTTTCTCTTCATTCTTCTTCCTCCAGGCATACCACGGATCCATTTGGCCTAAAGTTCTAGTTTTGTTTCATTACTCTACAAAACCATCTGTGACTTATTTATATGATTTTCAGCATAGTGAAGCTGACTTTTCTTATGTTTTGCATCAGTAGTGATTTACATCTTGGAGTTCTGAAATGAAGCATACATTTAGTATGAATCTTACTGTGCAAACTGAAACCCCAGTGCCTGTTTCTATAAGTCTTGTTCCAGGTTTTTCATAGTCACTTGAGGTTTTTTCTTAACCTGTCTTCTTAGAAATCTGGTTGCAGCCATTAATAATGTCCTTTTCCTGTCCCATCCCAATAGTGTAACTGTTATTTCTTTGACTCTGAACTTGCAAACTATGCTTCCTAGTAAAGGAACATTCAGTGCCTTAGCTATCATTTTGCATCTTGTTCCTTGTATGTGAAGTGTGATGATCCCTTAACTTTTTGGACCATTTTTTGACTTAGCCGTATTTCTAACATGCAGTCAAATTTAACACTAAAAAAACCACTAGCCAGTTCCAGCATTTGGTGTGTTCTAGATCAAGCAAATCTGGTGCAACTAATGAAGCCCTCAATTAGTTACATCAGGCAAACTTGAGACAATACACATTTTGTATATTTGTGCTATTGTGAGACATTCTGTCCAGGTGTTTGAATACATATGAGAAAGCAGAATTTATTAAAAGGTTGCATTTCAGTTTAATTTAAGGAAACCACATGAAACATTCATTGTGCTGAGCTATTTCAAATTATTTTCTTTGACTTGTATATTGCAAGCAGCTTAAAGTCTAAATTCTAGCAATAAGCCTGATTTGCAATGGTGATTGAATGATTTTGATTACAAATATAAGTGAAGGAGGAAAGTGATGAAATAGCAGTTCTGTTATTATTTGATTACCAAGGCAACCATGAGGGGGGACCTAGAAACTCCAGGTCAGGTAGCTAAATGCATGGCTCTCAAAGGCCTCTGGGGGAAGCTGCTTGTTAAGAAACTTTATAAGAAGTTTCTTTGCAGCCATTTCCCACTTCTGCTTCGAGTTTTGCTCTGGGTGGTATCTTGCTGTGTACTTTTTGAGTTGCCAGGCAATAGTTGTAATGTTTAAACCACAAATCACAACTTTTTTACATTATTTCTAGTGGGACTTTGGGTAGGACATTCTATAGGCTTTGAAATGGAGGCTGAAGAAAGCTTCCTCAGGTGTCCAAAGAAGAGTGGTTTTGCTTCATCAAGAAATCTAAGGATTTACTGGTTCTAGGGATCCAGAATCCTCATAATGCTCTGAAAAAGTTGTGGTAGGCCAGGTTTCCCCAGCACTACCTCCCGTGTCCTCAGACTCTTACCCCCGGTCCTTCCAGACAAGCACAATACAATCTTCCCAAGTCAGCAGCAGATCATAGCAGTCAGTGGACCATCATGGTTCCTTATCATGGTCTGTGAGGTTTCTGACCACAGATGTCTTTTCTTTATCACCCCCCCCCAAAAAAAAAAAATCCAGAGAGGCACCACCTATGGAAGGCTGTCTATCACCATCTGGGGAGAGGAAAATACTAGCAGAGGAAAAAGGTAGGGAGGAAGAAGAAGGAGGCACTGCTGCTTAAAAAGAACAGCCATGGGGGTTACTGCAGGTGGAAGCTTGCAGGAGGCCATGCTACAGGTCATCGTTCTCATTCGAGCGGCATCCATCTTCAGCAGATGGTCTAGGGTAGAACAGAGGAGGCAGGTGCCAGTCCTGAAACAATTGCCCTGCTGAGGCTTCCATTTAATATCATGAAAAAATGGCCTCTTCATGTTTGCTTTTTGCCCATGGGTGTTCCCCCTTCCCTGGAGAACCATCAGCTGGAGATTCTTGTCCTCCTCAATGACTCTGTGCAGGAGGTGATCCATGCCCAGCTGTCATGGTCACATGGGTGTAAGGGCCGCTTCACAGACAACCTGTGGAGTACTTCTCACTCACGGCCCACTGGTGGCAGCCGAAGGACCTGAAGAGTGCCAAGGCATTGGTAACAGGTCAACAGGTAGAGGCCATTGTTCTGCCACCAGGCTACAGTGCCATTCTGCCAGAGGCATGTCACATGGAGGTTCAGGAAATAAAGAGGAATATTGTCAGTGAGTTTTTGGGCATATTGCAGGACTGGGCACCAGAGGGTGAGGTCATCGGTGGTCACAGGTCACCAAGGCTGAGTAAAATATGTTGGCATCTTTGCATGCAGCAGGTGTTGAGGATATTGTCTACATGATACACAAATTACACCTAATTGTGCACCATGCCATTTAAGGCGGAGTGGGAAATAGGAGCATGGCAGATGTGGGCCCTCTTGGAGAACAGCAACCACCTTATGAGTAATTTCCCATGCAGCTTGAAAGCTGATAGCTGGTTGATTTGGGGGGCAGAGGAACATGTTCTGTAGGAACTGCCAACCTAGTGGAACTCCTCCTAGCCCATGGTTCTCCCAGTAAGTGGAACAGATGACTGTTTTCTAAGAAATCATGTATTCTATGCTCATTCTGCATGGGAGAAGAGAGGTGGAGGGCCTGAACTCCTCCCAGGAGACCACAGATGTTCTCTGTGGTTAAAATACAAGTATTAGGCAAGTTAGCCTCCTTATTCACAGGCTCTGGAGTCCTCTCTTGCTCAAGGATCATCTATATTTCCATGGACTGGGGCCTTCATCTTCAGGTTGTGGATAGATTTGCAGAAGTGACTACATCCTATCTGCAGAGACAGAGCTGACTGCATGGCTTGCCTTTGTGATCAGTGCATTGGGGCTCTATTGCTAACCTGACCATCCTCCTTATCTAATCATAATCACACATACACCAAATTTTGAAGAGGAAAAGGCCACAACTTTATTCCCTACAGCAGCAGTTCACCTAGCCAGCATTGGGTTGGATTCATGTCACTGGGGGTCCCGCATGCCACCTGATGTGGTTACGCCATCTCAAACAGGACCCTTCATGTGAGAATTCATGGCATGGCTGATCTTTGAAGACCAACCAGATGGAAGCCTCTCCATGACTCCTAGCTATCCTGGGGGAAGGGGAGGAATGTGGCCTGCCACACTTGAACTGGGCCAGTTCTCACCGCCAGTCCCCAGGTCCTGTTTGGGATTTGATGTCCATGACCTTATCTGGAGTTTTTCCAACCCACTGGATCCATCCCAATGCCCAAACACCACTAGAGCTGAGCTAAGCTCAGTTCTTGCCAGACAACTGCTGCTGCAACCAATCTCTTGAGGCCTGTGCTACGTCCTCCAAACATGTATCTGTGCCCATAGGACAGGCATGTCCAAACTTCGGCCCTCCTGATGTTTTGGACCACTACTCCCAGAATGCTAAGCTTAGATTGCCAATGGCAAAGGACTGTGGGAGT
This sequence comes from Phrynocephalus guinanensis, assembly GCA_037367245.1. NCBI lineage: Eukaryota > Metazoa > Chordata > Lepidosauria > Squamata > Agamidae > Phrynocephalus > Phrynocephalus guinanensis. The sequence continues at coordinate 6,124,567 of CM074735.1, forward strand.
TGCTGTCCAAAACATCTGGAGGGCCGAAGTTTGGGCATGCCTGCCATAGGAGATAAATGGACTCCATCTGAAATAAATAAGGCACCAGTCTTGTATGTGATCCTTTTGTGTTTTACCCAACTATATCCCCAGGATGCCTCAAGCTGCCCCACTGCTCGTGTCACTTTTTGTTTGCCTATATCCACCCTTCTAGAGTTATGTGCTCCTTTCCATGTCTGTCTCACCAAGAGATCAGGCTATAAGATGTTGCTGTTGGAGTGTTGTGTTGTGCAAGAGTTGCAGTGATGCTTTTATGGAAAGGGAAAGGTCCAGAGCTTTCCTTCTAATGAGGTCACCTAATTTTCACCTAATTGTATGGCACTTGCTTCAGGAGGTTTGTGTGCTCATAAGAACTGCCATATTGTTGGTATGAATGCATCCCACATCATCCCACGTTCACCAATTCGCTTGATCTGGAGAATACAGGAGAGGCCGAAGTGCTGTCCCAGTGTTCTGCCCCGTGGAACATAATGTGCAATACTTCTTTCAAGGCTCTTGAGGAAAGAAATGTGAGAACATAAGTTTAGCAACTAGTATATTGTGGGCAAATGTAAGTTTTGTATGCTCATGAGTTCCATCTCCCTATGCCCTGAATATGCTCCAGGGAGAAACCCCTGACAGCGGCTTCTGAGGCTGCCCCAATTCTAAAGGAATGCAGTGGGAAACCTCCTTTTTTCAACAAAAGGCACATTGCACTAGAAAATTGGTACCTTGTCAGGGGTCTATCGTCTTTGTCGATGAAAAGGGCCACCCACAATCGGACGGTGACGTAGAAAGCACTGAGTCACTTTTACCAGGCAAGGGTAAAAGCGTGCACAGGGCTAAGGACAATAATCAATTCCAGACCTCGCTGCTCAGTTTTAGATGACCAGAGCTGGAGGTGTAGGGACCGCACTTGCCAATATACATCCTGCACATGCAAGGCTCTGCCCTTGGTATCAGTGCAAGAGTTGGATACTAATTCCTGAACCGGGAAGGCACCAAAGAATGCCAAAGTGTATGTTGCCCTGAACAAGATGACCTCATATTGAGACCAGCAAACTGAAGGGAGCTGATGCAGAATGGCAATCAGTATATTGAACGTGATTACTCTCCTTCTATAGAGCTGTTTAAGGGGAAAATTTCCCAATCTCTTAAGGTTTGCTTTAGGTAGAACTTTGTACAAGGATCAGAAAAACCCTGGATCTGACTAAAAATGAGACTGCAGCTATATGAATATGCAAGGTACATGGTGTCCTTTGCCTTGAATGGGGAAAAGGAAAAATATTGAAGAATTCTGGACTCGGTCACTGCTATTTGTAGTTGGAGGCCAGATTGGGAAAGGAATGACATAAAAGAGTCCATAGCTGATGTATAAGCATTCAGAGTGGTGGGTGCTACTGATTTGAGAACATCTTGGAGAGCGTGTTGTCCCCAAGGCTCCAGAGGTCCTCTGAGAATGTACAGGTGAAACTTGAAAAATTAGAATATTGTGCATTTTATTTATTTATTTAGTTTATATTTATATACCACCCAACTTTCCGAAGGAACTCTGGGTGATTCACGGCAAGAAAATCCATAAAATTCAACTATAAAAACAAAGTAAAACAAACCCAATTGACATTAAAATCATTTTTTTCAAAAAATAGGATATAAAATGGATGCAAAAAAGAAGGGAAAAGAGAATATGATAAAACCACCATTAGTCACCAAAAGCACCCTGGAAGAGCCAAGTTTTTAATTGCTTCCTAAAGGCTGAGAGGCGTTCCACAGTCCTAATATCACTGAGAAGCAGTTTCCACCAAAAGTGACCTGCCACAGAGAAGGCACAGTTCCATGTAGAGGTCTTATGAGCTTCCTATGGGGTAGGAACTCTAAGCGTGAGGACCTGGAATGACCTAGTGGGCCGGGCCAAAGAAAATCTTGGGACGATACGCTCCGTCAGATAAGCTAGTCCCAAGCCAAGGAGGGTTTTGTAAATCAAAACCAGTACCTTGAACCTAATCCGGAAGGCAACGGGTAGCCAATGCTGGTGGTCCAGAATGGGGGTGATGTGGTCATATCTTCCCTCACCAACCACCAATCTGGCCACCACATTCTGCATCCGCTGCAATCACTGAATAAGTTACAAGGGAAGCCCCATGTAGAGCATGTTACAGTAATATATCCTTGAAATAACCAGCACTTTCACAACCGTCCTTCGGAGGTCATATATGAGCAAATCTTGGTGAGGAGCCTAAGTTGGGAGAAGGCAGCCCTGGAGACGGCAGCCACCTGGGATTCCAAGGATAGCACCGAATCCAAGGCCACACCCAGGTTCTTCACTCTATCAGCCAGCTGGAGGAAGATCCCATCCAAGCTGGGAAGAGGGCCACAGTATCCATTTGGTCCCCCACCCCAAGGAACAGTACCTCAGTCTTCTCGGGGTTGAGTTTGAGCCTGTTGGTCCTGGTCCACTCCAATACAGCGTTAAGGCAGAGATCAAGGGTCTGCACAGCCTCCGTTGCAGAGGGGGAGAAGGAGAGATAGAGCTGTGTATCATCAGCGTACTGATAACAGAAGACTCCAAATCTCCGAATGACCTCTGCCAGTGGCCTCATGTAGATACTGAACAACATGAGGGAGAGCACTGACCCCTGAGGAACCCCCACATGTGAGGGACCAAGGGGCTGGCAGAACTCCACCTTGCTGTACTCCTTAATTTTCAATAAGTGAATTCAAAAGGTGAAACTAATACATGAGATAGATTCATTAAATGCAACATGAGATATGTCAAGACTTACTTTGGTATAATTGTGATAATTAAACCCCAAATTCATAATCTCAGAACATTAGACTATTACATGACATCAGTAACACAAGGATTGGAAATAGAACAATATTGGACCTCTGAAAAGTCTAAGCATGCATATGTATTCAACATCTCCATATAGCTCATCTGTGGAAGGAAGTATGAAGTGCTCCTAAATCTCCTGGAAGACAGCTATGTTTGCTCTGGACTTAATGAAGCACAATGGACCAACACCAGCAGATGACATGGTTCCCCAGATCAACACAGACTGTGGAAACGTCACACTAGACTTCAAGCATCGTGCATTGTGTGCTTCTCCATTCTTCCTCTGACTCTGGTTCCTTGGTTCCCAAATGAGATGCAAAAGTTGCTCTCATCAGAAAAGAGGACTTTGGACCACTGAGCAACTCATTCCCTCCCCCCAAGTAGCCCAAGTAAGATGCTTCTGATATTGTTTGTTTTTCAGGAGCGGCTTGACAAGAGGAATACAACATTTGAAGCCCATGTCCCGGGTCTGTCTCTGTGTGGTGGCTCTTGATGTACTACTGTGAATAGAGAACCTTTTAACATTATTCTAATTTTCTGAGATTGTGAATTTGGGGCTTTCATAGGATGCACACCATAATCCTCACAATTATACCAAAGTAAGGGAGGACATCTCACTTAGCATGTAATGAGTCTATCTCATATATTAGTTTTACCTTTTGAGTTGACAATGAAATAAATGAACGTTTACATGATATTCTAATTTTCCAAGTTTCACCTGTATCTGAAGTTTCATTCACCTCCAGTGCCAGCTGGCAGAACTTGTGCTACAGCAGGTGAGAAACAGCAACGGCAATGTTATTATCAAGTCCAGGGACAAATTTGGCAGTAAAACTGATATGGGCGGATAGGCAGATGAGAACAAAACACTGTACGAGGTAGTGCTTGTAGACACTCAGATTTCAATGTTTGCTTTTCATTACTGTGACCACCATGTGGCTCTCACACCAGAAAGTGATATTTTTGTTTTGAAATTCCTCTTGCCATATGGTGACAGCTATTATGATCGGAAATAGCAAAAAGAATGTCACGTCTCAAAGTATGTCCATTCCCCATCGAGCATGTGGCCATCTTTCTGCACACCTCTGCAGTATAGTCTGAAGCCTGCACCCTGCTGCAGTGTCAGAGTGGATCTGAAAAGTGTTACCTGGCATGAATGGCTGTGGCCATATTTCCACACCCTTAGGTTCAGCCAAGATTCCCAACCATACCAGCAAATATTTCTTCATGCCCTTGGTTAACCTTATATGATCATGCTGTTTGTGGACTCCTGTTGTTGCTCACACTACGCAAGCAAAGGAAGCCTGATCTGTGGCTATGACTCTCCAAGCAAGGTTAAGGTGCCCAAGTAGCATCTGAGGGTCTTTTAGGGTGCACTTTTTCTGTGGCAAAATGGAGCAACCCATGGGCATGGCTTTATCAAAGTAATAGTAATCATAATAGCTTTATCAATAGTAATATTGGCCTTTAAATTTAATCCCCAACAGGGAGACGTCCTTGGGGTGGCCAAGGAGGATGAAGGTCCTACTAACTGAAGGTCACACTTAGCCATCAATGCTCCTGGACCTAATTCTTGTAATAACCTGACAGCATGATCAAAGGAGGCATAGCGGACAGTACAATATTTGGGAGGTATGGAGTCATTAACTGATGCTCCCCAAGGGTAGGAAAGGTGATGAATAAGCCTGTATTCCCTTGGGGGGGGGCTCCTTACGAACAACACCCAATGCTGATACCCTGAGGTTTGCAAACGGAGAGGAAAGTACTGGAACGGTGATGCAGCCAGCCTCTAATTCCTTTTTAATCTTAGCCTCTACCTCTACTACGCCAGGCAGGTCTCTGGCAGATTTTGGTTTTCTTCAGCCATGGCTAGGAGAGGGCCCTCATATGGTATCCAAAAACCATTATTAAAGCCCACAATGCCAGTCTCTGGTAAATCGGATCCTATCTTTGTGTCCAAGAGCTAAGTGCATCTAGCTTTAAATAAATAAATGTACTGGCACCAACTTTACTGGACACATAAGCCCCACAGATGCACCACATCTCTGCAGTTAGAGGCTGAACTCTTGCCCGTTTTGACTTGGCTGGCTCTTTTGGCTTTCATGTTTACTTTAGGGGACAGTGGTGTGCCTGCAATTGGCCATGGGAACTGTATAATTTGGAATTGCCCAGAGACCTCAGTTTTTGGAATTCTTACCTATAGCAGAAGAACTGTGTATATGGGCCAAGGAATGATTTGTAGAAAAGTGAAGTCATCCTGAGAGGAAGAGCAGACTTTCTGCTCCATACTTGCCAAACTTGATGGTGACCTAAGGTTCATTTTCTGCAGTCTACATTTTTGTTTAGGACAGCACTATTTTTTAATTTGGTTTATGGAATGCTGTATGGTGCTGGCAGTACAATGTATGTCTGTGTGCTTGTGCAGCCATAATAGCATACACATCATGGGAACCTGGCAAATCCCTTCACCATAATTTGAAGCAATCTTGTGCCCTTCAAATTTCCTCTATATGCCACTGCAAGATATATCAGGTACCCCACCTTGTCACAAGAGATATCTTAATAGAAATCAGTGGCTCCTTACTTTGTTCCACAAAGTGAAAGTGATGATTTTAGCCCTAATTCCTCTTAGGAAAGAACATTTAGTGCTCTCCTGCCTAGATCTTCTAAAATTCTGCAGTGATAATAAGAGGTGGAAGGCTATTCAGTGCTGAGGCTGTTGCAGTCTATGGATCAAGCCTATGGGATCCCACTCCCACACCAATGTCATCTTCTATCCAAATCATGATCCGGATTTTTCATAGTCAAAATGGGGAAAAGTTAACGGGTTAAGAAACTGAGGACTTGAGCTGGGGAAGAAAGTTGAATTGGGGTGGAGGAATGGTAACTGCAGAAGCGATGGAGGTAGATTGGGCTATGATCAGAAGAAGTCTAACATGAGAATCATAGGTGAAAATTCTCTATCTCCACTATTTCATGTTGGTGATTTGTGAATGGAACAGGATTGTGCACAAGCTCAATTTTACCATTAATCTTCATAATCCTTAATCAAGTTTCTTCCTCATCCATAATAACTTGCTTCAGGATGTGCAGCTGACACTTTCTCATCTCCTTGCATTATGCCAGACTGTCGCCATTTTTGTCTCCCCTTAGTAATTCCAGTAAATAGTACAACTCTGATCACACTGCAATGTTTTCATCTTTGCTGAAAATAACAGTGGAATATTTGCTGGTTAAAATTTAAAACAGATAACAGACTTTAATCTAAAGATTTTGTCATCACTAGCTTTCTTCCTATTATTATGATGCACATAGTTCACTTTTTAATACTTGTTTTTCTAAATCTTCAAAGCTTTGTTTAATATTTTAACTGAAAATAAAGAAATATCACAGAATATCAAAGAAATTTCAAATTTTGATTTTGAAATTGTTATCCATATGAAACCTTGAAACAAAGGAGCTACACTGCTGTGTATTTTTGATTGTTTTGATCAGTATTCCTACATGACATTTGGCTTTTTCCGGGTTTTCATTCATTGGCAGCTTATATTACATTGCCAGTCAAGGCCGGAATAACGAGGCAACACAGTTTAAGTTGGTTTAACATGGGCCACATTTTATTGAACACAGGAACCAACTTTAAACTATCAACATAACGCAACTCAACTTGAGGAGGACCTGTGTGGTAGCGCAACATTATTCAGGGCAGTATAATTTACTCGGTCCCTTTCACCAGGCACTTTGCCTGGCTTAATACGTTTAACTACACGTTGGCAGCCCTCAAAGTTTGCATGGGTTTGTTATTAATTAGCTCCCTAGCTAGATCCTAATCTACTTTAATTAAGGGCTGCCTGGACCATGATGCCATTAATTACTTAATGGGGCCGGGTCCTAGAAATTTTATTTGCGCTACCCGCCACATGTGACCGGGAATTTATAAGCACTCCACGCCAGCCTGTGACTGATGGGATGGGCGAAAAAGCACTGCCACTCACAGCCAATTCGAGTAGCAGTCAAAAATTCCCATCCGGCCCCGAGGCGACCAGCAAAGCATCACCAGCACATTGATTCGCGGCGGGAGGGAGGGGGCAATTTTCTCCGGCCGGGCAGGCTGCAGGGAGCGCGAACCGATCTTTTAACTTGCGCTCCCTGCGTAGGCCACGCCAACCGCGTAGCCTATCACTGCCCGGCCGGCCGGCAAAGATGCCCCTCCTCCGCACAGGGCGGAGGGGAGCATTCATTGCCAGTCAAGGCCGGAATAACGAGGCAACACAGTTTAAGTTGGTTTAACATGGGCCACATTTTATTGAACACAGGAACCAACTTTAAACTATCAACATAACGCAACTCAACTTGAGGAGGACCTGTGTGGTAGCGCAACATTATTCAGGGCAGTATAATTTACTCGGTCCCTTTCACCAGGCACTTTGCCTGGCTTAATACGTTTAACTACACGTTGGCAGCCCTCAAAGTTTGCATGGGTTTGTTATTAATTAGCTCCCTAGCTAGATCCTAATCTACTTTAATTAAGGGCTGCCTGGACCATGATGCCATTAATTACTTAATGGGGCCGGGTCCTAGAAATTTTATTTGCGCTACCCGCCACATGTGACCGGGAATTTATAAGCACTCCACGCCAGCCTGTGACTGATGGGATGGGCGAAAAAGCACTGCCACTCACGGCCAATTCGAGTAGCAGTCAAAAATTCCCATCCGGCCCCGAGGCGACCAGCAAAGCATCACCAGCACATTGATTCGCGGCGGGAGGGAGGGGGCAATTTTCTCCGGCCGGGCAGGCTGCAGGGAGCGCGAACCGATCTTTTAACTTGCGCTCCCTGCGTAGGCCACGCCAACCGCGTAGCCTATCACTGCCCGGCCGGCCGGCAAAGATGCCCCTCCTCCGCACAGGGCGGAGGGGAGCATTCATTGCCAGTCAAGGCCGGAATAACGAGGCAACACAGTTTAAGTTGGTTTAACATGGGCCACATTTTATTGAACACAGCAACCAACTTTAAACTATCAACATAACGCAACTCAACTTGAGGAGGACCTGTGTGGTAGCGCAACATTATTCAGGGCAGTATAATTTACTCGGTCCCTTTCACCAGGCACTTTGCCTGGCTTAATACGTTTAACTACACGTTGGCAGCCCTCAAAGTTTGCATGGGTTTGTTATTAATTAGCTCCCTAGCTAGATCCTAATCTACTTTAATTAAGGGCTGCCTGGACCATGATGTCATTAATTACTTAATGGGGCCGGGTCCTAGAAATTTTATTTGCGCTACCCGCCACATGTGACCGGGAATTTATAAGCACTCCACGCCAGCCTGTGACTGATGGGATGGGCGAAAAAGCACTGCCACTCACGGCCAATTCGAGTAGCAGTCAAAAATTCCCATCCGGCCCCGAGGCGACCAGCAAAGCATCACCAGCACATTGATTCGCGGCGGGAGGGAGGGGGCAATTTTCTCCGGCCGGGCAGGCTGCAGGGAGCGCGAACCGATCTTTTAACTTGCGCTCCCTGCGTAGGCCACGCCAACCGCGTAGCCTATCACTGCCCGGCCGGCCAGCAAAGATGCCCCTCCTCCGCACAGGGCGGAGGGGAGCATTCATTGCCAGTCAAGGCCGGAATAACGAGGCAACACAGTTTAAGTTGGTTTAACATGGGCCACATTTTATTGAACACAGGAACCAACTTTAAAATATCAACATAACGCAACTCAACTTGAGGAGGACCTGTGTGGTAGCGCAACATTATTCAGGGCAGTATAATTTACTCGGTCCCTTTCACCAGGCACTTTGCCTGGCTTAATACGTTTAACTACACGTTGGCAGCCCTCAAAGTTTGCATGGGTTTGTTATTAATTAGCTCCCTAGCTAGATCCTAATCTACTTTAATTAAGGGCTGCCGGGACCATGATGTCATTAATTACTTAATGGGGCCGGGTCCTAGAAATTTTATTTGCGCTACCCGCCACATGTGACCGGGAATTTATAAGCACTCCATGCCAGCCTGTGACTGATGGGATGGGCGAAAAAGCACTGCCACTCACGGCCAATTCGAGTAGCAGTCAAAAATTCCCATCCGGCCCCGAGGCGACCAGCAAAGCATCACCAGCACATTGATTCGCGGCGGGAGGGAGGGGGCAATTTTCTCCGGCCGGGCAGGCTGCAGGGAGCGCGAACCGATCTTTTAACTTGCGCTCCCTGCGTAGGCCACGCCAACCGCGTAGCCTATCACTGCCCGGCCGGCCGGCAAAGATGCCCCTCCTCCGCACAGGGCGGAGGGGAGCATTCATTGCCAGTCAAGGCCGGAATAACGAGGCAACACAGTTTAAGTTGGTTTAACATGGGCCACATTTTATTGAACACAGGAACCAACTTTAAACTATCAACATAACGCAACTCAACTTGAGGAGGACCTGTGTGGTAGCGCAACATTATTCAGGGCAGTATAATTTACTCGGTCCCTTTCACCAGGCACTTTGCCTGGCTTAATACGTTTAACTACACGTTGGCAGCCCTCAAAGTTTGCATGGGTTTGTTATTAATTAGCTCCCTAGCTAGATCCTAATCTACTTTAATTAAGGGCTGCCTGGACCATGATGCCATTAATTACTTAATGGGGCCGGGTCCTAGAAATTTTATTTGCGCTACCCGCCACATGTGACCGGGAATTTATAAGCACTCCACGCCAGCCTGTGACTGATGGGATGGGCGAAAAAGCACTGCCACTCACGGCCAATTCGAGTAGCAGTCAAAAATTCCCATCCGGCCCCGAGGCGACCAGCAAAGCATCACCAGCACATTGATTCGCGGCGGGAGGGAGGGGGCAATTTTCTCCGGCCGGGCAGGCTGCAGGGAGCGCGAACCGATCTTTTAACTTGCGCTCCCTGCGTAGGCCACGCCAACCGCGTAGCCTATCACTGCCCGGCCGGCCGGCAAAGATGCCCCTCCTCCGCACAGGGCGGAGGGGAGCATTCATTGCCAGTCAAGGCCGGAATAACGAGGCAACACAGTTTAAGTTGGTTTAACATGGGCCACATTTTATTGAACACAGCAACCAACTTTAAACTATCAACATAACGCAACTCAACTTGAGGAGGACCTGTGTGGTAGCGCAACATTATTCAGGGCAGTATAATTTACTCGGTCCCTTTCACCAGGCACTTTGCCTGGCTTAATACGTTTAACTACACGTTGGCAGCCCTCAAAGTTTGCATGGGTTTGTTATTAATTAGCTCCCTAGCTAGATCCTAATCTACTTTAATTAAGGGCTGCCTGGACCATGATGTCATTAATTACTTAATGGGGCCGGGTCCTAGAAATTTTATTTGCGCTACCCGCCACATGTGACCGGGAATTTATAAGCACTCCACGCCAGCCTGTGACTGATGGGATGGGCGAAAAAGCACTGCCACTCACGGCCAATTCGAGTAGCAGTCAAAAATTCCCATCCGGCCCCGAGGCGACCAGCAAAGCATCACCAGCACATTGATTCGCGGCGGGAGGGAGGGGGCAATTTTTCTCCGGCCGGGCAGGCTGCAGGGAGCGCGAACCGATCTTTTAACTTGCGCTCCCTGCGTAGGCCACGCCAACCGCGTAGCCTATCACTGCCCGGCCGGCCAGCAAAGATGCCCCTCCTCCGCACAGGGCGGAGGGGAGCATTCATTGCCAGTCAAGGCCGGAATAACGAGGCAACACAGTTTAAGTTGGTTTAACATGGGCCACATTTTATTGAACACAGGAACCAACTTTAAAATATCAACATAACGCAACTCAACTTGAGGAGGACCTGTGTGGTAGCGCAACATTATTCAGGGCAGTATAATTTACTCGGTCCCTTTCACCAGGCACTTTGCCTGGCTTAATACGTTTAACTACACGTTGGCAGCCCTCAAAGTTTGCATGGGTTTGTTATTAATTAGCTCCCTAGCTAGATCCTAATCTACTTTAATTAAGGGCTGCCGGGACCATGATGTCATTAATTACTTAATGGGGCCGGGTCCTAGAAATTTTATTTGCGCTACCCGCCACATGTGACCGGGAATTTATAAGCACTCCATGCCAGCCTGTGACTGATGGGATGGGCGAAAAAGCACTGCCACTCACGGCCAATTCGAGTAGCAGTCAAAAATTCCCATCCGGCCCCGAGGCGACCAGCAAAGCATCACCAGCACATTGATTCGCGGCGGGAGGGAGGGGGCAATTTTCTCCGGCCGGGCAGGCTGCAGGGAGCGCGAACCGATCTTTTAACTTGCGCTCCCTGCGTAGGCCACGCCAACCGCGTAGCCTATCACTGCCCGGCCGGCCGGCAAAGATGCCCCTCCTCCGCACAGGGCGGAGGGGAGCATTCATTGCCAGTCAAGGCCGGAATAACGAGGCAACACAGTTTAAGTTGGTTTAACATGGGCCACATTTTATTGAACACAGGAACCAACTTTAAACTATCAACATAACGCAACTCAACTTGAGGAGGACCTGTGTGGTAGCGCAACATTATTCAGGGCAGTATAATTTACTCGGTCCCTTTCACCAGGCACTTTGCCTGGCTTAATACGTTTAACTACACGTTGGCAGCCCTCAAAGTTTGCATGGGTTTGTTATTAATTAGCTCCCTAGCTAGATCCTAATCTACTTTAATTAAGGGCTGCCGGGACCATGATGTCATTAATTACTTAATGGGGCCGGGTCCTAGAAATTTTATTTGCGCTACCCGCCACATGTGACCGGGAATTTATAAGCACTCCACGCCAGCCTGTGACTGATGGGATGGGCGAAAAAGCACTGCCACTCACGGCCAATTCGAGTAGCAGTCAAAAATTCCCATCCGGCCCCGAGGCGACCAGCAAAGCATCACCAGCACATTGATTCGCGGCGGGAGGGAGGGGGGGCAATTTTCTCCGGCCGGGCAGGCTGCAGGGAGCGCGAACCGATCTTTTAACTTGCGCTCCCTGCGTAGGCCACGCCAACCGCGTAGCCTATCACTGCCCGGCCGGCTGGCAAAGATGCCCCTCCTCCGCACAGGGCGGAGGGGAGCATTCATTGCCAGTCAAGGCCGGAATAACGAGGCAACACAGTTTAAGTTGGTTTAACATGGGCCACATTTTATTGAACACAGGAACCAACTTTAAACTATCAACATAACGCAACTCAACTTGAGGAGGACCTGTGTGGTAGCGCAACATTATTCAGGGCAGTATAATTTACTCGGTCCCTTTCACCAGGCACTTTGCCTGGCTTAATACGTTTAACTACACGTTGGCAGCCCTCAAAGTTTGCATGGGTTTGTTATTAATTAGCTCCCTAGCTAGATCCTAATCTACTTTAATTAAGGGCTGCCTGGACCATGATGCCATTAATTACTTAATGGGGCCGGGTCCTAGAAATTTTATTTGCGCTACCCGCCACATGTGACCGGGAATTTATAAGCACTCCACGCCAGCCTGTGACTGATGGGATGGGCGAAAAAGCACTGCCACTCACGGCCAATTCGAGTAGCAGTCAAAAATTCCCATCCGGCCCCGAGGCGACCAGCAAAGCATCACCAGCACATTGATTCACGGCGGGAGGGAGGGGGCAATTTTCTCCGGCCGGGCAGGCTGCAGGGAGCGCGAACCGATCTTTTAACTTGCGCTCCCTGCGTAGGCCACGCCAACCGCGTAGCCTATCACTGCCCGGCCGGCCGGTAAAGATGCCCCTCCTCCGCACAGGGCGGAGGGGAGCATTCATTGCCAGTCAAGGCCGGAATAACGAGGCAACACAGTTTAAGTTGGTTTAACATGGGCCACATTTTATTGAACACAGGAACCAATTTAAACTATCAACATAACGCAACTCAACTTGAGGAGGACCTGTGTGGTAGCGCAACATTATTCAGGGCAGTATAATTTACTCGGTCCCTTTCACCAGGCACTTTGCCTGGCTTAATACGTTTAACTACACGTTGGCAGCCCTCAAAGTTTGCATGGGTTTGTTATTAATTAGCTCCCTAGCTAGATCCTAATCTACTTTAATTAAGGGCTGCCTGGACCATGATGTCATTAATTACTTAATGGGGCCGGGTCCTAGAAATTTTATTTGCGCTACCCACCACATGTGACCGGGAATTTATAAGCACTCCACGCCAGCCTGTGACTGATGGGATGGGCGAAAAAGCACTGCCACTCACGGCCAATTCGAGTAGCAGTCAAAAATTCCCATCCGGCCCCGAGGCGACCAGCAAAGCATCACCAGCACATTGATTCGCGGCGGGAGGGAGGGGGCAATTTTCTCCGGCCGGGCAGGCTGCAGGGAGCGCGAACCGATCTTTTAACTTGCGCTCCCTGCGTAGGCCACGCCAACCGCGTAGCCTATCACTGCCCGGCCGGCCGGCAAAGATGCCCCTCCTCCGCACAGGGCGGAGGGGAGCATTCATTGCCAGTCAAGGCCGGAATAACGAGGCAACACAGTTTAAGTTGGTTTAACATGGGCCACATTTTATTGAACACAGGAACCAACTTTAAACTATCAACATAACGCAACTCAACTTGAGGAGGACCTGTGTGGTAGCGCAACATTATTCAGGGCAGTATAATTTACTCGGTCCCTTTCACCAGGCACTTTGCCTGGCTTAATACGTTTAACTACACGTTGGCAGCCCTCAAAGTTTGCATGGGTTTGTTATTAATTAGCTCCCTAGCTAGATCCTAATCTACTTTAATTAAGGGCTGCCGGGACCATGATGTCATTAATTACTTAATGGGGCCGGGTCCTAGAAATTTTATTTGCGCTACCCGCCACATGTGACCGGGAATTTATAAGCACTCCACGCCAGCCTGTGACTGATGGGATGGGCGAAAAAGCACTGCCACTCACGGCCAATTCGAGTAGCAGTCAAAAATTCCCATCCGGCCCCGAGGCGACCAGCAAAGCATCACCAGCACATTGATTCGCGGCGGGAGGGAGGGGGCAATTTTCTCCGGCCGGGCAGGCTGCAGGGAGCGCGAACCGATCTTTTAACTTGCGCTCCCTGCGTAGGCCACGCCAACCGCGTAGCCTATCACTGCCCGGCCGGCCGGCAAAGATGCCCCTCCTCCGCACAGGGCGGAGGGGAGCATTCATTGCCAGTCAAGGCCGGAATAACGAGGCAACACAGTTTAAGTTGGTTTAACATGGGCCACATTTTATTGAACACAGGAACCAACTTTAAACTATCAACATAACGCAACTCAACTTGAGGAGGACCTGTGTGGTAGCGCAACATTATTCAGGGCAGTATAATTTACTCGGTCCCTTTCACCAGGCACTTTGCCTGGCTTAATACGTTTAACTACACGTTGGCAGCCCTCAAAGTTTGCATGGGTTTGTTATTAATTAGCTCCCTAGCTAGATCCTAATCTACTTTAATTAAGGGCTGCCGGGACCATGATGTCATTAATTACTTAATGGGGCCGGGTCCTAGAAATTTTATTTGCGCTACCCGCCACATGTGACCGGGAATTTATAAGCACTCCACGCCAGCCTGTGACTGATGGGATGGGCGAAAAAGCACTGCCACTCACGGCCAATTCGAGTAGCAGTCAAAAATTCCCATCCGGCCCCGAGGCGACCAGCAAAGCATCACCAGCACATTGATTCGCGGCGGGAGGGAGGGGGCAATTTTCTCCGGCCGGGCAGGCTGCAGGGAGCGCGAATCGATCTTTTAACTTGCGCTCCCTGCGTAGGCCACGCCAACCGCGTAGCCTATCACTGCCCGGCCGGCCGGCAAAGATGCCCCTCCTCCGCACAGGGCGGAGGGGAGCATTCATTGCCAGTCAAGGCCGGAATAACGAGGCAACACAGTTTAAGTTGGTTTAACATGGGCCACATTTTATTGAACACAGGAACCAACTTTAAACTATCAACATAACGCAACTCAACTTGAGGAGGACCTGTGTGGTAGCGCAACATTATTCAGGGCAGTATAATTTACTCGGTCCCTTTCACCAGGCACTTTGCCTGGCTTAATACGTTTAACTACACGTTGGCAGCCCTCAAAGTTTGCATGGGTTTGTTATTAATTAGCTCCCTAGCTAGATCCTAATCTACTTCAATTAAGGGCTGCCGGGACCATGATGTCATTAATTACTTAATGGGGCCGGGTCCTAGAAATTTTATTTGCGCTACCCGCCACCGAGAGACGCACTGCAGTCTCTCACCCCAACCTGCCGAAGACTTCGGCACACAGGCCCTCCTTGATATCTTGCAAAAAGATATCCAGGCCCATATCGGAGAGGTGGACGCCATCTGGACGATATAGACGGATGTCTCGTGCTGTAATGCCAGGGTGCCGGATTACGTTACCCATTTCCGACCTGACCACTCGAGCGACTTCCCTGTTCACCCCCTTGCGAGCTTTGTGCATCTGTTGGGGATGATGGAAATGACCCCATCGCAAGTGGGGAATAATCGCCGACCATAAAATGCAAGTAGCAGGGCGATGGCTCTTGAAGACTCTCAGGTCATCGATGACCTTGAGGATCAGGGATTTACCCGACATACGGGTCAGGTCGTTGCCACCCAGATGGATAACTACAATGGCAGGCGGAGGGTCAAGGGGATCCGACAAAGCCGTAGTTAAAAATGTGTTCCAGGACATCCCCCGTCTTCCCCTCCAAACCAACTCTGCCCATTTTTCCAGGCCGAGATCGCGGCCACGTCCAGATTGTACAGCGTACTTGGCTGCCCAATAAATAAAACTATGACCATAAAGCGCAACTCGGATACGCCGTTCACCAGCCGAACCTGCAACGAGAAAAAAGAACAAACTGGCCCGGTATTACCAGTCCATTAACGGGCGGATGTATGCCTTAAAACAATTCGACCTCCATCGGCCAATCCGCTGTATCCCCGCGGCATCAATACCAATAGCAGCGGCAGTGGAGGCTGCCCCAATCCGGAAGGAATGGGTGCCAAAGTGCCACCCTTGAATGCCAGCGAGCTGCAAGGCCCGGAGTGAAACTCGCCAAAATTGGTACCGGGTCAAAGGCGACCCATCTTTATGCTGGAATAGGTATCCCCGATAAGCGCCAACTAACCGGGCGTACTGTTGCAAGGCCAGTATGGGACAAATTTGCTCCACCGAACACCTACGCAGGTGTATCAAGGTGCCCTTGCCCCGCTGATCAGTTTTTGATCTACGAACTCGAAGAACAACTTGGTCGGAGTCTAAGGCCAAATCACTCCACATTAATGCTGCCTCTGAGTCGTCAGTTTTTGAACTGGCCAGCAGCTCGCTAACACGCATGGCCGCGAAGAAGGCAACTAATGCCGCAGCATGGAACAATGCCACCTCAAAACTATCAATACAAACCTGGGGCCACGTGGCGGCTAGGCGACACAACACATCAGGTGAAATAGGCGTTCGAGCATCCTTCGGCTTACCCCTTTCTCTAGACCATCCCTCTATCATTTTCGCAATCCGGAATTGACATTCAGGGATGGCGAAACCCTGGGCCTTCGCATAATAGTAAAGAGCAGATAATTTGCCTTGAATAGTCCGTGGCGCCAGTCCCTGAAAGTGCAGGTGGACTGCAAATTGGACCAGCTGATCCGCTGATGCTGGCCACAACCTAGGCAACCCCTCGCTGGCGCGAAAACGGGCGTACTGAGCACAGGCGGCAGCATACGTACGCCGCGTGCTGGGGGCCAATGCTAATCCCATCGCCCGATTCGCTTCTACCCGCCAAGGTTCCATACCTCTGATGGGAGTTGGTCGGGATCCTTCCAAGCAGAGGGTGCTAACGCTCTCAACCGCTCCATCTGTTGGCGGGACAGAGCGTCAGCCAGGTCATTCCGCACCCCCGGGACGTGGCAAGCGCGGAACACGATGTTATATTGGAGGCACCGAAGGGTGAGTGCCCTCACCAGGCGCATTACCCTTTTAGATTTAGAAGTCAAATTATTGACGACATGGACGACTGCCATGTTGTCACAATGAAATTTCACAGCCGAATTAGCCCATATGTCTGCCCATAAAAATGCCGCTCCTACGATGGGAAACAGCTCCAGGAATGTGAGGTCGCGTGTCAGTCCACTATGCTGCCATTCCTGCGGCCACAAGCCCGCATACCAACGACCCTGAAAAAACAGGCCGAATCCCGTTGCACCAGAAGCGTCCGTCTGCAGCTGAAATGCAGCGCCCTCCAGGACCTCGTTCCTCCAGAAACAAATTCCACTGAAGCTGGACAAAAATTTTAGCCACAGCTCAAGATCTTGTTTGATCTCCGCAGATATACGGCGCCTGTGATGCGGGCTGCGGAGTCCGGCAATGCTATCACATAAGCAGCGCAGGAACGGGCGGCCGGGTGGAATCACCCGGCAAGCGAAATTAAGATGCCCAATAAGCTGTTGCAATTCCCGGAGGGTGGCCTTCCTGCGGGCTCTCATGGCTACAAGCCTTGCCCGCAGGTCAGCCAGCTTCTGAGCCGGCAGGCGGCACGCCTGAGCAACGGTGTCGAGCTCGATCCCGAGGAATGTCAGCACAGTAGCCGGTCCCTCTGTCTTATCATCAGCCAGCGGCAAACCCAATTCCGTAGCCATGTTCTGAAATGTAGCCATCAGGGCAGCGCACTGACCCGTACCCGCCACGCCAGCGAATAGAAAATCATCCAAGTAATGTACAATGTGTGAGTTGCACGATTGCTGTCTAACCACCCATTCCAAGAAGGAGCTGAATCGCTCAAACGCTGAACATGAGATGGAGCAACCGAAGGGCATGGCCCTGTCCATGTAGTACGAGCCCTCAAAAGCAAAACCCAACAGCTCGCAGTCATCTGGGTGGACAGGCAGCAATCGAAAAGCAGATTTGATATCACACTTGCCGATCTCAGCCCCAACGCCGCAGCTGCGTATCATGCGCACAGCTGCGTCGAAGGAGGTATATCGGACGCTAGCCAATTCATGGGGTATCCCGTCATTAACCGAGGCCCCCGCCGGGTACGATAAATGGTGCATGAGCCGAAACTCGCCCGGCGTCTTTTTGGGGACCACTCCCAGTGGGGATACACGAAAGTGAGGAGTTGGCGGGTGAGGGAACGGGCCAGCAATCCACCCAGCGGCCAGTTCAGCTGCGATCTTACCACGGACGATATGTTCCATGCCGGAGATTGATTTGAGATTATTGGCCATGTACGGGATCCGATCTCCGAAGGATGGGATGCGGAAGCCGTGCCGAAAGCCCTCCAACAAATAATGGGCCTCATCTCGATCAGGGTAGCTACGCAGCCACGCCTGAAGAACTGGGACTTTGATCGGGCTAGGTCCCTTTCGGAGGCTGATTGGAGCCTGGAGGGTTACGTTTGGGTCCGGAATCCCTTCCCCCCTCGCCTCCCGGCCGGCCACGTGAGCACGTGGACGCCGGGTGGTTGGCTCCACAAGTGGAGCAAATGTGCCTAAATTTACATTGGCGGCGTCCACAAGATCCCCGGCTATTATAGTCGAAGCAGACCAGCCGGGGTTGAACCGACTGGCCCGCGCCAGGGCGGGGAATGGACGTGGTACCTGAGCGGAGGACTGGGTGGCCGCTGTCAAACCGCTCGTTCGTGCGAGCGCTCATCGCCCTCAGCCAGAGGTAATTATGGGGGCGGTCCCAGCGTAGGCTGGGATCCTTGGCAATCCGGCGGCGAAAGCCTTCGTCATAGATTAGCCAGGCCATGTTGGGGAAGTCGCTGCGGGCCCGAATAATTAAGTCCAGATAATGGAACAACACAGAGCCCTTTTCGGGATGTGCCTCAGAATATATCCCAGCGAATATAACAAAGGTGTTCAGCCAGTTATTCCAGGAGCGTTCCGGCTTACGCTTTCGGATCCGCTCCTTCTCTTTATCATCTAGATGTTCAAGTTCTTTGGGATCAATTTCCCGATTTAATAAATCGAAGATTTCCACATACTTGCCCGCAGCGATTCGTGCCACCATGGCCTCAGACAAATGGTCACCCAAGGGCATCGATTCGTGGCCCTCCGGAAGGTCGCGGGTCCCAGACGGGGTTAAGGAAGGATTAGGGGAACACCCCACCGGTGTGGCCGCCGTGGTCGCCAAAGCCGGACCTGGGGCAGGTCCCTGCACCGTGGCAGCCTGCTCAGACATTACGGGTTCAGTTTGGGCAGCCGCCTCGGCCCTCTGAGGGGGCGTGCCACCTACCCGAAGGGTAGGTTCGCGCCAGGGTGGGCGCCCCACAATGTTGGACTCTACCTGCGCTGGTGACTCCACCGGGGCGGTCAGCCACGGCCAAGTGACCTGTGTCGGGGTGTGTGTCAAGGTAGTACCAGACTCACCCGAGCCAAATCGGCGCGCTGTGGAGGGCCCGGGTTGGATCACAGGTGTTGCAGCTAGGGAAAGGTCCAACGCCTGCTGCGGTTGTTCTGCCATCGCGTTGGGGCCCGATCCATCAGGAGCCGAGCTGCACAGGATCTCCCCTGAGTGAGGTGCCGCCCTCTGCGGTGGTGAGGCATCAGTCGACCTGTTGGGAAGATCCGAAGCGGCCTGGCCGGAAGAGCCAGCCATTGCCGCCTCGAGAGCAGAGATGCGGGTCATCATGAGGTCCCCCATGAGCCGCAACCCCATCTTACTACGAGCCTTCGCTTCTCTCGGGTGCTGATCGCCCCCATATGAAGATGCCATCCCTTTTTGCCGGGCATGGTCCCGTTCTAGGCGCGATAGTTTCTTCCATGCAGTGGCAAGCTGCACCCATTCCTCCTCATCAGAGGAGGACCCATCAGGCTCGGGCGTGGGAGGCGGCCGTTTGGCCGCTGGCGCCTTGCCCTTTCCCTTCTTCGATGCCTCTTTGGGTGGCATGGTTGACAGTGTGGATAATCCAGGAAGGTAAGTTGAGACGGATGGTGTGGCTCTGTTTGATGGGTAATCCCAGGGGAGTAGGGGTCCGTATGGGTAGGATGGGTGTCAAATGCAACAACAAAAAGGGGGGGAAATACACAGATGGATAGGGACCTCGCAGCCAGCCTATACCCCTCAGGTGCCACCCCACACGTGCCGACCCCCTAGTACCCTGGATGGCCTCGGATGTGCTTGGTGCTAGGCCGCAGCCAAAATGGCCACCCGGCCTCTACAAAAGCCCTGAGGAAGGCTGACTGGGCCGTTCCACACTCCCCCCCCACTCACCCGCTCCCCTGTAATACTGGGACTATAATAATGATACGATGCTCCACGAAAATTGCAGCCCACGCTTATGGATAGGAGCTCCAAGGGCTGAACCGGCCCTTGCGGCCTGAGGCGCTCAAAATGGCGGCTCGCCGGATAGAGCCCCCCGGCCGCGCCAGATGGGCCAGCTCCGAAGATCAGAGGGGGAGGCTGAGCGCTCCCGATCCCCTCCCCGTGCGGTGGGACTGCCCCGGGGGCCCACCCGCCGCCCAAGCCGCTCCGTTCGCCATCCGATCGCCCCCAGAGAATCAAAGCTTCTATCCCCTGCCGAGTGGAAGCCGGCGTTCCCCTCGCTACGCGCGAGCACGCCGCCCGCCCAAGGAGCCGGTCGGCTGCTCGCGCTCCCGCCTCCCGCGTCCTCCTACCACCCCCCACCCTCGAAGCCACCGGCAGGCTCTCCGGAGTCTCGCCCGTGGCTCCGTCCCACCCTCCCCACCCCGGAGAACACTCAGCCTGCAGGCGTCGGTAAGTCCCTCATCGTTCGGCAATTTTCTCCGGCCGGGCAGGCTGCAGGGAGCGCGAACCGATCTTTTAACTTGCGCTCCCTGCGTAGGCCACGCCAACCGCGTAGCCTATCGCTGCCCGGCCGGCCGGCAAAGATGCCCCTCCTCCGCACAGGGCGGAGGGGAGCATTCATTGTTGGCAAGAACAAACCATTGTTGTAAATGGGGAGCTTTTTCAAGTTTCACAAAGGTATAAATGGTAACTTTCAAATTTCAATTTATTCTGGGTGACTTTGGACATCGTGGAGAGCAGATGTAGAATTCACATTTTTGTCCAGTATTTCTCTTGTATCATCCACTGCTATGCCAGACTTGCATTAATGGGATTCAAATTCAAATATTCATTCAGCCATGATCAGAGACTCTGGGCTAGTCACTATCACTCAGCATATGCATACTTCTTAAATTATTCTGACGTTGTAGTAGTAGCATACACACCATCTAAGAATTATCAAAGAGCTATTCAGCACCATCAAACTGGCTGGATAACTCTTTGATTTACGTATCTGGCTGTGAAACTGATGGTGGGAGTTGGATTCCCCACTGTGCCTCTGGGATGAACAGCCAACCTATGCAGGAAGTCTCAGGGTGCCTCTAGAAAAAGGAGATGTGTATTTTCTATCTAGAAAACCCTGAGAACTATTTCCATAAGTCAAAATCAACTCGACGGCACAGAATTATTAATTAAGAATATAAGCCATATTGTTCATAACAGTCTAATGCAACAGTGAAGTTCTTTCCTAACCTAAGCATATTCAGAGATAGCTAGAATTAATATGTTTTGCTGGAAGTCATATAACTCATGCAGAGAGATACAGTACGCACACATGACTATAATTCTTCTTGAGAACATGACTGGAGTTCTGTTCAAGAAAGCAGAAAATGGAATGAATATAGGAAGCAAACCACTTGTCAAAAATAAATTCACTATAATGTGCATATAAGCCTTTGGTAAACAAATCAGGATTACTTCATTTTTCTGCAAATCATTCTTTGGCCCATATACACAGTTCTTCTACTATAGGTAAGAATTCCAAAAACTGAGGTCTCTGGGCAATCCCAAATTATACCATGGCCAAGTGCAGGCACACCACTGTCCCCTAAAGTAAACATGAAAGCCAAAAGAGCCAGCCAAGTCAAAATGGGCTAGAGTTCAGCATCTAACTGCACATCCGTTCTTTAAAAGGTGGTACCATTCAGGCTGTCTTGAAATGTTTCTGGACCCACATATCATCTTTCATCCCTGCCGACACTCTTTGATGGTGATGTGGCCACATGAGGCCCCACATGGCCATGCCTCTACCAGGGGCCACAACTTTGTAGGCAAAATTCAAATGTCCCACTAGGTCCTACAACATTTTTAGTGTCATCTTTCTTGTGTCCCTAGAAGATCCTTTCACTCAGGTCATCTTGCTTAGCCGGTAGGAGTTTACAGAACTGTCCTAGCTCTATACCTAAAAAGTCAACACAGGACCTGGATTCTCGTTTTTCCCTCCTCCTCCAGGGAAACACTCATAGTAAGATCTTGAAATGCTGCCATGAGCAGCTGACAGTAGCTTCCCCCCTTCCTTCTGGAAAAAAGAAAACTATCTAAATAGAGCACCATGTGGTACAATTCTGTCCTCCTTTTCATTGCCCACTATAAAAAGGAGCCAAAGTGCTCAAATTCAGCACATGCAAGGCCAGCACGTCCATTAAGGCGAACTAGACGGTTGCCTAGGGCGCCAAAATGGACAGGGGGCGCTGGCCGGCCTGCTGCCCCCCCACCACTGCCCAGCCCCCCAACTCCCACCCACCTCCCCCCACCCCACCCCCCCACCCCACCACCACCCCTCACCTAGGGCACAAAATAACCTAGCACTGGCCCTGAGCACGTGATATGGTGCACCCCACAGGAACCTCCATGTCCATATAGAAAGAGCCCTCAAATGAGAAACCCAACAAGTCAAATTGTTGGGAGGGACTGGCAACATGTGGAACACAGACTTAGACTCTAACCATGTGCACAGTCACATGAAATGGCATATACCTCACAAAACAGACTTCCAGAAGAATTGTATAATTCACCAAATCCCCTTCAGGGAAATACATGAGGTGAATAAACCTAAACTTCCTTTGTGTCTTCTAGGGACCTGTCAAGCCCCACACACAGAGCACACACAGAGCTCACACAGAAACAGGGTTCAGTTCTTTCCCAAGATCTTTAGTGGAAAGCCAAGCAATTTCAAGTGCTTTGCTAACAATCAAGTGCCAGATAAATAACAGAATCCAACTCCCAGCAATTACCAGTCCAAGTCAAAACCAGAATATCTCATGGAAACTAGATGCCAAAACCGAGGGAACAGATCAAGCTGTTGTCCAGGAAACCAGTCTGAAGTCAGGAAACAGAGCCAAGGTCAGAAACAGACAGGAACCTGGTTGCAAGTTCAAATGACACGTTGCTCCCACAGAGAGCTCAAGGTGAGCTTGCCAGCTTTATCCCAAAACAAGGAACACACCCTTACGTCTGGAAAGGCTTCTGCTAGTACTCAGGGCTTGCCGACCTGATTCTCCACCTAGCATCAAAGACTATTTCCCTAGCTCTTCTGGTAGCATGTCTTTGCAGAATCCTGCTCATGGCCCTTCTAGGAGGTGAAGATATGTTTTCAGCTGAGTCATCAGACCCAGCTACTTGCTGATTTGAGCTGCAAGGCTCCTCCAGCAGCTCTTCACCATTTAACCCCTCAGAGTCAGGTTCTGTGGCAGGCAGGGTCCTGGCAGGACCTACACCCAAATGAGAAATTCTTGAATTGTGGGCTAGAGAATGCTGAAAGGGGTCAAAACACAGATCCCACAAAAGTATTTGTTAATTTTCTCCCAAACCACCTGTTCTATACCCCAGACTGTCTTCAATTTTTTGGCACGCTGGACAACTCAGCATCCAAACTTGAAACCTTTTAAGAAACAGCTTCATCCTTCTTAGGATAGTTCCTTAACCAATTAGCCTGCACTTCAACTTTTACTGGAATGAGCCATTTTGGATAATTAAAGCCCACCTCACTTAGGTTTCTTTCATTGTTGTTTTGCTACTAGCACACCATTCCTGCTGCACCCCATGAAGGGATGCACGCCCTCAATGAGGGAACACTCATGATTAAACTTGCAGGCCTGTTTTGTTACAGAAGCCTGTTGCTTCAAATTCCCAATATAGCAGTCAGAGTTGAACTCGCTTCCCCTCCAAAGTGTGGGGTGTGTTTACTGTTCCTGTTCTGTGCACCAGGAAACCACTATCATACTACTCACTGGGAGACAAACTGGCAGGTATCTTAATCTGGAGCCAAAACTGGGCCTACCCCACTTTATGAAAGTGTTGATAGTGATATCATAACAATCATGAGATTTCTGTTTAGAAGTCTGTCTAGTAATAGAATAATAGAGACCTCATTGGTCAAAGAGAGAACCAATAGAATTATCTATGTGGGGTAAAAAGGCTATAAAATGGAATTAACAACAAAGAAAATATACCTGTATAGGAATTTGGAAACAAATCTGAGAAGATAGAATTAAAATTATTCAATTAAGTTCTAGAAAGGAAAACTTTACTTTTTTATAATGCTTATTGTATTCTGAAAGGGTTAAGGACATGTTGACAACTGTGTCTTTACCAGCTAAAGAAAGATCAAAGGTTTACTGAATAACTCAAGGAAAATATCTTAATTACCCTTATGACACTTATACATTGCACTGGCAAACATAGTTTTTATGTTATTTTTATGTTAGACCAATAAATATTTGTTTTTATTTATACTGACCAGTTTAGAAGCAACTTTATATAATCCTAGAGTTGGTGGTGAAGCACAGTCTATTTGTCGGTGGTAGTAAAACATTTTATTTCATTTTTCAACATAATTTTAACTTGTGGAAGCCTGACTAAGCCAGTGGAAGTGAAATAACTAGAGATGGGCACGACTCAAAAAAAATGGTGTTTCGTTTGTCGTTTGGTCGTTTAGGGGTCTGTTTCGGTTCGTTTTCATTTTCGTGACTTTTTTGCAAAAAAATTCATTTTTGTTTCGTTAGGTAACAAAACGAAAAACGAAAACGAAAACAAAAAATTGCTGTTTCGTTAGCATTCTTTTTAGTTCAATGCATCTGCTGCAACGAAAACAAAAAACACGGCAAATTTGGTCGTTTTGTTTTCGTTTTCATTTTGTTTTTTAAAAAGATTTCATTTCGTTTTCATTGCATAACGAAACGAAAAAACGAAAATGAAAACGAAAAATTGCTTGTTTCGTGCCCATCTCTAGAAATAACTCCATAGTGAAATAATTAAGCCTTGTAAGAGGGACACTCACCACAGGCCTGCATGCAAAAGGCCTCATCATAGAGCAGACAAGCATGATAATCTAGATAAGCTATATATTTGAAATCCAAGTAATGGCTCAGTTAAAGCCCCCACCCCAAGGTTGTGCTTTAACTATCACCCCAACATATATTAGCAATCCCAGAAGCCAGTTTGCTGATGAATGTTCCATCTTGCATTTAGGCATTTGATACCTATCCTCTTCCTTATCCATTTCTTTCTATTCTGTCTTCTTAATCATTAAAGATGTCAACAAACTCACACATGCAAATTTTCTCTTTTGTGGATGGAAAAAGATTATAACTCTGAATGTGTCAAAGGGCTGCCAAATTATATCCTGTGTCAGGCACAGACAGGCATGATCAACACCTTACTCCAAGCATAGCCCTTCTGCCCTGACTAGGAAATAGCCACTGTGCAAAGGGAGCAGGCCAGGGTTTTATCTATATGGAGATAGGAAAGACAAATAAGCTGGAGCCAGACTCCTGGTGTCCTATGGCCAGATCACCACCATGATATGTTTATGCAGTTGCACTCTCACATGGACATGATGACTCCATTGCCTCTTGGTACCCATTGGAGCAGCTCATTTCCACCACCACATTTGAAGCCACAAACTTGCTACTAGCTGCCATCTATGCATGCAAAGGCCGTTACCCCATGTCCCCTTTGTTGCTCTAGAAAAAGCTATGAGATGAGGATCTTAAAATTGTTCCCCCATGTCCCTTGCACTTTAGGCAAAATAAAGTGCAACCACGCCCCCTGAAGTGTGACTCAGCACATCTGCCTTGCACCTGTCCTCGGGCTGGTGGAATCATTGACCCTGTTCTGTTGCAGTTTTTAAACAAGTACACACGCCATGGGGTACCATTTAATCTGCAGTATAACTGTCCTGTCACCATAGGGCCACCTAGTGGCACTTTTTGGAGCAGCCACATGACAGTACATTCACAGTACGAGAAAGAAACCAAAAAAGCCAAAAAAGAAGTATTCAAAGTTCAAAAAATGACAAATGAAAATCGATATACTGATATACCTACCTATCGGGTTTTAATCTAACAAAAAATAGTGCCTCAGGAAAACAAAACAAAACAAAATGCACTTTGGTGTGGACCCCGTCCGTGGAGTCACCAAAGTTATGTAACTATAAAGTGCATCCTTAGGGACACAGGAACAGCAACAAAACCATGTGGCAACAAGATTTATTACACATTTTAGTATGTAGCAGTACAAAGTAGACGTGGGGTAACAGCCAAAGTCACCATCAGGGAATACTGTCTTTGTTTAGTTAATTGCCACAGTTGCCCCCATAGCCTGTGTGTCAGCCTCTGATGCAGATTTCACCGATATGGTACAGACTGTCTGGAAAGAAATTTAAGGATGTTCAACAGGAACTCCTGAGTCAATTAGCTCAGCCACGTGCAGCATTGTCATCTGTCTTTTGGTTTCTCTACCAGAACTCCTAAATGGGGGATGAAGCTCAGATACAGTCCTGGCCACTGCACTACCTCCTTCCAGAATCTTAATCCAGTCCACTACCTACATATCTGGCAGGTTTCCTCATCTGACAATGATAACAGCTCAGATGGCTCCATGGAGGCACCTCACACCAATCAAGCTGCTTCCCTTTACGGTTGCTTACTGTACTTGAGGACCATGCCAAATTTGATGCTCTATTTAAAAATTATAAAAGTTATAATTTTTTGTTTGGACTGCCCCAATTTTAGCATTGTCTTGCAGAACACTTAATTGCACTGCTGCACAATATCATTGCTGCACTTTTATGTAGCATTAATAATGGCCTTAAAGCTGTAGACTACTCTGCATTTTTCTGATCCCTTAAGCTTACAAAGTGCCAGAGGAGACATGAATGTTCTACCCAGATGTTCCTGGTTTTCAATGGAAAATTGAACATTTCCATGTTTTGTACCCATGACTTATGAAAGGTATCCTGACAACTGTTCTGTTCTATTTAGAAAACCTTTTCCATAGATGTTTCAGGTGCTGAAGAAAAACAATTGCATTCTTCTACAAACGCTTAAGATACTGTAGGGGTGTGTGCAGAACCTAAGGTGAACAGAAGGGTACAACTGTCAAGAGAAACAAAACCATGAATAAAACTCACAGCACCACTTCTGCCTTCTTTTTCAGATTCTGTGCCCTCTTGTCTCGGGCTATTTCTGAGCAATGGCCCTTGTGGAAGAATTCTGATGAACAGTGTTGTGCTATGATTTTATTATGGGAGTTTGTGTATTTAATTGAAAGAATGTGTATCTTTAACAGAAAATTATGAAGGAAATAGCAATATAATACCACCCTTCACTATTGTTTTAAAAAACTTAAAGGAAGCATGATTGTGCTAAACTAAGGGGTGAGGGAATTCAAAAGATAACATTCTGAATTTCCTTAAAAATCATTTTCTGCTATATTCCCCTCCATTTGAGTATTCAGTATGTTAGAATGAGAAAAGCTGGATCAACAACCCACCCTTGTTTTTCTGTTAGACAAACTATGAACAGAGCATTTAATTAAATCTAAGTTCCCAGCAGCAACACATAGCTGGCACTGTATATATGGCATATCACCACAGCTAGGGTTGCCAGGTCTGCAACCTTTCATTTTCTGAGAGTTCATATAACCAAAACTGTACAGTAGAGGAATGACACACAGGATCAATTCAATGTGATGTCACAGGAATTGGGCAAGCAAGCATTAGGAGGAAAATAATTACCACACACACATAAAAAATACCTGCCAGCCAGAGAACCTTAGCACTAAGCAGTGGTAAAAATCATTACACAGACTTTAAAGGGATTTCCAGTTAACGTAGTGGATGGAATGATGGACTAGGACTCTGGAGAACAAGATTTTAATTCCCCAGTCAACCATAGAAATGGGAGAGTGGAACTGATAAAACCACTTCTTAAATACCTCACTTACCTTTAAAACCCTATTGGGGTCACTAAAAGTCAGTTCTGACTTGACAGCATGTAACAACAACAGACTTTGAAAAAAGTAAGAGTTCCTCCCTCCTACATGAGACTTGTAGCCCCATCTAAAGACTGGAAGCATAGCTTGAGACTTCAGCCTGGAACTCTGATATCTGGCAACCTTATCTCGCATCCATTGCTTTCTCACTGCATTTTAAAATAGAAAATGGAGCCATAACAAACCTTAACAAGTGTGTCTGTTTCTTATTTCTATAAGGAACTGGTTGGATAGTGTGACAATACAAGAGAGGAGACTCATAAAAATGTACCAAGCTGGCTAAGCTAGTAAAAACTGGCTTTGTAACTAGAGATGGGCACATAACGAACATTTTTTCGTTTCTGTTACCGTTTGTAGTTTCCGTTATGTAACGAAACAACAGACACAAATTGTGATGAAAATGAAACGAAACGAAGAGAACCACGAAAATTGTGGTCGTTACGTTTCGTTTCCGTTAATGGCGACGCACAATGAAATGAGCTGTTTTAAATGTTAAAAAACGCCCTGGATGTCCGTAAAAACGCAGCGATAATTATTTATATTGTCTGATAATACCTACCAGGGGGGTTGGGGGCCTTAAAACATTTGTTTTTGTCTTCTCCCATCGTGATGTATTTTTCTTTTCCCTTTAAAATGGATGTCGCCACCAGCCACAAAATGGAGGCAAGCCATGTGATGTGGGATCATGTTCAACCAATAGCATGCCCAGGTTGCAGACTGGGCGGGCAGGTCTGGCAGCCACAGAGAGCATAAAAAGCTCTGGCAGCCCCCGTCCTCCTTGCAGTCTGCGGTGGGAGTTAGGGTGGGATTGCTGTCTCTGCGACTCTAGCTTCAGTCCTGCAGCCTCCCTGTGTGCGTGCATGCTGCGTACCTCTTGGTGAGTACCCTCCCCTGCCCCACAGTGCAGTCACTCTGCGGCTGCCTTACGCTCTGGGCAACACCCGCCGCTGCCTTTGCAGCCTCCCTGCATACCTAGTCTATACTGTGTCTCTGCCAGCATCCATTTTTTTAGTGTTTTCCCTCTGGTCTGGGATGTTGGGGGATGCCTGCACACGGAAATGCTTTAAAAATCGCTCAAAAAGCGGGTAGAAATGACAAACGAAAAAAACAAAAAACGGTAACAAACTTTTTCAAAAATTTCACGACAAATGGAAACGAACCGAAACAGACCTCTCAACGACAAACGAAAAACCGAAACACTATTTTTTTGTTTCGTGCCCATCTCTATTTGTAACATTCATATGTATGAATTATCCTTTCAAGCAATTCTGATTTTTTGTTTGTTTGTTTTTGGAGTTGGATGAGGAGGATAATCCCTGTATACAAGTTACATACATATTTATTTGCTATAAGGGAAAGGAATCTCAAAATTTCTAATAGAAAAATTCTGATGTTTGTCTGGGGTTGAAATAAACCATTCTTCTTGAACACGACTGCCTATTTTTCTATTTCAAATAAAAATAAAGCACTGTAGGAACCATCATCAAGGTTTCACAAACCATAATATTCTTTCTGTATTTGTTGAGTGGTCTGCAAATGACATCAAACAATGTACTTCTGGTGGGTGATTAGGAAGTATCTTTTCTCCTGTTTGAGAAGATAAAAATAACATAGATAAAAGGACCATCTCCTTCAGAAGGCAAAATTCAAGCAATTTCAGGTTTTAAAAAAGTCTAAAAACCCTCAGCACACCACTGTATTGTTGAAATGATGAACTGCTGCAGAAACATAATCTATTTATCCACATCTCATGATTCCTTTGAAGTCCTGTATAATAGGAAATAATACACATTAGAATTCTTTGAAGTAAGTTCACTTTTCCTTTGAGATCAGTGTGCTGATTCTCTGTCTCATTCACTTTCTTGCATGCCTATTGTTTTTCTCTATAATCATGGTAGCTTTGCTTTTACTTGGTGTGGCACTGGATAAATTCTGTTCATCAACATCAGCCTTGTTTTCAGAGCCAGACTGGCCAAGATATGGGGATTTGTGTTTGCACTCCCTACTGCCTTCCATCCACTTCACCTGTTCATTGTAATCATGAAGTTATCATGCAACTACCAAATGTGGGGCTATATTCTGCCCCCCCCCAATAGCATCAGACATGCTGGCATTCGGGAGTGATGTGTTAATTTGGGGGCTGTAATTTGTCATGCTTAATTGTTAACCATTCTTCCTGTGCTCTTATCCTGATTACAAATGTCTCATCTTGGGGTGTCAATAGTCACAAGGAGCAGAGAGAAGGTGTGCAAGTTTATTGCCTTCAATCAACTTATTGATTGTTTCATCCTCTATGAATATTGGCAGACTTTCGAAAACAGTCAGAGTATTAGGAGCAAATTCAGCTTAAGAGGAAGGGTTGTACCTTGATTACTACTTAGACAATTAAGTGAGTTCTGAGAAGGCCTTTTTATTTCTGACTCCTAACAGGGCACAGATGAAGAATAAAGCTCAGGCACATCAAGAGAGGTCATGACCAGGGAGAGGTGAAATGAAAGAATTTGACAGGTGATGCCTCTAACAATTTTTGGGTTTCTTTTCTTTTCTTTTTTCTCTTTCTTTCTTTCTTTCTTTCTTTCTTTCTTTCTTTCTTTCTTTCTTTCACAACAACAACAATAACAACAATAACAACAACAATAACAACAACAATAACAACAATAACAATAATAATAACAACAACAACAACAACAACAACAACAACAATTATAATTATTATAATTATAATTGTAATTATATAATATAATTGTAATTATATATAATTGTAATTATATAATATATAATAATAATAATAATAATAATAATAATAATAATAATAATAATAATAATAATAATAATAATAATAATAATAATAATAATAATAATAAATGTCCCTAGGTAAAACATACCAAACACACAATTAGAAGATGAGATACCTGAATCAGCAATATGATGAGTGAGAAGGATCCCTAAGTTCAGGACATGCAACAATGGGCTCAATTTACACAAAGCCAAATTTCAAATGAATTTTGTGTGCAGGGGAATTCTGACTCTTAGACCAAAGGAGGTGCCCATAAGAAAAAATATTGCAATTTAAAGTATTTGAAAAATACTGATCCCAGGAATCTAGCAGCATGGAAATTACAGTGGAACAATTTCTATGCTGATAGATGCCTGGGATCAGTATTTTTCAAATACTTTTAAATTGCAAATGTTCTTTTCCTGGGGGTACCCATTTGGAGTTGAATAACTTGGTCCCCTATGCACCAAATCTCTCCAAATTGTGGGTGCCTAAAGGGGAGATCTTGAGTAATCTCCACTGTTGTTTCTACACTGCTAGCTGCCCTATATCTTTAGTTCCACGCAGATAACATTGTAATTAAAATGTTTTTCTGGGGGTGCACCCCCTTTGAAGTTCAATAACTCAGGCACCTGAACCCAAAACCTCTCCAAATTTGGAGGACTTAAAGGGGAAAGTCCCAGGAAGGCACCCACCAAATCTAATTCCTCTAGGACCCAGAGGACCCATTTTATTGTGTAACAAATAGGTTCATTACTGTTTCATATTGTACATTTTTAAAAAAATCATTTCTAACATAAATGAAACAAATTATGGGGAAATGAAACAAAATGAAATGAAACACAATTTTTCCATTTCGTGCCCATCCCTAATCCCAATGGCTCTAAACCACCACAAGAATTGAGCTATGCTCAGCTCCTGTCAGAGAACTGCAGCTGCAACCAATTCTGTAGGGCTGACCAGATGTCTTCTGTCCAGGCTCTGGTTCCATGCTCAGATAGATGTACTCCATTTGGTTGAGTGTGTATGCTTATGGGAAACATGGGATGCCTGATTCAACTACCACTGCACTGTGTTACTACATGCCCAGTTGTCCTGGTCACTTTTTGCAGGGCAGGATCAGCTTTTCTAGTTTCCCAGGCTCCTCTCCAAACCTACCTTTCCAAGAGGTCAGACCAGAGAACTACCATAGTAAATATCACATAAGAACTTCAGGGTTGCTTTCATGGAGAGGATGAGGGCCAGCCCCTTGAGACTGTTCAGGTATTTTTATCCAAGCTGCAGCCTTAACACATCCACAGCACCATGTTGCCTGAGTCAGAACCAGAGAGTTGGCATGAGACAGTCCCAGTCATGTCCCAATCATGTATTGGATGAGGTAGGATTCAGAAGACCCAGGCTCAAATTCCTACTTGTCTCTAGAAACTCACTAGGGGTGGCACTAGTAAACCACTCCTTGACATAGTTTGAAAATCCCATGAGAATTTTTGCAAACCTGATGCTGGTTGATAGCACATAACAACACAGTGCTTCAGTAAGCAGCAGCGACTCTTTATCCACAAATCGAACATAATGGGACAACCAAATGCTGCAAGGCTGAAATGAAATATATATTTCATATTATCTTTCTATGATAGATTCCTTAAGAATTAAGAACCCTTATTATTAAGAACTATAAGCCTATTTTTAAAGTTCCAGCATTGCAATGGTCTCTAATTCTTTCTCTTTTCAATAGGTAATGCATTTGCTTTTTTATTAGCAGTCTTTTTTGTAACACAATAAGACATCTCTGTACATAGAAACCAACATAGATGGAGAATGACTTCAATTGAACTTCTTGGCTTAACCTAACTGGGGTTGTTTTTATTTTCTCTCCATTGTGTCTGGGTGATAATGTGGCTGCATCCCCAACATCTATGCATATTGTTGAACTGCCTAATGTTTATGAACAGAGCTTCCTACAATAATAATATAGAGCAAGGATGGAGAATAAAAATTAGGCATCAGCCAATTCCTCTGATTAATTGCTAAGGGATTAGATCAATTACTTTGCAATGAGAGATGTATTCCTTATACAATTTTAAATTCCATAGACACTGATATACCCACTAAAGGAGAGAAACATGACTTGCCACAATGTGAAAAGCTTAGTTTGAATTCTGATAACAGGCAAATTTGCGATAGCCTTACAGATGTCTGCTTAAATGTGAAGGCTCTGCTTGTGAATCATATGTAAGGTTCAAGCTGTTCTTGTTCTCACAGTAGATTGTGAAGAGGGTCTGGCATACAGCCCAGGTCTCTCACACAGTGATTGACCTGAGACTAGAGATGGGCACGACTTAGCGGTATTTCCGTTTCCGTTTCCGTTACTCGGTTCCGTTACTCTACGGAAACGGTAACGGGAATTACTCCCCCAGACTTCGAGCTCGAACCGACGAACGAACAATTTTGGTCTGATTTGTCGTGCTCGTTCCTTGCATCGCGAGATCGCGCGATGCCACACGCGGCACAGAAAAAAAGTTTTTAAAAGTTAAAAAAACCCGGTTCCCGGCCAAAAAGCAGGCGGGAAAATGCCTGCCGTGCCTCAGGGCACCTACCAGAGGGGTTGTTTCTGGAGGTCCCCGGCCTCCCCCCTCATCCCCCGTCCTGGGCTGCTCTGGTGGGACTCGCCGCAGGCTCGCAGCCAGCAAAAAGCCCAGTCTCGCCGCCGTCCGCCGCAATTAAAGCGCAAGCAAGCGGCACGGACGGCACAGGAAAAAACTTTTAAACTCTCCCCCCACCCATTCCCGGGCCAAAAAAGCAGGCGGAAAAATGCCTGCTTGACTAAGGGCGCAGGGCACCTACCGGAGGGGTGGTTTCTGGAGGGGGGGGTCCCGCCTCCCCCCGTCCTGGGCAGCCGGACTCGCGAGTCGCCATCGCCATGCCATGCGGTGCGGGCGGGGGATCCAAAATGGGGCGGCAAACGCAATATTGTTTTTGAAATCGTGGTCCAAAAACACACAAGCACAACAGAAACACGCGAAAATTTATAAACTGCCAGATTTTTCACAGTAGCAGTGGGTTTTTTCTTGCAACAAAATGTCTCTCCTCTCCTCCTCTGTCCTCCATTGATTTTTTTTTTTATTTTATTTTATTTACACCTGCACAATGATGGGCTGGCCAAGTGGCCAGCCATGTGGGAGTGGACAACCATGCAAATTTTTGGAGCCATCCCACCAGTCGCATGGCCACTTGGCCATGGAGACTTCTGGGATGTGCCAAAAAGCCCCCTAAAACCTGCCCTAGCCCTAACCCTAACCCTTGACTCCGTACCCATACGTCACAGACTGTCTTCTTAGTGGGTCAGAGAGGCACCCAGAGGTGCAACCCACTAGCCCACCGTAACCTTACCCGTCACTAGCCTAACCCTAGCTCTTGCACTAAGCCACCTTAAAGCCAGATCTACTTGCTTGCATTGCACTACACGCAGCAAGTACAATTCCCTTCTGTGTGAGACATGGTGGTGCGGGAGCCTTGTGAAGGGAAGGTATGACCCTATCACTCTCACACTGGTCTCACGTCTGCACATTATGTTATGCAATATCCATATGGCTATTGCATAGCATTTTGCAGCAGCAGCAGGTGAGGAAAGGAGACCCCCATGTAGAGGGGTCTCTCTTGGAGCCTGCTTCCCCTTCCTAGTGGCAGGAGGCACCCACGGGTGCCTCCAGGAGCCCACTTTCCCTTTATAGCGGGCCAGAGGAGGCACCCACCCCACAGAGGTGCCTCCAGGAGCCCGCTCCCCCCCCCAAAAAAAACCAGTACTAACGACAACAAAAAAACGAAAAAACGAACCGACTAATTTTTGTGAATTTTCGCGAAAACCGGAAACGACCCGAAATGGGACTGGCCCGACTAACGACAACTCGAAAAAAAATTTTTTCAAGTCGTGCCCATCTCTACCTGAGACTACATAGCATCATCTGATAATGTCTCAGATAAGGAAATATAAATATGAAGAAGACTAGAGAGCGCACTTTCCATGACAAGTGCTGCTGGTGGGAGAAAGGTTTTGATCCCAGGTCAAATATTTATTTTATTTGTTTTATTTTAAAATATTTTTACCCCACCTATTCCCTTCAAAAAGGACCCAAGGCGGCTTACAGTAATGAGGGACAATATACAGTCCAGTACAATTAAGAGATATTCAAGTATTGAGTAGACATGGGCACGACTTGGCAAAATTCTCGTTTCCGTTTCCGTTTCTCGTTTCCGTTACGTTACGGAAACGGTAACGACAATTACTCCGCCAGAACTCAAACTCGAACCGACTACAAAAAAATTGGGTGTGATTTGTCGTTGTCGTTCCTGTCATCGCAGTGATCGCGCGATGCCAAGCGGCACAGGGAAAAAGTTAAAAAAAAAAAACGATTCCCGGCCAAAAAAGCAGGTGAAAATATGCCTGCCTGAGGGCACCTACCAGACGGGTGGTTTCCTGGGGGGGGGGTCCCCGGCCTCCCCTCCTCTCCTGGGCTGCGCAAAGTGCGCATCCTCGTCGAGTCGCCAACTCGCCAAGCGGCGTGGCAGAGAAAAAAAGTTTTAAAAATTAAAAAAAAAATGATTCCCGGCCAAAAAAGCAGGTGAAAATATGCCTGCCTGAGGGCACTACCAGAGGGGTGGTTTCGGGGGGGGGGTCCCCGCTCCCCCTCCTCTCCTGGGCTGCGCAAAGTGCGCATCCTCATCGAGTCGCCAACTCGCCAAGCGGCGCGGCAGAGAAAAAAAGTTTTAAAAATAAAAAAATACCCGATTCCCGGCCAAAAAAGCAGGTGAAAATATGCCTGCCTCAGTGAGGGAACCTACCAGAAGGGTGGTTTCTGGGGGGAGGTCCCCGGCCTCCCCCCTCTCCTCTCCTGGGCTGCGCATCCTCGTCGTCTCACCAACTCACCATGCCATGCGGTGCAGGCGGGGGATCCAAAATGAGGTGACCGCAATATTTATTTTGAAATTGCGTGGTCCAAAAACACACCAAAGCACCACAGAAACATGCGAAAATAGCTATTTTAAAACTGCCTGAATTTTTTCAGTAGCAGCAGTGGGTTTTTCTTGCAACAAAACGTCTCCATTGATTTTATTTTATTTTATTTTTATTTTTATTTTTTTACACCTGCGCAATGATGGGCTGGCCATGGGAGTGGACCATGCAAATTTTTGGAGCCATTCCACCAATTGCATGGCCACTTGGCCAGGTTTTGACCGAGACTTCTGGAATGTGCCAGCCGGGCATAAAAAGCCACTAACCCTAGCCCGAACGCGAACGCGAACCCTAACCCTAACCCATACGCCAGTACACTGTCCTTCTTAGTGGGTCAGAGAGGCACCAAGAGGTGCACCCCAGTAACTCACCCTAACCTTACCAGTAACCCTAAGCCTATCCCTTGCGCTAACCCCTAACCCAAGCCAGATCTGTGTACTCGAATTGCACTACAGTAAGTACACTTCCCTTCTTAGTGAGTCACAGCGGGCGCCCATAGGGGTCCTCTCTCACTTTGTTCCCCAGCCCAAGTGCACCGCAGGCAGTGAGTCACAGAGGCACCCGAAAGAGAAGTGCCTCTGCCTGCTGCAACTGCAACTTAATGGTATGCATATCCAATTGCCTATGCATGCCATTTTGTAGCGGGCCAGAGGAGGCACCCACCCCAGAGAGGTGCCTCCAGGAGCCCGCTTTCCCTTCATGGCGGGCCAGAGGAGGCACCCACCCCAGAGAGGTGCCTCCAGGAGCCCGCCCCCCCAAAACCAGTACTAACGACAGACGAAAAACCGACAAACGAAATGACAAATTTTTGGAAAATTTCGCGAAAAACGGAAACGAGCCGAAACGGGCCGGCTCCAACACACGACAACTCGAAACGTAATTTTTCCTGGTCGTGCCCATCTCTAGTATTGAGAACAGGGAATTGAGGGACATCTTATCCCCGGTACCTCCCCACAAACAGGCATACACACATTGATACCAACTAGATGTTTATTGCTAAAGAAGCATAGTGAGAAATGGATGCAGATGAGTAGTATGTGATGTGTTTTCAAAAACATGGAGTTGGCTGTAGCAGCACTGTATTGGTGCAGCATAAGGAGAAGATTCCTAGATCAGACAACCCATGTGTCATCTGCTCCTCACCCATCCCAGTGCACTACTGGGCAACCATGGACATGTTAACCAAAAATATGCACTCCTCAGGGTGCAAATCCACTGGAGACCCCTTGGTTTTTAATATAGGCAACTCTGACAGCTCACTCAAGCCAGGCCTTTCCTGGTCAGTTCCCCACTCACCACTCTCCCACATTGTAGATGAGAATGAGAGAAATCACTTGACTGGGGTTGAGCTGACTGACCACGTTTCTTCAGATCTGCTTCCATGAACCAAATTTCCAATAAAGGTGGGTGAGGCTATGCTACTACCAGTCATCCTTCCACCAATCTACTATTGCTGAAGCTAATCCAATAAACTTGACTTCACACCACCTAATGAGACCTCCTGGCTGTTGTCCAAAAAGTGCATGCCATATTCTAAGTAGAGCCCTGAGTTTGAGTACAAAGTATCCAAATGGTATATTCATAATCTGCCACTCTTCACAATGATGGGCCAGCTGCCTGCATAACCTTCCACCCAGCCAAATTGATTCTCCTGGAGTTTTCTACCCCTTGCTACACATGCCTCTTCAGAAAGTCTGACTAATAGACATAGCTGGAGCAGGGCTAAAAAAACAACTCTCAAATTTGCATCTCCACCCACAAAATGCAACTGTGAAGGAAACCAGAATATGGTAACTCAGAAATAGAGCCAAGACAACACCCAAAGTTCTGTAAGCAATTGTTACAGCCGAATATAGGTCTTGTCTCTTTTGCCATTTATCTTAAGCAGTTCCATCCACCTCTATCCTTCCAAAGCCCTGCATGCACAAGGGGTGGGGAGGCCATTGACTTTGCTAAAAAAGAAAAAGAAAAGGAAAAAAGAAAGATGTCTGTGAGGGAAAGGCCATTGTCTTTAATGCCAAGCCCTTATACCTCAAAGAAAACATGTATGTCAGTACGGTGTCCTTTGAGCTGGGCCATTCCATGCCCTCTCCACATGAGATATCATTCCAAAAGTTCGGCATTGCCACTTGTAAAACTGCAGTGTGGATGATGCTGTGGAGTGCAGAGTTCCCTCAAGTGCTACTTGTTCATTTTTTTTGTCAGCTGCAACACACTGCTGCCTCATCCTTAGACGGTGGTCCACCAGGACAACTTAATCCCCCTCACAGGTGTTTCTGTTGATCCAGGTACCACGTATCCTGTACCTATGCATGTGGTTTCTCCTTCCTAAGTATAGGACCTTAGTGTTTAAGTCTGAAGAATTTATATCCTTCTAGTAGCACATTCCAATCATGGGTGTCATCCCACAAAGTTTTGGTAATGACAGCTAAGACTTCAAGTTCTCCCTCTTTGTTTTCCCTGCTTTGAGCATTAGTGTATAGGCATCTGAACCCTTTATGTGAGCAATATATCCACCGTCCCCCTCCACCCCCTCTATTTTCTCATCCTTTTCATTTTGCTTCTTCATTGCCTCCCAGACAACCACTGTGGTCTGCATGCAAGGAGGACAGCCTCAAAACAGGGCAAGATATTCACCTTTATTATCCTGCCTTAACAACCAATTTGCTTAATAAACTAGTAACAGAAATGGAACTCAGTCATTAAGTGAGGAGCAATTATTTATAATATTTTTAACCTGATGTTTAAAAGACCAATGTTGGCTTACAACAATTAAAAAACACTATTTTAGATTAATTGGTAATCTTGTAATATTAGAGGGATCAATGAGTACAATATCAAAAAAATATTAAACACCTACTTCCAGAATAACAGGAATGATGGAGGCAGTCTAGGCTTCTTTGGACTTCCAATCTGAGGGAGGCAGTAAAGGGACCAAAAGGGTAG
This sequence comes from Phrynocephalus guinanensis, assembly GCA_037367245.1. NCBI lineage: Eukaryota > Metazoa > Chordata > Lepidosauria > Squamata > Agamidae > Phrynocephalus > Phrynocephalus guinanensis. Next base: position 6,163,163 of record CM074735.1, read on the forward strand.
CAAATCTGGGAACAGTTCTATATGCAACTTCTATCCCAATTGTAGTAGAACCATTGAGTCAGCATTTGAAAGAATCAGCCAAACATTATAAAATTCCTAAATTGGAATCAACTTAAAAGGCTTTCAAGACAAGTGAAATATTGTAGGTGGGGCTATATTGTAGTGAAATCAGCAGTCTTTATCAGGGCTGGCGCGTCCATTAAGGTGAACTAGGCAGTTGCCTAGGGCGCCAAAATGGAGAGAGGGCATGAACCAGCCTGCTGCCCCCCGTCGCCCCGTCGCTGCTGGCCACCACCATCCATCCCCCGCCACCAGTCGCAGCCCGCCATCCGCCCACCGTGCCCATCGCCGCCCACCCCCATGCCCGTTGCCATCCGCTGGCTGCCCCGCCCCCCACTGCCGCTGGCCACCACCGTCCGTCCCCCGCTGCCCGTCGCTGCCTGCCCACCGCTCCGCCCACCTGCCCCCACCCCCCTGCCCCGCTCCCAGTCTCCCCCTGTCCCCCCTCTGCCCGCCCCACCCCCCTGTACCTCGCCTAGGGTGCAAAAAAACCTAGCACTGGCCCTGGTCTTTATCAGATCATCTGGAAAGGCTGACTGAATCTCTAAGCCTGTAGGTTCCAGACATCTGGGATCTAAGATCAACCACTGGGATCTAAGGAGTTGGCAGCTGGAGTCAGTGAGAGGGGCCTTGTAGGATCAGCAAAAGCTCGATCCTCCCCACTGAAGCTTTCTGGAGCACAGGCTTTGAGAGTGAGCCAAGATGGTGAAACAAGCTGGGACAACCCAATAATGGAGGAGAGAAGATATAAATTATTATATGCCCTCTGAGATAAGTTATCATAAGTTTCTATGTTATGGAATTTCTTCTGAAATGATTTAACTGAATTTTTAACAGGAAGAGGCTATAGAAAGTACAGTACACTGGATGGGCAGAGAATTCCCTGAGGAAAGAGTCTGTTAATTAAAATAGCAAAATATTAAGAGCTTGGAGTTGAGAAAAGGGTTGGGATTTGTTTGTATAAACTGTGTTAAGAAGGAGAGCAGACCAGCTTTGTTTGAAGGGGGAAAAACACTATTAGAGGAGCGCTGGTTGCTTTTGTTTCCCCCATGTTTATTAACTCTGTGAATGAAGCTGTATAAACACAGAGATAAATTCATAAGCACTGGCTTTGGAGATAAAAAGGAAAGGACAGAGAACATCTGGTTCAGTGGCATCATCTACTGGAGAAGGATATAATCTTCAGGAATTGTGATTTTTACCCATCTTCTCTGAAACAGCAAAGTACTGGATATTTGCAAGGGAAATGTGATTTAATGTGCTTTAATTTTGTACATCTTGTTCTTAAAGACCTGAATAGGGACTCTATTTCATAAGTTTAATTGATGTTTATATGTATTAATAAGTAAAAAGGATATGTTGTAAAGGGAGAGCTGGTCATTAATCAGTAATTTATAATAATGATAAAATATGTTAACCCCTACAGGATGAACACTTTTAAATGTTGCTTTAAGGTTATAGAAATCAAACTCTTATTCTTTAGAAATATAATTGATCAAAGTTATGGTGGCAAGAGGAAGAAAACACCAGATTTGTCACCTGCCCAAGGACGGAATCGAAGCAAGCTTGTTGCACCAGACCCTTTTAAGGAACTGCAATTGAATCTGCAAGATACGTTTATGCTAGTCCTCAGGCAGGTGCAGGAGGAAGTGACATGGCTAGAAGAAGAACTGGAAACATGGAAGACAAGGCAGAAAACAACTGAAGATTCTTTAATAAACTTGGACGTGGAAAGAGCAACTTACAGGCTACATATTGAGAATACTGAAGAAGTAGGTGAAGAACCAGCCCTGATAATGAACATAATTCTAGCACCAACTTTGGAAATGGGAGCAGAGGACACACAGCAAAATATTGAAATGGCTTTCAGAGTAAGGAACTCCTATGCTAGGAAAAATAAGCTGCCAGGAGAGGTACAAAACCTTCTACTTGGAATCGTATGGGAAGAGGCAGCCGCCTTACCTCCCGTCCGATCAGCTTCGGAGTAGAAGGTTTTATTTCTAGGGACACCCCCTTTGGAGCTTCGTAACTCAGCCCCCTTACCCTCAAATGTTTCCAAATTTCAGGGGGTTCCCTAAAATTGCTTTCTGAAGGTACACCTGCTACTTTGGAGTCCCAAGTTAAGTAAATTTTGATTGCATATTTTTTAAAATAATTTTGAGTGCATATTTTTTTAAAAATACATGCACTCAAAAATCACTTATCCTTGAGTTACGAAGCTCAAAAGGGGGTGCCCCTAAACCTTCTCGTTAGAGTCATATGGGAAGTGGACGCACTGCTATCTCTCACCCAATCAGGTCTTGCCCTCCCCAAGCCATCTGAGCACCTAATTTTATCCCCCCCCCCAAAAAAAACTGGGAAACTTATTGACTTGAGTATAAGCTGAGGGCCTTTTTTTCCAGCCAAAAATAAGGGCTGAAAAACTCAGCTTATACTCAAGTATATACGGTAAGTACTATTTCATGATCATCAGTGATTTGTTTTCAAATAGCATTGATAACTTGTCAGCACAGTGTGTGCCTGGCTTGTGGTTTTTAATTCTCTCTCGCCACTCCCATGCTGTTTTTAACTTAAGCTGGCTGAAGTTGATCTCCTGAGCTGAAAGGTATTTGGGTACAAAGTAGCTTCAGTTGGCCAAAGTCTGGTTCAGACATCCTAAAGCCAGCCTGGCTAGTTAGGATTGTGCCCATAGATAGAAAGCACCAGATTTAAAGACATTCACATCACCCATGTTCATGCAACAAAAATATCGTTTGTTTCTATTTTGATGATCAAATCTCTGTTAACTTATACCTCTGTTAAATTTCATCCATGTAATATAATATTAATTCCATTAGTTGCTGCAAAAGTAAATACATTCCAAACAGAGAGCTGTGAAATATATTTTGCCCGACATGAATTTCATACAACGTAGAATATATTTTATTGCTGAAAACCATTTTATAATTGATTGTGATGATGGTTGTACTAAAAAGGGATCAGTTTTCAGCAGTCGATGGTGCAGAGGACTGGCTAGGCATGCAGTATCCTTCCACCCTGTGTATTTCTTTCAAATTCATTCCTGTGAGTTTCAGTGGAGCATTTTTACTGCATTTGGTTTGAACAACCATGTCAGAGGCCAGTCAATGACTATGCATATCTGAACAGTCAGAAGTAATAACTGAGCCTAAGCCTAGACAGCTGTCCTTTTGCAGTTTAAACAGGACTTCAGGCAACTGGTGATTTGTAGGCTCCACTACATGCTAAATGTTCTTGGTACTTAGCCCTTGGTAGTGTGTCAAGGACAAGGCATAATCAGTCTTCAGAGATCATTCTTGAAATGCTATGCCCTCTGCTCCCTTCAGGTAACTCATTTTTCCTCCCGTTTTGTCAGTTGATGAAAACTGATTACTTTCAAGGTACTGTGCAGTTATAAGCAAAGCATACCATTACGCGTGGGCAGTGGGTAGAATGTGCAGATGAGGCAAGCATCAATCTGCCACTGCAATGAGCTTAGAGCTGGCTATGCCCCAGTGCCCCCCACTTACTCCACCAAGCCAAGGATCTTAGCATTTAGGCCTCTCTGCACATCCCCCAAAACTAACTCCAGCCCAGGTCAGTCAAATGCACCCCAGCCCATAACAACTCAGGGTAATATTCAGATGCCCCACAACTGATCCTAATCCAGACATAATTGTACAACACACCATGATGGCCTGTTTATCTTAGCAGACTCTCATGGCCCTCACCAGACATGGTGGGGAATAATTGTAGGCCACAGTAATCTGAGTCTTGGATACCTGTCCTTCCAAACCCACAGGTTTAACAAAAAAAATCCACAGTCAACAACTTGCCATTCTGCCTCACCAACTCATTACCCCCAATGTGGATCAGCAAATATCAGATGGCATCAACTCACCCCCAGCTACCACATACCAAAAACCATATCATTGTATTCCCCTTTGACTTCTTCATTCCAGGAGAACCCTGGCCCAAAGGTCCAATCTATTCCCCCATAAAGATCTGGTTTAATAATTGGCTGCCTAATAGATACCTGTATAGCTGTACCATCAACAGGATCCTCAGCCATTTCCCAAACAGTACAGCACCTCAGGGAAGAAAATAAAGGACCAGTCTGAGGCTCAGATTTGCAACTGGTATTTCTCTGCAGACCACCTACCTATACTGTTGAGGTCACCTATGCCATAACCTAATGCCACAGCTGTGCAAGCAGCCCCTATTCTAAATGAATGTCTTCCAAACACAAGCCTTGATGCCCACTTAGTTTAGCACCTCTGAAGTAATTTTCTGAAACTGAAAGTGGGGAGCCATCATTGTAGATAAGGAACTGGAACACTCAAACAAGCTGTTATTGCTCTCCATGGACATACGTCAGCAAAGGAACACGGTCCAAGGAAAATACTGACCCTCTTGCTTGCTTGATCAATTTTAGATCAACAAATAAACAGTGTGAAGCTGGTCCTGGTCACCCGAACATCCTGCCTCTGTAATGCTGTTCTAAATGAAACAAATATTGTAAAGCACTAGCTTCCAGCTTGCTAACTCACATAGCTCCCCAAAAGACTAAACATGCAACTGCATACTGCATGAAATAAAGCCTCTTCAAATCTATCAATACAAATACCTTCCATTGTTGAGTAATTCTAATGAAAATGTCAGGGGAAAATGATGCCATACCATCAGGGGACCTGTATTCAACAGGGGAGCAGGGGATTTTTTTTTAAAAAAAAATCATGAGTTGTGTCCAAATGGCCATTGGCATTGACGTAAAAGGTCAGTGCTGATAATCTACCTTGAACAGAACTGGGGGCAAGACCTTTCCTATACAGATAAACCAAGAATTGCAAGGTGTTCTATAGGTGGTGGTCGCTCCAATAAAGACCTACCTGTTCTATAAAGGCTGCAAACTCCTTTCTGGCAGCTGAATAACTGTGTCACATGCCAGGTGCTAAAGCTAATGGCTCTCTCCACCTGTCCAATTAAATTTGTCAAGTCCCATGTGAAGCCCAAATTATGCCACTCTGCAGGCCAGATTCCCATGCACCAGCAGTCACCAAAAGATCCCAAATCCTAAATACCCTGCTGAGTCCATGTGAACCTAAATTCAGTGCCCAAGCAAATCTTACTCCACCAAAAGGAAACACCATTAAACTCTTCTAGGAATTGAAGACAAACCTGGAAATCTTGCTTCATTCGTACTGTAACTCTTGTTCTACACAGCAGTCACCAAAGAACACCCATGAGAGTGCACACAACCTCCTCAACCTAGGGCAGTAGTGGTGAACCTTTGGCATTCCAGATGGTTTGGACCACAACTCCCAGAATTCCAAGCCTGTATTGCCAATGACAAAGGACTGTGGGAGTTGTGGTCCAAAAAATCTGGACAAAGGTTTGCCACTACTGAACTAGGGCAACCACTCTACATGAAAAGGTTAGATGACTTACCAGAAACTGAAACTCTCTTAGCATGACCTTCTTCTGGTCCAGGAAATCGCAAACTCTCTTCTTGAACTTCAAAAGCTTCTTCACGGGAAGTCTACATGCCAGCTGTCAAATGTCTAGTTCTATACTCAAAATGTCAGCTCTGACATGGACTTCTCTGTCCCCCTCCCCTGCAAGTAGAACAACTAGCTCATCACCAGGGCTTGAAAAGCTTCCAGCTTGTACTCATAGCACACAGAATCCCTTTCATCTGAAAAAAAGAAAATCATCTAAATAATGCATCTAAATAATAGATGGTGCTTGTAAGTTTTTCCTCGTGTCAGAGTTCCTATTCCAAGAAGAAACTAGAATGATGAAAAGTGGTACAAGAAATAAACAATTCATATAGTATTCTCCCTCAAAGAAAAAACCTAATAATTAAAAAGTGGCAGGGTGCACTGGCAAGAGGCAAAATGCAGATTTAATGTCATACTTCAGTTCAGCCTGTACGCCAGACTCAAGCACTGTGGCATCAAAGAAGATGCAAAGGACTATATACAGCTCATGGGGCATGCTGTCATTCAGGGATGTCCCCTAAGGATAAGGCAAATGATGAGATGAATGTGTCCTAAATTCCCCCATAGCCTTCTTGGGGACCACCCCTAAAGAAGAGAATCTGTGGGGAAGCTGACAGGAGCTGAGCGGTGTTCAGTTCCAGACTCCTCATCTCTGTGGAATGAGGGTGGAGAAGGTAGAGAAACACAAAGTAATGGCAGAATAGGAAGCACAAGCGGGAGAATGATGGAATGTGATCATTTCTCCAATGGAACAGGAAGCTGTGGGAAGAAAGTAGTCAAAAAGCAACCCTCCCTGTGGGACCCCATGCACACGTGTTTCTGTTAGACATGGGCACAACCAGAAAAAATGACGTTTCGAGTTTTCATTTGTTGGAACGGGTCCGTTTCAGGTCGTTTCCATTTGTTGCGAAATTTTTCAAAAATTTGTCATTTTGTTTGTCATGTGTCATTTGTCGTTTGTCGTTTCCACCGCGATTTAGCGTGATTTGACTTCCCAGAGCATAGGGGCGTCCCGCAATCAGGGCAGGCACTAGGTGTTTTTGCGCCCTAGACGGCGAGCGGGGCGGGGGAGGTGCGGGCGGGCGGCGGTGGTGGGGGCATGGGAGGGTGGCGGACAGCGGCAGGCGAGTGGGCGGGCGGCAGCACGGGCCGCAGGTGGGTGGCGGGGCCGGCGGACGGGCAAGTGGGCAGTTAGGATATCACTTAGGATAGAGGTTCTGTTCTTGGCTTGCACCCCAAATGTGTGTGGGGGGGCAAGCAAATTGAAGTTGGGAAAATAGAAAATAAATGGTAGTATATAATATATATTTAAAATAAATCCACACCTCCCACTCCCAGTCAAATCTCCCCCTTTATCCAATATCAGAAAAAAATCCTCACAAACTGCCAGACAAGAAATAAAGAATAAACTGCTATTCCCTTCAGCAGACAAAGCTGCAGGGAATCAAAGAAATTATTTTCTAAATTCAATTCCCTCCCTGCCTGCCTAACTTAAATCCTAAAGCCTCCAGCCTCCCTCCTCAATCTCGATTGGATCACACCAGCACCAGCAGCCAGCCCTCCTCCCTCAAACACATCCATACACCCGACTGCGATTTCTGGAAGGTGCCTCGGCTTTTTATGCCCTCCGAGACATCCAGAAGTGTCAGTCAAAAACCTGGCAATGCCATTCGTGGAATGGTTCAAAAAATTTGCATGGTCCTATCCCATGACCAGCCCAAATGGGCAGGTCTAATAAAATAAAATAAAATAAAATAAAATAAAATCAATACGACGTTTTATTGCTATAAAAAACCCACTGCTGCTACTATTAAAATTCAGGTGTTTAAAATAAATAAATTTCACATGTTTCTGTGGTGATTTAGTGTGTTTTTTGACCACGATTTCAAAAGAAAAATTGCTGTCGCCATTTTCGATCCCCCCCACCGCATGGCATGGCGAAACGACGAGGATGACCCCCCCAGCCTGCTGCAAGCAGCCCAGGACAGGAGAAGAGGGGGGGGAAGGCCACCCCCCCCCAAGAAACCACCCCTCTGGTAGGTGGCAAAGCCTCAGGCAGGCATATTTTCGCCTGCTTTTTTGGCCGGGAGTCGGTTTTTTTAAAAAAAAAAACTTTTAAAAACCTTTTCTGTGCTTCGCATTGCGCGATTGCCACGATGCCACAAACGGAAATGAAAAACCCGACCAAAGTTTTCTTTTTTCGGTTCGAGTTCAAGTTCTGACGGCTTAATTATCGTTACCGTTTCCGTTACGTAACGGAAACTAGAGATGGGCACGACTTAGCGGTATTCCCGTTTCCGTTTCCGTTACTCGTTTCCGTTACTCTACGGAAACGGTAACGGGAATTACTCCGCCAGACTTCGAGCTCGAACCGACGAACGAACAATTTTGGTCTGATTTGTCGTGCTCGTTCCTTGCATCGCGCGATTGCGCAATGCCACGCGGCACAGAAAAAAAGTTTTTAAAAGTTAAAAAAAAACGGTTCCCGGCCAAAAAGCAGGCGGAAAAATGCCTGCCGTGCCTCAGGGCACCTACCAGGGGGGTTGTTTCTGGAGGTCCCCGGCCTCCCCCCATCCCCCGTCCTAGTGGGCTGCTCTGTGGGACTCGCCGCAGGCTCGCAGCCAGCCAGCAAAAAGCCCAGTCTCGCCAGCCGCCGGCCGCCGCAATTAAAGCGCAAGCAAGCGGCACGGACGGCACAGGAAAAAACTTTTAAACTCTCCCCCCACCCATTCCCGGGCCAAAAAAGCAGGCGGAAAAATGCCTGCTTGACTAAGGGCGCAGGGCACCTACCGGAGGGGTGGTTTCTGGAGGGGGGGTCCCGCCTCCCCCCCGTCCTGGGCAGCCGGACTCGAGTCGCCAATCGCCATGCCATGCGGTGCGGGCGGGGGATCCAAAATGGGGTGGCGAACGCAATATTGTTTTTGAAATCGTGGTCCAAAAACACACAAGCACAACAGAAACACGCGAAAATTTATAAACTGCCAGATTTTTCACAGTAGCAGTGGGTTTTTTCTTGCAACAAAATGTCTCTCCTCTCCTCCTCTGTCCTCCATTGATTTTATTTTATTTTATTTTATTTACACCTGTGCAATGATGGGCTGGCCGAGTGTCCAGCCAAGTGGGAGTGGACGACCATGCAAATTTTTGGAGCCATCCCACCAATCGCATGGCCACTTGGCCATGGAGACTTCTGGGATGTGCCAAAAAGCCCCCGAAAACCTGCCCTAGCCCCCTAACCCTAACCCTAACCCTTGACTCCGTACCCATACGTCACAGACTGTCTTCTTAGTGGGTCAGAGAGGCACCCAGAGGTGCAACCCACTAGCCCACCGTAACCTTACCCGTCACTAGCCTAAACCTAGCCCTTGCACTAACCCACCTTAACCCTAAGCCAGATCTACTTGCTTGCATTGCACTACACGCAGCAAGTACAATTCCCTTCTGTGTGAGACATGGTGGTGCAAGAGCCTTAGTTAGGCATCTCACTATGGCTCTGGGTTCAGTGCCATCCACTAGTCTTCACAGTCACTCTCTGCACATTATGTTATGCAATATCCATATGGTTATTGCATAGCATTTTGCAGCAGCAGCAGGTGAGGAAGGGAGACCCCCATGTAGAGGGGTCTCTCTTGGAGCCTGCTTCCCCTTCCTAGTGGGTGAGGATAGGAGGCACCCACGGGTGCCTCCAGGAGCCCACTTTCCCTTATAGCGGGCCAGAGGAGGCACCCACCCCACAGAGGTGCCTCCAGGAGCCCACTCCCCCCCCAAAAAAACCAGTACTAACGAAAACGAAAAAATGAAAAAACGAACCGACTAATGTTTGCGAATTTTCACGAAAAACAGAGACGACCCGAAACGGAACCGGCCCGACTAACGACAACTCGAATTTTTTTTTCAAGTCGTGCCCATCTCTAACGGAAACGATAACCGAAAACAGAAACGACAATTTCGCCAAGTTGTGCCCATGTCTAGTTTCTGTAAAATGCCCGAAGACTCTGTGCAATGATGGGAGAGCTAGGGATGGGCTGGGGACAAGACTGATATAGTGGCCATAACAGAAATTTGGTGGAATGTGAGAACCTTTTGGAAACTGCAATTCTGAGTTATAACACAATACATGAGTTACATGGCTTCATGCCATGTTGCCTGCTCTTGGCTTTTGCAATCTTTTGCTTTTGATTTACTATTGCCCTGTAGCATTGCAGATTCTCTGCTCTGTTTTCATCACTGTTGGTTTTATGGATTTTATTATTATGCTAGGTGATTTAAAAAACACCTTATTTGAATCACTTCATGCTGGGTGCAAATCAGTATGAAACTTTGAGGCAGGTGGCTCCCTCGGGCTGGGCATCTTGTTTTGTGAGCTGTATCTGGCTGACATTAACACAACACCTGCCTCTGTTGACCCCTATGCTAAGGCAATACAGCAGAATGAATGGAAGTGTAAACCTCTGTCTGACATATTACAACATTCTACTCAGATAGTAGCAGATGAGAACTGCCCTGCCACTCAAAAAATAATAACTGATGGAAGCAGAACCTCACAGATTGAGACCCCCACTCACCCTTTAAAGACCAATGTTAATTTCAAAGGCATGTGGTTTGAGGAGTTTTTTCAAAACCAGCTCACTGTATTAGCTCACTGCAATCAAACAGAGGGATCATCCTTTATATATCAATCACCATATGTACAACCAGAGAAGTTGGATTATAATACCGCCATACTGCATGGGTGCCTGCTCATGGTCTATGAAGAGCTAGTAGCATCTGTTAAAAGTTATCTCACTGAAAGTAACAACCTGATGATTATGATAGACAAGAATTTTGTGAGCAGCTTGAGGAACCAACATATTCTACCCTCCTCAGAATCAAGGCCAAAAAGCACTAGAAACCATGATGACTCTACCAAAAGGCCAAGTGTTTGAATATTAAGTCCTCAGCTTCCAAAGAGGAACAAAGTGGTTTTAAATGGGGCTAACAAAATGCTATAGTTACTCTCAGAAATAGAGTGTTAGCTAAAGTCTTATACAATGCTAAGGAAGCATTTTCTAAACATGGTTTAGGTGTAACATACTTTGAAAACGAGTCTCCTCCCACTACTTTATTAAGACCCTTACCAAGCAGGCAAGTTGGTAATAGATAAACGAATCAGTTTGTTACCATTTCATTTTGTACAATTTTTTAAAATAAATTGTTACTAACGAAACGAAACAATGTGAGGGGCCTGACAAAATGAAACAAAACAAAACAAAACAAAACACAATTTTTCCGTTTCATGTCCATCCCTATCTTCTATCCTTTTGAGGTTGGTAAAATCCAAACCTAGCTCATTGGGGGGGGGAGAGAGAGAACAATCTGTAGCCTGTATCTGTAGCCTGCTTTAAGCATTATGGAGAGGTATATAAGCAGAACACTTTGTTTTGCTTACCTTTGCCATCACAAAAGATAAAGAGATGTTGGGGGGGCAGCATCCCTATTTCATCAGCCGAGAGGCAGCCAGGATGGTGGTGGTGGTGGAGGGACAGAGTGAGTATGGTCTGGCATTCCATCCACTGACCTGTGGCCCATCCACAGCCATTACCCCAGGATATGACTTCCCTTTGGGAAACTTGAAAGGGCCCAGACACAGATAGATGCAACTGCTTTTTTTCCTGGAATGCTATCACCATTCTCAGCAGGCATTTGCAGGCATTAAAAAGTGCAGATTCTGAACTTAGAGCTGCTGTGGGGTGTTTGCAAATTACTGTGGAGATGGCCTTTAAGAAACTGCATGAGTGTGAGAATCTATTCCCACATGTGGAAAGGGATATGCTATTCAGGCATGCAGAGGTGAGCCAGCTCCATTGTGATGTGCTGCATTGCCCCTACAGCTATATTACCTCTACCTTCTCACAAGCACTCATTGGGTATCGGTAGAGGCAAAACGGTTGCCTGGGTGGCATCCACCAGCATGGGTTTCTGGGGAGAGGGGAATTACTTTCATTAGATTATATTGTGCACTTGTCTCCCCAATATCAGGTGCTTGTGCTACAAGAGGTGTGGCTCCTGGCTGGCATGGCACCCTCTTCCCACCTTTCCGTTATTCTCATATGAATGGAAGTTCACAAAGCATGCCAGGGTAACTGAGCTGGTTCTTCTTTGGCAAATGAGTTCTCCTGCTATGTATGACACTTACATTACAGTTTCCCTTGCCTGCTTTTCACCCTGTCACTTGCTCACTGTGCCAGCTCTTTTTCCTTTTGTAAGAGTGCGTGCCTTCTCTCTCCATCCTCAGACTTCATGTGATAACACTATATGTGCCTCTTTAAGAGTTTGGGAATGGGTGGGCTTTTACTGGGGTGCTGCCTTTCATGCCTTGCTCTATATTTACCCTTTTCTGGGTTTTGTACATATTTCTGTCTGCTGATCAATAAACTCTGTCTGTCTGTCTGTCTGTCTGTCTATCTGTCTGTCTCTCTCTCTCTCTCTCTCTCTCTCTCTCTCTCTCTCTCTCTCTCTCTCTCTCTCTCTGTGTGTGTGTGGGGGGGTTTAAAATGAGAGAGGGGGGGAGATAGGGAGGGAGGGAGGGAGGGAGAGAGAGAGAGATGTCCTGGCAGCACTCTACACCAAGTGGAATGGCCTTATCCTGGCAATTGAGGGCACAAACTTGTGCTGAAATGGGTTTCACAACTACTGCAGAAAAGTCTAATATAGTGGAGAAATACCACACTGCACCTTTAACCATCCTCTCAGTTGTGCAGCTGTGCTTCCTGCTTTACTGGGTCCATGCTCTTATTCACTACCTGAAACTGTTCTGCTGGAGTTTATGGCTGTGCTGGCTGCTACCTCCTAACTGGCAGCTTGTCAGCATTTATTTATTTATTAGACTTCTATACCACCCATCTAGCTACCAGTAAACAAGTAACCAACAAACAAATCATGATACAATCAAGTTAGGGCCTTTTTACATGACCCCTAAACTCCGCCTCAAATGGTTCCCAGCTCCGGAGCTTAAAATTGTTTACCCACCAGCTCCGGAGTTTACTGAAAATTAAGTGCGCCCACGCCCACCTAATCGGGTCCCAGAGCACTTTTTTTGTACCTGCTCTCCAAGGGTGAAAAATCTTGATGCGGATATGCCGGGCTCTCCTCGCTTCTTTTTGTTGTTGTTTTTTGCCTCCCGCCCCTTTAAGAGAAGGAACCAGGAAGTGAAGCTTCCACCAGCACCAGGAGGTAAGCCTTTATTCTTTTGTCCCTTTTTTTCTCCCTCCCCTCAAGCAGCCAGCAGCCAGGAAGTGCGGAGAGGTGGGGACGCACGAAGAGCGACAAACCCCTAAGATCTCTGGTCCGAATTTAAGTGACCAGCGGATCTTAGGGGTCGTGTAAAAGCGCCCTTAGACAAATTAAAAACAATATAGACAAAACAGCAGTGTGAAAAGCAATTAATACAGTAACTTTTGGAAGGACCATAAATAAATCAGGGCAGGAGTACAAGGGTACAAGCTCTAGGTTTACAGATAGGATTCAGGGATGCTCAGTTTAAACAGCCAGGTCTTAAGCGTGTGTTTAAAAGTACCCAGTATAGGGGCCAGGCGGATGTCAGAAGGTAAAGAAGTGAGGGTCGTGGGACCCTCAATTACCTTGCCAGGGAAGAACTTTTAGTTACATGGAGGAGGCATGTGAAGAAATTCACTGAATTTGGTTTTCATTCTTTCCCCCAAACTCCCTCACAGTTTACACATTCTCTTAAATTTGACATACAGCTTAAAAACTCAGATCAAGGAGTAAGATTAACTTGGGTGACTCAAAACCCATCTGTCTTCCCCTTCCACAAAGCAAAAACAGCTTGCATGAAGTCAACCCTCAGTTTAAAAACACAACAACAAGAAGAGCGAGTGATCATGCTGCCTCTGCCCACCATGTAAAAGAATAATCTCTGGAGCCAAACCACTTGGTGAAGATCCTCTGCCACATTACCTTTAGCACCACACTTCAGCCACAGCCTCCTTAAACCCCTGGAGGATGAATGTCTGAGTAGCAGTAGGACTCTCATGATGCTCGCTTTAACGTGTATTATATCTAAAGACAGATGTTTAACATGATTGCATACTTCCGGACTGCATGCCAACCCTGCAAGATAGAACAGAACAAAATACCAGAGTTACCAAAATCACCTTTCTGGTACTCTTTTAGCCACTTTCTTTCTTCTTCCTGAAGGACCACATTTTGGTAAATTATTAAAATATTTATTAAAAATAGTATATGGCAAACAATGTAAAAATGACAGTTACAGTAAAAAACCAATGCAAGAGGAAAGCAAATAGAATTCAGATTAATATTTGAGCAGTTTCAGGGAAGCAATCCCAAAACATAATAAAAGCCAACTAATTAATCATCTCTCTAAAGACTACAAAGCCTATAATAACTATATTCCAAAGTAAAAGTTCAGTCTTGACCAAATAGCAAAAGCATTCTACTTTCAATTCTAAGTATACATTCAATTATTGCTAACTGGCTCATCTGTCACTGCCCATCCTCTCGAATGACAACAAATCACCATTCATCTTATTTCCATTTCCCCATCACCTTCCTTCCCTCACTTCTCCCAACAGTCCTCATGAGAATCAGCATCCATAATCAGCTTCATTGGAGTTTCATTGGAATGTGTGTCTTGTCTTCCTTCAGCCAGTTAGAACTGGTTCTTCCAATGCAGGCAGCATGTGATAAGACAACAGTCTAAAATGTGAGAGAGGTCTGGGAAAGAATTACATAAACCATTCAATCAATGCAATTACCTCAAGTACCATTCATCAATCAAGTCAATAATTACATTTTCAATCACAAATAATAATGTGTTTCTTCGATGATCCTGAAGATGACTTACACAATTGGTGTAACAGTACAGAAACAACTTTATGGTGCTAATCTAAATCAGCCATCTCTCTGCCTTGGTTTCTACTTTTATTTTGTCTCATCCTCCATTCTATCATTTCCTTACTACAAATCCTTCTTGCCTCTCTCCTGTCAACTCCTGGCAGCTCTCCATGTTCACTAACTGGGATATGCCTCAGTTTTATTCCTGTTCACTGTTAGGAGTCAGCAGTCAAGAAGATCCTCTCAGCACTCACAGCTGCTTCTCATTGTTCAAATGGATCTTTTGTTAAAGTTTAGCATGCTTTATGAGTTGAACCTATGCTGTGAAGAATGTATGTGAAAAAACTGGAAAAAAGAAGATTAACCAGTTCCTATTAGTGTGTGCTTGGTGCTGTTAAAATGCAGAAGTGTACAACCCAGCATGGATGTTATGTTCATTTCAGTTGTGTCAATGACATCTTAGAAGTTTCAGTTGTGTCAATGACATATTAGAAGTTGAACTTTTTAAAACAGTCAGAGTATGTCTGGTGTTAGCCAATGGGTGTTAAGTGGGTTAACCAAAAGATATATGGAAAATGGAATGACAGTTATTATTCTGTTAGAAGTAGTCTGTATAGTCTGTCAGTTGTTGTCTGTTAGGAGTCTGCTTGTACTATTAATGTGACAGCTTGTTTGCTACCATGTCTGATAAGAGTATGCAAAGAAGCAGTTATAGATCTGTCAAGCACACAAATCTATGTCAAGTACAAATATTTTAAGCACCTTTAGTTTATTCTACAGACATTATACAGTAAACATTCTTGAAGTTTTAGCAATCTTAAGATAATATTATTTAAATTGCTGGCACACACAAGGGAAAATACCACTCACACTCTGTGTGGACTTTTATACTGTGCCTGAACCACTGTGTGTAAACTCTTAACTACATTCAACAACTGCTAGTGCTAAAGAAGAGGGAGACATTGCCCACTAATTTAAAAAAATGCTGGCAAGTTATCACAGAATCCTAGAATAATGAAGTTGGAAGGAACCTATCGATCACACAGTAGAATCAACCCCCTTGCTGCAGTCAGGAATACAAGTCTAAGGATGTCTGCCAGGTGGTTGTCCAAATTTCTCTTGACTGCCTCCAGTGTTGGAATACAGTTGTCCCCCGCCCTTTTGCAGTTCATATACTGTGGTCCCTGTATATCACGGGTCCGCAGTATATGAAAAAAGGCCCTCTGGGGTAAGGAGGGAAGGCCTTCCCAGGCCCGTCGAAGGCCCCAAAATTGCTTCCCCGTAAACTGGAAGTGATTTCTGGTAAAGCAGAAGTGACCTCCAGATCACTAGAAAGCATGTTTGGGGCCTCTGGGGGACCGGAGAGCCCCTTGCAAGCCCATTTGGGGCAGCACCAGGCCTGGGGTAAGTACAAGAGCCCCCAGAGAGCCCGCCCAGTCCCGACCTGACCCAGCATCCGCATATTGCAGATTTTCAATTATTGTGGGTCGGGTCGGGTCCCTAACCCCTGTGATAGCTGGGGGTTTACTGCACTCATCATCTCTTGAAGTAGTAGGTTAGGGTTAGGGTTAGCTACTCTAATATCTAGGATGCTTTTCCTGATATTCAAATGAAATCTAGCTTCCTGGAACTTGAATTAATTTTTGTGTGCCCTACACTGTGGTATGATTGAGAACAGATCCTGCCCTTTGAAAAATTCTAGCATATCCCCCCTCCGTCTTCTTTTCTCAAGGCTTTAGCCCAATCCCTTTGAGTCTTCTCTTATTGGGGTTGGTTTCCACCCCACCTCCCAAATCACCCTTGTTCCCATCCTCAGAACTTATTCCAATTTGTTAGAATGTTTCTTGAAGTGTGGTGTGCAGAATGGGACACAATACTCGAGATGAGGCCAGCCCACTGTTACACAGAAGGGAACTACCACCTTGCAGGATCTGGAGACCATATTTTTATTAATGCAACCTAAAATAGCATTGGTCTTTTTTGTAGCCATACTGTTGGCTCTTTTAACTGTGCATTAGGTTTCTTCTTCCTAGGTGTAGTACTTTTAATTATCCCTGTTAAATCTCATTTTGTTGGTTTCCACCCAGTGTTCCATTCTATCAAGATCATTTTGAATTTTGTTTCCATCTTCTAGGGTATTTGCTATTCCACCCAATTTTGTGTCATCTATGAATATGACATGCATTCCATGTGCTTGCTTGCCCAAGTCATTAATAAAAATGTTGAAGAGCACTGGACCCAGGACTGAGCCTTGGGATACCGCACTTGTTACATCCCCCAGCTTAGAGAAGGAGCCTTTAATCATCACTCTCTGCATACAATTTTGTAGGAAATTGTGTATCCACCTTATATATGATTGATTCAGCCCACAGCTAGTTAGCATGCTAATCAGGATATCATAGGGAACTTCCTCAAAAGCTTTGCTGAAGTCAAGATATAGTACATCTACAGCATTTCCTCTGTATACCAGGGAGGATACCTGATTAAAAAAAATGAGATCAGATTAGTCTGGCAGATCCATGTTGGCTTATATATACAATTTTCCCACAATCCATTGCTCTATGAGCCTGAACACCAAATGTTTTAACCAGCATATAACTCCAATTGATACCATTAATGGGTAAGGATTAAATAAAAATCTCATTGCCCTTTCTACAGAAATAGAGAGCTCAATGTATTGGTAAACATTCCATTTGAGGACTGGTTGCTTTGGTTTTCTTTTGATCTGTATAGCTATAAGGAAACAAATACATTTTTAGCAGTTGGGTACGCAATCAAGAATTCTACTAGGTCCCAAAGTTGGTTTTTGGAAAGAAAACAATGTTAGTTTCCAGTCTAAATTCAAATTCCAGGTGAACCAGTCTGGTTATTGGAGGGTTTACTTTTCCCTCTCAAAAAGCCATTCACTACTAAGTAGTGGCTCATTAGGAGGTCCAAGGTCCTGTTTCTCCATGTCCTCTCCACTGTCTTGATTCTTTGAGTTTCAAGTTGTAGAGTTTAAGTTCACAGAAAGATTCTTGATGGTGACAGCTATAAGGGCAATTATTGGCAAGGACATTGTTTGGTTACTTGATAAGGCTTTTACAGGAGTCAAAATTTGCTCATTTGTCCTTTTCTGGAAAATGGGCACAGTCTGAAT
The DNA here is from genome assembly GCA_037367245.1 of Phrynocephalus guinanensis. Lineage (NCBI taxonomy): Eukaryota > Metazoa > Chordata > Lepidosauria > Squamata > Agamidae > Phrynocephalus > Phrynocephalus guinanensis. Next base: position 6,180,713 of record CM074735.1, read on the forward strand.
GACCTACAAGGGAGATAGCTTCTAGGGTCTTTTCTAACACTCTCCAGATTGGCTGAAGGACATTTTTGGAAGAAATTCTATGATATTGTATTTCCAGTTTAAGGCTGGGATGAAGTGAAGTCAATGGGAATGTCTTCATTGAACTTGAACAGAGTTATTATACTACGTCAGGGATGGTGAACCTTTTTGATACTGAGTGCGCAAACTGCGACTGAAAATCTACTTATTTTTCACTGAGTGTCAATATGGCAATTTAGCCAGAATACAGTCGTACCCCAGCTTAAAAATACTTTGGGTTAAAAAATACACGGGGGGGGGGGGAGAGAAGCAGCAGCAAAGTTTCCCCTTCTCACCCTTCCCGGACAGAGGATCATCATTCTGGTGGTGTAAGGGGGGTAGAAGCGGTGGTGAAGTCCCCTGTTCCCCCCTCCCCAGCCAGAGGATCATCAACCTGGGGGGGGGGCGCTGGATGGAGAAGTGGCGCCAAATTCAAAAGAACCAAACAGCCTTCCCCCTCCTCCCCTTCACCTGAGCAAAGGGGAGCAGGAGGAAGGCTGCTTGGTCTTTTTGAATTTGGCACCATGCAGGCACACTCGGTGGTGCCACACCAAATTCAAAAGGCTCAAGCAGCCTTCTTCCTCCCCTCCGCTCACAAAAAGGGAGGAAGAGGAAGACTGTTTGACCTTTTTGAATTTGGCACAGTGCGACCACCGCTTTTTTCAGTGGCTCAAAGTCAGTTTGAAACCCCTCTCCCAGGCTTACGTGACTGACGGGGGAAACTCCCTTTCAAACTCCCTCCTCCCCCTCCTCTTCCCCCCTTCTTCCCCACCTTACTCCTGGTTCCCTGCCTTGTCCTCTCGCCCCCCCCCCCGCGCTTCTTCACTACGTCTGTTCCTCTGCAAATTCCTCATGGCTGGAGGGGAAAGTAGGGGGCCCAGGGGGCATGTCGTGTGCCAGGCAAAAACTCTCCGTGTGCCACCTTTGGCACACGTGCCATAGGTTCGCCATCACTGTACTAGGTTATCAGATTTAATAAGTCATCATGAATGAACTGAATATTCTAACTACATTGCCATTGAATTCTCCAGTATTATGATTTTTCCTGGGAAAAGATAGTCTTTTGAACATCAAACGACTCACCTGCAGACAGCTGTAAAATATCTGTAGGTGTTTAAAATTTAATCAAACTTTAAAATAATAATAAATGTATTAAATATGTTTAAACATTAATTGTGTACAAAAGACGTAAGAAGCTGTCTTGGTACATTTATATAATTACCAAAAAGATGTGGTAGGCAGATATTAATAAATACATTCTGTTGCTACCACAACAACCATTGAACAAGTAACGAATGGATACGAAATGGAGACAAAAACACAAATCAGATTAACAAATGGACATACAGTAAGAACATAATAAGAGCCCTGCCTGATTAGGCCAAGGGCCCATATATTCCAGCTTCCTGTATCTCACAGTGGCCCCAGCAGATGCCTCTGCGAGCGCATGAGACAATTAGATAACTGTCTCCTGAGGCTACTCCCCTACATCTAGAATGTTGAGGTACCCTCCTTTTAAGCCTGGAAGTAACATGTACCTCCATCATGGCTTGGAAGCCTGTGAGTGGGTTCACTTTCTTCCCTCTGATCATGCTTCTTTGAGACAGAATTGATGGACGGAGATGTTGGAATTTCTAATAAAGTTTTATTAATGGTATTAACAATAAACAGATTTCTGAGTCCTTCTTCTTCGGGATTAATAACTGTTAAGTCATAAGGAACTACTCTCGTTTCAGGTTTTGTACTTATATTTAAATTTTTGGGAATTGTGTCCATTCAATATCTCTGTTCTATATAATTTTGCTATTCTGGACTTAACATTGTTCACCAGTGAATTTCTTTGGCCTCCACATGACAACAGTGAGTCAACAATATCACTTGCCCTAGTTCCATTTGACTCTCTGAGAAAATGTAGCAGCAGTGGTATCTTGGAGTACAGGGCAGGAGTTGCTTGTACAATTTGGAAAGGGAAACTTTTCACAATGTGCCATCACAAATGTAAAGTTTTCAAAAGCTGCTATATCCAACACTGTATAGCAGTTTCCATTGGTAAATCTTTTTAATGGCAAAATTTGTCTGTGAGTATTTTAAGTTTCTCTTTAGCATTTCCCTTGACCTAATATAAAGATAATATTTTTCGAAAATAGTACATTTTGATTTAAAAAATTGTCTTTAAAAATCTCTCTTCATGTGTGCTGTAATTTTTATTAATTGACTCACTAAATTCACCTATATATTTATTTTGAATTTATTCATGTTTTACTGTTATCTTTTCAAATTCTGGAGATAAGAAATGGGAGAAAGTATGGTTGGGAAGGGAAGGAATAGGAGAAAGGAACTAGGAGGGAGAAGTGTACAATAACTATTTTTGTTCTTGACATATTTAGGCATAATTCAGTTATAATGATTTACCCTTGCTACCAACTATTTATTGCTCTTGTAAACTATAGAATTTTTAAAATTTTCTTTAAATTGTCTTGAGGTTTTTTTCCCCCCAAAGGTTAATACAAATCCCTCTATAAAACAGTTTCCCGATTTCACATGCTTTTTGCATTGATTGGTCCTTTAACTTGTCTGATTGTCTCCAATATGCTCTTGCTGCTCCTGAAGACCACCACAAGTGATAAAAGTTTTCCTGCTGTGACTTACATTTTCAAAATTTGTTTGATACATTTTCAAACATTTTAGCTAGTTTTACTAGCGAAATATAAAGATAATATTTTTCGAAAATAGTACATTTTGATTTAAAAAATTGTCTTTAAAAATCTCTCTTCATGTGTGTTGTAATTTTTATTAATTGGCTCACTAAATTCACCTATATATTTATTTTGAATTTATTCATGTTTTACTGTTAAATATAAAGATACATCTATAAAACATCTGACATATTTTTTCGTTAAAATTTACAGACTTTGGGACTTCTGGCTTCCTGCTACCACAGCTGGCTACATTTTCAGGAGCTCCTGAGATAATGCACAGAAAATGGACTTGCCTGAGGGGGGGTCTTCAAGTAAACAGAGACCCAACTGGCACTCTGGAGGAGAGTTGAATCTGGGGGCGGGGGTGGTTTCCATACAATCTGAGTAGGTCTCCTGTACCCTGGATAGCCCAGACAAGCCCATAGCGTTCTTGCAGCTAAAACAGCAGCAGGTGGAGAGAAAAAAGTGAGTTTAAAAACAGAGGAGCTCAACAACTTTGCATCTCTTTGTTAAGTTGCTGCTGCTCTCTCTTGTAACATTAAAAGACTGGTAGTTGACAAAGGAAATAACAAAGGAAGAAGCTGTGCTCTATCTCAAGTACGTCTAAATTCTTTAATTGCCATGAAAGAAGTATTATTGATAGCCTTAAAGAAATCTGATAAAATGAATTTTCTACAGAAAAAAATCTACAGAAAAACCCCCACCATCACTACAAACAATTACAGATATGCTTGCAGGAATTAACACAACAATCCACAAAGTAGCCTTAGATCTATCAGGAATTAAAAATGAAGTGCAAGACTGCAAGAGAGGGACATCAACCAACTAGACTTTGTGAGATCAGCATATACAGTGATAGCTCTCAAAATGATTTAAATTGAATGGGAAACCAATTAATCTGTTCCGGGAGTCCAAAAAAAAAGAAAAGGCAAAATAACATGGGTTTTTCCCAGACCTTTTTATAAAGTGCACTTTAAAGGCTTGCAGTGCTGGAACACACACACCCCAGAACACCTCCCTGCAGTGTAATACAAACATGAACAAAATAAGCCAGCAAGACTACCCCAGGCTTTTCCCCACCAAAAATGCAATGGAAAGCAGTTCAAAGATAAATATAACCAAGCTCAAAAAAATAAAAAAGCCAAACACCACTCGTTCCTGGCAAACACACATTAAAAAGCCAGCACCCTCATCTGCAAACCCCAGCTCATCTCAGCACTTGTTTTAAACTTAAAAGGAATGCAAACAGAAAAAAGCCAGGACCCTCATGTGCAAACCTCAGCTCAGCTCAGCACTCGGAATGGAAAGGAATTCAAACAGAAATAAGCCAGCATGCTCCTCTGCAAACCCCAGGTCATCTCAGCACTTGCTTTAAGCTTGAAAGGAATGCAAACAGAAGAAAGCCAGGAGGACCCTTGTGTGTAAGGGCCAGCTCAGCTCTCATTTTAAAATTGAAATGAATGCAAACAGAAACAAGCCAGCAACATTTCTGAGAAGATTGGGGCATGAGTGTGTGTGCTGGTGCACCCACAAATCTGACCATCCTGCTTGTCTCCCCTACCAACCCTTATAAACCTTACACACGCACGCACGCGCGCGCGCGCGCACACACACACACACACACACACACACACACACACACACACACACACACACACACACACACAAATATAGCTTGCTCATCTGTCCCAGCCCTAGCAGCCACCTGTCCCTTCCAATATTTGGAAATAGTTTTCTAGCATTTGTGAGACACCATGTTCTCAACTGGTAATAAATTACCAGTGAAATTGTGGATCGTTTGACTCAGTGGCTGATCACATACAAAGCCTTGCTTCTCTCATTCAGAAGATCAAAGCATTGCATTCAGCTTTATATCTCTAATTTACTGAAAGCTTCCATGCCAGTTAATAGTGATATGTCTAAAATTTGGTCAGGGTCCATCAGCTAAATAGGCAATCCCACAATTTACCCAAGAATGTCTGGAACGATTATACTTAATGGGGACAAGAATCTGTTTCCATTATGAAAATAAAACATAAGAGGGATCACGGTTTGTGTCACCACCACTGCCGCCATCTCAAACTCTCCCCAGTGCTCTGATGCCTCCACCACCACCATCACAGGTCAGGTAGCTCTGCTGAGGTGGGAGGGGTGGAGAGAATGGAGGACAAAACAATGATAGGTAAATGTTCAGAAGATACAGATGGGCCAAAGGGTGAGGGTGTGAAGGCACAAGGACAGGTGAATGAGGGATGGGCAAGAGGAGTGTGAACAAGGAAGAGCCTAGTGATCAGATGGCCAAGTGGCTGGGGAAAATGCAGGATGGGGGGAATGCAAGAGGAGAAAGGGGGCAAAGCATGAGGGCAAGAGCTGAATGAATGTGGTATGGTACTGATCATGAATCAACAAGCATGGGTTTTTTTCTATTTAAAAAAATCCTGTTTTCTGGTGTAGTGTTTCATCAGATAGCAGGAACTTTTTTCGAAAAGCAGCAGGAGAGCTCATATATGTGAATCAATTCCAATGAATAAGTTCCAGAACTGCCACAAAATAAATAGACCTTTGCCATTAAAGCAGAAAACTTGATCCCCTGGCATGGTGTGCACATGCCTCAGGCATGCTCTTAAATTTGTGTTATGTTTTTTTTTCACCCAGCAGAATTCAGGTTTTATTGTCAGTTTCATTGATCCCTACGTTCTCTCCACATATTGAGGATTAGCAACTTATTGGAGTCACATACAAGTATTTTCCAAGAAAAACAAAATAATATATTACAGTGGAACCCTGACTTACATACTGCTTGACTTGCATCATATTTGACTTGCATCAAGAAGGGGCCTGTTTGACTTGAGTCGCAGGCTTTGACTTACATCTCAGAGCCCCGGCGCAAGGCACCGGAATTGGGCGGCAGCCACAACCCAGCATCGCAGCTGCCGCCTCCAAACTGCTTCTGCCTTCTTCCCCTCCTCCGGCAGCGGCGGCTTCGGCGAGGCCAGCTCAGAGCACCTGGAGCTGGTCCTCGGCCTCACTGAAGCCGCCGCTGCTGCCAGAGGAAAAGAAGGGTTGGGAGCTCGGGGCTGGCCTCGCTGGTTAGACAGTCGGCTCAGTCTTGTAAAAAACCTGGCTGCAGAAGTCTGGTCCACAATAGAAGCATTTTAGTTGGGGAGCTGTAAAGTTGTGGGACTCTAATGGTAAGCATAGAGTTGTTCAGAACGTGGAACGTCAGGTTAAAAATCAGTAAAACTTAAATGTTAAGACATTGTTGCTATGAACATTAAAAAGTGGAGGCATCTAACTTGTGGACTATAATTCCACTGCCGCCTCCTCTCTTTGAAGAGACATTTCATTTACATCCCCAGAAGGAATCTCCTATCCCAGTCAAATTTGTGTTAAATTGCTGTTTTCGGGGGTCTTTTTCATCATCTGGAACGAATTAATCCACTTTCCCATTACTTTCTATGGGAAACGTTCGTTTGACTTAAGTCATGTTTGACTTAAGTCTAGACCACTGGAATGGATTAATGACGTAAGTCAAGGTTCCACTGTACTAGATTTATGCAGTTTAAGTAGGCCAGTATTCAGTGAATCAAATTTCAGAGCATTTTGTGATATATGTTGACTATCAAAGACTTTAGTACCTAGCAAATATTTTAATTTCTTTGTGTCTTGATTAGAGTCAGCTGGATTCATGATATAATTAGCTGGATCTAGATGACAGATAGTATATTCTAAAACTTGGCCTGAAGATATTTATCAGTTTCCCTATTACCACAAAGAATGAATTCATCAACAGATTAAAATGTGCATTTTAAATCTACGACTGCATTTATGTTTATTTGCCAAGCACATCTTTTATATACATTAATTGAGAGAAACTCATTATTGCTAAATAACACAAATGTAATTTCTCTCACAGTATATTGTATTTGTTTTAGTTAAGTATAGAAGTCGCTGTCAAACTTGATACCATGAGCAATTTGCACAGGATTCAGGGGCACACTATTGGAATAACACACTCTGTATTCACATGGGTGCCAAGAAGTAAGCCAATTCAACCTTCTTATTAGCCTATTAAGCATTTTTGCTATTAACAGTTGGGCTGCAGTCAGCATATTCATTACCATTTCTTTTTTTATATATTGTTACCACCGCAATTGTCTATCATTAATAACAATGCTGTTTGTGGAGGTATTTCAGCATTGGTTTCCAGCAATCTTCTCATTTCTCCAAATACTTTTTCCCATACTTAAATGTATAACTTCACAATTCTACCATGTATGACAGGTATCATCTAGCCTAGTTTTGCATTTGTTTTTCTGGTCACATGGCTCAAACTCCCCCTCCCTTTTTTGTTTTTTTACTTCTACCATGTATGATAATATCCTCCAACTTCTTTTTTACATCTCCAACTTTTTTTAGAGCATTGGGGATCTATAGTCTTTAATCTCGAGGATAGACTACTGCAATGCTTTCTACATGGGGTTTCCCTTGACTCTTGTTCGGTGACTTCAGCAGATACGAAATGCGGTGGCCAGACTGGTGGCGGGTGTGTGTCAATATGACCCCAGTTCTGGCTTGCTTGCATTGGCTACCCGTTGCGTCCCAAATAAGATTCAAGGTCCTGGTTTTAATTTATAAAACTCTCCACGGCTTGGGACCTGAATACGTGGCAGAGAGAATCTCTCAAAGACCAACTGAGGCCCAACCAACTAGAATGTCGCAGGTGCTCTCACTTCAGGTGGCCACTTCCAGGAAGGCTCGGAAAACTATGACACGTAACCGAGCCTTCTCTGTGGCTGGCCCTGCGCTTTGGAATCATCTCCTGAGTGAGTTGCGACTTGCACAGTCCCTGCCCGCCTTTAAGAAAGCCTTAAAGACCTGGCTGTTCCGTGAGGCATTTGGCGACAGTTAATTTCCCCCCCCCCACCATCCCATCATTATTCTTATTATTATCTTTGTTATTGTCTCTGTTGTTTTTACATTGCCATCATGATATTATGCTGATGTTGATCTCTGTTTTATTGTTTGTTTGCTTTTATTTGCATCCATGTTGTAAACCGCCCGGAGTTCCTTCGGGAAGACGGGCAGTATATAAGTAATAATAAATAAATAAATAAATAAATAAATTTCACTGGTGTTAAATACCATCTCCATAAAATTTTATATCGACTTTCTTTTATCCTAATTGACATGTTTTTCCAGATCATATTGTCCATCTTCCCTATGTCTATTTCCCATACTGTTTTTAGAAGTTCCAACTCTTCCCTCTGATCTGTCAGAGTTTTATAAATATTCTTATTCTTCCTTTTTCTTTTTTTCCCATTGATTTGCAAGACAAGCAAATATTTCTTCTAAATTTTGCCTTGATCAACAAGCAGTGCCTTGCAATACAAACTGGAGAGGCTCACATGATCACAAGTGAGCCAATGATGGCACTCTTTCTCTCCCACCCTGCTGGATTGTGGGTGATTGTCTGAAATGTTATGTCTCAGGCAGCCTCCAAAGTAATAGTAGGAGAGAGGAATGGAGGTTTCCCTTGCATCAGCCACAAACGTTTTCAAAGGGGAGTGCAAGTTAGGGGGTTGTTTTCATTTTCTTTTATTTTTTTATTTAATTTGTTTTTAAACATCCTTTCTTTTTTTTCAAACAATTTCTAGTCATGGGGCAGCTACTCAAGTGTGTAAATGGCTTCAAATTGCAATTTTTATTGTCACATTAAAACCACAGAATAGAGATGGGCATGACTTAGCGGTATTCCCGTTTCCGTTTCCGTTACTCGTTTCCGTTACTCTACGGAAACGGTAATGGGAATTACTCCGCCAGACTTCGAGCTCGAACCGACAAACGAACAATTTGGGTCTGATTTGTCGTGCTCGTTACTTGCATCGCGGCGATCGCGCAATGCCAAGCGGCACAGAAAAAAAGTTTTTAAAAGTTAAAAAAAAACCCGATTCCCGGCCCTAAAAGTAGGCGAAAACTGTCTGAGGGCACCTACCAGGCCAGAAGGGTGTTTTATTTCGGGGGGGTTCCCCGCCCCCCTCTCCTTGGCTATTGCTACTGCTGCGCTGCTGGTACCAGGCTGGGAGGGCGCATCCATTTGCCATGCAGTGCGGGGGATCCAAAATGGTGACCGCAATATTTTTTTTGAAATCGTTGCCCAAAACCCCACCAAAGCACCACAGAAACATGCGAAAATTAGCTATTTTAAATGCTTGAATTTTTACAGTAGCAGCAGTGGGTTTTTCTTGCAAAAAAAAGTCTCCGTTTATTTTATTTTATTTTATTTTATTTTATTTTATTTTATTTTTTTACACCTGCGCATTCGCAATGATGGGCTCGCCCATGGGAGTGGACCATGCAAAGTTTTGGAGCCATTCCACCAATCGCATGGCCAGGTTTTGCTGACTGTACCAGGCTGGGAGGGCGCATCCATTTGCCATGCAGTGCGGGGGATCCAAAATGGCGACCGCAATATTTTTTTTGAAATCGTTGCCCAAAACCCCACCAAAGCACCACAGAAACATGCGAAAATTAGCTATTTTAAATGCTTGAATTTTTACAGTAGCAGCAGTGGGTTTTTCTTGCAAAAAAAGTCTCCGTTGATTTTATTTTATTTTATTTTATTTTATTTTTTTACACCTGCACATTCGCAATGATGGGCTCGCCCATGGGAGTAGACCATGCAAATTTTCCACCAATCGCATGGCCACTTGGCCAGGTTGACCACAGAGACTTCTGGGATGTGCCAATCGGGCATAAACAGCCCACTAATCGTAGCCCAAACCCAAACCCTAAGCCTAACCCATACGCCAGTACACTGTCCTTCTAAGTGGGTCAGAGAGGCACCCAGATGCACCCCAATACTCACCCTAACCTCACCCGTAACTAGCCTAACCCTAGCCCTTGCGCTAAGCTGTCTTAACCCTAAGCGAGATCTACTTGCATTGCACTACATGCAAGTACGTGAGACACAGCGGGTGCAAAGAGTCTGCCAGTCCGTCACTTGTGGCTCTGGCTGACTCCTGCTGCTCCCTCCAGGAGACCGCTACCCCCCCCAAACCAGTACTAACGACAACGAAAAAACGAAAAAATGAACCGACTAATTTTTGCGAAATTTCGCAAAAAACGGAAACGAGCCGAAACGGACTGCCTCCGACACACGACAACTCGAAAACGTCATTTTCCCGAGTCGTGCCCATCTCTACCACAGAATAAAATCCAGTTGTTAGTCCCAAGCAGAGCAGATTCCACAGCCAGATACCAAAACCATAGGGTGGATGTGGACGTCTAGTCAACTTCTTTAGTGAGTTTTGCCTTTTTTTTGTATACCGTATGTGGTATATAGGACCACAAACTTGTCCTAAGACTGCAAAACAAAAGACCGTGTTGGGAACTG